>CM040121.1:324369738-324969738 GCA_022559845.1 Amorphophallus konjac
GTCGGCTGGACTCTTCTCCTTTTCCTTTCAATTTCTCGACCTTCTCCAAGGTCCTTTCACATAAATATGCCCGCTGAACCATCTCCGCATAGGTACGGATGTTTTGGGTCCCGAGCTGCTGAATAAAGCCAGGTCGTAACCCGTCCATAAATCGATTTATCTTCAATAGATCGGTGCTGATTAGATACGGATAGCCTTGAGAATTTGATGGGGACATCACCAGCAATCCCATTTGTTCGAGGATCTCGATGCTCGCCAACTATGCTTCATCTTGTTCGCCACTTTATTTCGAGTCATATGATGTAATTTTCATTTTCTTATCATGTACTTTTCCTTTTATTTAAGTCCAGTACCTAGGTTAATGAGTCATTTACCTAGCTAAGTCTTGAGTCATTATGTTAGTTTGGTAGGTTAATAGTGTAGCAACCCTGATAAAATAGAAGGGGATAGATAAATCAAAATAAACTAAAAGATTAAGTGAACAAATGAAAAAGGTTGAAACAAGAAGAACAAAGCCCTGATGAAATTAACGCCTTGGAGCAAGGCGCTACGCCCTCATCTAAGGTGCGTTTTTAAGAAAGGAAGCCCACGTTTCACGGCATCAAATTTCAGACGGCCAAAATAAATAAAAGGCATAAAAAGACAATAAAAAGAGTAACGCCCTTGACATGGACGCATTTTCAACAAGAAACGACGCACGTCAAGGCGTCAATTTAAATTCGACGCCCTAGCATAAGGCGTTAATTCCATTCCAGTTTCGTTCGAACCAGGAACTTATCCAGGGTAAGTTGATAACTATGAGAAAGAGTTTGAATGTAGTAATAACTCTATCATGGAAGTGTTACTTCCAATCGAACACTAACCCTACTAGGTTTCACTCAGATCCTATAAATACCCCCTAAATTAAGCCTAATCGATATTTTGGCGTTTGATTCTTCTAAAGGTATGTGAAGAACAGGAGGTTCTTCCTTATTCTTTCTCCGTATACGATCTTATGAAGAACACTAATTGATTCTTCATCTTCTTTGTTTTGTAGGTAATCGGCCTGTCAAGCGTGAAGAACAAGGTAATGTTCTTCCTCTTCCTTCTCCTCTGATTATGTGCGATGAAGAAACTAATGTATGCAGTTTCTTCTTCTTCTATAGGATCTGCAGACGGTTGACAGGGAAGAACAGAGGATCCTTCGTCACCTACCTTCGTCCATTGTTTGAGTTCTGGGGATACTCTGTTCATAACAGAGTATCGCAAAGCATCTCCAAATCCTCAGAACCTTCACCCAGATAACTATCAAGGTAGGTTTTCTCAGGGATTGTAGCCCAAACTAGCATATTAATAATTATAACATCATCCGTTAATACATGCATATAGATTTCATGCGTTTTGATTAGTTTCTAAAGAGTTTTTGAAAGAAACGCCCCTATCAAGGGCGCTAAATTACAAGAAACGACCATGACTAGGTCGTCAATTTCATATTTGACGCCCTGCACACGGACGTCAATTTCTTTTAATTACTAAATACCATGTTTAAAAAATATATATCAATTCAAACATGATTCTAGATTAATGCATGATCAATCTCTTGTAATCCTGCTATTTTTCTGGTCCTGACCCTATATCATGTTTCCTGAAATTTCATCGTCTCGAAATTGTAAAATTGTGTATTAACGACCTTGTCCAGGTCGTCTTTTATTGAACTGACACCCCATACCAGGGCGCTTTCTGTAAACTAACGCCTCTGTCCAGGGCGTGTTTTATGAAAATTTCCAGATTTTTAATATTCTACAAAATTAGAAATATTGAAAGGACGACTTCTATACATGTCGTCAAATTTAATATAAATGCCCCTGATTAAGGCGTTAATTTCATGAAAAGCGACTTTACCAAAGTCGCTATTTTCTGCACTACTGATTTTTCCTGATTACTGTTATCCGAGGGTTTCATTATACATACATACATATACATTGGCACTATTACTCCACTCCGTGAGTATAGTCCCATGCTTTCTACGATGATTTATCGCATTACACACTCAATTCTCATTGACATACAAGCTCTCCATTGGACATTCTGTTCCTTTGGACTAGCAAGTTAGTCATAGAGACCTCCGTAAGACTCCTCGCCGCCTTGGATTCCCTCAAGGCCGACTGAGCTGGTTGTACCCTAAAAACCCATTACACAATCGTTGCCATGTCCCTCTATAGAAACATGGTAATACCGGCCCTCATGTCATGCCATGGGTAGATATGAGAATTATCTTAATGAACGGGGAAGAATATGCCGTTGTTATGATATTCTTGTAAACCCCAATTCTATATCAACATTGTTATGATGTTCTTGTAGACCCCAATTCTATATTAAACTTGATGTTCTTGTGAACCTCAATTCTATATTAAGAATGAGGACGTCTTGCCATTGAGGTGCTATTCATATGGACCTCAATTCTATATAAAAGAGTGTCTGTGCTTACTTATCATGGTACCCGAGTTAAGGGAACCAATTCCACCTAGTTTTATCGAAAGTGCGATTGTACCGTTATTATCGCCCATTAGTGTCAAAAGTCATATTTTTGGACTCTAATCTCTCAAAGTTGTCTTACATGACTACAAGCTTGCTTATTGAAATTCCATGATGGCTATACACAAAAATGTGGATGTTAAAAATACATGACTAATGCCTGCGCATATAGGGCCCGATCTGGTCCTGGGAGGAGCACCCGAAAGTACTTGTGCCCATGGGAGTTGATTGATCACGGTATTGGCATTATACCGAAGTGCATGACTAGCTTGATTGAATATTCCACAAATCTTGTACTTGACTTGATATTACATGACTTGCGTGGCCCGAAAAAGGGTAATTACTTGCGTGCTTGAACGTGATAGCCAAATTTCATCTTGACATGATAAAGTACTTGCTTGAATATCTTGAGGTCAATTGATATAAGTTCTTGAAAGGTTCATGACTAGTTCTCCCTGTTATCTTATTGTTATATCCTCTTTCTATCTTGTCGTTTTAGGCGAGCATGCATAGCTATAGTGCATTCATGAAAGATGTAACTACTTAAACCCCTTGCTAGTTCCTGAGATATAATTTCCTACTGAGCGTTCGCTCACTCCGTGTTTCCCTTATTTTTCAGGTAGGTCCGACGATGAGGAAAGTCAATCGGATGGGGAGAATCAAGAGTGAAAGAGCTAGAGCTTTTCCAAGTGTCATCTAGTCTTTTAAATATTTCTTGAGTCAAATGTGTACCTTTCTTTTCTTTTTTTTGAATAGAGTATTGGGTTTGTAATAGACTATTTATTATGAAGAAATAAATGGATTGGGTTATCTTTACTTTTGCGCATCTCTGTCTTTGTGTCGAATACACTACTACTCTGATTGACATGATTGATATAAACTCGTCACGCATCTCCGGGTATCTTCCGCTCTCGGGGCGTGACAGTTTTTGTGGTATCAGAGCCTAGGGTATTCATTTCCTAGGAAAAACCCATGTCCAAGGATAGGTTTAACCCTTTAACCGGTGAGATTGGGTAGAACCAAGGGTTAAAGTTAACATAGAATGCTAGTCTTTAAAATACAAATCACATATTAATCTAGTTATTATAATTGTAGGATAATGGCTGCCGAACGTGCTCAATGGCGCAACATGCAGCGTACGCTTCAAGGCATGACTCAGGTGCTGCAACAAGTAGCACAAGGAGGTGGACAACGAGCAGGAAGTCTCCATCAGACTTTCAAGAACATGAACCCGCCCAAGTTCACGGGTTCTACTGATCCGGATGACGCTGAACACTGGATTAGGGAAACAGAACGTATCTTCCGTGTCATGCAATGCACGGACCAGGATAAAATTTTGTTAGCTACCTTTCAGCTAGAAAGGGATGCTAGATGCTGGTGGGAATCAATAGAGGCTACTCTAAATCAAGACCAAGTTACATAGGCGGAATTCGTTGAACACTTCAACGTAAAATATTTTTCAGACCGAGTGCAGGAAAAGAAAGCTGCAGAATTTGCTGCACTGAAGCAATGATCCTTGTCAGTGGTCGAGTATGAGGCCCAATTCTCTAGATTGTCTCGGTATGCTAAGCACTTAGTTAGCACGGAGAAGATGAAAGCTAGGACGTTCCTAAACGGGCTCAGGCCCCAATATATTACCCAACTGGCACCGATGGACATTCAGGTCTATTCGGAGATAGTACGCCGCGCACAACTGTTAGAAGATGCCACAGAACTATCTGATAGGATTCGTGGTAAGGATAAGAAGGAACAAGTTACAGGATCGGGTTCCTTTAAACCCAACTTCAAGAAGAGGCCTAGCAATGGAGGTATTTCCTCGCAAGATCAGAAGTTTAAGAAGACGAAGCCCTTCTCTATCACCACTACCCCATCAAACATAGTGTGCAAACATTATGACAAGGCAGGCCATAGAGCAGAAGAATGCTGGAGGAAACTAGGAGCATGTCTCCGTTGTGGGAGTCGTGAGCATCGGATTCCCGATTGCCCATTACTTAACGATCAAGCCGATGTCAGGAAACGCCCGGTAACCAAGAATGCGCGTCTTCACTCAATCAAGGAGACCGAACAAGAAGAAGAAGGCGGACTAGTGGAAGGTACATTGAAAGTTTGTTCCAAGAATGCACATGTCTTAATTGATACTGGTGCATCACATTCTATTATTTCTAAGAAGTTCGTTGACCCATTACCCCTAGAACCGGAATGGATGAAATTAGTTTTGTCTACTCCTCTGGGTGACGAGACTGATATTACACATCATTACCAAAACTGTGAAGTATTGGTTCAGGGTAGAAATCTCCCTATCAATCTCATATGTTTAGATCTGAAGGAGTATGATGTCATACTAGGAGCAGATTGGTTATCCAAGTATCAGGCAACAGTTGATTGCCGCAATAGCAAGGTTACATTCAAGGAATTTCCAGAATTAATCTTCATTAGCCCTAAGAGTCGAAGCAAATCCCCTTTTATTTCAGCTCTCCGAGCTAGCAAGCTCATCAGGAAAGGATGTGTATCTTTCCTTGCATTTATCACAGTTAAAGAAGCTAAGGAAACTAAGCTAGAAGACATTCCAGTAGTGCAAAAATTTCCAGACGTATTTCCGGAAGATTTACCTGGATTACCCCCATAAAGAGAAGTGGCCTTCACCATTGACTTAGTCCCTGGTGCTGGTCCAATTTCAAAGGCACCTTATAGAATGTCACCTGCTGAACTCAAGGAGTTAAAGGAGCAATTGATGGAACTCATTAAGAAAGGATTCATTAGACCAAGTACTTCCCCGTGGGGAGCACCTGTACTGTTTGTAAGAAAGAAAGATGGATCCATGAGGCTATGCATCGACTATCGACAGTTGAATCATCTCACTATCAAGAACAAGTATCCACTGCCGAGAATCGATGAATTATTTGACCAAATATCTGGATCCAAGTATTTCTCAAAGATTGATCTCAGGTCGGGATATCATCAGTTAAGGATCAAAGATGATGACATTCATAAGACCGCATTCAGAAGCAGGTATGGCCATTATGAATTCGTTGTTATGCCTTTTGGACTAACAAATGCCCCTGCTGCCTTTATGCAGTTAATGAATAGTATATTCAGGCCTTATTTGGATCAATTCGTGGTGGTTTTTATTGATGATATATTGATTTATTCCAAGACCAATGAAGAGCATGAGGAACATTTGAGGATTGCATTACAAATATTGAGGACAAACCAATTATATGCAAAACTTAGCAAGTGTGAATTCTGACTTGAAGAAGTGACTTTTCTTGGACATGTTATATCAAAGGATGGCTTGTCTGTAGACCCATCAAAGGTTGAAGCTGTAAGGAACTGGGAAAGACCGACCAATGCTAGCGAGATCCGAAGTTTCTTAGGTCTTGCCGGCTATTATAGGCGATTCATCAAGGATTTCTCTAAAATCGCCGTGCCACTTACGAGGTTAACTCGCAAGGAGATCCGTTATGAATGGAGTGAGGAATGTGAAAGAAGCTTCCAAACTCTCAAGGATCATCTTACTACAGCTCCTATCTTAGCATTGCCAATTGAAGGAGAAAAGTTCGAGGTATACACTGATGCTTCTGGCATTGGCCTCGGATGTGTTCTAATGCAACAAGGGAAGGTTATAGCCTACTCTTCTCGTCAATTAAAGAAGCATGAAGAGAACTACCCCGTCCATGACTTAGAATTGGTCGCGGTAGTATTTGCACTCAAAATATAGAGACATTATCTTTATGGAGTACAGTTTACTGTATACTCCGATCACAAGAGTCTCAAATATCTTTTCTCACAGAAGGAGTTAAATATGAGGCAAAGACGATAGCTGGAATATCTCAAGGACTTTGACTTCAATATACAATATCATCCCGGAAAGGGTAATCATGTAGCAGATGCCCTTAGTCGAAAGCCGAGAGCACTGTTAGCCAATTGTATGATTCAAGAATGGAAATTACTGGAGCAATTCTCTGAACTCAATATAGGCATGGACACAGACCCTAGATGTGTCACATTATCTCATATAAGCATACAGTCAGACCTATTAACTGAAATACAAGCACTTCAAGATAATGACCCAATGTTAGTAGAGATCAAAGGCAAACTGGAAGGACAATCGGATTTCCAAATAACTTGTGAAGGAAGATTAATATTCAGGAATAGAACTTGCATACCGGATTGTCCCGAGGTAAAGAAGAAGATCTTAGATGAAGCTCATAGATCAAGGTACACGATTCATCCTGGATCTACCAAAATGTATCAAGATGTGAAATGAAATTATTGGTGGCCCAACATGAAAAGGGAAATAGCGGACCACGTGTCGCGCTGTCTCACGTGCCAACAAGTCAAGGCAGAACACCAAAAGCCTACTAGAAAACTACATCCCCTAGATATTCCTAGGTGGAAGTGGGAGGATATTGGCATGGATTTCATCATGGGTCTATCTAAATCAAAGGGAGGACATGATGGAATATGGGTTATTATTGATCGATTGACTAAATCAGCGCATTTCTTGCCGATCAAGAGCCGATGGTCAATTGATGTTCTGGCTGCATTGTATATCAAGGAGATAGTTAGATTACATGGTATTCATGTTTCAATCGTGTCTGACAGAGATCCCCATTTTACTTCTCATTTTTGGAAGGGACTACAACATTCGTTGGGAACGAGACTTAACTTTAGTACAGCTTTTCACCCTCAAACGGATGGTCAGACCGAGAGAACCAAGCAAGTAGTCGAAGATATGCTAAGAGCATGCATTATTGATTTTGGTGGAAACTGGCGTGATCACTTGCCTCTGGTCGAATTGCATACAATAATAGCTACCAGGCAAGTATACAAATGGCACCTTTCGAAGCCTTATATGGAAGGAGTTGCCGATCACCCTTATGCTGGGACGAAGTTGGAGAGAAACAACTGTTAGGTCCAGACATGGTAAGGGATACTACCGAGAAGAGAAAGACTGCAAGTTTCTCGGTCTAGACAAAAGGCTTATGCTGACACAAGAAGGAGAGATCTTGAATTCCAAGTTGGAGATCATGTATTTCTCAAGATATCGTCTGGACGTGGAATACGGAGATTTGGTGTTAAAGGCAAGCTTACACCAAGATTCATCGGACCCTTCGAGATACTAGAAAGAGTTGGCGAGGTTGCTTATCGCATCGCATTGCCACCTCAACTGTCTGAAGTACATGATGTGTTCCACATATCTATGTTAAAGAAGTATGCGCATGATCCATCACATATTATTGAGCATGGAAATCTAGTAATCCGGAAAGATCTCACATATGAGCAGAAGCCCATAAGAATATTAGATCGAGAAGTACGTAACCTAAGGAATAAGGTTATTCCCATGCTAAAAGTACAATGGAATAAGAATTCAGAACATGAAGCTACATGGGAGACCGAGGAATCTATGAGGAAACGATTTCCAGAATTATTCTAGAAGGTATGTACTCTACACTCTCTATATATAAATATATGCTATGGAATTTGGGGACCAAATTCTTTTTAAGTAGGGGAGGGTGTAGCAACCCTGATAAAATAGAAGGGGATAGATAAATCAAAATAAACTAAAAGATTAAGTGAACAAATGAAAAAGGTTGAAACAAGAAGAACAAAGCCCTGATGAAATTAACGCCTTGGAGCAAGGCGCTACGCCCTCATCTAAGGTGCATTTTTAAGAAAGGACGCCCACGTTTCACGGCGTCAAATTTCAGACGGCCAAAATAAATAAAAGGCATAAAAAGACAATAAAAAGAGTAACGCCCTTGACATGGACGCATTTTCAACAAGAAACGACGCACGTCAAGGCGTCAATTTAAATTTGACGCCCTAGCATAAGGCGTTAATTCCATTCTAGTTTCGTTCGAACCAGGAACTTATCCAGGGTAAGTTGATAACTATGAGAAAGAGTTCGAATGTAGTAATAACTCTATCATGGAAGTGTTACTTCCAATCGAACACTAACCCTATTAGGTTTCACCCAGATCCTATAAATACCCCCTAAATTAAGCCTGATCGATATTTTGGCGTTCGATTCTTCTAAAGGTATGTGAAGAACAGGAGGTTCTTCCTTATTCTTTCTCCGTATACGATCTTATAAAGAACACTAATTGATTCTTCATCTTCTTTGTTTCGTAGGTAATCGGCCTGTCAAGCGTGAAGAACAAGGTAATGTTCTTCCTCTTCCTTCTCCTCTGATTATGTGCCATGAAGAAACTAATGTATGCAGTTTCTTCTTCTTCTATAAGATCTGCAGACGGTTGACAGGGAAGAACAGAGGATCCTTCGTCACCTGCCTTCGTCCGTTGTTTGAGTTCTGGGGATACTCTGTTCATAACAGAGTATCGCAAAGCATCTCCAAATCCTCAGAACCTTCACCCAGATAACTATCAAGGTAGGTTTTCTCAGGGATTGTAGCCCAAACTAGCATATTAATAATTATCACATCATCTGTTAATACATGCATATAGATTTCATGCGTTTTGATTAGTTTCTAAAGAGTTTTTGAAAGAAACGCCCCTATCAAGGGCGCTAAATTATAAGAAACGACCATGACTAGGTCGTCAATTTCATATTTGACGCCCTGCACACGGACGTCAATTTCTTTTAATTACTAAATACCATGTTTAAAAATTATATATCAATTCAAACATGATTCTAGATTAATGCATGATCAATCTCTTGTAATCCTGCTATTTTTCTGGTCCTAGCCCTATATCATGTTTCCTGAAATTTCATCGTCTCGAAATTGTAAAATTGTGTATTAACGACCTTGTCCAGGTCATCTTTTATTGAACTAACGCCCCATACCAGGGCGCTTTCTGTAAACTAACGCCCCTGTCTAGGACGTGTTTTATGAAAATTTCCAGATTTTTAATATTCTGCAAAATTAGAAATATTGAAAGGACGACTTCTATACATGTCATCAAATTTAATATAAACGCCCCTGATTAAGGCGTTAATTTCATGAAAAATGACTTTACCAAAGTCGCTATTTTCTGCACTATTGATTTTTCCTGATTACTGTTATCCGAGGGTTTCATTATACATACATACATATACATTGGCACTATTACTCCACTCCGTGAGTATAGTCCCATGCTTTCTACGATGATTTATCGCATAGATGCTAAAATATAGTTTAATATATACAATGCAATTGTAATATGTATATATATATTTATGGTGTGAATGGATTTACTTATAGGTATTACGTGATATATATAAGATTTATTTGTATATACATACCATGGGTTGGCCACCATGTATATAGAGTTATATATCTCTTTATTTAACCCTCCTTTAAAGCCCACTCCCCATCATGAGACCCATTTATTTTAGGTTCTTAAGTTCCCTACGTACAAGGCATTAGCTAAAGGCCCATTAAGACTTCTTAAGGCATTTTAGGCCCAAGCATGCTGGTCTTAAGAAAAGGGTTGAAGGATTGGAGTTAAACAAAGGAGAAATATATATATATATATATATATATATATATTAAATACTTATTTCTTTTCCTAGCCCATAAGGCCCATTAAGAGTTTAGTTAAGCCATTTCCTTTTTGACTTATTTCTTCATTCTATCTATTATTCATGTATTTATTTATATGTAGGGATATATATATATATATTTGAGTTGTACATTTTTGGTTGGGACCTCTTTATATATCTATCTATATTTCAAAAATTTATTATCGGAGACTTATCCTATGTAACTTTATCCGGGGTGCTACATCCTCCCCCACTTAAAAGAATTTGGTCCCCAAATTCACATGAGATTCATTTCCAATATATTAGTGGGGTATCCAGTTCTATAAGACACCAATAATTCATGTAAGATTATCAAGTAATTCTCGGGCAATTTTACTAAGCTAATTTCATAAGCTGATATTATTACTATTATAATTCCTTTTTGGCTCGTAACCCAATGTTCTACCCAATCTCACCGGGCAATAATGGGATTGAACCTAGAACTTATGGCAACCTAGAGTCAAGACCTAGGGTTTAATATACCTAGGCTCTGATACCACAAACTGTCACGCCCCGATCCGATAGCAGCGGAACGTATTGGTCGGAACGTGGCAGCGATACAGTCGTGAATAATCAGAGCAACTCATAAGACACAACTTCAAGGCTAGACAATAATGACAAAAATATAATTTTTATTAATATCAAATGTCAAACTTACAATTCTTGACTCACTTACATATTTAAATGAAAAGACTCATTACTCTTAATAAAAAGGAAAAGACTCAATGATAGGACAAGACTCAAGAAGATAAAAGACACAGACTCGATTCCATAATGCTCAACACTCTGGCCCTTCCCCATCTGATGGACTATCTTCAATGTCGTTACCTGAAAAAACGTTAAAGATAGGCTGGTGAGCGAAACGCTCAGTAGGAATTACATCTCTCATCAAGCAGAATATATAAGTGATTAGCCAATTAACATGTTCATGAAGATGCAAGGCATGGAACTAGAAAATCATGACGATCAATCTAACAGGAAAGATGAATATTAAAGTCAAAGGCAGTTACGAGCTCAAGAGAAATAGGGATGAATTCCCATGCAGAGTCAAGGATAAGCTATCAGAATATAACAAGGACAGTTACTCGGATGAACATAACTTCAGAATTGGCCAGAATATAACAGAGTTTCAATAAATATAAGTAGAATTAAACAATCTAGCAGAATATCTAAATTATCAGAATAACCGAACAACAAAATATCGGAATAACAGAATTAACAGAATTAATAGAGTTTGCAGAATAACAGATATAACAGAATAACAAAATATGACAGATATATAGAGTTTGGTGCAATGCCACACCCAGAATTCCCATGGTTTACAGAATTGGACTTCCGTCCTACCTGGCACTGAAAAGTCGCGGACCCACAGCCCTTAATGTTTCAGAATCAGATTTGGCCAAATACAGAGTCAAATGGTTATGTTCTCGAATCGATGATAAGAAGATTCCAAAAGGAGTAGAGTGTCAAGACTAACGGAAAACCAAAGTGACACGGATCGGATCTAGGGTTTTTAGGGTACAACCAGCTCGGCTGCCTTGAGGGAATCCAAGGCTAGCGGAGACTTACAGAGGTCCCAATGACTAACTTGCCAGTCCGAAGGAACGGAATGTCTAACGGAGGACTCGTATATCACCGAGAGTTGAGGTGTATATGTGAACCAATCATGAAACATGGACTCCATCTACGGACGTGAGATGAGAGTGCCAGAAGACCCGCGGTATGTGTCGAAATCGGAAGAAAACTGTGAGAACATGAATGTGTTAGTTATAGAATTCATGTCCATCCAATTCTATAATTAACTATAATTAAATAAATTTATATTATTTGACGCCCGTGGGTGGCGTCATTTATTAATTAGCGTCCTCTTGGGGGACGTTAATTTTATGATTTTTAACTCAATTTATTTAAAAAGAATTCACATTTATATCTATTTAATTGAATAATTTCCAAAAACATATATTCAAAGAGACATTAATTTATATAAAATAATTTAGAAAAATAGAACATATGATAATTAGGAGAAAACTTCAAGGATTCCAAAAATATATATTTTTTATAATTTTATGTTGCATAGTATAGTAGATATGGATTTTCAAATATATAATTAGAAGTTATATATATATATATATATATATATATATATATATTGACGGCTATGCACGGTGGCGTCAAAACAAATGTTGACGACATTTAATATGTCGTCATTTCAAAAATTGGTCAATCTTTCAGCCTCCATTTCTCGATGTACACATGTCGGAATCGCGCGTTCCATATATCGAAATGACGGGCTCGAAAAACTCTACCTAACCGGATGTTCAAAATAATTTTTCATCGAGAGACGGGGGATCTTACGATAGGAGGCACGAAAAACGGTGTAATCACACTTACTACCTCGGTCATCACCTCAATAACGCACTCATAAAATTTCATGTCCCAAGGAGACTCCGGTACCCATGAACAGATCGACAAAGGAAATACTCTCTAACTATAATGCTACAGTGAATCGTGTGATTCACCTTATAATAGAAAAAATTATTTATTTATTTATCTCAATCATTAACTAGTTAATATTACTATGAAAGTCATAAAAACTTATGAAAAAGTATGAGTATTTTAAAAGTTTACATGTCCAAGATTTTAAGCATATGGTTACATAATTATCATTTTACATTAACGTATCTTTTGTGCAGCAGAAAACTTGAGAAAACTTACGTACAACTAAAAGAATATGATCATGCAATATCTTATTATTAATTTGGCTTGGCAGAGAGAACACCTACCGAACTGTGATGACGAACGTGCGGGAAAGTTAAACCAGAGCAGCAGCCTACGGAAATAAACGCAGTAGTGGCAGCTACGGCTTTAGCAAAAGAAGCAGCAACAGCTCGCGGAAGGGAATAAGAACAATAGCAGAGGCAGCAGCAGACATCAACTACACAGCAGGGATGGGAATACAGTAGGAAGAAGCTCCCCTTCTTCGTGCGGCAATCAGAGCAGTAGCTGCTCCCTTGATGATGGAACCAACGGCGCAGAGAAACGGCAAGATGATGTAACTGCAGAAGAAGCAGTAGGCTTCCTCCCTCCTTCAGGAACAGGGGACCGTGTATTCGATGGAAGAGGAAGGAGTAGTAAGGAAGAAACAGAGTTCTTCCGAAGTAGACGATCAACAAAAATCGCCGGCCCATCGAAGAGAGGTTTATTTATAGAATCCATGGGTTTAGAGTCCTAATTGAACATGGTTTCCTACGTACGAGTTCAAAAATCAAGTTTCCTATACCCATCTCCCTTCCCAATTCGTAGCCGCCTGCTTTGTTTTAAGTTGGGAAACCCCACGTTGCCTTAACATGCAACGTCGATGTGCTTATGGGTTAAGTTGTGTTTTTACCGTCTTCATATCCCATGGGTTTAAGGCCCACGTTCGCTAGCTAGGGTGATGCGGTAAGAGTAAAAGCCCATTTAGGTGTGTTATATATATATATATATTTTGTATTAGATAGATGCTAAAATATAGTTTAATATATACAATGCAATTGTAATATGTATATATATATTTATGGTGTGAATGGATTTACTTATAGGTATTACGTGATATATATAAGATTTATTTGTATATACATACCATGGGTTGGCCACCATGTATATAGAGTTATATATCTCTTTATTTAACCCTCCTTTAAAGCCAACTCCCCATCATGAGACCCATTTATTTTAGGTTCTTAAGTTCCCTACGTACAAGGCATTAGCTAAAGGCCCATTAAGACTTCTTAAGGCATTTTAGGCCCAAGCATGCTGGTCTTAAGAAAAGGGTTGAAGGATTGGAGTTAAACAAAGGAGAAATATATATATATATATATATATATATATATATATATATATATATTAAATACTTATTTCTTTTCCTAGCCCATAAGGCCCATTAAGAGTTTAGTTAAGCCATTTCCTTTTTGACTTATTTCTTCATTCTATCTATTATTCATGTATTTATTTATATGTAGGGATATATATATATATATATTTGAGTTGTACATTTT
Organism: Amorphophallus konjac; assembly: GCA_022559845.1. Classification (NCBI taxonomy): domain Eukaryota; kingdom Viridiplantae; phylum Streptophyta; class Magnoliopsida; order Alismatales; family Araceae; genus Amorphophallus; species Amorphophallus konjac. The sequence continues at coordinate 324,383,811 of CM040121.1, forward strand.
TGGTTGGGACCTCTTTATATATCTATCTATATTTCAAAAATTTATTATCGGAGACTTATCCTATGTAACTTTATCCGGGGTGCTACATCCTCCCCCACTTAAAAGAATTTGGTCCCCAAATTCACATGAGATTCATTTCCAATATATTAGTGGGGTATCCAGTTCTATAAGACACCAATAATTCATGTAAGATTATCAAGTAATTCTCGGGCAATTTTACTAAGCTAATTTCATAAGCTGATATTATTACTATTATAATTCCTTTTTGGCTCGTAACCCAATGTTCTACCCAATCTCACCGGGCAATAATGGGATTGAACCTAGAACTTATGACAACCTAGAGTCAAGACCTAGGGTTTAATATACCTAGGCTCTGATACCACAAACTGTCACGCCCCGATCCGATAGCAGCGGAACGTATTGGTCGGAACGTGGCAGCGATACAGTCGTGAATAATCAGAGCAACTCATAAGACACAACTTCAAGGCTAGACAATAATGACGAAAATACAATTTTTATTAATATCAAATGTCAAACTTACAATTCTTGACTCACTTACATATTTAAATGAAAAGACTCATTACTCTTAATAAAAAGGAAAAGACTCAATGATAGGACAAGACTCAAGAAGATAAAAGACACAGACTCGATTCCATAATGCTCAACACTCTGGCCCTTCCCCATCTGATGGACTATCTTCAATGTCGTTACCTGAAAAAAACGTTAAAGATAGGCTGGTGAGCGAAACGCTCAGTAGGAATTACATCTCTCATCAAGCAGAATATAAGTGATTAGCCAATTAACATGTTCATGAAGATGCAAGGCATGGAACTAGAAAATCATGACGATCAATCTAACAGGAAAGATGAATATTAAAGTCAAAGGCAGTTACGAGCTCAAGAGAAATAGGGATGAATTCCCATGCAGAGTCAAGGATAAGCTATCAGAATATAACAAGGACAGTTACTCGGATGAACATAACTTCAGAATTGGCCAGAATATAACAGAGTTTCAATAAATATAAGCAGAATTAAAGAATCTAGCAGAATATCTAAATTATCAGAATAACCGAACAACAAAATATTGGAATAACAGAATTAACAGAATTAACAGAGTTTGCAGAATAACAGATATAACAGAATAACCGAATATGACAGATGTATAGAGTTTGGTGCAATGCCACACCCAGAATTCCCATGGTTTACAGAATTGGACTTCCGTCCTACCTGGCACTGAAAAGTCGCGGACCCACAGCCCTTAATGTTTCAGAATCAGATTTGGCCAAATACAGAATCAAATGGTTATGTTCTCGAATCGATGCTAAGAAGATTCCAAAAGGAGTAGAGTGTCAAGACTAACGGAAAACCAAAGTGACACGGATCGGATCCAGGGTTTTTAGGGTACAACCAGCTCGGCTGCCATGAGGGAATCTAAGGCTAGCGGAGACTTACGGAGGTCCCAATGACTAACTTGCTAGTCCGAAGGAACGGAATGTCTAACGGAGGGCTCGTATGTCACCGAGAGTTGAGGTGTATATGTGAACCAATCATGAAACATGGACTCCATCTACGGACGTGAGATGAGAGTGCCAGAAGACCCGCGGTATGTGTCGAAATCGGAAGAAAACTGTGAGAACATGAATGTGTTAGTTATAGAATTCATGTCCATCCAATTCTATAATTAACTATAATTAAATAAATTTATATTATTTGACGCCCATGGGTGGCGTCATTTATTAATTAGCGTCCTCTTGGGGGACGTTAATTTTATGATTTTTAACTCAATTTATTTAAAAAGAATTCACATTTATATCTATTTAATTGAATAATTTCCAAAAACATATATTCAAAGAGACATTAATTTATATAAAATAATTTAGAAAAATAGAACATATGATAATTAGGAGAAAACTTCAAGGATTCCAAAAATATATTTTTTTTATAATTTTATGTTGCATAGTATAGTAGATATGGATTTTCAAATATATAATTAGAAGTTATATATATATATATATATATATATATATATATATATATATATATATATATATATATATATATATATATATATTGACGGCTATGCACGGTGGCGTCAAAACAAATGTTGACGACATTTAATATGTCGTCATTTCAAAAATTGGTCAATCTTTCAGCCTCCATTTCTCGACGTACACATGTCGGAATCGCGCGTTCCATATATCGAAATGACGGGCTCGAAAAACTCTACCTAACCGGATGTTCAAAATAATTTTTCATCGAGAGACGGGGGATCTTGCGATAGGAGGCACGAAAAACGGTGCAATCACACTTACTACCTCGGTCATCACCTCAATAACGCACTCATAAAATTTCATGTCCCAAGGAGACTCCGGTACCCTTGAACAGATCGACAAAGGAAATACTCTCTAACTATAATGCTACAGTGAATCGTGTGATTCACCTTATAACAGAAAAAATTATTTATTTATTTATCTCAATCATTAACTAGTTAATATTACTATGAAAGTCATAAAAACTTATGAAACAGTATGAGTATTTTAAAAGTTTACATGTCAAAGATTTTAAGCATATGGTTACATAATTATCATTTTACATTAACGTATCTTTTGTGCAGCAGAAAACTTGAGAAAACTTACGTACAACTAAAAGAACATGATCATGCAATATCTTATTATTAATTTGGCTTGGCAGAGAGAACACCTACCGAACTGTGATGACGAACGTGCGGGAAAGTTAAACCAGAGCAGCAGCCTACGGAAATAAACGCAGTAGTGGCAGCTACGGCTTTAGCAAAAGAAGCAGCAACAGCTCGCGGAAGGGAATAAGAACAATAGCAGAGACAGCAGCAGACATCAACTACACAGCAGGGACGGGAATACAGTAGGAAGAAGCTCCCCTTCTTCGTGCGGCAATCAGAGCAGTAGCTTCTCCCTTGATGATGGAAGCAACGGCACAGAGAAACGGCAAGATGATGTAACTGCAGAAGAAGCAGTAGGCTTCCTCCCTCCTTCAGGAATAGGGACCGTGTATTCGATGGAAGAGGAAGAAGGAGCAGTAAGGAAGAAACAGAGTTCTTCCGAAGTAGACGATCAACAGAAACCGCCGTCCCATCGAAGAGAGGTTTATTTATAGAATCCACAGGTTTAGAGTCCTAATTGAACATGGTTTCCTACGTACGAGTTCAAAAATCAAGTTTCCTATACCCATCTCCCTTCCCAATTCATAGTCGCCTGCTTTGTTTAAGTTGGGAAACCCCACGTTGCCTTAACATGCAACGTCAATGTGCTTATGGGTTAAGTTGTGTTTTTACCGTCTTCATATCCCATGGGTTTAAGGCCCACGTTCGCTGGCTAGGGTGATGCGGTAAGAGTAAAAGCCCATTTAGGTGTGTTATATATATATATTTTGTATATATTTTGTATTAGATAGATGCTAAAATATAGTTTAATATATACAATGCAATTGTAATATGTATATATATATTTATGGTGTGAATGGATTTACTTATAGGTATTACGTGATATATATAAGATTTATCTGTATATACATACCAATGGTTGGCCACCATGTATATAGAGTTATATATCTCTTTATTTAACCCTCCTTTAAAGCCCACTCCCCATCGTGAGACCCATTTATTTTAGGTTCTTAAGTTCCCTACGTACAAGGCATTAGCTAAAGGCCCATTAAGACTTCTTAAGGCATTTTAGGCCCAAGCATTTTGGTCTTAAGAAAAGGGTTGAAGGATTGGAGTTAAACAAAGGAGAAATATATATATATATTTTAAATACTTATTTTTTTCCTAGCCCATAAGGCCCATTAAGAGTTTAGTTAAGCCATTTCCTTTTTGACTTATTTCTTCATTCTATCTATTATTCATGTATATATATATATATATATATATATATATATATATATATATATATATATATATGAGTTGTACATTTTTGGTTGGGACCTCTTTATATATCTATCTAGATTTCAAAAATTTGTTATCGGAGACTTATCCTATGTAACTTTATCCAGGGTGCTACAGTATGTGTTCATTGTGGTTATTGAGAACTTATATTGTTCTTTCACAGATCTTGAGACTCAGAATTCTCTTAAAGAAATAATTCTGTTAACTAAAATCTCAGCTAAGAAGTTTAAGTTTCATGCTCTTGTATTGACAAAGATAAAGATTTCTAAAAAATATTTTCCTACAAGACTAATGAGTGATGAACAATGTTAGAATATCATGCACCGAATTCTTCTAAAATCTAGAACATTAAACACAAGGAGACAACTCTAGCTGAAATATTTGTACGTTCAAGTATTGTTCTCAAACATTCTACTTCACTGAAATCAAAATGGGTAAAATTATTTTAGAGCATTGATCTAGTTAATTAGTTGAGAAACCAACTCTTTCACCATGAAGTGGAATTACGTTGAGTCATGAAGTGCTAGATTAGCTCTTGTTAAAAAGACTATGCCTATGAAACCATGGTAGAGCAATGGAATAGAATGTTGAGTAACTGGGTCACTTCACCTAAGACATGTTGTGCCTCACGTAAAAAGACATCTCTATTGCTAACTCTGTTCTCAAAAGAGAGGCATTCAGGTTACCACACTGAGTAACTAGGGATTCCTACATCTAACTATTGTGTCTCCTCATGTAAAAAGGTGTAGGTTAACCCATGTTGCTCAATTAGAAAAAGACACTCATTTAGAAACAATGATGAAAGCATTCACAGCCCTAATTCAAAATATGGTGCGGTCTGTTTGTTCTCAATACTGCTAGAAAATTTCCACTTGAGAAGTCTCTGAAAAATTAACTAGTAAAGCATTCAGATAGCTCATTCAAGGCATCTATATGACAATTTGCTCGCATTCCTTATTATTGTATGGAGATAATTTTTATACATTCCTACTCTTTGTCTCTCAACATTATCGAACTGATACATCTAAGCATCTATTGGTTACCACACTTAAATCCTTAAGAGATGGTCCTGAAAATTTCTAAATCTGTGAACATACTGTATCTGGTCTCTCTTGCACTTACAAATTGTTCTTCACTGCCCAATTCTTTTAATGATGTCAAAGGGGGAGAGTAAGAATGAAGGGGGAGAGTAAGAGTAAAGGGGAAGAGTAAGAAGAGTAAGTTGAGTAAGTTGAGAGGGAGAGTAAGACTGAAGGGGGAGAGTAAGTTGGGAAAGTTATTGGCATCATATCTGTCATTTTGGTAACTCAAATAAAACCTCCTTCTGTATTTCAGTCTATACCTTTCAAATCTGTAAATGTTCAACTATTTCTCAAGGAAGATGAATACCTTATTTGGGCATTAATAAGACTGAATAATTCATATTATTGCAATCATCAAAAAGGGGGAGAATGTTGCATTCTGTGTGTTTTGATGATGACAAAGGTTTTGATCATGTCAATGCAATATGGTTCATCAGCTAATAAAAACAATTTTAAATTGCAGGAACCCTGGCTGCTGAAGCTATGTTAAGAGAGTGAGGAAGTTTTGTGAAATATCAGATCAAGCTTACTTAGGAACAGAGCGAAACTTCTAGAAGAAAATTCTAAAAGAGCAAGTGTTTTGATTACAATAAGAGGTCGAAGCAGTGATAGGGTAGGTGACTAGGATGATATAGAGGGGGGGTGAATAGATCACCCCAATTTTTGTCCTACAGCAGTAAAAAAAAATGCGGAATATAAATCTGCTATGATGGATGCTATTAAAATGTTTTTAGCTAAATAAATAACAGTAAGACTATGTGAGTACAAGCAATTACACACGATGCAAAGAGATTTTTAAGGTGGTTCGATCTCAACCCTAAGATCTATGTCCACCTCTCACTCAATCGAGTGAGACTTCTGCTGAAAACAACTTAACTCCGCTGATTACACAGCTTATACACCGCTGAGCATCATAGCTTGCTCCACTGCCTCACAGCTTGGATTAGCTGATATATAGCTTTACAATGATTCAAATGAAAGTAAAACAATCAACAAAAGCAACGATAGAATTTGAAAAACAATATAGCTCTATTTAGTAGTCGATTCTGGATCTGATCCAGAAGTTGAAATTCCACCGGATCTTTGGTGAATCTCCAGTTTCACTCACTTTTCTCTCTCACAATCTTCTCTCAGATCACTCTCTCCTTCTTTCTCTTCTACTCTCTCTCTGCTCAATGAAACCCTTCTCGGATACTATATTTTTCCAGCTTTATTTCACACCTCTGCACATCTACTTCTCACGCTATGTGTTTCTCCTCTCTTCTCTGCTCTCAAGCTCTTCTATCTCGAATTCTTCTAGCTATCATCTTCTCTCTATTATGTATCCCTTTTAGTCCCATTTGCATGAAGTCTTTTAACCCTGCGAGCTTGATTCTTGTGGACCCCACAAGATTCCCTTTGGCGTGTGGAGGGAACACTCTCACCAAAAGAATTTTTGGAAAGGGTTGATTCATGAGTCCATGTGTCAGATGAAACGAGCAACCTTTTCAAAGTAGCAGCCACGTGGCAGATTCTTCTGATATGGTTCTTCGTATAACCGGTCATCCTCCTTGGATCATGTGCCAAGATGACTCAGTTATGAACCCACGTGACCATCTTAAATCTTCAATGACCAGCTGCTTTTCATACTTAATCCGTAGCAGAAGGATTGTCTCATACTTAGAACTTTTCTTTTGATTGAAGTTGACTCAGCTTATTCATTTCCTGAATTCTACACTCTGGATGTCCGAACTAATTGCAGACTCATTTTAGAAGCTTTAATCTTGATATTCCTGCCAAAACAAATATATAAACTCATCATCACACTTATTATCATATACTCATAGCTCATGAGATATTATAATAAGAACTTCAAAATTGCAAAGTCATGCAATTATGAAGACAAGCAAAATACAAGAAATTGTACTGTTGCGTCGATGCATGGGTTGAGTGCATCGACCTGATTAACAGACACTTTGGTCTAAGGCATCAAGGCAACAACAACATCGACCTGTCAAGGCAGAGCTAGTACTACAGCATCGACCTGTCAAAGCAAAAGCTAGTACTGCTGGTACTGCTACATCGATGCACCGACGTAGTGCATCGATCTGACTTGGCAATTAAATGATATGTAGCACCGATGCACACCTGAGTGCAACAACCTATCTATGGAGTGATTTGTTCTACTGCATCGACACACCGTTGTAGTGCATCGACCTGTTCAGCAATAAACCATAAAGGCAAGTAGAAGCATGGAGGCAAGACATTGCTACTTCGACCTCTTTATCAAAAATACACTTAAGTGCTCGACCTGATGACCATGACAATTATGGATGCATCGACCTGATTGACCTTAAAATGTACAAATGCATCAACCTGATAACCATGAATGATTTTAATGCATCGACCTATTTGTGCATGAATGCAGTTTGAAAACAAAGACTTATACTGACTTGAAGAAATGACAACACAACACATAGTTTTGCCAATCATGAAAATTAGTTTTGCTTGCATCAATCCTAGGGAGGACACAACATTCTCCCCCTTTTTGATGATGCCAACACTGTGAGTCAGAAAGGGCAAATGACATACGAATGTGTGAATGTGTTAAAGTGAGTCAGTCATCAAATTCTCTCTTGACTCATGGATTTCTCTCCCCCTTAGATAACTCCCTCAGATAACTCTTGACTCACTCAATAAAATCTCTCTCCCCCTTTGACATCAGCAAAACACAAATATTAGAATGAATCCAACAAGAGGAACAATACAGAAAGGAACGACAGTAAGGAATTTAAGGGCAATTTAGTAGAGTGTGAGTAGAAATAAACAATCCAAGAAGAGCACACAATTGAACAAATTCACAATCTGAAATATCATTCATTAATTATGCATTCAATTTTCAGATTCTTCAGTCATAAGACTTCTAATAATGCAACCCTTATAAAGTCTGGTTTAAGACTGATGAATCTAGGGTTTATCAATGAAATTCTTTGAATAAGTTGGCATGTACACTTAATAACAATAAACCAACGCTACATGATGATGTGTAGTTTAATCTCACTTCATCTTACTCAATCAAAATCAATGATGCTCTTAGGAGTGACTAGGGATATGTATTGAGATTAAACATATTTTGACAATTCTGATTTTTCACCTCAGGAATACAGCATATGTCTTGACCTTTGGTCATATTTGTTAAAATTTTCTTGTTGCTCATATTTTATTATTATTATTTTTAGAACAATCAGGTATAATTCACACCTTTTTATATAAGGGTACACATTGATTAGACACCAGTACCTCTAGTTACTCAGTGAAATTAACCATCTTGTTTCATTATTGAATAGAGATAGCAGAGATACTTCATGACATAAATTTACTTCATTTCTTTGATGAAGAACTCAGTTTCTCAGGGATCTCTAGCCACTGCTCTACCAATTGAGCTTTGAAACACACTTTTGATAAATTGCTGCTCTGTGGTACTTTTAGATAATTTTATGTTTAACAACAATACAAGATCCAAGTTTCTCAACCAAGTTTACCATGAAATTTAAAATTTCAGAGTCTGAGAGACTGCACAAGACTTACCATGTGAGAGCTAGTTGAGACCTAGTAAGTGTAGAATACACCTTTTTTCATTGAATTCATTCTTTAAACTTCTTTAATTCATTAGACTTATACCATCAGTTTACTCATGGTACACCACATATTCTTATAAGAGAAGATTCCTTGATCTAATAGCTCAGGTTAATGAATTAAGGATCAGATTGTAATTATTTCAAGTTCAGTAAAGTGCAATAATTTAGCTAGAGTCAGCAAAGATAGATATTTCTCAGAACTTTTCATGGAAGAGATATGGAGATTAGCACATTCAGAATCGGTCCAATAAATGATATGACATAGATACCATGTGATAAGACACAGATGGCAAGAATTTATTGAATTGCTTGGATGGCAAAATGAAGTCGACTCAAGGAAGCTTTAAGTCAACATGAAGTTTATTCAAACAAGAAGCAATTAAGATTTTGACTCACCGAAAATAGTAGTTCGGTCGACCAATCTGGACAGAATCAAAACCAGAAACACAAAGAGAATTACATTGACTCAAACATGGAATGTTTGACATGAGCTCCCCCTGACAAGATGCAAGCTATGCATTTGACACAATATTATTGGATCGCTGGTTTTGATAATGACAATTTCTGAGTCATGTGTGATAGAATTATGGTCAGTGCATCTAATTAGAATATCTGATTAATTCACGTGAACTGTTTGCATGATGGATTGCTCATGTCTAGAAACCCTAGTCTTGATATTGACTTTCTGATGAATCATGCTTAGCTATTGGTGCTTTAATTCTCCAATTATATCTGTTGTGTGTGGTTCATGTGGTGCATGCTGTTTCATATACTAAGTCATAGTCAGTGCATGCAGTGTCTCACTCATAATCTTGCTCGGTGCAACTCTCGCTTAGTTCTACACTTCACGCATAAGTGCTTGCCTCAGTGCAAGTTTCTGTTCATGCCCACATACTGTCGATTAGCTTCTTTCTCGGTGCATCCAAATGCATCATGCGCATCTAGACTCAGTGCATTCCTTGCCCTTGCATCTCACCTCCAGGGGTCGGTGCAATTTGTGGGTCAGTGCAATTCTTGACCAGCACGCACTGTATTAGTCTCCTCATTTTGTCCAGTGCATTTCACTCTGGCATCTTTGTGCAAGTTCTTACGTGGATAGGAAATCTTGACTCGGTGCAAGTTGTGTCTTGCATCTTAATCTGGCATCTCGGTGCAGATCTTGCTTGGATAGCCTAACCCGAGTCGGTGCAATCCTTTCTTTGTCATCTTTTCACTTGATCAGTGCTTTTCTCATTTTTTGCTCATCATATCTCGGTGCATTCTCATTCTCTTTGAAATACTCGATGTCGGTGCATGTTTTTGCTCCATGCACACCAAGCCTATTCAAATCCCTTTGGCAATGAGGTCGGTGCAGTTCCTGTTTCATGTCTTCTAGACTCGGTGCAAGTCCTGTAGACAGCTAAGTGGATTGGTGCAATGTTTGCTTCATTTCACATCGGTACCTTTCTTGTCCATCTTAGTCAATGCTTATTCCTTTGACTAGTTGCAAATCTTTCTCTCTGGCAAAATCAAGTCAGTACAACTTTGCATTTCGTTGCTTCCTATCCATGCATATTTGTTGCATGATTAGAGTCTATGGTCTCTGCTAATGACGCCATGCGTCTTCTCAAGTCAGTGCATCTCTCGTTTTTGCTCGCTTCAACTCACCTTGTTGCAAGTCAGTGCAACTGTTGATTTGGGAAATTCTACTCAGTGCAGTTTCTGGCTTCTTACTCATTACACTGAAACGAATTGTGCTAAGTTTGTGATAAAATGACTATCTCCATTTTGACAATTTATCTGTGCATTCACCAGGGTGATTGGCACGTGATCTGAGGAAGATAGAGCTCCAGAATGTTCCAACACGTACTCCATCCTTTAGGGTGGGAGTGTCCCCTCCACTCACCCAATGTGTAAGCATGTAAGTCTGAGACTGAAGTAATTTATAAAAATCCTTTCTCCGACGGGGGAATGCGAAGAACAGAGAAGAAAAAGAGAGGGAGAGCCAGCAGAAGAAAAAAAAAGAGGAAGAGAGGAGGGAGAGTGAAGAAGCAGCTGAAGCACATTGAAGATCTGTTCCAAGATTGGTCTCGTGGATCAAATCCAGAGCCATCAAGCTCATTGGAGCTATATTCTGATTTGTTTTTCTTTTGTCCTTTTACTTGTTCTTTTTCATATTCTTAGTGTTTTCCATTTCCATTGTTTGGGATCGGGGTTCCTCCTGTGGATTCAGGGGAAGAGAGACTTGGGTCTCAGGTTGCTGGTGACTGGGTGTCACTAGCGGTTCCTTCCAGGTTGGAAGAAGAGAGGAGTGTGTTCCTCTGGCTCAAGCTGTTTGGCTGTTTGTAGGCAAGCTGTGGTGCCCAGCGGTTTCAAGCTGTGAGGCAGCAGTAAGCCACACTCTGGTTGGAGTGTGGGGTGGATGTAGGTCTGATGACCGAACCACCTAAAACACCTTGTGCATTGTGATCTGATTTCTTCTCTGAGGTTATTAAGTGCCTGTTTAGGATCGCGACCTAATTGCCTTTCAGCCACGGTGAATCAATGCTTAAGATCAGTTCGATCGCCTAGAATCACCGGGTTTGCTGGGCATGCAGGTTAAGTGTTCTATCTTGTGTCTCGTTAGAACGTCTGTTTAAGATCGAGCTGATTTACTGCATTCCATTCTTTATTTGTGTGCTATTTATGCTCGCTTTAGGCTGACCCATTGAGTGCTTGAGTGTGGATCTTGCTAGAACACCTGCATTACTGAATCAAAGTTTTATTTCTGCATGATTTTGTAAGTTCAGTGTTAATTAAGATCTAAGTTTAAAATTGGGCAAATTTCATTTTGGGATTCATTCACCCCCCCCTCTGAATCCGGGCCCTTCACTCAACAAGTGGTATCAGAGCGGGTTCTTATTGCCCAGATTTAACGATTCTCAGTAGATCCTGCGTTTGTGTGGTACGTATCCGGTTGCTGTTTTGATCCATGGCTCATCCACCGATCTTCAACGGTTTGAACTTTGATTCGTGGTTCATAAATATGCGCAGAAGTGTAATCTCAGCTGATCCTGATATGTGGAAATTAATTTCACATGATCCTCACAGATTACCAAAGAAAATGTCCAAGTGGACCGACAGTCACAGATTAAAGCATGAGGAAAATCAGAAAGTTTTGAATCTGATGAAAGCAGATACTGACAAGGTCTTACATCCTTCCCTTCTTGCATGTAGGTCTGCCAAGCACGTTTTAGAGAAGCTAAAGCTAGCTCACAGGAAAAGGGAGGACAGTTGCATGATGGCTAATGGAAGCCGTGAAAGTAGCAGCCAAAATGAAGACGATGATGATGATCAGGTAAACCCTTTCAAGAATTACACTCTGGATGATTGGTAGAATGCATATGGTGATCTGGTAGAGTCACATGAAAAACTTAGAAAATAATTCAAAAGGTTGAAAAAGAAAACTAGTCAGAATATCTCTGATCTCACAGATGATAATTACTTAGAGCTGGAACAATCTCATGATGCGTGTAAGTCTGATAATCAAAAGTTGCTGAAACGTCTGAAGGATCTTGAACAAGTTAACTCAGATTAAAACAAGGTAAAATCTGAAAATGATTCCCTTAGAAAATCTGTTAAAGAAAACCAAGAAAAGTTTGGGAAACTTGAGCAAGGGAATAATTTGTTAGCTGAAAAATTTGAAGCCATCAAATCTGTAAACATGGAGTTGCAGAAAAAGGTTGAAAAATAGCAAAGAGAAATGAAGGAATTTGAAAATGGAAGAAAGCATGAGGTCAATTCAGAAGATCAGCTCCTAATAAATGAGTTGGTTCAAAATGATAAGCTTAAAGAAGAAATTGAAAAATTAAAACTGTTGAACAATGCCATGTCGGAAAGACTTCTTACATTGGAAAAAGGGAAAATCATCTGTACAAACGAAACTGAAAAAGTTGATGAGCTGATAAAAGAGATCGAAGTATACAAAAATGCCAACAAAGTGTTGAATGAAGCTGTTAATTGCAGTGATCAAGAGATTGCTAGTTATGAAATACACATTGCATCTCTTGAAAATAAAATTCAGGATTTGAACAAAGTTTTGTCTAAGTTTATTGATGGACAAGAAAATCTGGACAGGTTCCTAGGAGTTAAGGTGAATGCTGAAAAGGAAGGGTTAGGCTACAACAATGTCAACAAAAAGGTTTTTAAAAACAAGCTAAGGACATCCTTTTTCAAAGCATCAAATGTAGCCACCACCTCAGAAAATAAATAACCCAATGTTCAGAAAAATCAGAAACAAACTGGAAAAATGGAAAAGGCCAGTCATTTTAAGAAATGATTGAATTACACTCATATTGAAAATGTGCATGCTGTGAAACACACTGATACACCTAGACATGCAAATAAAAGGGAACTCATGAAATGTTATTACTGTCACAAGATTGGTCACTTGATGCATGAATGTAACTTAATGGAATCAGATGATCTGAATGCTAGAAAAATGCATGCTAGGGACCCTGAGGTCAAGTTCCCTGTCACTCAGAAAAAGAGTGTCATATGTTCTAATTATGGTAAAGTAGGACACGCTGCTGCTCATTGCTGGTTTGGAAATAGTAAGAAAAGATCCCATTCATATCATGCTAAATTCCCTGCAAGCCAACATGGTTTTAATAATAGCAAATTTGTTTTAATGAACCAGCACATCACTTGCTTTAACTGTAACAAGATTGGTCACAAGGCCACTGAATGCTGGTCAGGCTCGTTCAGAAGAAATTCTCTCAAATGCTCTCACTGTAGAAAGCATGGCCATACAGTCAAGGACTGTTGGCACCTTCAAAATAGGCGGGCAAATTTCAAACATGCTAGACATCCTGTTAAGGAAAACAAGTTTGGTAAGATCAACAGGAACAACTTCCATGATAAAAATAGAAACCAGTATGCACCTGCACAAAAACTCCATGCAAATAATTGTATGCAAAATAAGAAATCAAAGCATGATGCTCTCTGTTATTATTATGGGCGAATTGGACACATGATGAATGATTACTCTTTAATGATACATGATGATACAGAGGCCCAAAAGTTGTGGAAAGCACCAATCAAAGGTGCTATTAACCATGTAGGACCCAAGACCGTTTAAGTACCTGCCCATGCCAAATAGAGTGCTAACTTGCAGGTATGCCGTGGAATGGAATAAAGGGGTAACTGAGCCACGGCATTCGAAGGAGAAAACCCCATGTCTGGATTTCTATTCCGGTCAGTCTTTCAATCGTACTAAAGTTATATGTTCTAGATAAATGCGTGCAAATAATAAGAGTGTTTCTGAATTGTTACTACATGAATTGTCACACTCTCTGCATGTTAGCTCTTCGCACAGAACATTATTATGAAAATCTAAAAGGAGTCACTTGAACGTTTGCATAAGAGTCTAGAAATAAAGCATGTATTTACCTCTCTCTATCTGCAAGAAAAACAAGAACTGCCTAATTATGGATCTTAGCACTCAGTGAGGGGGAGCTGAACTGTTCTGAGCGGAAATGAAGTAGTTGCCGCACATTATGAGTTTGAAAGCTACTGGTGTTTAAGTTGAGATGTTGAGCTGAAACTGTCAGGTCTGATCAGAAGTGTTTGGGACAAGGGTTGACTAAGGATATCTTTGGATTAAAGCAGTCTGCAACTCTACACCAATTTGGACCTCTTCTCTAATGTCGTTGGAAAGCTCACTTCTTCATCCTTCTTCTTTATTATCAACATATGATCCATCTCTTCTCATCTAAATGCCTTTTCCATGGGCTGACACTTAGGGGGAGCAATATATGGAACATTATTATCCTTGTCCATCGTGCATTATTATGACCAAAAACCACTCCCAGTAGTGTATAAAAATGTTGGTCTTCCTTATTGAGTGATCTTCGACCTATAAAGTTTATATCTTATGGTTAATTGTTCAAGAGAACTCTTGAAAGCATTTTCACTGGAGTTGAAAACACTCTTAATGACCGGAAAAGTCCAACCTAATAAAATTCATCAATCTGAAATTCATGAGTTTTGGGATAATCTGGTAGAAGAAAATGTCTTATAAAGTGTTTTTAAATCATGTTTCCAAGATAATATGAAGTAGACCAGGGAATACGCCATCAAGTAAAATAAACGTTAATGGCAGAGCAATGGCAAATTTCTTAGAAACTAGTCGTCTAGATCAAATAAATCTAGAAATTATGTCATGAAGAAATAAGCTATCTCTGTTCATAAAAAGAGGCAAGAAAGTAGACTGTGCTGAGTAACCAGGGTTTCTGGTGTCTAATAAACATGTCTCCTTGTGTAAAAAGGCCAGTCTTACTAGAATGCTCAAATACAAATTTTAAAAAAAGGGGGGGGGCAAAAGTAAGAATAGATGTGGTTGACTCTGGTTCTACCTCAGGGGCTGAAACTGAACTTAAAATACAATATAAAACATATGTCTGAAAACCAGCTTTATCTTATGAAAATAATGAGTTACTTTGGTGATTTTTTATTAACTGGACATTGATCTGTGACTATAAGTGTTTATCTCCATTGGGTATGTGTTAAAAGATGAACCTTTGAGCGATAAACATATAAGATATAAGTTTAATACGCCAAATACCATAAAGGAGGTGAAGAAAAAATATTTTATACACGAGATGGGCAGTTTGGGGATAAAGTGTACGTCAAAAAAGGGGGGGGGATAATGTATTTTATACATTGTTTAACCCTAAAAGTGTCAATTGAACTTCCGCCCTTTTACAAGCCAGGTCATTCCCTCTCTCATGACCTCCCGCCGTAAGCGTCTCTCCAGTTTCCCGCTTGAGTTCTTCTTCTCCGCCGTTTCTGCCTCTCGCCTTTTCACGTGCCATCTTCCTGGTTCAGCATCCACTCTTGTCGTTCTCGAAAGAGGATGTCCTCGTCTCAATCACAAACTTCTGTGATGTCTTCTCCGTCAACTAAGGACAAGGGGAAGGAAGAGGTGTCAGAGGAGTAGCTGCCACCAACTCAAGACATCAGCATGTCCGAAAGAGAAAATGATTATGAGAGCAAAAGCAAGGAGGGGTCTACTGGAGATGCCCAAGGAAAAAGGAAGGCCGATGAGCTCGTCCCTCTCGAGGAAGCAAGGGTTGAGAAAAGCGAAGAAGCCCCGAAGGAAAGAAAAGAAAAGGAAAAGAGAAAGTGGGTGAATCTTCTGGAAACAAAGGTACTTTCCCTAGACATTTCAAGCTGTTAGTGAGCTGCATCAACCTTGTATACACCTCAAAAATGCTTTCATCAGACCTCATTTTAAAAGCTTCGTACTCAGAAATCAGCCTATTAGCTTTGGTTTCCCTTACCTCCGATGTTCCCTCATATATTACCTGTAGTCGATCCCACATTTCCTTCGCTGTGGAGCAGGAGGAAACTCTGGAGAACTCAGTGGGATGCAGAGCGCACTGCATAATGTTCATTGCACTCCAATTCAGATTTGATCTTCTAATTTGCTCCCGAGTCTAGTTGTCCTCTTCTTCTGGAAGCTGGAAGGGACCTCGACGCACCACCTTTCAGATCTCATGATCTTGAGCTCTTAGGAACACCTGCATTCGATTCATCCAATATGCATAGTCAGTTCCATTAAAAAATGGAGGCTTATTAACAACATGACCTTCCGCTATGTAACCTCTAGTATCCATTTCACCAGACTCTCTGGGATGTTAAGCCCTTACAGGAGAGTTAGGCTCTGATACCACGTGATAGGGTATGTGACTAGGATGATCTAGAGACGGGGTAAATATATCAACCCCAATTTTCACCCTACAATAGTAAAAAGAAATGTGGAATAGAAATCTACTACGATGGATGCTATTAAAATGTATTTAGCTAAAGAAATAATAGTAAGACTACACGAGCACAAGCAATCACACACAATGCAAAGAGATTTTTAAGGTGGTTCGATCTCAACCCGGAGATCTACGTCCACCCCTCACTCAATCGAGTGAGGCTTCCGCTGAAAATAGCGTAACTCCCCTGATTACACAGCTTATACACCGTTGAGCATCATAGCTTGCTCCGCTGCCTCACAGCTTGGATTCGTTGATACACAGCTTTACAATGATTCAAATGAAAGCAAAACAATCAATAAAAGCAACGACAAAATTTGAAAAACATTATAGCTCTATTTAGCAGTCGATTCTAGATCTGATCCAGAAGCCAAAATTCCACCGGCTCTTCAGTGAATCTCTAGCTTCACTCACTTTCCTCTCTCACAATCTTCTCTCAGATCACTCTCTCCTTCTTTCTCTTCTACTCTCTCTCTCTGCTCACTGAAACCTTTCTCCGATACTCTATTTTTCCAGCTTTCTTTCACACCTCCGCACATCTACTTCTCACGCTCTGTGTTTCTCCTCTCTTCTCTGCTCTCAAGCTCTTCTATCTCGAATTCTTCTAGCTATCCTCTTCTCTCTGTTCTATATCCCTTTTAGTCCCATTCGCATGAAGTCTTTTAACCCTACGAGCTTGATTCTTATGGACCCCACAAGATTCCCTTTGGTGTGTGGAGGGAACACTCCAGCCAAAAGAATTTCAAGAAAGTATTGATTCATGAGTCCACGTGTCAGATGAAACGAGCAGGCTTTTCTAAGTAGCAGCCATGCCGCATATTCTTCTGATAGGGGTCTTCATATAACTGGCATCCTCCTTGGATCACGTGCCAAGAGGACTCAGTTACGAACCCACATGACCATCTTAAATCTTCAAAGACCAGCAACTTTTCATACTTAATCCGTAGTAGAAGGATTGTCTCATACTTAGAAATTTGCGTTTGATTGAAGTTGACTCGTCTTATTCATTTCCTGAATTCTACACTCTGGATGTTCGAACTAATTGCAGACTTATTTTAGAAGCTTTCATCTTGATATTCCTGCCAAAACAAATATAGAGACTCATCATAACACTTATTATCATATACTCATAGCTCATGAGATATTATAATAAGAACTTCAAAACTGCAAAGTCATGCAATTATGAAGACAAGCAAAATACAAAAAATTGTATTGTTGTGTTGATGCATGGGTTGAGTGCGTCGATGCATGGGCATGATTAACAAACACTTTGGTCAAAGGCATCAAGGCAACAACAACATCGGCCTGTCAAGCCAGCGCTAGTACTGCAGCATCGGCATGTCAAAGCAAAAGCTAGTACTACTGGTATTGCTACATCGATGCACCGACGTAGTGCATCGATCAGACTTAGCAATTAAATGATCTGTAGCATCGATGCATGCCTGAGTGCATCGACCTTCCGATGCAGTGATTTGTTTTGCTGCATCGACGCACCGTCGTAGTGCATCCACCTGTTCAGCAATAAACCATAAAGCCAAGTAGAAGCATCGAGGCAAGACATTACTACTTCGACCTCTTTATAAAAAATACACTAAAGTGCTCGACCCGATGACCATGACAATTATGGATGCATCGACCTGATTGACCTTAAAATGTACAAATGCATCAACTTGATAACCATGAATGATTTTGCTGCATCGACCTATTTGTGCATGCATGTAGTTTGAAAACAAAGGCTTATACTAACTTGAAGAAATGACAACACAACACACAGTTTTGCCAACCATCAAAACCAGTTTTGCCAGCATCAATCCTAGGGAGGACACAACAAGCAGGATCACCGCTGCCTCGACGCAGTGATGCTCAAAGAAGCTAATTCCAAGAGCTATACCTTGACGCAACAGAATACTACCTCGATGTAGTCACAACCACAGAAGTGATTTTTAGAGAACTCCATCGACGCAACAAAGAGCTGCACCGACGCATCAAGAACAAGTTGCAGTCAAGAGGTTGAAGCAGATCTGACGGTGCCTCGACGCATCAAACTACTGCATCGACGCATCTGCCTAGCATAGACAAAAGCTAGCATTCAAAGCCTTCTGGCCAAGGATTCTATGTTCACACTCCATCGATGTATCTGAGGAGTACATCGACGCACTTAGCTTAGAACCAGTAATTGAAAGTCAACACTTCGAAGCCTCCAAGTGCTGCATCGACACACCAAAGAGCATGCGTTTTAAAGCCAACTGTTCGAAAGCTTTTTAGCTACACTACCTTGATGCATTAAGTTGCTGCATCGATGCAGCTTAATCTAATTCTCAAAAAAGTGAGAATCAAGTAAATCACGTGCCAGTGATCTGAACCCTTTTGGCACGCACTCCAATCCACGTGGCTAATTTTTGGAAGGATAAAAAGTGTCAGAATATTCTGTTCCATGTGGACCAATGGATTATCCTGGCTGGTGATTGGATGGAAGATGATGCTCTACTCTCTATATATATCATCTGCTCCGTTGAAGGAAAGAGTGTTGAAGCTGCTGTCGTCGTTGCCATTGCAAATTCAGAGAGAGCTCTTCCAAAAGAAAAAGAAAGAGAGAACCAACTTAAGAGGAATAGAGATTTGAGTGCAGCCAGCCCATCTTCTTAGGAGATTGCTTCAATTCGAAGCTACATTTTTCTTGTGCTTTCTTTTCCGATCAAATTCTTACATTTCATCTATTTTCCTTTTGTTCTTCTATTCGAATTTGTCCTTAGTTCCCTCTGAGTATTTTCAGAGGAAGGGAGAGTGTTCTCTGTGGTCCCCTCTGGAGGTTCAGAGGAAGAGAGGTCTCTAACCTCTGGTTGCATGAGTTGCTGGGTGCAGCTCACGGGGTTCCCTAAGCAGTCGCAGAGGATGGGAGGTTGTTGCTCCGCGTCCCTTCTGGATTTCCAGAAGAAGCGAGGAGTGTGTTCCTCGGGGGTGAAGCTGTAGTTACAGCCATTGTCTTAGACTGAGTTTGTTGTTTGCTTTGTTGAGTAAGGAAACCTCACTCATGGGAGTGAGGGGTGGATGTAGATTGCGGGTAGCAATCGAACCACCTAAAAATTCTTCTTGTCGGTTGTGTGGTTTGCTTACCTTCATATCATTCATTTTTAACTTTGACTAATTGGCATATCAAAAGAATCAGTTGGAAGGATAGGTCAGACCTTTCTAGAATGCTGGTCCTTGCGTGAGGAGATCCTTGGATCTAACCTTCGCCTCGTACCGATATTATTCATCGCTTGTATGCTCATTTGCTAAATGGGAGTTCTCAATATTGATATCCTAGTTTGCGCGCACTAAGTTCTCTTCATTATGTTCTACTACTGATTCTTTATCTGATCTAGCTCTGTGTTCAAATTGGTTCTGCTATTGGCGCAATCTGTCAGTGTAGCACTTGGATTTTAATTTGGTTTAAATTTGGGGATAGATCTATTCATCCCCCCTTCTAGATCTATCACTCTATTTCTATCAGAGTTAAGATAATTTGTTTTCCAATAAAAAATTATGTTTAGAAATGAAAATTTGTTGTATATGCTCTCATATTTGCACATGTCTTCTTGCATTGTCATGCATAGCTTGAAAAATTGTTGATCATACTGGAATACATTGCATGACTAGTTTAACCTCCCAATGCATTTAGATAGGGGGAGCTTCTACTTTCAACAGTTTTCTTTATTTGCATATGTGTTTTCAGAATTTACTGCATGTCATAGAATTTAAAATTTCAAAAAGATCATTTGAGAACATGCACACACTTCGGGGGAGTAAGATTGAATAAATTTCTAGTATATGTTGTTCAGTTGCATGTTCAATATTGTTGCAAATTGCAATAAGTGATTTTTTTTCAAAAAGAAAATTTATTTTTGAAAATCCATGTGTCTGATACATGTGTGTCGACGCACTGATGAGACTGCATCAACCTCACAGTTCAACTTCATTAGTTTTTATGTTCTGTGAAGGGGTCCTGAGTCGACCTACCGACAAGACCATGTCGACTCACCTGTTCAAAAATTGTCTATATTAGTCTTTATGCTATTCTATGATCTGCAAGAGCTATTTGCACTTTTATACTCTCAAAACCAATCTGGAATATCTAAATATCTATTCTTCACTCTCATTCCATGATTTGGTATTTCTGAAATTACATGAGCTCAAATTATCAGTTTCTGTCAATTCTGTCTATTAGCTCCGTGCGTTGATTGAGGGGGAGTCTCTGTCTGAAAAACCCTTGGATTATGTTTTCTCAGAGGGAGAGGGTAATGTCTATCAATTATCTTCTTGGCTCTCACTTTCATGAGAATTGATCTCCTTGAAACATGCATATACCTATCGTCTGCTTTAGTGATTATAAACTTCTTTGAAACACCTTCTGCTTGCTGCATGATTGGCCATCTTCTTGTTAAAATTCCTTCAATTACATTAATGTAAGGAGGATTCCAATCTGTGTACCAAGATCATAAATCTGACTACACTCTAAATTAGGAATCTTCTTTTATATAGTCTTATGATTGTCCAAAATAATAAGCTGGTTTAAGCTTAATGAATTCATTGAGTTTAGAGAGAACTGTCTTGACAATATATGTGTTCAGATCTAATAGACCTTAACCAGCCTTTTACATGTTGTGTCCTGGATAACTTTCTGAAATCTAAAAGTTCTAAAAATCATGGCATCTTTGGTTGAGAAATTGAACATCAAGTATTATCTTTAAACATTTGAATCATCTATAAAATTTCTAAGGGCAACAAATGTCAAAGCAATGACAGTGGTCCACTGAGAAACCATGTCTCTTGACCTTTGAAGTTTAATGGACTGTGTCATGAGGTCCCACTGTTAACTCTGCAAAAAATTTAATGAAAATCAACGTAGAGCAATGGCAAGTTCACTGAGAAATATATCTTACTTATCAATGAAATGAGTTGAGATATGTCATGATTTGACAATGCTACCTCTATTTAAATTTGAAGCATGATAGTCAGTCATACTAAGTACCTAGGGTACTGGCATCTAAACAATGTGTATCCTCAAGATACAAACTATGTGCTGGACTTAAATGTTCTTAAAAAAATTGTTGAACAAAAGGAAAAATCAGAATGTGGTAGCAAAAAGACAAAAGTGAAGAGAAACTGCTGAACCCAGGAGTTCAATCTAAAACTCCATGAATGTTTAACCTCAATACTAATTTTGGTAACCCACAAAGAAGTCATTGAATTAAAATGAGTAAGATGAAAGGAGGTCAAATAGGGTGTTAATGTGAAAATTTGGTCCATTTCTATTAAATCTGAGTGTAGAAATTTTCACAGAATTTAATTGATAAGCTCAGAATTTATTAAACTTGAACCAAGCAGTTAAATAAGGAATACATCATAAGAAGCTCTATGATAGAAGAGTCTAAAATTCGGTAAATTCTTATTTATGAGATGTATATCAGACTAGGAGTTCTTCTATCTTGCCTATTTCAGAAATCATCATATCCAAGTGGTACCACACTGAGAACTCGTATGAAATACTACACTTGCTGGAAATCATTGCTTGAAATGCTTGCTGGAATTATTTCACTCAATTCATTCAAGATCTTCTCTGTCTACTGCCAGTGTGTTTACTACAGTCCATTCCTGCAGAAAGCTATCTCATTCAATTGGTAACAAGGCCAATTCTTGCTTGCTGTTTACTTAATTCTTGACCTAAATTTCACTGTCCAATGCATTAACTGTCTATTGCTCAATTACTTCACAATCCTGGTTTTGATGTGTCTTTTAAAAAAATCCTTACTGTTTTTGTCTAAAACTTTACCTGAAAATTTTCCAATTCATTTCACATAATTTCATCTGATCATCTCCTTTTTTCTCACAAGTGGTATCAAACCATATTTATTTTTGCTGATGTCAAAGGGGGAGATAGTTTGATGAGCCATTAATTCTTTTAAGGGGGTGATGTTGTAGGAAGTGTTGTGAGGTGTTGTGAGATGTTGTGATGTTGTGGGAGATGTTGTGATATGCTGTGTTTTCTTGAGTTTTTAAAATTGACTTTCAAAACTTAAATGTGCTTCAAAAATTGGTTAATATTGTCACATAATGACTCATAGTGTTGCCATCATCAAAAAGGGGGAGAATATTGTGTCCCTGGTGATTTTGATGATGTCAAACACTATGACTCATTTATGAGTCTTAGTATGATTTTGATGATGTCAAACACTATGACTCATTTATGACTCTTAGTATGATTTTGATGATGTCAACTTTATATCTCTGAATTTGGACAAAGAACAGGTTGACATGATTTATTTCAAGAAGATTCAGAAAGTTCATAAATGTTCAAGTTTACATATCAAGGTTCATGAAGCTTAGATATGCCAGAATCAGTTCAGAAGAAGACACAAGTCAACTTGGAGAAGCACAAGTCGACTTGGCAACCTAGAAGTCAACATCTTTAATCAAATCAGCAGGTTTGCAGAAAACTAATGAAGACCCTCAGGCACAACAAGTTCAAGATCATATTTGTGTGGAAACATGTTCAGATGAAGTCAGCTAAGATTATTGGATATGCATTAGTTATGCTGGAATCAAGTTCTACAAAGTACTTTGAAAAATTAGTAGACTTCAAGAGAGTGTCGACTTTCAGAGTCGACTAGTGTTTGTCCTGACCTCTGCAGCGGTGATGGAGTCGACGCAACGACGATATGGAGTCGATGCAGCAAGCACTTCAATGCCACTTTGCAAGAGTTGTGTCAACGTAATGTTGACATTGGGTTGATGCAATAGTGTATAAGCAAAGAAACAAGAAGATGGTGTCGACACAAGAAAGTCCTGGAGTCGATGCATGAGACTCAAGCAGCAAGCCAGCAGCCAAGCTAGCAACATAAGTTGGTCGATGCAATGAAAGCTTGCGTCGACACAACAAGGCTCAACAGAGTTCTTCATGCAGATCAGCAACTCGACAAGGCAGTGGAGTTGACGCAATGTACAATTGGAGTTGACACCAAGCTCAAGTCAACTGCTATCCTGAGGGATGCCAAGTTGTGCATCGACCTCATCTGCATAAGGCAATGATGCACCTGAGCAAATCCAGAACAGCACGTGATTAAACTTAGTAAATTGAGTGCCTTCGAACTTAAATCATTGGCATGTGATCCAAGGACACCTGGCACCTTTCTACCAGGCTTCTGGAGAAGAATATTCGGTGGGACACCTGGACCAATAGAATTTCAGATCTGAAGATAATTCCATCCAGAAACTTCCCATTTCTACTCTATATAACTAAGCCTTCTTCCTTCGAAGAAGGGCTGCTGCAGTGGGCTACAAGAGGCTGCAAATAGAAGAGGGTTGCGTAGGCTATAGTTGAAGGTGAGTTTTTCAGAAGAAGAAGAGAGAAAATCCATGAGAGGAAAAAGAAGAAAGAAAGGGAGTTTGAGAGCCTGTTTTAGAAAATATGTAGAGCAATCCGTGAGTAGAAAAATATGAGTGCAGCCAGAGTTCCATTGAAGATCTAATTGAAGCCTTGGCTTGTGGATCAAATCCAAAGCCATTCTGCTCCCTTGGAGATACATATCTTTTGTGTTCCTTCTTGTTTTCTGTTTGTTTCTTTTTCATTTCTATCTTTTATTTTCGATACCCTGTTCCGAGTTCGGGCAAGCTATGTGTCAACGTAAGGATCTATTCCTCGGAGGATTGGTTCCTCGTCTTAAGCTGTGTATCATCAGTTTGAGGATTGGTTCCTCATCAAGCTATAAGTCAGCAGTTTGTGGGATTGGTTCCCTGAAGCTGTGAATCAGTGGCTATAAGGGGTTGGTCCCCAGAAGCTGTGAATCATCAGATATTCAAGTTGTTTGTCAGCGGTATCCTCACTCAGTTCAGTGGGCGGTGGATGTAGGTCTACTGGTCGTAGACTGAACCACCTAAAAATCATCTATGCAGTGGTTTGGTTTTGTGTGTGTGATCTTTCACTTCGATCTGCATTCACAGGGATGTGCATTCTTGTTTAAATTACAATTGGTATATCCAAAGTGTGTTCAAACACACTTTGCGTGAGGAGGTCCTTGGACCCAAACCTCTGCCTCATGCCAGTTTAAGTGACTGATCACTTTTGGCTATTGCTAATCACTATTTCATTGAGTTATACTTCATTTCTATTCTAACATTTTACTCATATGCCTGGTGTTCGACCAGGGCTCTATAAGAGCCATCTTCCGTTTGGTTGATTATTGCTTCAGTATTTCGACCAGTTATTTGTTTAATCTGTCTATCTTTCAGTTGATTCTGTGGGATGTTTCTAATTTCAAGTATTCTACATTATAGTATCTGTTCAAAATTGTTCACTACTGTGAGCAGTTTCTAAGTTGCCGTGCTCTAAATAAATTTCTAGTTATCTCTATTTGTGTTTCTAGTTCGAATAATTTTAGTTTAGGCATAATTTGCTAAAAGATCTATTCACCCCTTCCCTCTAGATCCTACTATGCACCCATCACCTAGCTGTCAGATAGAGAAGGGGGGCTTCCCTTTATAAAAGGGGCCCTGGTTCTCTTAGAAAACCCTCTGCTACTCCTTCTTCTTTTTCTTCGCAGGATGTCGTGACCTGTTTGCCTCCTTCCTCCCCATCTCCGGTGATCCCCCCTTTCGACCGAATGATTACGGCGGCTGCCCCTTTGTGGTCTTGACACCTTTCCTCTCCCCTCTTCCTTCTCCTTCGCTTACCGGAGCTCACTCCAAGCCTGGGTGAACCTTCCCCTTTGCTTTCTTCGTCCCTTGTCCTATTCCCATGGGCGCCACCGTGGCGAGGGTTCCGACGCTAATTTGGTTTGATTATTGACACGGGGTTAGTGTCAAAGCAAGGAGATCCTTTTGTTCATTGACCTTAGACGAAAGGTCTAGGCCAAGTATATTCATTGACTCTGATGGGGTGTCGGATGTCAACGTGATTGATCATCCATTAGCACTGGGTTAGTGCCAAAGGTGTTGTACACCTCTTGTTTTGATGATGACAAACTATAAGTCATTATTTCCAACAACTCATTGAATTCAGTTCTTATGCATTATATAAATATGAAATGCAGGTGTAAAGGTCAAAGCAATTCAAGAAAAGGGAAAAGAAGCAGTCAAAAGCCTCAAAAGAACAAGATTTCTGCACCTGTGGTGCAGGAGTCGACTTCCAGGGGGTTGGAAGTCGACCACAGCTGGCAGACAGAACCACCCAAGTTTTGGACAGGCGCAGGAGTCGACTTCCAGGGGGTTGGAAGTTGACCACGCCTGGCAGATAGAAACCAGGTTGGTTCGGGCAGTTGCTGAGAGTCGACTCTCATGGCCCTGTGAGTCGACCACCACTAGAGGATCATGTTAAAACCCCAAAACCGAACCTAGCTGGTTCAAGACCTGATACCCTAGCCATGGATCATTTATGGCACACACATAGAGGGTCCAGATATGCCAGGAAACGTGGGTTTTATCAGATTCTATTGCAGCTAATGGAGAAGACTTGGTCTTCAACCTCTTTATAGAAAAATAGGAGTTTTTTCCCACCGGTTCTCCAACTAAACTAGCCGATATTTTGGGTGTTCTTCCAAAATTGAATATAGGTGGCGGGAAGGCTGAAAAGGATAGGCAGCAGCGAACTAAAAAGAGGGAGGTTGCTGGAAAAAGAAGTGGGCGCTGCATCTCATGGGAAGGTAAGATAGAAAGGGCCTGTGTGACCCACATCAAGAATAAGAAGGAGGAGAAGAAAACTAGAGAAGCGCTAGGAGATCCAAAGTTGCAGCACGATTTCTGTAAGTCGAAGAGCAACAGCATCAAAAGAGCAGTAGTAGAAGAAAGCACTAGCAGCAGCACCAGATCGGCTGAGATCTAGAATCAGAGAAGAAGCCAGGCGAACTTCATCTACAGATCGAGATAGCCGACCATAAGGAGAATTCTACACTCGATCTTTGTTTCGACTTTCATTCAATCCTTTATTTTCTCTTTTGTTCTGTTAATCAAGCTGTGAGTCAGCGGAGTGTTCAAGCTATGAGTCAGCGGAGTTTTGAAGTTATAAGTCAACGAAAGGAAGCCTCACTAGGTTTGGTGAGGGGTGGACGTAAGCAGACTGGGTGTCTAGCTGAACCACCTAAAAATCCCTGTCTCCTATGTGTGTGATTATTTGCATTCGCTTGTGACCTCCGCTAGATGCATGCCTAGGACCGTCTATGTTTGCATAGAGTATTCGCTTTAATTTCCGCTTAAGCCGCATAGTTTAAATTGTTCGTATAATCTTGCAATAGTTTTTGGTCTTGGGGGCTGTAGCAACCCTGATAAATAAAGGGTTAAAATAAATTAAAATTTCCCTAAATGAATCAAAGAATTAGTAAAGATAATGGGAAGAAGCTTAAACGGATAAATTAAAACCCAAAACCAAATAACGCCTCTCAGTAGGGCGTTAATTTTAAAACAAACGCCTTTATATAAGGCGTGCCTAAAGAAAGGACGCCCACACGAGCGGTCGTCAATTCTCACGCGACCAAATTGGGCAAGTAAAAGAAACGCCCCTTTCATGGGCATGTTTTTAAACACGAAACGCCCTTATACAAGGCACCTTTTAAGCAACGCCCTATGACAAGGCGTCAATTTAAAATGCGACGCCCTGACCTAGGTCGTTAATTACATTCCGGTTCCGTTCGAACCAAGAGCTTATCCTGGGAAGGATTAAGCTAATCTAGTAAGTATCTACTAGGGTAAGGACTCTATATTGGAAGCATTACTTCCACTAGAACTCTAACCCTAATAGGACCCCCAAAATCCTATAAATACCTTTGATTACCAAACCCTAAATCCATTTGATCGATCCCCTCTGCTACGGTAAGTAATAAACCGTGATTCTTCCTCCTGCTTTCCTCTCAATATGAAGAATTTTAAATGATTCTTCTTTTTGTAGGAAACCTACAGGTCAATTGAAGAACGTAGGTTCTTCATCCGGGTGTAAGTTCTTCTTCCTTTGCCTCTAGATGATCATTGCAAAGGAGCTAATATCTTCCGTATATTCTATAGGGTCCTACGGCAGGTTGACAAGTGAAGAACGTGGATCTTCTTCAGTTCAACTCTTCCTCTGAGTCCTTCGCTTTGACATCTCTGCTTCTGGTGCAAGTCGGTTCATGGGAGGAACATATATATATATATATACTAGAGCTGTTGTCCGATTCTTCAGAAAGTCTTCAATCAAAAACTCTTAGATCAACTAAAGGTAGGTTTTCTCAAGCAACGTAGCCCAAACAAGTGATTTAATATATATACCAGCATTACATGCATGTAGTATAGTTTTCTGCTGGCTTTAATATATTTTCTGTAATATTTTTTGAAAGAGACGCCCGCGTCTAGGGCGCTACTTTTAGAAACGACCTGCACTAGGTCGTCAATTTAAGATTTGACGCCCTGCCCTATAGGCGTTAATTTCATGAAAATCGCATGTAATTAATAATTAATCCTGTTTAAAATTCAATAAATATGAAATATCGATTCTAATATCTTGCATGACTCTACCTGTGAATTCCTGCTAATTTTCCTGTCATGACCATGTCTCCTGTCTCTTGAAATTTTATTTCCTGAAATATTGTAAATTCCTTGAATTCACGACCTGGGCTAGGCCGTCTCTCACGGTGATAACGCCCCTGTGTAGGGCGTGATTTTAAAAAAATTACGACCCTTCCTAGGGCGCGTTCATGTTAAACTACAGAAATTGATATCTTGCAAAAATGAAAATTAAGAAATAGACGACCACTGTATATGTCGTCAAATTTATATAAAACGCCCCTGTCCAGGGCGTGTTTTTGATAAAACACAGAATTATGGAAATTTCTGCAAAATTGGAAATGCATGTAAACGCCCTTCTTTAAGGCGTTATTTACTTAAGTAGTGACTTAATCAAAGTCGTTATTTTCTGTAAAAAATGTTTTTACCTATTACAGCTAACCGAGGGTTTTCATTATATTTATATATATGTATATCGGCACTATATCTCCACTCCGTGAGTATAGTCCCACGTTTTCATGTTGTTCTATCGATCACCCTCAACTCTCATTGACATACAAGCTCTCCATTGGACATTCCTTTCCTTTGGACTAGCGAGTTAGTCATAGAGACCTCCGTAAGACTCCTCGTACCTTGGATTCCCTCAAGGTCGACTGAGCTGGTTGTACCCTAAAAACCCGTTACATAATTTTTGCCATGTCACTCTAAAGAAACATGGTATATCGGCCCTTATGATTATACAAAGTATATATCATGGGAATCTCCCAATGGGATGATGATATCATGCCATATTCCGATGTTCTTGTGGATCTCAATTCTATGATAAGAATGAGGGTATCTTGCCTTTGATGTGCTATTCATGTGGACCACAATTCTATATAAAGAAGGATAGTCCATACTGGTCATGGTACCCGAGTAAGGGAACCTAATTCCACCTAGTTTATCGATCGTCGTGATTCTACCGTGATTATCGCCTAGCTATGTCTAATGTCATATTTTTGGACTCTATTCTCTCAAAGTTATCCTACAGGAGCTTGATTATTGAAATTCCATATTGGCTATATATATACAAGAGTGGATGTCGAAATACATGATAAATGCCTGCCCATTTAGGGCCCGATCTGGTCCTGGGAGGAGCACCCGAAAGTACTTGTGCCCATGGGAGTTTTAATGATAAGGTATCTGGCATTATACCGAGTGCATGACTAGCTTGATTGGACATTCCATACAAAATCTTGTACTTGAATCGTACTTGACTTGACATGACTTGCGTGACCCGAAAAAGGGTAATTACTTGCTTGCTTGATACATGATAGTCAAAGCTCTTGACATGATAAAAGTACTTGCTTGAATATCTTGTTATCCTTTCTTGAAAGTTCATGACTAGTTCAACTTGTTACCTTATTGATATTCTCTCTATCTTATCGTTTCATGCGAGCATGCATAGCCATAGTACATTCATGAAAGATGTAATTACTTAAACCCCTTGCTAGTGCTTGAGATATAATTTCCTACTGAGCGTTCGCTCACTCCGTGTTTGTCCCTTACTTTTCAGGTAAGTCCGATGACGAGACTCAAACGGATGGGGAAAGTCCCGAGTGAAAGAGCTAGAGCTTGTCCAAGTGTCATCTAGTCTTTTTCCTATTTTCTTGAGTCAAACTATGTACTTTTCTTTTTATTAAACAGAGTATTGGATTTGTAATAGCCTATTAATAATAAGGATTGGGTTATCTTTCTATTTGCGCATCTCTGTCTTTGTGTCGAATACACTACTACTCTGATTGGCATGATTGATATAAACTCGTCGCGCATATCCGGGTATCTTCCGCTCTCGGGGCGTGACAGTTTTTGTGGTATCAGAGCCTAGGGTATTCAATTTCTAGGAAAAATCCAAGTCCAAGGATAGGTTTTAACCCTTTAACCAGTGAGATTGGGTAGAACCAAGGGTTAAAGTTAACATAGAATGCTAGTCTTTAAAATACAAATCACGTATTAATCTAGTTATTATAATTGTAGGATAATGGCTGCCGAACGTGCTCAATGGCGCAACATGCAGCGTACACTGCAAGGCATGACTCAAGTGCTGCAACAAGTAACACAAGGAGGTGGACAACAAGCAGGAAGTCTCCACCAGACTTTCAAGAACATGAACCCGCCCAAGTTCACGAGTTCTACTGATCCAGATGACGCTGAACACTGGATTAGGGAAACAGAACGAATATTCCGTGTTATGCAATGCACGGATCAAGATAAGGTCTTATTAGCTACTTTTCAGTTAGAAAGGGATGCTAGATGCTGGTGGGAATCAATAGAGGCTACTATAAATCAAGATCAGGTTACGTGGGAGGAATTCGTTGAACACTTCAACGCAAAATATTTCTCGGACCGAGTTCAGGAAAAGAAGGCTGCAGAATTTGCTGCATTAAAGCAACGATCTTTGTCAGTGGCCGAGTATGAGGCCCAATTCTCTAGATTATCTCAGTATGCTAAGCATCTAGTTAGCACCGAGAAAATGAAAGCTAGGAGGTTTCTTAATGGGCTCAGGCCCCAAGCTATTACTCAACTGGCGCCGATGGACATTCAAGTCTACTCGGAGATAGTACGCCGAGCTCAACTATTAGAAGATGCCACGGAACTGTCTGATAGGATTCGTGGTAAGGATAAGAAGGAACAAGTTACAGGTTCGGGTTCCTTTAAACCCAACTTCAAGAAAAGGCCTAGCAATGGAGGAGCATCCTCACAAGACCAAAAGTTCAAGAAGACCAAGCCCTTCTCTATCACCACTACCTCTTCAAATACAGTGTGCAAACATTATGATAAAGCGGGTCATAGAGCAGAAGAATGCTGGAGGAAACTTGGAGCATGTCTCCGTTGTGGGAGTCGTGAGCATCGGATTCCCGATTGCCCACTACTAAATAACCAAACCGGTGACGGAAAGCACCCAGTAACCAAGAATGCTCGTCTTCATGCAATCAAGGAGACCGAGCGAGAAGAAGAAGGCGGCTTAGTGGAAGGTACATTGAAAGTTTGTTCCAAGAATGCATATGTCTTAATTGATACTGGTGCATCGCATTCTATTATTTCTAAGAGGTTTGCTGACCTATTACCCCTAGAACCGGAATGGATGAAGTTAGTTTTGTCTACTCCTCTGGGTGATGAGACTGATATTACACATCATTACCAAAACTGCGAAGTATTGGTTCAGGGTAGAAATCTCCCTATTGATCTCATATGTTTAGATCTGAAAGAGTATGATGTTGTACTAGGAGCAGATTGGTTATCCAAGTATCAGGCAACGGTTGATTGCCGCAATAGCAAGGTTACATTCAAGGAATTTCCAAAACTAATCTTTACTAGCCCCAAGGGTCGGAGCAGATCCCCTCTTATTTCAGCTCTCCGAGCTAGCAAGCTCATCAGAAAAGGATGTGCATCTTTCCTTGCCTTTGTCACAGTTAAAGAAGCTAAGGAAGCTAAGCTAGAAGACATTCCAGTGGTGCAGGAATTTCCGGACGTATTTTCGGAAGATTTGCCTGGATTACCCCCACAAAGAGAAGTGGCCTTCACCATTGACTTAGTCCCTGGTGCTGGTCCTGTTTCAAGGGCACCCTATAGGATGTCACCTGCTGAACTCAAAGAGTTGAAGGAACAATTGATGGGACTAATTCGAAAAGGCTTCATTAGACCAAGTACTTCCCCGTGGGGAGCACCTGTACTGTTTGTAAAGAAGAAAGATGGATCTATGAGGCTATGCATCGACTATCGACAGTTGAATCATCTCACTATCAAGAACAAGTATCCACTGCCGAGAATCGATGAATTATTTGATCAAATTTCTGGATCCAAATATTTTTCGAAGATTGACCTCAGATCAGGATATCATCAGTTAAGGATCAAAGATGATGACATTCATAAGACCGCATTCAGAAGCAGGTATGGCCATTATGAATTCGTTGTTATGCCTTTTGGACTAACAAATGCCCCTGCTGCCTTTATGTAGTTAATGAATAGCATATTCAGGCCCTATCTAGATCAATTCGTGGTGGTTTTTATTGATGACATATTGATATATTCCAAGACTAAGGAAGAGCATGAGGAACATTTGAGGATTGCTTTACAAATATTACGGACAAATCAATTATATGCAAAGCTCAGCAAGTGTGAATTCTGGCTTGAAGAAGTGGCTTTTCTAGGACATGTGATTTCAAAAGATGGATTATCAGTAGATCCGTCAAAGGTCGAAGCTGTTAGAAACTGGGAAAAACCAACCAATGCTAGCGAGATCATAAGTTTCTTAGGCCTTGCAGGCTATTATCGGCGATTCATCAAAGATTTCTCTAAGATCGCCGTACCACTTACAAGATTAACTCGTAAGGAGATCCGTTATGAATGGAGCGAGGAATGTGAAAGAAGCTTCCAAACTCTTAAGGATCATCTTACTACAGCTCCTATCTTGGCATTGCCAATTGAAGGAGAAAAGTTCGAGATATACACTGATGCTTCTGGCATTGGCCTCGAGTGTGTTCTAATGCAACAAGGGAAGGTTATAGCCTACTCTTCTCGTCAATTAAAGAAGCATGAAGAGAACTACCCCGTCCATGACTTAGAATTGGCCGCGGTAGTATTTGCACTCAAAATATGGAGACATTATCTTTATGGAGTATAGTTTACTGTATACTCCGATCACAAGAGTCTCAAATATCTTTTCTCACAGAAGGAGTTAAATATGAGGCAAAGACGATGGCTGGAATATCTCAAGGACTTCGACCTCAATATACAATATCATCCCGGAAAGGGTAATCATGTAGCAGATGCCCTTAGTCGAAAGCCGAGAGCACTGTTAGCCAATTGTATGATTCAAGAATGGAAATTACTGGAGCAATTCTCTGAACTCAATATAAGCATGGACACAGACCCTAGATGTGTCACATTATCTCATATAAGCATACAGTCAGACCTATTAACTGAAATACAAGCACTTCAAGATAATGACCCAATGTTAGTAGAGATCAAAGGTAAACTGGAAGGACAATAGGATTTCCAAATAACTTGTGAAGGAAGATTAATATTCAGGAATAGAACTTGCATACCGGATTGTCCCAAGGTAAAGAAGAAGATCTTAGATGAAGCTCATAGATCAAGGTACACGATTCATCCTGGATCTACCAAAATGTATCAAGATGTGAAACGGAATTATTGGTGGCCCAACATGAAAAGGGAAATAGCGGACCACGTGTCGCGCTGTCTCACGTGCCAACAAGTCAAGGCAGAACACCAAAAGCCTGCTGGAAAACTACATCCCCTAGATATTCCTAGGTGGAAGTGGGAGGATATTGGTATGGATTTCATCATGGGTCTATCTAAATCAAAAGGAGGACATGATGGAATATGGGTTATTATTGATCGATTGACTAAATCGGCGCATTTCTTGCCAATCAAGAGTCGATGGTCAATTGATGTCTTAGCTGCATTATATATCAAAGAGATAGTTAGACTACATGGTATTTCTGTCTCAATCGTGTCTGACAGAGATCCCCGATTTACTTCTCATTTTTGGAAGGGATTACAACATTCGTTGGGGACAAGACTAAATTTTAGTACAGCTTTTCATCCTCAAACGGATGGTCAGACCGAGAGAACTAACCAAGTTGTTGAAGATATGCTTAGAGCATGCATCATTGACTTTGGAGGAAGCTGGCACGATCACTTGCCTCTAGTTGAATTTGCATACAATAACAGCTACCAGGCAAGTATTAAAATGGCACCTTTCGAAGCCTTATACGGAAGGAGTTGCCGATCACCCTTATGCTGGAACGAAGTTGGAGAGAAATAACTGATAGGTCCAGACATGGTAAGGGATACAACTGAAAAGATACAAGTAATCAAAGAAAGATTGCAAGTTGCTCAGACCAGGCAAAAGGCTTATGCTGATACAAGAAGGAGAGATCTTGAATTCCAAGTCGGAGATCATGTATTTCTTAAGATATCACCTGGACGCGGAATACGAAGATTTGGTATTAAGGGAAAGCTTACGCCAAGGTTTATCGGACCTTTTGAAGTTCTAGAAAGAGTTGGCGAGGTTGCTTATCGCATCGCATTGCCTCCTCAAATGTCCGAAGTACATAATGTGTTTCACATTTCTATGCTGAAGAAGTATGTGCACGATCCCTCGCATATTATTGAACATGGAGACCTGGTAATACAGAAGGATCTCACATATGAACAGAAGCCTATGAAGATATTAGAACGTGAAATACGTGCTCTCAGGAATAAGGTTATTCCCATGCTTAAGGTGCAATGGAATAAGAACGCTGAACACGAAGCAACTTGGGAGACCGAGGAGTCTATGAGGAAATGATTTCCCGAATTATTCTAAGTGGTATATACTCTATACTCTCCACATTTTATATATATACAGTCGAATTTGGGGACCAAATTCTTTTTAAGTGGGGGAGGGTGTAGCAACCCTGATAAATAAAGGGTTAAAATAAATTAAAATTTCCCTAAATGAATCAAAGAATTAGTAAAGATAATGGGAAGAAGCTTAAACGGATAAATTAAAACCCAAAACCAAATAACGCCTCTCAGTAGGGCGTTAATTTTAAAACAAACGCCTTTATATAAGGCGTGCCTAAAGAAAGGACGCCCACACGAGCGGTCGTCAATTCTCACGCGACCAAATTGGGCAAGTAAAAGAAACGCCCCTTTCATGGGCATGTTTTTAAACACGAAACGCCCTTATACAAGGCGCCTTTTAAGCAACGCCCTATGACAAGGCGTCAATTTAAAATGTGACGCCCTGACCTAGGTCGTTAATTACATTCCGGTTCCGTTCGAACCAAGAGCTTATCCTGGGAAGGATTAAGCTAATCTAGTAAGTATCTACTAAGGTAAGGACTCTATATTGGAAGCATTACTTCCACTAGAACTCTAACCCTAATAGGACCCCCAAAATCCTATAAATACCTTTGATTACCAAACCCTAAATCCATTTGATCGATCCCCTCTGCTACGGTAAGTAATAAACCGTGATTCTTCCTCCTGCTTTCCTCTCAATATGAAGAATTTTAAATGATTCTTCTTTTTGTAGGAAACCTGCAGGTCAATTGAAGAACGTAGGTTCTTCATCCGGGTGTAAGTTCTTCTTCCTTTGCCACTAGATGATCATTGCAAAGGAGCTAATATCTTACGTATATTCTATAGGGTCCTACGGCAGGTTGACAAGTGAAGAACGTGGATCTTCTTCAGTTCAACTCTTCCTCTGAGTCCTTCGCTTTGACATCTCTGCTTCTGGTGCAAGTCGGTTCATGGGAGGAACATATATATATATATATATATATATATACTAGAGCTGCTGTCCGATTCTTCAGAAAGTCTTCAATCAAAAACTCTCAGATCAACTAAAGGTAGGTTTTCTCAAGCAACGTAGCCCAAACAAGTGATTTAATATATATACCAGCATTACATGCATGTAGTATAGTTTTCTGCTGGCTTTAATATGTTTTCTGTAATATTTTTTGAAAGAGACGCCCGCGTCTAGGGCGCTACTTTTAGAAACGACCTGCACTAGGTCGTTAATTTAAGATTTGACGCCCTGCCCTATAGGCGTTAATTTCATGAAAATCGCATGTAATTAATAATTGATCCTGTTTAAAATTCAATAAATATGAAATATCGATTCTAATATCTTGCATGACTCTACCTGTGAATTCCTGCTAATTTTCCTGTCATGACCATATCTCCTGTCTCTTGAAATTTTATTTCCTGAAATATTATAAATTCCTTGAATTCACGACCTGGACTAGGCCGTCTCTCACGGTGATAATGCCCCTGTGTAGGGCGTGATTTTAAAAAAATTACGACCCTTCCTAGGGCGCGTTCATGTTAAACTACAGAAATTGATATCTTGCAAAAATGAAAATTAAGAAATAGACGACCACTGTATATGTCGTCAAATTTATATAAAACGCCCCTGTCCAGGGCGTGTTTTTGATAAAACACAGAATTATGGAAATTTCTGCAAAATTGGAAATGCATGTAAACGCCCTTCTTTAAGGCGTTATTTACTTAAGTAGTGACTTAATCAAAGTCGTTATTTTCTGTAAAAAATGTTTTTACCTGTTACTGCTAACCGAGGGTTTTCATTATATTTATATATATGTATATCGGCACTATATCTCCACTCCGTGAGTATAGTCCCACGTTTTCATGTTGTTCTATCGATCACCCTCAACTCTCATTGACATACAAGCTCTCCATTGGACATTCCGTTCCTTTGGACTAGCGAGTTAGTCATAGAGACCTCCGTAAGACTCCTCGTACCTTGGATTCCCTCAAGGTCGACTGAGCTGGTTGTACCCTAAAAACCCTTACACAATTTTTGCCATGTCACTCTAAAGAAACATGGTATACCGGCCCTTATGATTA
This sequence comes from Amorphophallus konjac, assembly GCA_022559845.1. NCBI lineage: Eukaryota > Viridiplantae > Streptophyta > Magnoliopsida > Alismatales > Araceae > Amorphophallus > Amorphophallus konjac. Next base: position 324,420,141 of record CM040121.1, read on the forward strand.
TACAAAGTATATATCATGGGAATCTCCCAATGGGATGATGATATCATGCCATATTCCGATGTTCTTGTGGATCTCAATTCTATGATAAGAATGAGGGTATCTTGCCTTTGATGTGCTATTCATGTGGACCACAATTCTATATAAAGAAGGATAGTCCATACTGGTCATGGTACCCGAGTAAGGGAACCTAATTCCACCTAGTTTATCGATCGTCGTGATTCTACCGTGATTATCGCCTAGCTATATCCAATGTCATATTTTTGGACTCTATTCTCTCAAAGTTATCCTACAGGAGCTTGATTATTGAAATTCCATATTGGCTATATATATACAAGAGTGGATGTCGAAATACATGATAAATGCCTGCGCATTTAGGGCCCGATCTGGTCCTGGGAGGAGCACCCGAAAGTACTTGTGCCCATGGGAGTTTTAATGATAAGGTATCTGGCATTATACCGAGTGCATGACTAGCTTGATTGGACATTCCACACAAAATCTTGTACTTGAATCGTACTTGACATGACATGACTTGCATGACCCGAAAAAGGGTAATTACTTGCTTGCTTGATACATGATAGCCAAAGTTCTTGACATGATAAAAGTACTTGCTTGAATATCTTGTTATCCTTTCTTGAAAGTTCATGACTAGTTCAACTTGTTACCTTATTGATATTCTCTCTATCTTGTCGTTTCATGCGAGCATGCATAGCCATAGTACATTCATGAAAGATGTAATTACTTAAACCCCTTGCTAGTGCTTGAGATATAATTTCCTACTGAGCGTTCGCTCACTCCGTGTTTGTCCCTTACTTTTCAGATAAGTCCGATGACGAGACTCAAACGGATGGGGAAAGTCCCGAGTGAAAGAGCTAGAGCTTGTCCAAGTGTCATCTAGTCTTTTTCCTATTTTCTTGAGTCAAACTATGTACTTTTCTTTTTATTAAACAGAGTATTGGATTTGTAATAGCCTATTAATAATAAGGATTGGGTTATCTTTCTATTTGCGCATCTCTGTCTTTGTGTCGAATACACTACTACTCTGATTGGCATGATTGATATAAACTCGTCGCGCATATCCGGGTATCTTCCGCGCTCGGGGCGTGACAGGGGCGGATCTATTCACCCCCCCTCTAGATCTCCATTCCACATCCAACAAAAGCAAGGAGGTCATTTGTTCATTAGCTTATACGAAAGGTGTAGGCCAAGTATATTCATCGACACTGACGGGGTGTCGGATGTCGACGTGATTGATTCATTGGCACAGAGTTAGTGTCAAAGCAAGGATGTCATTTTGTTCATTGGCTTAGGCGGAAGGTCTAGGCAAAGTGTGTATATTTGTGGGGTTATAAGAGATGTCTAATGTCGAGGTGGTTTAATCATTGGCTTGGGGATTAATGCCAAAGCAAGAAAGTTAGTTTGTTCATTGGCTTAGGCAGAAGGTCTAGGCCAAGTGTGTATATTTGTCGGCTTAGACGAGATGTCTGACGTCGAAGTGGTTTAATCATTGGCATGGGGACTAATGCCAAAGCAAGAAAATTATTTTGTTCATTAGCTTAGACAAAAGGTCTAAGCCAAATGCATTCATCGGCTCCGACGAAGTGTCGGATGCTAACGTGGTTAAATCATTGGCACGGGGTTAGTACCAAAGCAAGTAGGTCATTTTGTTCGTTGACTTAGACGAAAGGTCTAGGCCAAGTATATTCATCGGCTCCAAATGGGTGTCAGATGCTAACATGGTAAAATCATTGGCACGGGGTTAGTGCCAAAGCAAGGAGGTCATTTCGTTCATTGACTTACACGAAAGGTCTACGCCAAGTATATTCTTCTACTCTAACGGAGTGTCAGGTGTTGACGTTGTTGATTCCTTGGCATGGGGTTAGTGCCAAAGCAAGGAGGTCCTTCTGTTCATTCACTTAGATGAAAGGTCTAGGCCAAGTATGTTCATCGACTCCGACGGGGTGTCGGATGTTGACGTGGTTGATTCATTGGCACAGGGTTAGTGCCAAAGTAAGGAGCTTATTTTGTTCGTTGACTTAGATGAAAGGTCTAAGCCATGTGTGTTCATTGGCTCCTGACGGGGTGTCAGATGCTGACGTGGTTTAATCATTGGCATGGGGTCAGTGCCAAACCAAGGGAATCATTTTGTTCATTGGTTTAGACGAAAGGTCTAGGCCAAGTAAATTCATCGGCTTTGATGGGGTGTCGGATGCTGGCGTGGTTTAATCGTTGGCACGGGGTCAGTGCCAAAGTAAGGAAATCATTTTGTTCATTGACTTAGATGAAAGGTCTAGGCCAAGTAAATTCATCGGCCCCAACGGGGTGTTAGATGCTGACGTGGTTGATTCAATGGCACGGGTTGGAGCCAAAGTAAGGAAATTCAGTTTATTTGGGTTTATTTAGGTTATTCGGGTTAGATGGAAGGTCTAAGCCAAAGGTAGAATATTCGATGGGTTAGACGAAGTGTCGAAACGTCGAGATATATTTTTTCATCGGCATTGGGATTATGCCAATGTAAGGAATTTGATTTATTTTGGTTTATTCGGCTTAGACGGAAGGTCTAGGCTAAGGGTGGAGCATTTAATTCTGGTGGGACCAAGGATCGATATCCACCAATGATAGTTTCTTCCATCATCATTTTTCATTCACTTCCTTTTTTCCTTTCTCTCTCTCTCTCTCTCTCTCTCTCTCTCTCTCTCTCTCTCTCTCTCTCTCTCTCTCTCTCTCTCTCTTTTTCTTTTTTTCTTTCTTTCCCCCCTTTTTTTCTTCTTTCTTTTTTCTTCTTCCTTTTTATTCTCTATCTCACTTTTTTTTTGAATGGACACTGCAGAGTCTCATAGGAGATCTAAGATACATGTTTGTTCAATGCGAGATGCGGGGTTTAATTGATTGTTAAACAGAGGAAGTGGTGCATAATCTAATTTCAAATGCTTTCCATTAAGGGGTGGAAATTGAACTTGCCCCCGATGGTTGACGATAACATATGCACCTCCTTCATAAACTTTCTAGACTACATAAGGCCGTAGCCAATCTTCAATTAATTTCCTTTGAGATTGCAGCCATGACTTCTTTTCTGTTGACCATAACTAAGTCTCCTTTCTTGAATTCGCACCCTTTGACGAGCTTGTCAAAGGCGCGGGCTATGCGGGCCTGATATACCTACATAGTTTGCTGGGCTCGGAGCCGCTTCCCTTCCAGATTGGAGAGCTCTTACAGTCTTCTTTCTATGTTTGTTCGACTGTCCTCGATCAAATCGTGCTGAATTGCAACTCTTAACGAGGGTACCTCCAATTCTATCAAGACAAGTGCTTCCGAGCCGTACACTAAAGCGAATGGTGAACAGCCCGTTGGACTCCTGTAGATGGTGCTGTATGCCCACAGTGCCTTGTACATTGTTTCTTCTCAGTTCTTCTTGCTAGAGCTAACTATCTTGGCCAGAAGAGTGCAGAGAGTTTTATTAAAGGCCTCAGCCAACCTGTTTGCCTGAGTGATGTAGGTAGTATATGTTCTCCAATCAATCTTATAATTTTTCACCAATTTGTAGACCTTCTAATTTTGGAAGTGACTTCCGTTGTCTGAAACAATTCGGTCAGGCACGCCGAATCGGAATATTATGTTCCGATGGGCAAATCTAGCCACGATTTCTTTCGTCACTTCTTTTAGAGCCACAACTTCTGCCTAGCGGGAGAAATAATCTGTCGCTACTAAAATATATTTGCATCCTGATGACGACGTGGGCAATGGGCCTACGACATCTGTGCCCCATTGAACAAAAAAAAATGGGCGTTGTCGGATGTAGCTCTATTGGGGGTCTCTTGGGGACCGTTGCATGCTCTTGACGCTTCTAGCATGACTTGGCATATTTGCAGCAGTCATCAAACATAGTCGGCCAATAGTAGCCAAACTTTTTTATTTCAATTTTCATCTTCGGCCCAACTTGGTGTGTGCCAGTTGACCCGGCATGAATTTCTTTCATGACTCTTCAAGCCTCTTCCATATATAGGCAGGCATTGTAGTAGTATTTTCCTTCTGGCGTCTGCCATAATTCAGAATAGTATTCCATTCCTAACTTCATAAGAGTCTTTTATTCTGATCAGCTTGATCTTTTCTTCTCTTTTCTTGGGCAACTGTTGATATTTGAACCACTGCATGAGGGGCTCTCTCCAGTCGGGTGAGCCACTGCTTCTACCGTCGCTACATCATATTCTACTTCACCTAGCTCCTCTTCTATCATCCTGGGGACCTAGTGCCGATTTGCCACCAGTATGTTGAAGGATTCATTCGGTGGGATTGCTAATGAACTTGCCAGCTTTGCTAGTGCATCAGCTTGTGCATTTTGGCCTCGACCGACATGGTTTATTTCATTAAAGTAGAATTGCCCCATAAGCTATTTTGCTTTGTTATAGTAGGGGAGTAATTAGGGCTTTCTGATGTCAAACTGTCCCTAGACCAGTTTGACAATTAGCATTGAGTCCCAGGCACCCCGTGGGGACCGAGCTCATGGTTTTAGGTGTCCAGAGGAGCTGTGTTATCATGATTAGCGTGCACATGTGGTTTTGAGGGTCTGGGTGACCCCGTGTGTTCCGGGATTTTTCGTTATGCTAGTTTGAGCCACCATATGCCCGTGTACATGCCGAGGGTTGTTCCTGCATAGTGTTAGTTTTCTTAGAATGGGGTTTCTGTATGAGCCATGAGTATGACCAGTGACCGTGAGTCTGGTGACCCAGCCAGGGGTGCTGGGGTTTCCTTGTTCACCCAAAGAGTGGGGAGATCCCCGACGGTAGTAGGCCACCTTGAGAGTCCTTTTGCTCGTGGTTTTGGGATTCTGGCTTAGGGTAATATGACGTCATGGTGATGTATTGTACGACGGCCTTGGGATGAGTCACGTGACTCTTTGGCCATTGGATTAGGGAGTCTAGCTAGTTGTCATGAGTTTGGTGGCACCGTGCCACCCTCTATTCCGTGATACTTGTGATGGGCACGTGTGTAGCCCGTCAATACTCCAGTGGTTTCTTCTCTACTGAGAGTTCCCACGTCCAATGACTTTCTTTGTTGAAATAAACCATATCAGTCGAGGCTAGAATGCTCAGGCTGATGCATTGGCAAAATTGGCAAGCTCATTAGCTATAACACTCCAAATTTTTCAAGGAACTTTTTTTTCAGGAAATAAATGTAATTATTAAGCATTTAAAAGGCTTAATGGGTTAATTAAATGAATTATGGGTCAATTAAATCAATTTAAAGGGCCTATATTAACCAAAGGGCTAAGCCCACTTTAAAAAGGCCCAAAACCCTAATTCCAAGGCCTTTAGGCCCAAGCCCACTTTTAGAACCTTAATTAGGGCAATTTACGAAATTAAATTGGATAAATAGACTAATTAAGAGGAAAAATAGAAGATAAAATAAGAAATCCAAAAATTTTGGATTAAACGCAAGAACATGGTCTATAGCACGACCGCGTTCTTATAAAAGGTGGTTCAATCATGACCGCATTATTCTTCCGTGAACGGAAGTGTTAGAGGCGTGAAAAAATGAGATTTTTCCCATTCCAATCTCTATGGTTCGATGCTATCTTCCATGTAAACTTATCTAGGACTCTTGGGGGATTGAATGGATGCCCTATAGGGCTCCTATTTCATCTAATCTAGCCACCCTAGGCCAAACCCTATAAGTAAACTCTAAACATGACATGCGTGAACCCTCGTTTTGGCTCGCGTGGTTCGAAGGTATGACATCGTCATCCAAGGTTATGTCTTTATAAGATTTTATCCCCTTTAGTATTGTCTAACTCCTCTCCAAATTTCATGTTAGGAGATCAAGCCCTTGAGATGTTAGAAGTCGCGGAAGTCACTGGTTCTCTGCATACCGTATAGGAACGAGTGGAGTTCTCTGAGAAAGATCAGAGATTTAGGAACCCTAATCGAGGTATTTTCAAGTTGATCCTTTAGAATTATTTGCTCTCCTTTATGTCTTCTAATCACCCTCCAAATCTCGTCAATTTAGGTCAAGAGGTTAAGGAGATAGAAGGGTGAGAAGTTGATGTTTCTACGTCGGACGCGTAGGATCCAGCAACATCTTCCAATGAGAAATTTGAAGTCTAGGGAACAAATCAAAGGTAGGTTATCTCATGATGGCTTAAACAGCATATTATGAGTAAAAGCCCTCAATTTTCTCATGATTTCATGCTTTGTACGTGGAGTATTTCATGTTTTATCATGACTGCACAATAGGGTTTACTGCATGTTGTCCATGAAACCTTAAATAAAAGATAATGACTTTTTGTCTATTACATACATTTCCATGCTTTATTTCCATCATAACATGCTTTCCATGCTAGTTTATTGTTAGTTCCATATATATTTGCCATAGGAAGTAGCCCTACAAGATCGATATTATCTCTCTCTCACTATGAGATGATTACGGCAATAACAGGGGTCGCGTCTATTAACGCACAAACACGATATGCCGCATTAATGTACTAATGTGCAAGTTTGATATGTCGCGTTCTTGTATTGACGCGCTGGTTCTGTCCGCTGCGTTAATGCTCCGTGAAACACATATCAAACCTTGTTTATTTCCCATGATATCTATATACTGATATGCATGCCTTGTCTTAGTAGTTTCAATTCTTGATCGTATCATGACTTTATATTAGGCGTTAGCATGAATTTAAAGGTTCACTTTCATTATATGTTAATTTCATGCCAAACCTTATACTTTTGTACCTAAAGAGGTTTCATGACTTGGTTACACATTGTTTTCACTCGCTCCTTTCTCATCTCTTTCTGTTTTATAAGATCACATATAGCGCCTATTCTGGTACGTGGCTATTAGTTACACTTTGTACTTGATAGGCACACTCTCTTGGACTTGTGATCCTCTCCGTTGGATATTCCTTCCATCGGATTAGGTGATCTTGTTTCAAGGCCTCCGTAAGACTCTGCGAGCCTGGGATTCCCACTAGGACGTCGAGCTGGTTGTACCATTAAAACCCAAAAGTTAGAGAGCACTCTATGTTTTCCATGTTTCTATGAACTGGCATGATTGCGCCCTACAGAATAGTCGCATTAAGGTATTATCATGGTGGTTCCTCTGGTCGTATTCTTGTTCAGCCACAGACTTGTTCTTGCGTCGACCTACCCTTCTTTCTGCGTCGACTCTCTCTATAATCGCAGACTGAATCTTGACTGCGTTAATGAATTATCGCGACCCACAAGACCATCGTGTTATCTAATTTCTGTCCAACCCGAGGTCTGACCCAAGGGTTGAACTTATTTTGTTCCCAGGTGATCCTTTGGTTATCTGGAACCCAAAACCTTATTCAATACGTTATTAGGGAATTATGAAAAAGTAATGAATGTACCGTGATGCTGTCGAATTCCTTTTATGGCATGACCTAGTCATTAATTCAACCTTGAGCTCTCATGAATCATTTTGGTGCATTCTTACCTTGATATTGTTATCATAAAGCTATTGTTTGAACTTTACATTATTCGCCTACTTTATTATTTCTCGTGGAAGTAGCTTGATTTATAACTTGAAGATGGAAGAGAGGGCACAGACAGTGTCCAAGGGCTCGACACTAGTCCCCTCGGCAGATGGCCGGAAACATACTATAAACCAGCCGGTATGATGAACACTGGTGTCGCATTGCGTCGTGAGTGCTTTTTTTATAAACGGGTGAAAACCATGAGGCTCATCATGAAATTATACATTATTGTTATATGACTTTCTGGTGCATACCCTTTATGGTTATGAAAAGTACATTCTTGTTACATGCAAATACATTCTCATTACATGAAAGGCCACTTTATATTCTTGCTCGATCATGCTCTCATTCTACATGAACATTCATATCTCTATACATATTCTTGTGCTTTATTGTTATTTTGGTTTATTCGCATATTTTATCATATTTCATTTATCCTACCTTATAGAGCTAAATTGTTAAATACTTAAACTTACCTTCATGTTGATATGAAGATACCTACTAGGCAAGTATGATCATTCCCTACTTTCCAATCTTTTCAGGAAATTCTAGTGGATCGGATTCCGACTAGTCGAGTGACGGGTCTGAGGGTGATAGCGAATGAAGATCAAGAGAAGACCTAGAATGTTAGAGTGTCATGAGTCAACTATGTAATTTTCATTTATTTGAGTCTAGTGGATTGAAAAGTCCAAGAATCGAACATAAGTGTACTTTGAATTATTATTCAATAAAGATTAATTTTTGAGTATATTACCTTGTGTTCACACTTATGTGTGTGAATGTCTAGTGCTATAATTGTCTTGCTAGCTTGAGACTTACCATGCCGACTGTTCACGTTCCCGTCTTACTTCCACTGTATATCTCGGGATGTGACAGTTAAAGTGGTATCAGAGCATAGGCATAAGTAAGTCCAAAGAAAAATATCATGTCATAGGCTAAGTCCAAGGTTTAAGGACCCATACCTATGAATTAGGAAAGAAATTTCCAAACCCCTGTGAGAATTGGGTAGAGCCCGGGATGAGATAGTTATTTAGAAATTATCCTTAGGTAAATCTTCCCACAAATCTCGTATGCCTTGACATGGAAGGCTACGATGCTATCCTAGGTGTGGATTGGTTCTGTGTCCACTATGCCAATATCAATTGTCGAAATAGGAGGATTTCTTTCCATAAACTGAATCTTCCACGGTTCTCTTTCCTTGGCATCAAGTATAGGAAACATCCTATTATTATTTCTTCTCTTCACGCTTGTAAACTCATTTCAAAAGGTTGTGAAGCTTTCCTTGCATCCGTGATCTTTACCGAGTCCAAGGAAATCATTCTTGAAGAAATCCCTATTGTCAATGAGTTACCCGATGTCTTTCCATTCGAATTACCCGGTTTAGCGTCCAAAAGGGAAGTAAATTTTTCTATTGAACTCATTCTTGGTGCTTCACCTATTTCAATAGCTCCCAACAAGATGTCCCCTACGAAACTCAAAGAATTGAAGAAGCAACCTCAGAAATTATTAGACAAGCGCTTCATTCGACCTAGCATATTGATCCGCAAGACAGGATGTCGTTTAAAAATGCCGGGCCACACATAATTTTAAAATTTGTATAACCGCACTCACACACTTAAAAAGATTTGAAAATCAAGTATAGCGATGAGAATAAGGGTCGATCCCACGAGGAAGAAATATTTTCAATTGAGCACTAGTTGGAAAACACTTGTATTTGAGAAAATTCGAGTTTGAGTGAGTCTAAATTAAATAAAAGTAAAGATGCATGGAATTGAAATAAATCTAACTAAAGAATTTGAGAGGGATTAAGAAGAGAAATTTGGAAGAGATAGAGAGAGAAAATAAGAACACAATTTACTAAAATGAAATTTTATTACTATAAAAGGTACAATTACATGGAATTACAACTTGCAACAAAGTAAAAGAAAGAGGAAGAAAATGTAGCCGGGATTGGAAGATCGCCGTCGTCCACGCCGTGCCGAGCCTTTGAGTCCGCCCCGCCTTGGAAGTGAATGCCGCCTTGAGGACACCGAGGGAGAATCTCCGCCAAAGGGAGGTGTGACAGAATATAGAGGGAGGAGAGATAGAGGGAAGAGAAAAGACTCTAAGACATGTGATGCATAAATTTAAAATGCAGAAGAAAATGGGTGAATAGTGAAGAGGAAAAGTGGGAAAAATAGAGGGTGAAAGAAGAGAGAATAGCTTGAAATCGGAAGGAAATTAGGAGATGTGGTAGAAGACAAAGTTGGAGAGCATGGAAAGGTGAAGAACTTTGATGAAGATAGTGGAAGCAGAAAACATGAGGAGGTTGGTGAAAAATGGAGGAGAATGTGAATGAAAGAGATGAATGAACAGTAAAAAGATGAAGAACATAGGGTTGGAAAATCGGGAATAACATAAAATGGGAAAGAATTAGGAAGAGACATAGAAGAAGAAATTGAAGAGAGTTTGAAAATGAACAACTTTGGTGAAGACTAAAATTTAAAATAACGACCAGAAATGCATGCAAAAGCTAAGCTAAATGATTATGGAAAAGGAAATGAACCTTCGGCAGAGAGACAGAGACACAGAGAGACGTGGGATGAAAGAAAAAGTTAATGGAAGAATAGTTAAAAATAGAGAAAAAGTTGACATGAGAGGGCCCTCGGTGCCTTTTTATAGAGTTTGAGGGTCTATAAATGCCCATTGATCGAGTGAGCACATCAAGGAGACGTTATGGAGGCTTCATGGGCGTCGGTAACGAAACTGAATTGACGACTGGCGCACTGGTCGTTCATTTGAATCCGCGACTATGCAGATGGGCGCCACTTTCTTTATTTCCTTATTATATTTCTCACCTCAATTTTTGTGCCAGGAAGGGGGCGCCTGGAGCACTGGGCGCCTTTTAAAGGGCGCCTGGGATACTGGGCACCTCCTTTAATTAGTTTCACGCCATTTTTACTTTCATTGGAGAGTGTGCCAACTTCTCTGAATGGGCGCCCAGGGGCCTGGGCGCCTCCTTCAATTGGGCGCCCATTTAGATGGGCGCCTCTTGCTTATATTAGTTTTACCTTCTCTTTTCTACAGGTCTGGGATAAGGGCGCCCAGGGGCATGGGTGCCTTCTTAAAGTGGGCACCCAGGTGCCTGGGCCTCCTTCAATTGCCTTTTTCTTTTCTGGAACTGCCTCGGCATCAAATGGGCGACCACTCACATGGGTGCCTCCTTCAAATGGGCACCCGGTCTCTTGGGCGCCTTCTTCAAGGGTCTTGCAAAAATTTAAACAGCCATGTGCTTAATCCGAGAATAGTTATGCAACTTCTTGAATGTTTCTCACATTGTCATTTTTGCTCAGAAATGATGATAAAATGCATGCAGACTCAAATTATGTGTGAGAGTAGAGTTAAATATTCATGTTGCACAACTTTGTACTTTTATTGTGAAAATATGATGTATGTGATGCAAGTTATGATACGAAATGTGATACTCATCACATCCCCCAACTTACTCATTGCTAGTCCCTTAGCAATGTAAATAATTAAATATTAGGAATAACAAGAGTTTTCAAAATTCATACTTCTATCTTCAGCTTTTCATTCATAGAATTAACCAAGGATTAGGAATTCGGAAGTATTAATATGCACTAGCCTTAGATCATGACTTAAGAATGTATCAAGAAGTTTAATAGCACTTGTGCATGTGTAAGATTAAATTCACAGTTAAGAGAATTGCATCCCTCATTTGTTATTTCAAGCACGTGTCTTTCAACCCTGCACCTCCTAACTCGAGTTTTTTGTCTGCCTTATTTCATTGTCCCCTTGGGAGCTTTTATTTTTTCCTCACGCATGATGCTGCACTACGCTTCACTATTTAGCACGAACCTCGACTCTTGCTTAGGAGAAGCAGGCCTGGTTGGACAAATCAGGGTTCCCTTTTTCGTTTGACGTGAACCTTAACACGTTTTAGGTGAAGTACGCCCGGTTACTAAGATTAAGGGTATTTTTCTTGGTGTTTTCATTTTTTTCTCAATGTGCTTTTACACTTATTGATAGATAATTTGGCAGAAAGCTTGACAAGATCTCCTTCATGAGAAGTGTAGAGCATCAGACACAATACCAAAAAAATAACAGAAGGCTTGTCCTATTTGCTTCATTAGCGTGCAGAGTGAATTTTAATTTTCTAAGGTGCGCATGAACTTTAAAGAGATTCTTATATCAGTTTTCCGTAGCTAGGTTGTCTAATTTTCCATCATCCTTTTCCCCAGCCTCTTCTATTCCCGAATTACCTTAAATAAAAGCATAAATCAAGGGAACTCAATTGGGGATTTCATTAAGACATTATAAAAAAATTCCTATCATGTTGTACTATATGCATCATGAAAATTTTCTCTCCCCCCCCAACTTGAATGGCATTGTCCTCAATGACATATGAAAGTAATGAAAATATCATAGAAATGCGTCTGAGTAGGAGTGAAACAACCTGATGTGTGGGGGTGAGAAGCTCTTCAAAAAATGATGGTGACACCGTCTTTGTCCCGACCTGTCTACTGCAAAACACTAAAATAAAAGCATCAAAAAAACTTGGGTTGCCTCTCAGGAGTGCTAAGTTTAACATCTTCAGCAAGACGCATGAAAGCTCACAAATGTTTTATTCCAAGTCACTTAAAGCCATGGATTCCTTTTGCAACTGCTCATCTTCCAAATAGGGCTTCAATCATTGACCGTTGACAGTGAAAATGTGATCATTATTAGGATTCAGAATTTTTACAGCACCATGGTCAAAAGCCTTAATGACCACAAACGGTTCGTCCCATCTAGACTTCAACTTACCAGGGAACAAGCATAGCCTAGAATTAAAAAGCCAAACTTTTTGATTTGGTTGAAAAGTTTTCCTCTTGGCTTTGTAGATTTTTGAATTCTCATAAGCTTCATTGGGCAGTTCTTCCAGTTCATTCAATTGTAGAGCTCTTTGTGACCCAACTTGAGTGAGATTGAAGTTAACTTGCTTGATGGCCCATTATGCTCTATGTTCTAATTCTACGGGTAAGTGGTAGGCTTTTCCAAAAATGAGGCGATAAGGAGACATGTCAATGGGAGTTTTAAATGTAGTTCTATAGGCCCAGAGTGCATCATCTAGCCTCTCGAACCAGTCTTTCCTATCCGGTCGCACTGTTTTATGCAGGATATTTTTGATCTCCCTATTGGAGACTTCTACCTGACCACTGGTTTGGGGATGATAAGGGGTTGCGAACTTGTGAGTGATTCCCTATTTTTGGAGCAGAGCTCGGAACTGAGAATGGGTGAAGTGAGAACCCCCATCACTGATAAAAGCCTTTGGACACCAAAATCTAGAAAAGATATTTTTCTTAACAAATTTCATCACAACTCTGTGGTCATTTGTCCTTGTGGCTATAGCTTCAATCCATTTTGACACGTAATTGACCGCCACCAAGATGTATTCATTTTCAAAAGATGGTGGAAATGGTCCCATAAATTCAATTCCCCAAACATCAAAAATTTCTATTGTTAGAATGGGACTTAACGGCATCATATCTTTCCTCGAAATGTTGCCCACGGCTTGACATCTTAAACAAGTTTTAGAGCATTCATAAGCATCCTTGAATAACATGGGCCAATAAAATACACTTTGTAAAACATTGCCGTCGTCTTTTTTCTTGAAAAATGTCACCCCCCCCAACTTGAATGGCATTGTCCTTAATGACATATGAAAGTAATGAAAATATCATAGAAATGCGTCTGAGTAGGAGAGAAACAACCTGATGTGTGGGGCGAGAAGCTCTTCAAAAAATGATGGCGACACCATCTTCGTCCCGACCTGTCTACTGCAAAACATTAAAATAAAAGCATAAAAAAACTTGGGTTGCCTCCCAGAAGTGCTACGTTTAACATCTTCAGGCAGACGCATGAAAGCTCGCAAATGTTTTATTCCAAATCACTTAAAGCAATGGATTCCTTTTGCAACTGCTCATCTTCCAAATAGAGCTTCAATCGTTGACCATTGATAGTGAAAATGTGACCATTATTAGGATTCTAAATTTTTACAGTATCATAGTCAAAAGCCTTAATGACCACAAACGGTCCGTCCCATCTAGACTTCAACTTACCATGGAACAAGCGTAGCCTAGAATTTAAAAGCCAAACTTTTTGATTTGGTTGAAAAGTTTTCCTTTAAATATGTTTATCGTGAAAAGTTTTCATCTTGGCTTTGTAGATTTTTGAATTCTCATAGGCTTCATTGCGCAGTTCTTCCATTTCATTCAATTGTAGAGCTCTTTGTGACCCAGCTTGAGTGAGATTGAAGTTAACTTGCTTGATGGCCCAGTATGCTCTATGTTCCAGTTCTACGGGTAAGTGACAGGCTTTTCCAAAAATGAGATGATAAGGAGACATGCCAATGGAAGTTTTAGATGCAGTTCTGTAGGCCCAGAGTGCATCATCTAGCCTCTCGGACCAGTCTTTCCTATCCGGTTGCACTATTTTATGTAGGATATTTTTGATCTCCTTGTTGGAGACTTCTACTTGACCCCTAGTTTGGGGATGATAAGGTGTTGCGAACTTGTGAGTGATTCCGTATTTTCGGAGCAGAGCTCGAAACTGAGAATGAGTGAAGTGAGAACCCCCATCACTGATAATAGCCTTTGGACACCTAAATCTAGAAAAGAGATTTTTCTTAACAAATTTCATCACAACTCTGTGGTCATTTGTCCTTGTGGCTATAGCTTCAATCCATTTTGACATGTAATCCACCGCCACCAAGATGTATTCATTTCCAAAAGAGGGTGGAAACGGTCCCATAAAGTCAATGCCCCAAACATCAAAAAATTCTATTGTTAGAATGGGACTTAACAGCATCATATCTTTTCTCGAAATGTTGCCCATGGCTTAACATCTTAAACAAGTTTTAGAGCATTCATAAGCATCCTTGAATAACGTAGGCCAATAAAATACACTTTGTAAAACTTTTGCCACCGTCTTCTTTCCTAAAAAATGTCACCCCTCCAACTTGAATGGCATTGTCCTCAATGACATATGAAAGTAATGAAAATATCATAGAAATGTGTCTGAGTAGGAGAGAAACAACCTGATGTGTGGAGCGAGAAGCTCTTCAAAAAATGATGGCGACACCATCTTCGTCCCGACCTGTCTACTGCAAAACACTAAAACAAAAGCATAAAACAAACTTGGTTTGCCTCCCAGAAGTGCTAAGTTTAACATCTTCAGTCAGACACATGAAAGCTCGCAAATGTTTTATTCCAAAACACTTAAAGCAACGGATTCCTTTTTCAACTGCTTATCTTCCAAATAGGGCTTCAATCGTTGACCGTTGACAATGAAAATGTGACCATTTTTAAGATTCAGAATTTTTACAGTACCATGGTCAAAAGCCTTAATGACCACAAACGGTCCGTCCCATCTAGACTTCAACCTACCAGGGAACAAGCATAGCCTAAAATTAAAAAGTCAATCCTTTTGATTTGGTTGAAAAGTTTTCCTTTGAATATGTTTATCGTAAAAAGTTTTCATCTTGGCTTTGTAGATTTTTGAATTCTCATAGGCTTCATTATGCATTTCTTCCAATTCATTCAATTGTAGAGCTCTTTGTGACCTAGCTTGAGTGAGATTGAAGTTAACTTGCTTGATGGCCCAGTATGCTCTATGTTCCAGTTCTACGGGTAGGTGGCAGGCTTTTTCAAAAATGAGGCGATAAGGAGACATGCCAATAGTTGTTTTAAATGCAGTTCTGTAGGCCCAGAGTGCATCATCCAGCCTCTCGGATTAGTCTTTCCTATCCGGCCGCACTTTTTTATGCAGGATATTTTTGATCTCCCTGTTGGAGACTTCTACCTGACCACTGGTTTGGGGATGATAAGGGGTTGCGAACTTGTGAGTGTTTCCGTATTTTCGGAGCAGAGCTCAGAACTGAGAATGGGTGAAGTGAGATCCCCTATCACTGATAATAGCCTTTGGACACCAAAATCTAGAAAATATATTTTTCTTAACAACTTTCATCACAACTCTGTGGTCATTTGTCCTTGTGGCTATAGCTTCAATCCATTTTGACACGTAATCAACTACCACCAAGATGTATTCATTTCCAAAAGATGGTGGACACGGTCCCA
The DNA here is from genome assembly GCA_022559845.1 of Amorphophallus konjac. Taxonomy (NCBI): domain Eukaryota; kingdom Viridiplantae; phylum Streptophyta; class Magnoliopsida; order Alismatales; family Araceae; genus Amorphophallus; species Amorphophallus konjac. The sequence goes on from CM040121.1 coordinate 324,435,744, forward strand.
TAAAGTCAATTCCCCAAACATCAAAAGTTTCTACTGTTAGAATGGGACTTAACGGCATCATATCTTTCCTCAAAATGTTACCCACGGCTTAACATCTTAAACATGTTTTAGAGCATTCATAAGCGTCCTTGAATAACGTGGGCCAATAAAATACACTTTGTAAAACTTTTGCCGCCGTCTTCTTTCCTGAAAAATATACCCCACAAGCAGAATTATGACAAAAATTCAACACAAATTGATGTTCTTCCTCAGGGACACATCTTCTAATGATTTGATCAAGACCCATGTGAAACAGCTCCGAGTCCTCCCAAAAATAGTGCTTTACCTTTGAAAAGAATCGATCCTTCTCCTGCTTAGACCACCCTCCTAGAATTTGACATACCGCCATGTAGTTGACTATGTGAGCGAACCAGGGGGTTGTTATGTGAGAGATAGAAAGAATTTGCTCATCAGAGAAAGAATTGGACATTGGGGCACTTTCGGGTATGACAATTCTTGACAAGTGATCAGCGACAACATTCTCCAAGCCCTTCTTGCCCTTAATATCTAGATCAATCTCTTGCAACAATAAAATCCACGGGATGAGACGGGGTTTGGCTTCCTTCATGGAGAGCAGAAATTTTAATGCTGAGTGATCTGAATAAACAATGACCTTTGCCCCTAACAGATATGATCAAAATTTCTCCAGGGCAAACACAATAGCTAATAGTTCTTTTTCCGTGGTGGTGTAGTTCAACTGTGCATCAGTGAGGGTGCGGGGCATAATAAATTACCACGGGCTTCTTTTCAACTCTCTGACCTAGGACAGCTCCAACAGCATAATCTGAGGCATCACACATTATCTCAAAGGGAAGTGACTAGTCAGGAGATTGAAGATTAGGAGCTTGAGTAAGGGCCGCTTTGAAAGAACTAAATGCCTCAAGACAATAATCATCAAAATGAAAGGGAGTGTCCTTGGCTAGCAATTGAGTAAGTGGACGAGCAATGGTGGAGAAGTTTTGTATGAATCTTCTGTAGAAACTGGCATGGCCAAAAAAGGATCGAATTTGAATGATAGATGTAGGGGGAGGAAGATTGGAAATCAAGTCAATCATGGCTTCGTCAACTTCTATTCCCCTCATTGAAACAACATGGCCTAAAACTATCCCTTCTCTCACCATGAAGTGGTTCTTCTCCCAGCTCAACATAAGATTTGATTCGATGCACTTCTTTAGAACTTGAGTCAAGTTTTTCAAACAATCCTCAAATGAAGAACCAAAAACCAAAAAATCATCCATAAAAACTTCTAAACATTCCCTCACCATTTCTGAAAATATCGACATCATGCATCGTTGAAAGGTGGTGGGGGCATTGCAGAGACCAAAAGGCATTCTTCTGAAAGCAAATTTGCCATAGGGGCACGTGAAAGTTGTCTTTTCTTGATCCTCTGGGAAAATAGCAACATGATTATACCCAGAATAGCCATCCAAAAAGCAATAGTACTTCTGGCCAAACAATCTTTCCAGAATTTGATCTATGAACGGAAGTGGGAAATGATCTTTCTTTGTGAAAGAATTCAATTTTCTATAATCAATACAAACTCTCCACCCCGTTTGTAGTCGTATGGGCACTTCCTCTCCTTTCTCATTTATTACAACAGTCAGCCCTGACTTATTGAGAACTACTTGGGTTGGGCTGACCCATTTGCTATCTAAGATGGGATAAGTAATCCCAACATCCAACCACTTAACAACTTCTTTCTTTACCACTTCCTTCATGCTAGGATTCAACCGACGTTGCATCTCTCTGCTTGGTTTGGCATTGTCCGCCAAATAAATGTAATGTATGAACACGTCTGGACTAATACCTTTCAAGTCTGCCATAGACCAACCTATTGCCCCCCTGTGCTCCTCAAGGACTTTTAGAAGCTGAGATTCTTGGGTAGAGGTGAGATTGGAAGTAATGATTACGGGCAGGGTTTGGTCAGGGCCTAGATAAGCATATTTCAGAGAATCTGGCAGGGGTTTTAATTCAAGAACAGGTGGCTGATCCAGAGATGGTAGAATAGGTTCAGCTTGCAATGGAGGGAGTGGCTCAATTCTAGAGTGGGGTGCACAAAAGATAGGAGAATCCTGGAGAATACTACCCTATTCTATCAACCCCTTATTCACATCTGGACTCTCATCAATCAGCTCTTCAAATATGTCAACAATATTGCACTCTTTTTCATGGTCCGGGTACTGAGATGCCTTAAACACATTCAAAGACACGTTCTCGCCTCCAAATGAGATATCAATCATTCCCGTGGCACAATTTATATTGACCTTTGCCATAGTTAGAAACGGTCATCCCAAAATGATAGGTGTGTGCTTGAGTTCCTGGGACGAGGCTATATCCAGAATAAGAAAATCCACCAGGAAATAACATTCATGAACTTTCACAATCACATCTTCCAACAAGCCCCTCGGAGTATTTACGGAACGATCTACCAATTGAAGGATTATGGACGTGGGCTTCAACTCCCCCAGATCAAACTGTTCATAAATAAAGGTGGGCAACAAAGTCACACTAGCTCCTAGGTCCAGCAATGCTCTGTCAAATGTCATTCCACCTATATCACATGAAATTAGTGGGGCTCTGGGGTCCTTCAACTTCTTAGGCAAATGGTTTGTAACAACAACACTAGCATCTTCAGACAGGCGAACCTTTTGGCTTGTCGCCTTGGGTTCCCTCTTTGGAGTGGATAGCTCTTTTAGAAATTTTGCATACGCCGACACATGCTTGATCGCATCCAATAGTGGAATATTGATATTCACATGTTTAAACAGTTCCACTAATTCTTCTTGTTGGACCGACTTTTTCTTGAGAGCTTTCAATTTTAAAGCATCAGGAAAAGGGACTTTAGTTACATAATCTCAGGGTCCTTCATCATGAAAAGGGACTTTTCCGTTATCCTGCTTGTTCCCCCCCCCCCTCTGGCTTCTTTTTCTATTGCATGATCACATGCTCCTCATCCTCACTATCACTGTCCACATGGGCTTCTTGGCCAGAACTGCCTCCAACACCCCTAGCCTGATAAGGGTTACTAAGAATCTTCCCGCTCATAAGGGTAGAGATGGCTTTGGCATTCTTGAATTGAGGACCTACAGGATGGGGCGGCTGAGGTTGATTAGGTTGAGGAAGAATGGGAGCTCTTTGAGGGAAACCTGGGGGTTGTTGATTTCGGGGGTTAGCCATTGGTTAGCTAAGAAGCTGACCTACCTATCTCTTCATGCTATTTGCTACTAGCTGCCCTATCTGGTTCTCCAACTTAGAAATGGACTACGCCGAAGTAAGGATGAGTTGTTGGAGTTGTTCAAATTTGTCATCAAAATTGGGCTGAGTGGGAGGTGGCTGATAGTGTGGTTGATGGGAACGATGCGTAGGAAATTGTTGAAACTGGCCTTGAGAGAATTAAGCTTGAGGGTATGGGGCCTGAGTTTGATGGAATGGAGGTTGCTGAAATGAGTGTTGGGGGAAAGGAGGATGATAATAGAGATTATGGTTAGATTGACTTGGCATCAGAAAAGATTTTTTTGGGATTGGATGGTGTGAAGGATTGGATTGGGTGGATGGACCTTGCTGAGTCTTCTAAGAAAAATTGGGGTGATTCCTCCAACCTGGATTGTAGGTATTAGAATAGAAATCATATGCAGATTTGGAGACACCTTGAGAGGCAACGATCTATTTTTGGATGAACGGGGGAAGTTGGGCTACTGTGGGACAATCAATGACAGCGTGGCTAGGGCTGGAATGCAAAGCACAAATTTCTTCAGGAGTGGGAGTTGAGAACTGTTGAGATTGTCGAGGAGCAGAAGGTAAGGAAGGTTCCTACCTATTCATAGCCAACAACTGGTCTAGCTTTTGAGCTACCATATCAACCTTCTCTATCTTCTGGGCCGACAAATCCATTTTATTCAACCTTTGAGTTATGGCATTGATATCCATTTTGTTCTCACACTCCCTTTGATTCTTAACTTCGTAGAGTCTGGCCCTCTTGTTTGGCCCAATCATTCTTTCATATGAAGTTCGTGAGGCATGACTAATGGAATTTTCACTAAGCCTTTCAAATAGATCGTACGCCTCATCCTCGCTCCTGCTCATAAACACTCCCCCACATGAAGCATCCACCATCTGTCTATAGTTCTCCGACAATCCCTCATAAAATGCTTGAACAATTTGCCATCTTAACAATCCATGGTGGGGACATTTTCTCAATAGATCTTTCAATCTATCTCATGCCTCATGGATTTGTTCTCCAGAGTTTTGTGTAAACCTAGTTATGGCTCTTCTCATTGTGTTTGTTCGCCCTATGGGGTAGAGTTTCTTCAAAAATTCTATTTGCATCTCTCCCCAAGTGTCAATTGTCTTATGCAAGGCCCCCAACCAATATTTGGCTTTGTCCTTAAGGGAGAATGAGAAGAGCGTAAGCCTAAGAGCATCATCTGAGAAGTTCTAGATTTTAATAGTGGAACAGATCTGAAGGAACTCATCAAGATGTTTGTATGGGTCTTCATTAAGATTTCCATAGAAAGATGGCAGCATTTGGATGGTACTTGACTTAATTTCATATTGAACTGCCTGGTTTTGAGGTGCTTGGACATAGAAGGACGGTTGGTATTAATTTGGCATGAAATAGTCATTCATTTGTTTGGGAGCTTGGTTTTGATTTTGGTCGGCCATGAGGTTAGGTTGAGGATGATTTCTAAAATGCACTAACCTCTCTATATTTTCAATGGGTCCTATCAAATGTGAGTGTAGGGATCTCTTACCTTGCATGCAATGCAAAAAGGGCCCAAAGAAAGATGTTTTGTTTTTGAATTTTTTTTATGCAAATGAGTTTGGAAAATGAATTAATCACTATATGAATATATTTTTTATTTTTGAAAAGAAGAATTGGTATTTGCTACTAGATTAATCAACTAGCCAGGTAATAGGTGGAGTTGTAGGAGGCTCCCCCTACTTTCGTAGGGTCTTAATTAAATAACCACAATCTTGCTTAGGCATTTACCTTTTAACCTCTAGTCTTAGACACCAATTTTTCAAAATAGCAATAAATTTTAAAACTCTCTTTTTTTATGTGAAGCCTTCAAGGGTAATCTACCTTCGGGGTACTTCGCGGTACAACCAGCCTGGCTTCCGTGAGGGAATCCACGGGTGCGGGGACTTATGGAGGTCTTGAAAATAAAATTTTCAATCTAAAGAGACAGAATGCTCAATGGAGGGTCCTTCCAAATCCAAGAGCGGTGTAAAGAACCTACCTTGTCCTTAAGAAAGGGAAATATATAAGAAAAGAGAAAAAAAAATTTCAAAAGATGATGCAAGTAAATGAGAAATTAACTAAAATATAAAATGCATGAAAATAATGCAATTAAGATGAAGGCATGCTAGCATTGAATCAATATAATTTTTTTTTCTGATTTTCTGTTCTTTGATTTGTTTTTTGAATTTTTCAGGAATTTTTTTTCAAGAAATGAATAAAGGAAACTATTAACTAAAAAACAATAAACAATATGTCAATCTACTGCAAAATAAATCCAAAAAGCATGTTTTTGAGTTTTTATGATGTTTCTAATTTTTTTTGAATTTTTCAAGAATTTTTCAGATTTTGTTCTGTAATTTTTCAAAACTAGACCTTTTCCTACATTTACTTACTTTTAGCGACGCCAGATTTTTTTAGATTTTTTGATTTCCAGCTTTCTGCTTCAGTTCTCCCTTTCAACGACGCTTTCTGTGACAGATTATTTCCTGGAATTTCATGTCAGAATTTTTGTGATTTTTATGATTTTTTAATTTTTTTCTATAAAATAAAAATAGAAAAATTAGAATTCACATATATATATCAAACACAAGAATTTCTATTCATTAAAAATAATTTCTTTTCGGGTAACGACGCCAAAAATTGATGCGCAAGATAAGATATCGTTTAAAAATGCTGTGCCATACACAATTTCAAAATTTGTATAACCGCACTCACTCACTTAAAAAGATTTGAAAATTAAGTATAGCGATGAGAATACGGGCCGATCCCACGAGGAAGAAATATTTTCAATTGAGCACTAGTTGGAAAACAGTTGTATTTAAGAAAATCTGAGTTTGAATGAGCCTAAATTAAAAGAAAGTAAAGATGCATGGAATTGAAATAAATCTAACTAAAGAATTTGAGAGGGATTAAGAAGAGAAATTTGGAAGAGATAGAGAGAGAAAATAAGAACACAATTTACCAAAATGAAATTTTATTACTATAAAAAAGGTACAATTCCATGGAATTACAACTTGTAACAAAGTAAAAGAAAGAGGAAGAAAATGTAGTCGGGATTGGAAGATCGTCGCTATCCACGCCGTGCCGAGTCTTTGACTCCGCCTCGCCTTGGAAGTGAACGCCACCTGTGTCGCCCAGCGGATGGCAAGCTGTGATGTCCAACTTATATAGGCAAGCTGTGAGACCCAGCAGTTTCAAGCTGTGAGGCAGCAGTAATCCACACTCTGGATTGAGTGTGGGGTGGATATAGGTCTGGAGGACCAAACCCCCTAAAAGATTATTGTGTGTTGTGGTATTGTTGGCCCAGACTAGATGGCGGACAAGAAGGGGGGTTGAATTGTCCCCTTGACCTAGATGGCGGATTTAAAAATTCTCTTTTCTGAACACAGTGGAATTAAATATCAACTACTTGATTAGCCTAAACACATATGAGATTTAACAGGTTCTCTCAATCTTTCCGATCTCACTCGTAATAACAATGCAAATGTTAGAGAAAATTATGCCTAGTACGAATAACAGAAGTAGCAGTGTGCAGTGGTGTAGTGAGTAAAAATCTATTAAACTAACCTGTGAAGCGAGATAGAAGAAATGGACAAACACACAGGCAATCACAAAGGACACGAAGATTTTTAGGTGGTTCGGGACCACAAGGGCTCCCTACGTCCACCCCTCACCCAACCGGGTGAGGCTTCACTACACGCTACTTTCGTAGCAACACGGGGATGAACCCCAACCACACACACACACGCTGCTTCCGCAGCAATATCCACACACGGGGAAAATCCCCCAACAAGCTGCCACTGCAGCACACACACCCACACACAAAAACGGGGAACACACCCCGGACAATAAGCACACACCGAGACGCAGCTCCGTACACGATCCACAAGGGACGAACAATCACACACACACACAAGCCGCAATGCCCGCGGCACAATAACTCCACAACCGTTCACCGACGGTTCACACACTCACAGACATGATGTTTAGAAACGAAGGATATGATCAATATAACTTTAGAAACCTAAAGAGATTGACTCCATTAAGCACAAAAATGATGTAGAAAGAAATTCATATCAAAGAACAAGGGCTATAGAATGTCTTCTCTATGCCATGGGTCGGAGGGTAGCCGGATGATGACGTTGAGAGTGTCCTCTTGATCCCCTTGATGATCCGCTCCTTTTCTTCTTCTTCCACGAGCTCCAAATGTCGAGGGATGTAGATCGAATCTAGCGTTGAAGCTTCCTTGAGCTCTCTTCTTTCTCTCCTACAACAAATAGAACAAGGTTAGCCAAAGGAGATAGTTAAAACCCCAAATTCGTATGTTATATATACAAGAGAGATGAGTTGTGCAAAAGACCACAATACCCTTGCAAAACCCTAGCAAAACCACCCTAATATGTTCATTACTAACCCAAGGGCAAGTGTGTAAATTTTCAGCCCATTTGGATGTGATTTGGTCGGGTTACGGTGACTTACGGAAATCCCGCACGGTGCTGCGAACAAGGGGGGGTCGACCCACTTTGGAGGGGGCTCGACCCACCTGCCAGATAGAATGCTATCTGGCAGGTTTTGTCACAGGGGGGTCGACCCACTTCTGAAGGGGGGTCGACCCACTTTCAGCCAGAGGGCTGAAAGAGCCCTGTTCTGCCCAGGGGACGACCCATCCAGTGTGGGGGGTCGACCCAATCAACTCCAAACCTCAAAAAGTGATTCCAAAAGGTCATATAAAGTTCTAAACATGCAACCCAATGAATTCAACCATTCAACATGAAATTTAAATGATCAAAAGCAAGTTAAATAAACTAGTTTGCATATAACTAAAACATCATGATGAATTTGCAAGAGAATTCATTCTAAACCCGAATGAAATCAATTTGTGTCCAACCAATAATCATTCCTCCTCATTCAACATGTAAAATAAATGAATATGCATTGAAAACAAGATGTTAGCATTTTTAGACCTCATTCAACAAATGTAAGCATTAAATACAATATATTCACAATGAGAGCAAGTTTTGCATAAGAGTCATCCATGAGACTTAAAACATGGTTTCTTCAAAGAAACTTGACATAACCAAGTCATCCACACGAAAAATCATGTATAGCCTAGATCAAGTCAACACAAGTCAAAACTCTCATGATCACTTGAAAAACAAAGGACCCATTTCAAGAAGTTTGAACACAAGTGAGAGAGTGCCCAAGAAGCCCCCCTTGTAGGATGACCAAAGTTCAAGTTGAAGCCGACTTCAAGGTTTGTGATGTCGACTCCGTTGGAGTGGAATGGCAATGTTTGTTTGACTTGGAGTTGAAATCCACCAAGAGTTGGTTTTCCTCCAAACTTCAAATGAGTTGTGTTCCAAGAGTTCACTAAATATGTTTTTCCTGCAAGATCAAATTATCACATTATTAGCACCTTGGTTATCAATTAATTTTCAATAGATCACGTAAAGGCATAGACACACACGATTTGTTAAAGACATTAACCCATTTGAAAACTTCAAGACTTCCTAGAAAATCACCATGAAAAACCAGTTATCCTTAACTGAATATCAAGATTGACTTATAGTATGTTTAAATATCATGAATGAGCATTACAATCTTATGGCATTGAATTTAAACACAAGTGTGAGCATCATGAAGCTAAGTTAACAAAGTTGATGTCGAAGCCATAGCCAAGCATTAGCCCCTTTTTCCAATTCAAGGTTTCATGAATCTCAATAGAAAATAGATTCTTACCATGTCTCCAAGACTTAGAGAGCAAAATGGAACCTGCACACAGATGTTTATATTTTGACATTCTTTTCAAACCAAGAACATGGACAACCATTCATCAATTGAAGGTCATCAAAAATGTCAAGTTGAAAGACACAATTCAATCCGAAATACATCAATATCCATGAGAGGCATGTAAAACAGAAATCAGTTATGGATAGTAAGAAGCTTGTCCATTAGCCATTTGACTCCCAAAATGATATTCATCATTTGATTCCAATCCTGCAAAGCAAAAGATCATCGTGTTAGTTTGTTTGTCATCGAAATGCCATTAAGCATAAAACACACAATATATTAGAATCATCAAAATCATTGTCAAAGACAACAAGGGGACGCACAGAACCCAACAGGTATGATTTTGAATTTGTCAATCGTTAGGTGTTTGTTAGGCACGTTATTATCTTCTATCCTGATTGATTTTGATTCTGCATTAGTCTTGAGTCTTCTGATTTAGCTCTAAGTTGAAAAAGTTTTTAGAGAGAGATTCATTCACCCCCCTCTGAATCTTGGTTTGCACCACTACATCATTCTAACAATTGGTATCAGAGCAGGTGTCTGCACAGAGGGTCCTACGACCTGCAGATCTGTTCCTATATTACTCTTGGTGCGGTCCAGTTTCTTTTAATTCTTACTGCTATTTCTGATCTGATCTGATTCGATTGTCATTCATGGCTGAAATTCTTCAATATATTGGTTTTGGTTTTTATGACTTGTTGAGTCGATTTAGAGATCATATAATGCATGTTAATCCTGATCTGTGGATACTGATTACACATAGTTCGTATGAAGTTCTAGAGGATAAATTTCAATGGAGAGCTTTAGATAGAGTGAAATTTACTAAAAATCAAAACGCCCTAGATCTAACCAGAAGGGCGATAGATGCTAATTGTTTTCCATGTATTATTGAGTGCAGAAGTGCAGTAGAGATAATCAAAAGGATATCAGTAAGTACTTGTGAAGATGAAGTGAAATGTTATATGTGATCAGACCGAGGATTCATCCTCACAGGTAAATTCCGAAACTGATGACATTAGCTTTGACGATTTAGTTGTACTACATGAAAACTTGCTTGAGAAATATGAAAAAGTTAAGTCAGAAAAGAAGAAATTAAGAAAAGAAAAAATTGTTGAAGTCACATGTCTAAAAGCTGAAAATAAAAATCTAAAATCAGACATAAAAAAGGAGAGATCTGAAATAGATATATTGAATTCTTAAAATGAAAGCCTTAGAAACAAACTTCATGGAACTGAAAATTCAGGTAATTAATATGCTTTCTTAAAAGTATTAATCGAGGATCTTGATTCTGATGATAACATGCAGAAGAGTTTAATCAAGTCCTTAAAAGAAGAAAATGAACTACTAATTGAAAAGAAAAAGGAAGCTAATACATATGAAGATAATCTGTTGGAAGAGATTGACCATCTGAAAGAACAAAATAAGAAGTTAATGGTCTTGAACACTGTTATGTCAGAGAAATGGTTAGCAATTGAAAAGGGAAAAATTGTCTTAAAAGAAGATGAAGTTAATTGTGAAACCAAGTTATGACATGAGAATGAAACTTTGAAAAGTCTAAATGATGGTCTGCATCAACAGGTTATCATCTGTGAAAATGATATTGTCTCCTTGCAAGCTGAAATTGAAGATCTAAAAAATTCCCTCCCAAAGTTTGTTAAAGGAAAAGAAAACTTAAATAAGTTTCTTGGCTCAAATGTTAATTTTCAGAAAGAGAGTTTGGGGTTTAATCCTGTTAATAAGAAGGTTGATGTGAAGAAGAATTCCATTGTATTTGTAAGAAGCTCGGAACAGGAAAAACCCTCGAGCTCATCTATTTTTAAGTTTACATCCAAGGAAACTAAAAATCAAAATAAAAATCTGAAACAGATGCGGAAACAGGAAAAGAACTCAAATCAAAAGAATGTAAAATCTGTTCCTGCCAATTCCATGAATAATGCTGCTGTGAGTGTATCTAATTTTGAGAAATGCAATAATTCGGTCCATGTGATAGAAAACTTCTTTACTCATTCACATATGCACAACAGAAATGTTTCATATCACTACTGTAGTAGGAAAGGACATATTATGGACGATTGCATTATTTTTAGAAATGATGAACGAGATGCATACAAACATGTAAACACAGTTAAAAACAAATATGTGAAAAAGTCTGATAGAGATGTGTCTAATGCATGCTTTTACTGTGGTAAAAGGGGTCATTATATGCATAACTGTTATTTAAAGAAACAAGAAGATCAAAATTTCAGAAATAGTTATGTAAAGAAGCATGTTAGGAAACTTCAAAATCAGAGAGTTAACTATTCTAACTGTGGAAAGGTTGGGCATGCTAGATCTGATTGTTGGTTCTTTAAAGAAAATGTAATTTATCCTACTCACATGAACCATTCTGCTTCTAGGAGTTCATAACCCAATCTTCATGCATAAACCCCCTATATGCAATAATTGTGGAAGACTAGGCCATATTTCCTTTGAATGTTGGAATAATTGGAGAGCACCAATGTGGGGTGCTATTAATCATGCTGGACCCAAGAACTCTTGGGGTCCGAGATATTTCAAATAACTTTTTGAATGCAGGTGTGCTCCTGTAGATAAAATAAAAATGAAGTTGAATAAAATGGGGTGTACAAGGTTAATGGTTTAATGTTTCTGTTTATATGTTAAGACTGTTCAAATAAAAGTTTTTGTGGAATTTTTGCATGTAACTATTTTGAATCTTTATGCTATCTGAAGAAATATTATTCTGAGCACTTCATGATTACCTGCTACATACTAACTTTACATGAGACCTGTCATTTTAGGCTTTCATTCATAATTAGTCATTGTTGACTCATTGCATATTCATGCATGACCCTGTGATATATAAAATGGTACGCTGGGAGAAGGGTAGGTTATGCCAGTCTGGAAACCCACATCATGTGTAGAGGAGAACCTCCACCAGGTACCAAGGGTCAATTTGCATTTAGAAATTAATGTGCATCTAGTTGCTGCATTTCTATGTACCTTAAGAAAATTAAGTAATGATTGGGTGAAATCTCTGCACTCCTTGAGAAGGATCTGAGTTGTTTGAGTCTGTATGCATAATATGTTGGAGCTGGAATTATTTGGTTTTGAGATGCTGGTATTTGATGTTTAGCTACTTGGATAGTAAGCTAGATGTGAAAAAAGAGTAGTAATGTGGTGCTGTTGAGTCAGTTCAAGTCATGTCTGAGATAATTGGTTAGCTACTGGGAAATGTTCGTTTGAAGACATTGACTCTTATTCAAGCTGAAAGTCGAAAGTTGATAGATTATACAGAAGGTTGTCAGTTGATTCCTAGACCCCTCAGGCTAAGTGTTTGAATATTTGTGGATTGGCCCTAAATCTGAACTTTGCTCTTGTGCAATCTTCATCCATATCTCATTGCTCATCTTCTCTTTGGCTTATTCACTTCCAAAACTCTACTCTATTCCTCACAACAAATTAATAGACTGTGTAGGTCAGGGGGAGTAAAATCTAAAATATGTCACCTTTATTAATCTTCAACAGTTAACTACTGAGATCACTCTGAACTAAATGAAGAATTACTGATTTTAACTGAATATTATGTGAAAATACTCACAATTGACCTTGAACGATTCTTCAATGGTCTTAAAACAGTCCAATTTGAAATTGCTCATTAGAGTGTCTGAAAATATGAAAGTCTTTAGTAATAAGTAAATCTGATGGGAACTCTGGAGTTTATATGGTCCTTAAGCCATATTTTAAGAAAATTCTGTTAAAAGACCAGAGAATACACCATTAAATAAAAATTGAAAGTGGCAGAGCAATGGCATATTATTTGAGAAACTTACCATCTATTTCAAAGAAATTCAGAGGTCAGGTCATGATAATAAATGTTATCTCTGTTCAAAACATGAAGCATAAAGGTAAACTACACTGAGTAACCAGAGATTCTGGTGTCTAATCAACATGTTTCCTTGAGTAAAAAGGTGTAGTAATATTGGACTGCTCAATCAAAGCTTATAAAAGATTAATGAATAATATGGTTGACTCTGAGTCTGTTCAGCAAATTAAGACTGATTTAAGTTCAATATAAAATAGATTTTTTCGATCAGTTTCGGCTAATGAAAAAGACTGGTAAGATTAATGATTTCTCTGATTGGGCTGTTTCATTGATAAAACTGTTTTATCTCCATTGATTTTGCTTCATAGGAATAAGTTGTGAATGTTCATTGTTTAAGATATAATCCTATATGCCGAAAATCGCATAACTGTGTAAAAAGGCATTTTCGTTAAAGTAAAGGGTATTCTGGGCATTATGTATTGATGTTGGTAAACTAGGCAGTATATCATGTACAGTACTCAACCCTACTTACCACTGTCTAACATACCATTCTCATTCAAGCCATAACCCTTTTTCCCGCAGTCTCGACTCCCTCGCTCGTGCCCTCACCACAAGCTTGGCCTCTCCAGCCTTCCTCTCCACTTTCCCTATATTCGCTCTTCTACGATCCATCCTCTACCCTTTATCGCTTCCACCATTTTCATTTCTTCTACTATGTCATCACCGTCTGCCGAAAGCAGAGGGAAGAGAAAGATCATGGAAGGGCCGCAGCTCGAGGAAGCAGCGTCTGTGAGAGAGGAAGAAGCTCCACAATAGGAGAAAGGAAAACGGAGGAAAAAGGCAGAGGGAACATCCTCCAAGTGACGCAAAATAGTTGTTGCAGAAGCTACTCACTATGAATCTACACTACAAGAAAATGCGGCTTTAGCGACGGAACCTTGCGGCGGATATTAATTCGTCGCAAATATGTCTATAAATTCAGACGGACCTATTTCATCTCAGTATTTAAGACAGAAAATTATTCGTCTGAATATCCGTATGAATTAGTGACGGATTTTGAGACAAAAATTATGACGTCTGAAATTAGAGACATATATTCAGACGAATTATTTTCTGTCTGAAATTTTAGACGAAAATTGTTTCCGTCCGAAATACCGTCGCAAAAATTCATCCCGCTCCACTATTGACACCCCCCCCATTCCCCCCCGCTCTCCCTCTCACTCTCACTCCCCCCCGCTCTCCATCTCCCTCTCACTCCCTCTCACTCTCACACCGTCGCCGCCGTCACCGTCGGAGGTGCGCCGTCGCCGCCGTCGCTGCCGGAGCTACGTCGTCGCCACCGGCCTCATCTCCCCCCACCGGTAAGCCCCTTCCTCCCTCTCCCTCTCCCGCCGCCGCGCGCAGCCGTCCGCTGCTCCCCATGGCGGTGTTGTCGCCACCGCCGGCCGCCGTCTCCCGCCCTCTCTCACTCTCCCAGCACACAGGATCGGCAGAGGGGGGCCGGTGGAGGGGGTGGGGGGTGTGGTGGAGTGGGGTGGTCGTAGGAGGGGGAGGGGGTGCGGTGGAGGGGGAGAGGGTGCGGTGGAGGGGGAGAGGGTCGCAGGAGGGGGAGGGGGGTCGCAGGAGGGGGAAGGGGTGCGTTGGAGGGGGTCGCAGAAGGGGGAGGGGGTGCGGTGGAGGGGGAGGGGGGTCGCTGGGGGAGGGGGGTCAGCAGGAGGGGGAGGGTCATAGGAGGGGGGGGTCGCAGGAGGGGGAGGGGGGTCGCAGGAGGGGGGATGGGTCCGGTGGAGGGGGAGAGGGTGCGGTGGAGGGGGAGAGGGTCGCAGGAGGGGGAAGGGGTGCGGTGGATGGGGTCGCAGGAGGGGGAGGAGGGTGCGGTGGAGGGGGAAGGGCTGCGCTGGGGGAGGGGAGTCAGCAGGAGGGGGAGGCCTACCGGTGGAGGGGGTGGCAGGAGGGGGAGGGGGTGCGGTAGAGGGGGAGGGGCTGCGCTGGGGGAGGGGGGTCAGCAGGAGGGGGAGGCTTGCTGGTGGATGCGGTGGCAGGAGGGGGATGGGGGTCGCAGGAGGGGGAGGGGGGGTCGTAGGAGGGGGAGGGGGTGCGGTGGGTGGAGGGGCTGCCAGTGGAGAGGGAGGGGCTGCCGTGGATTAATTATTTTATTTATTATATTTATTATATGTTTATATTCATTGCAGGATAATCGGTCGAGAGGAAGGGAACGAAAGATTCAGAGATTTTTTTACAAATAAATAGTAAGTAAAAATTTTATTTCTTCTTTATATGTTGTTTCATTTTATTTTAATTTATGTAATCTTATTTAGATTTATTGTTAGGATGTCTTATTTTTTTTATGGTGAAAAAAAATCCAAGAGGGGGGCGGTCTGGGAGGGGGAGGGGCCTGCAGGAGGGGGGACTTCGGGAGGGTGGGGGGGTGGGGGGGTTCCGGTGGTGGGGGGGGAGTTCAGTGGGAGGGGGGGTTCAGGGGGGGGGCTCGGTGGAAGGGGGGTTCAGGGGGGAAGGGGGAGGTCGTTGGGGGGGAGTTCAGGGGGGAGCTCGGTGGGAGGGGGAGGTCGGTGGGAGGGGGGGCTCAGTGGGAGGG
Source organism: Amorphophallus konjac (assembly GCA_022559845.1). Classification (NCBI taxonomy): domain Eukaryota; kingdom Viridiplantae; phylum Streptophyta; class Magnoliopsida; order Alismatales; family Araceae; genus Amorphophallus; species Amorphophallus konjac. The sequence continues at coordinate 324,451,233 of CM040121.1, forward strand.
GGAGGGGCCAGCAGGAGGGGGGGCTCCGGGAGGGTGGGGGGGGGGGGGTTCCGGTGGTTGGGGGGGGAAGGGGGATGTCATTGGGGGGAGTTAGTGGGAGGGGGGGTTCAGGGGGGGAGGTCGGTGGGAGGGGGGAGGGGGAGGTCGGTGGGAGGAGGGTTCAGGGAGGGGGGAGGTCATTGGGGGGGAAGCTCAGTGGGAAGGGGGGTTAAGGGGGGGAGCTCGATGGGAGGGGGGTGGTCTGGGAGGGGGAGGGGCCTGCAGCAGGGAGGGCTCTAGGTGGGTGGGGGGGTTCCGGTGGTGGGGGGGAGGTCGTTGGGGGGGGGAGTTTAGTGCGAGGGGGGGTTCAGGGGGGAGCTCGGTGGGAGGATTAGTGAATTGTGACTCCCACACCTATTTTTTTTCCAGAAGGAGCTCTTTTTTATTTCATTGTGAAAGAATCTTGCTTGCAGTATCATCGGGGCATACCCCTGTACTATAATTGATAAATCAAAACCTGCAAACTATTAGCTAATGTGAGAATCTAAGGCTAGGCAGGCCGGTCTTATCTAAGACCACATCACCTTTCGTCATCGGTGGCAAATCCACTAAACAAAGAAAAATTCTATTTTGGGCTGAGGTTTTTGAATGAGTGGCTAAAGAATCAGCCACTGTGTTACCCTCTCTATGCACATGACTCACTGATGCACTGCCCAACGTTGCTTGAATTCTCCTCCACCACATTGTAGTCTCCCAACTAGGTGTCCTTCTAGTGTGAATAGCCTGCACCAACAGTGCAAAATCTGAATAGATGGCTGACAAGGGAAAATCGTATCGGGCAGCTAAATGAAGACCATCATTGTTTCAGCTATGAGGCTGTTCCCATCCCATAAAAAAAAGCAAAACCAATTAGGAAATTGCCATGAGTGTCCCTGATACACCCTCTGCCTCCACAAAGACCAGGGCTACTAGTTGAAGCACCATTTACATGTAACTTATAGTTATCCTTTGCTAGTGACCTTGTAACAACCAATGGAGATTTGATCATTACTCTAGGCCTGAGGTTATACTGATGAAGGATATTAGCTTGCTCAGCTGAAATTGGTTTGTGGAAAACCATACTGTCCAAGGCCTGCTGAATATTGGCACAGATATTCTGATGAAGTTTCTCAATCGCAGGTAGCTTCCCTTCAAACCTAGCCTTGCACCTAGCTTTCCAAATTTCCCATATCATAAGGATAAAGGCGTATGATCCTCGATCCCCAAATCTGTCTTTATCAGACCCCAGTTGATGTTCAAAGTGCCCTATACTGTATGTTGTTCATTAGTGAGCGCCTCTCTAACTGACACCCTTTGGAATGTGGGAGCCTGTACCCCCTACATTGCTCAGAGTGCTACTTGAAACCTATAGTTTCCTGAATGCTCTGAGCCATCCTTGTCGCAGCCTTAGACGACAATAGAAAAGTGCTCTTCCGAGCATTTATTTTTTGCATGGAATATTTTTTGTATTTATCTAAAAATTGGGGAAGGGTTTTGATGTTAGGGGCTGCTGCATTCATAAAAATAAGTGTATCATCTGCATATAGCAGATGCAACACCTGATTACACCTCCGGGGGCCAGTGTACGCCTTAATTCTACCTGATGTAAATAGCTCCCGCAAACCTCTGCTCAGCACTTCTGATGCAATTATAAAAAGGTATGGTGCAATGTGATCGCCTTGCCTGATTCCCCGAGTGGACTTGAAAAAACCAGAACTCAAGCCATTAAAGTTCACCGAGAACCATGAATTGGATAGCAGCATTCCCACATATGAGATAAATCTTGAACTGAAACCAAACCTCTTCAGCACTGACAGAGTGAAATCCCACTCCATCCTATCATACGCTTTTGCCATGTCTAACTTGAAAGATGACATTACGACCATGGACCTTCCTATAAATATCCCTGACCAATTGTCTGGAAAGCGATATGTTATCCAGAATGAAATGTCCTTTGACAAAAGCTCCTTGCTCTTGGGATATAATGGCAGGCAGCAAAGGAGCCATGCGCTCACATATAAGGCAAAGGTTAATCTAATAAACAAAGTTGCACAGGCTCACCGGATGATACTCATTAAGAGATTGTTGCTCTAGGAAGGAATGGTATTTTAACAATGAAGATGTGTGACAAAGATGAAGCACTTCCCAAGTAACAAAGGTTACACTTGTTATTCGTTTCATAACACAATTATAATAAAGTTTATAGCGAGCAATAAGTAAATTAATTCAGCCTGATGATTCATGCAAACAATGAACACCATACATGCTGGTGCTCAAAATCCACAACCCTTTGCAAAATGTCATGGATAAGTCTGCATACCAACGAACTGACGCTCCATATACCCTACAATGATGGGAGCCTTACGGCATTGGCTTTACCCTATGCATGTGGATGCACAATCATTTACCTCAAAAAAAAGGGGCCCCATGGGCTGCCCTCGCACTAAACAGACTAATCAACCAGATAAATGATAACTAAGATTAATTTTAAAATTTTAGTTCGTCTATAGCAATAGTTGACTTATAGCAATAGATAAATACTCTAAAAATTCTGCTTGTGATTTCAAACCTTGTGGATTTTAATTGCATATAAAGGTGTTTTTAAACCTGATTTACTTATGAAATTTGATGTTGATCTAACTCAAAAATGTAGATTGTTTAGCAAAATGCTTTCCCACTGATTTACTTATGAAATTTGATGTTGATGTTGATCTATTTTAATTTTCAGTAATATGTTGCATTTACTTATGAAAATTAATGATTTTTCACTGATATATTTCTTTGAATTTTCAGCAAAATATTCATTTATCTAATGTGAATTAATTCTTACAGGTCCTAGAGCCCTCCCACCACCTGTACAGACGCCACCCCCACTACCTCCCGCTACAGGTATATCTATTTTAATTTTCAGTAACTTGTTGCATTTATTTATGAAAATTAATGCTTTCCCACCTATGTATTTCTTTGAATTTCTAGCAAAATATTCATATATCTAATGTGAATTAATTCTTACAGGTCCTAGTGCCCTCCCACCATCTCCCGCTATAGGTATATCTATTTTAATTTTCAGTAATATGTTGCATTTACTTACGAAAATTAATGCTTTCCCACTGATATATTTCTTTGAATTTAGAGTAAAATATTCATTTATCTAATGTGAATTAATTCTTACAGGTCCTAGAGCCCTCCCACAACCTGTACAGACGCCACCCCCACCACCTCCCGCTACAGGTATATCTATTTTAATTTTCAGTAACATGTTGCATTTACTTATGAAAATTAATACTTACAGCCCTCCCACCACCTCTGACTTCTACAGGGCCCCCCCCACCACTCAGCAGCCAGTTGACGATGCCAGCAGTCATCACGAGGGAGGCACTGTCCATGATGGACGTCACCCCTGCTGGATCTCGGGGTATATTTATAAGGCTATTTTACATTCATTAATTATTAGCGGTAAGTTTCTAATATGAATACTTTGACATTTGCAATTGCAGGAAAAAATTAGAACCTTCCAATGCTGTCCATCATGCTATTAGCCTAGTAATGGCACATGTGCCCGGGCCACATTTGTCTTTCAAAGAATTTCTGATGGGCGTCCGCGATTCATTGTTCGACATGTTCTTAGTAAGTAACTATGTCATTTAATTCAAGTCTTTTCCAAACTCAATTCACAACAGTATATTAATTGTGAAGCTTAATTTATTTACAGCGGACTTATCGATTCACGGGTGGACATGATGCGGCACGATGTCGTTCTACCTGGGAGTCTATTGTGAAGACAAATTATCGAAAGAGAGTATATGCGGCTCAGAGGAAGGCTAAAAAAAATGCTGGTGGGAGTGAAGACCGACAGCTGTGGAAGGAGCACCGTCCTCTATGGATGAGGAAGGAGGATTGGGACATACTATGTCACAAATTTGCTGACCCCAAGTGGATAGAAAAGTCCCAAGAAGCCAAATCAAATAGGGCGTCACAACCGGAGGCAAATTTGCATACATGTGGGTCCTTCTCTTTCGCGACTCATAAAAATAAAATGGTAAGTAATGTTTCAATTTATCTTCTTACATTTTATTAATATATATGACAATTTTTTACTATGAATTATATAACAGGCTGTGGAGCTTAATCGAGCTCCGACGTTCCGCGAGGTGTTCGACAGAACACACAAAAAGAAGGCGACATGTCAATTTGTGAGTGCGAGAGCTCGTTCAGTAGCGGTAAGTTTATCTACGTGTGCAACTTCTACCGTTAAATTAAATCAGATTGATTCATATGAAATTGACTAATTATTTTATTTTATTTCTAGGAAACATATAGCAGAGCTGTGACAGAGAAGTACGGGGAGGGAGAGGGGCAGCAGCCAGACTTGGATCCGGCAGAATGGGTGGCCGCAACTGGTGTACCGAAGAAGGGCCGGATGTATGGTTTTGGGGAGAGCATGGACTCTAGCACGGTGATATCATCGTGTGCGAGTTCGAACTCTGCCCAAACCAGTACTTTTGCCTTCAATATACCTCAACCTGCCCCCAGTACTTCTGCCAGCGACATTAGAGACATCGTCCGATCGGAGATGTCTAGCCAGATTTTTGATTTGCAGCTGCAGATGCAGCGGCAGTTCCGAGAGGAGATGTCTACCCAGCAGGCAACCATGTTGCAGTCACTCACTGGCCTGCTCTCCCAAGCAGGAATTCTCCCTCATGCATCCACCACCACGGCACAAGCAGCACAGGTGATTCTTTTCCATGCATCTTTTCCATGAGCTCAGTTTGGCAGAATTATTTAAAATTAAAGACATCCGGTTTGAGCCCGACGCTCAAAAGTGCATTTTGTAAATGCACTTGGTTTAAAATTAAAGCAGTCGGGTCCGGGGGTCCAGAATGTGAAATACTGATCCGATCGGCATTCCGATCGTTCCAACACGACCTGGGAGGTAGACGTGACTTGTCTGAGCTGACGGATTCCAAATCGGACATCTAGTTTGAGCCCGACGCTCAAAAGTGCATTTTGTAAATGCATTTGGTTTAAAATTAAAGCAGTCGGGTCCGGGGGTCCAGAATTTGAAATACTGATCCGATCGACATTCTGATCGTTCCAACACGACCTGGGAGGTAGACGTGACTTGTGAGAGCTGACGGATTCCAAATCGGACATCCGGTTTGAGACCGACGCTAAAAAGTGCATTTTGTAAATGCACTTGGTTTAAAATTAAAGCAGTCTGGTCCGGGGGTCCAGAATGTGAAATACTGATCCGATCGGTATTCCGATCATTTCAACACGACCTGGGAGGTAGACGTGACTTGTCAGAGCTAACGGATTCCAAATCGGACATCCGGTTTGAGCCCGACGCTCAAAAGTGTATTTTGTAAATGCACTTGGTTTAAAATTAAAGCAGTCAGGTCCGGGGGTCCAGAATGTGAAATACTGATCCGATCGGCATTCCAATCATTCCAACACGACCTGGGAGGTAGACGTGACTTTTCAGAGCTGACGGATTCCAAATCGGACATCCGGTTTGAGCCCGACGCTCAAAAGTGCATTTTGTAAATGCACTTGGTTTAAAATTAAAGCAGTCGGGTCCGGGGGTCCAGAATGTGAAATACTGATCCGATCGGCATTCCGATCGTTCCAACACGACCTGGGAGGTAGACGTGACTTGTTAGAGCTGACGGATTCTAAATCGGACATCCGATTTGAGCCCGACGCTCAAAAGTGCATTTTGTAAATGCACTTGGTTTAAAATTAAAGCAGTCGGGTCCGGGGGTCCAGAATGTGAAATACTGATCCGATCGGCATTCCGATCATTCCAACACGACCTGGAAGGTAGACGTGACTTGTTAGAGCTGACGGATTCCAAATCGGACATCCGGTTTGAGCCCGACGCTAAAATAACTCAATTTAAAACTAAGTTAGTTTTCAAAACTAACTTAGTTTAGAATAATTCAAAAAGGTAGGGATTCGGGGGTCCAGAATGTGAAATACCGATCCGATCGGCATTCCGATCATTCCAACACAACCTTGGAGGTAGACGTGACTTGTGAGTGCTGACGGATTCCAAATCGGACATCCGGTTTGAGCCCGACGCTCAAAAGTGCGTTTTGTAAATGCACTTGGTTTAAAATTAAAGCAGTCGGGTCCGGGGGTCCGGAATGTGAAATACTGATCCGATCGGCATTTCGATCATTCCAACACGACCTGGGAGGTAGACGTGACTTGTCAGAGTAGACGGATTCCAAATCGGACATCCGGTTTGAGCCCGACGCTCAAAAGTGCATTTTGTAAATGCACTTGGTTTAAAATTAAAGCAGTCGGGTCCGGGGGTCCAGAATGTGAAATACTGATCCGATCGGCATTCCAATCATTCCAACACGACCTGGAAGGTAGATGTGACTTATCAGAGCTGACGGATTCCAAATCGGACATCCGGTTTGAGCCCGAAGCTCAAAAGTGCATTTTGTAAATGCACTTGGTTTAAAATTAAAGCAGTCGGGTCTGTGGGTCCAGAATGTGAAATACTGATCCGATCGGCATTCCGATCATTCCAACACGACCTGGGAGGTAGACGTGACTTGTGAGAGCTGACGGATTCCAAATCGGATATCCGATTTGAGCCCGACGCTCAAAAGTGCATTTTGTAAATGCACTTGGTTTAAAACTAAAGCAGTCGGGTCCGGGGGTCCAGAATGTGAAATACTGATCCGATCGGCATTCCGATCATTCCAACACGACCTGGAATGTAGACGTGACTTGTTAGAGCTGACGGATTCCAAGTCGGACATCCGGTTTGAGCCCGACGCTAAAATAACTCAATTTAAAACTAAGTTAGTTTTCAAAACTAACTTAGTTTAGAATAATTCAAAAAGGTAGGGATTCGGGGGTCCAGAATGTGAAATACCGATCCGATCGGCATTCCGATCATTCCAACACGACCTGGGAGGTAGATGTGACTTGTGAGTGCTGACGGATTCCAAATCGGACATCCGATTTGAGCCCGACGCTCAAAAGTGCATTTTTTGTAAATGCACTTGGTTTAAAATTAAAGCAGTCGGGTCCGGGGGTCCGGAATGTGAAATACTGATCCGATCGGCATTCCGATCATTCCAACACAACCTGGGAGGTAGACGTGACTTGTCAGAGCAGTCGGATTCCAAATCGGACATCCGGTTTGAGCCCGACGCTCAAAAGTGTATTTTGTAAATGCACTTGGTTTAAAATTAAAGCAGTCGGGTCCTGGGGTCCAGAATGTGAAATACTGATCCGATCAGCATTCCGATAGTTCCAACACGACCTGGGAGGTAGACGTGACTTGTGAGAGCTGATGGATTCCAAATCGGACATCCGGTTAGAGCCCGACGCTCAAAAGTGTATTTTGTAAATGCACTTGGTTTAAAATTAAAGCAGTCGGGTCCGGGGGTTCAGAATGTGAAATACTAATCCGATCGGCATTCCGATTGTTCCAACACGACCTGGGAGGTAGACGTGAGTTGTCAGAGCTGACGGATTCAAAATCGGACATCCGGTTTGAGCCCGACGCTCAAAAGTGCATTTTGTAAATGCACTTGATTTAAAATTAAAGCAGTCGGGTCCGGGGGTCTAGAATGTGAAATACTGATCCGATCGGCATTCCGATTGTTCCAACATGACCTGGGAGGTAGACGTGACTTGTGAGAGCTGACGGATTCCAAATCAGACATCCGGTTTGAGCCCGACGCTCAAAAGTGCATTTTATAAATGCACTTGGTTTAAAATTAAAGCAGTCGGGTCCGGGGGTCCAAAATGTGAAATACTGATCCGATTGGCATTCCGATCGTTCCAACACGACATGGGAGGTAAACGTGACTTGTCAGAGCTGATAGATTCTAAATCGGACATCCAGTTTAAGCCTGACGCTAAAATTACTCAATTTAAAACTAAGTTAGTTTTCAAAACTAACTTAGTTTAGAATAATTCCAAGAAGTAGGGGTTCAGGGGTCCAGAATGTGAAATACTGATCCGATCGGCATTCCGATTGTTCCAACACGACTTGGGAGGTAGACGTGACTTGTCAGAGCTGACGGATTCCAAATCAGACATCCGGTTTGAGCCCGATGCTCAAAAGTGCATTTTGTAAATACACTTGGTTTAAAATTAAAGCAGTCTGGTCCGGGGGTCCAGAATGTGAAATATTGATCTGATCGACATTCCGATCGTTCCAACACGACCTGGGAGGTAGACGTGACTTGTCAGAGCTGACGGGGGTCTACAATTGGATATCTTTGCAGTCATCGATTTGATATTATGTTTGATTTAAATTCATGTAATCTAATAAAATATTCAATTTATCTTTATACTATTTTTTTTATCTATGTACGTTTTTTTTAATATAGGAGGATTCTTCTGCGAGCGGCAGCACATGAGATGAGCAGGGCGGGGGGGATGAAGATATAGACGATCTGGAGAATATTTGTTGATTTTGTTGTATATTTTTCTATGTAACGCTGATGAGTTTATTGTGATATTTGATGTAATTTTAATTAAACAGATTTTTTATTTTTGTTCGTGTGTATTTTTTGTTTTCGGTGATTTTGTAAACAGGTTTTTAATACAAATTCTTTGTTTTAAAAAAAAGAGAAAAAATATTTCGGACGGATTTTGAGACGGATCCGTCTGAAATTTGCGACGGATATAAGGATGGAATTAAATCTGTCTGAAATGCAACATGGATTTCAGACGACTAGGTGCGAAAGTACAGATGGATATTTAGACAGAATTTTTCCGTTGTAAATATCAGACGGCTTTTGTGACGGATCCGTCTGGAATTTGCGACAGATATAACGACGAAAATTAATTTACGTCGGAAATTTTGAGATGGATATTTAGACGGAATTATTCCGTCGCAAAATTCAGACGGATTGTAAGACGGAGCATTCCATCCGAAGTACCGATGAAATTTGCGACGAATTTTTATTCCGTCTGAAATTTAGGACGGAATTTAGGACAGAATCAAATTCGTCGGTTATTTGTGACTAATTTTTTTAGACGGCCTTATTCCGTCGCAATTTCGTCGCAAAATCTATTAGCGACGGATTTTGTGACGGAATTGCGATGGAATATGGCCTTCGCAAAAGCCACTTTTTCTTGTAGTGCTAATGAAAAAGAGTTTTCTGCTAAGTCTTCAGCACAGGTTGAGATGATTTTGGAAGCAGGCAAGATCATGCTTCCCCGGTATGTAGATTTTGCTGACCAACCTATGATTTCAGCATTTCCTAAAATGTTGGAGATATTTAAGTTTCAAAAATGGAAGAATTTTTTGGGTAAGCATATGATATACTACCCAAGACTGGTTGCGGAGTTCTACTGTAATCTGCAATATGATTATGAAAAATCAAAAATCCAGTCTATTGTTAAAGGGATCAAGATTGACTTATCTAGGAACTCTCTACACATGATTTTTAGAATTCCAGAAGGAGGGGTAGTAGAAGGTGAATTCGATTACAATTTGCATGAGGCCTACTCTCTCATTATATAATTTCCTAGAGATCCCAGAGATCAAAAGAAACAAGCAAAACTGGCTCAGTTCAATGCATGCAAATTTACCCCTCTAAGGAGATTATTGCATCATATTTTTACCATAATGATAACTCCACAAGTTGGAGGTAGAGGCAGAGTGACTGAGTCACAGAGATTTATTCTCTTTTGCTTACTCAAAGGAATCAGGATCAGCCTACCCGCTATAATAATCCAGATTATGGGTACCTGCAAGGAATCAAGAAGAAATATACCCTATGCAGCCCATCTGACTGGAATTTTCATGAAAATGAACATTCCATTAGAAGAGGAAACTTTGAAAGAAATTCTCAAAGTGAACATCTACAACATGGATTTCATTAATAAATTCTTGAAGTTGAAGTCATCCTCAGTCAGTAAGGTGAAAGTTCTAGCTGAAAAGAAATCTCCAATAGCCGCATTAGATGTTATTGAACAGTCCCAGCCATTTCATACCAGAGATCACATTGAACAGCTTCAGATAAGTTAGGGGGAGGATCGACAAACTGCAGTTGAGCAAATAGAATCCTTAGAGCAACCTCCCCAGGTACTTAAAAAGGAAACAAAAGAGCATAATATTAAAAATCTGCAATTGGAACAAGAGGTTCATGAATTGAACCTGACTGAAGAGCAAGTATCGAATCAACTAGATCAACATATTGATGAACTATTTGATCATTTTGGATAGTAGACTCAGTAGTAAAAAGAAACTGGTCAGTCTGAACAGATAACTATACAGCAGATAAAAGAAAATCTTTAGGAAAAGCGACAAGTAGAAGAGACTCAAGAAGAGTCTCACTCAGAAACAACTGAAGATGATCAGATGATTGATGAAACCGTCCTCTTAGAAGGACACAGAAATGATTCAGGAAGGGAGACAAAGACTGAAATATATGTACACTCATTGGTTCCTGTGGTTGTTGAAATCATGCAACAAGAAGCTGATAAAATCATAGAAGAAATTGCTGACAAAGTTGTTGAAGAACAGATAGTTCCGGATGAGCAACCATAGGAAGCTCAAGAGGCTGATAAAGTAGCTTCACATGATAAATTTCTAGGTCCTGCTCTGTTGTATGGAGCCTATCATGGGCCATTAACTGCACTTGGGATACAGCCTCCTCTATCCCCTGAACAACCATTTATTCCTCCAAGTGTTCAAGCATCTAGCTCCACTAGTCCAAGCTCATAGCCACAGATTGTTGAAATGCTTAACACACTGACAGACCTTGTGATGTCTCAGAATAGTATGATGAATGCTCAATTTGTCCATATAAATTTTGCTATTGAATGATTGGATATTAGAATGTGTCATATGGAATAGACTGTAGACAGCCAGTGGATCAAGTTTTTATATGATAAGCACAAGTCTGACAGAAAACTAAATGGTGTTTTGGACTCCATAGTAGCAGTGCGTCAGAAAGCAGGAGAAATCTTGAATAACGTGCAAGACACACAGGCTACATCCTTTACTAGTCTATCTAAAGTTCTTGATCACACTTATGACCTCAAGATACAAATTGAACTGCTGAAGATTCAGATGAACATATTCAAGCAAGATCAGCAAGAAATCAATCAGAAAATTGATATTGTTCAGACCCAAGTGGAGAACTGAGTCAACAGATTCCAAAATATTGTCTCTGAACAGGCCACCGGTTCATCCACGTTTATGGCTGACATACACAACCATCAATCTTCTCAATTAGATAATCTGGGTGGCATGATGCAAAGTTGGTTTGTGGAAATGACAGCTACTGTGAAAGAACTTCATGACTTGGTCAAGCAAAAGGACCAGAAGGTGATGACCAAGTTTGCAGCTCTCGGAATAAAAGTTCACAAGATTTCTTTTCCAAGGGCAATACCGACAATACCTCTTCGGAGCTCTAGCAGTACACCACCACCCAGAGGAAGAGGAAGCTCCAGAGGTACAAGTTCTGGTCACTCAAGTCGCTAATGTCTAAGAGTCCTCCATTTTTCTGATAATGACAAAGGGGGAGAATTAGTGGACAGTGGTTTGGTCATGTATGAAAGCTTTTAGTGGATAGTTTATAGTCTGAAGCTGACAGATACTGAGATGTTGAGCAGATGTTGAAATTTTGATAGATGCTGACTGTTCTTAGTGGATTGATTTTTTTTCTGATGTAAAAATGCTGAATGAGAATTTATCCTTTGTGCAATGAGATACATCACTCAAACATTAATGTGCCTTTTCTTACTGTACACAGAAATGTCATTACTGCATATTGCATACTTGTGTGAATGTGTTGAATGCATATTTGTGTTGAATGAGTATGTGAAGGATGAATTGGTTAAGTCATACATGACTCATAGTTGTCATCATCAAAAAGGGGGAGAATGTTGGAACTCTGGTTTTGAGAATGACATTCTATGAATCATGTTAAGATTGGAATGCATATGTATATCTCATTCATATATACACCAAGGGTGATGCATGTCTATGTTATGCATTCATATAGGTCTATCCACACATTGTAAGTCAGTGCATTTTTACCGTCGTATACATATCAGATCTGTGCATATTCTGTGTGTAGAAAGCACATGTAGTTGGAGCAGTTTCTGCTTGACGCACTAAGAAAGTCTGTGCAGGTTCTGCCCTGCGCACTTGAACGCGTCAGTGAGTGTTTTTAAAGACTGTGCACATCTTGCACGGACTTATAACGTCGGTACATGTCATGCTATTGAATTGAATGGGTGTGCATATACATGCATATAAAAGATCAAGGTCGGTGCACGTTCTATATTATGTATGTAAGTCTGTGCATACTTTACTCATATGCACACAACATCGGTGCATTGTTTTGACCAAGGTCGGTGGAATGCAAGAACACGGTCTGTGCACATAACGTCGGTGCACGTTTGCATCATTACGTACGTATAAGGTCTGTGCAATGTGCATCGTGCATGTTTTATTCTACCCACTAAGTCTGTGCACTGTCTGCCTGGGCTAAGTAAGGTCGGTGCATACACCTTCTACGCATACACAACGTCGGTGCATGCCTTTATATAGAAGGTCTGTGCATGTTTCATATCATGCATGTATAGTCGGTGCTAGCTGCACCTTTTGCACACAAAGTCGGTGCAATGCCGTCACTGCACAAGCAAGGTCAGTGCAAAGTATTCCTTGGCACAAGCACGGTCGGTGCAATGTTTGGTTGTCTGCATAACGGAAGTCTGAGCATGTTTTTCTCTTTCACACATAACATCGGTGCTAGCTGCGCTATGTGCTATACAATGGTCGGTGCATCCTTCACTGTCCTATGCACATAGTCGGTGCATACTTATGCAGCTTGTTCACACACGATCGATGTTGTGCTATACAATGGTCGGTGCATCCTTCACTGTCCTATGCACATAGTCGGTGCATACTTATGCAGCTTGTTCACACACGATCGGTGCACATTTGTCTCATGCATGTTACAAGGCTTGTGCATGATTGTCTTCAATGCATAAGAAGTCTGTTCACACACTGTAGCAAGTCGGTGCACATCTTGCATATAGCCATATAACGTCAGTGCAATGTTTGCATCATGCCTGAATATACATAGGTCCGTGCATATCATATCAATCTTCGAAAGGCAACGTCTGTGCACATTGCATCTAGACTAATCTAGTTTAGAAGCATAGCTGACTGCAAGGTGTTTGATGAAATGTTTCTCTTCTAATATCTAGGTTAAAGAAAACACGTGAGTGCAAGCTTCGAAGATATATGTTCCTGGAACATTGGAAGCCAGCACGTGATCCAAAGTAGGCTGATACCAGGCAATCTTGCCACATGTAAAGCAGCGGCATTGTAACCCTAACACTTGGAAAGTCTGGATTAGATCTGGCATGAAATTTAGGCGGGAATCGTGAAGACCACGGCCCTATCTTCTAAAGCAGATAGATCTACTGGAGGACGAGCAGAAGAATAGAGCAGAGGGAAAAAGCAGACAGAGAGACAAGATCTAGAGAGGGGCTAAGAAAAGAAAAGGAAGTGAGCGGAAAGAGGAGAGTAGCAGAAGAGGAGAATCTGAGTGAAAAGAGAAAGAGCGAGAGGATCAAGTGCTAAGGAAAAAGAAGGTCTCGTAGTCTCTGGGTCAGATCTAAGCTGCGATTGCTCCTTTGCGAGCTATAGTGCTCCATATGAGCTATAGTTTGAGCTTCATTTGTTCAGCTTTTTGTTGCTATATTCCACCGTTATTTTTCATTTTCCATTTCCCTTTCAAGCTGGGTGTCAGCGGAGGCTTAAGCTATAATGCCCAGCGGTTGAAGCTGTGTATCAGCGGATGGCAAGCTGTGTCGCCAAGCGGATGGCAAGCTATGATGCCCAGCTGATGTAGGCAAGCTATGAGGCCCAACGGTTTCAAGATGTGAGACAGTAGTAATCCACACTCTGGATTGACTGTGGGGTGGATGTAGGTCTGGAGGACCGAACCACCTAAAAGATTCTTGTATGCTGTGGTATGATTTTGAATGTGTCAATCATTAGGTGTCTGTTAGGCACGTTATTGTCTTCTATCTTGATTGATTTTAATTCCGCAATAGTCTTGAGTCTTCTGATTTAGCTCTAAGTTGAAACATTTTTTAGAGGGACATTCATTCACCCACCCTTTGAATCTTGGTTTGCACCACTACATCATTCTAACAGGAAAAATAGAGGGTGAAGGAAGAGAGAATAACTTGAAATCGGAGGGGAATTAGGAGATGTGGTAGAAGACAACGTTGGAGAGCATGGAAAGGAGACGAACTTTGATGAAGACAGTGGTAGCAGAAAACATGATGAGGTTGGTGAAAAATAGAAGAGAATGCGACTGAAAGAGATGAATGAATAGTAAAAAGATGAAGAACAGAGGGTTGGAAAATCGGGAATAACTTAAAAACGGGAGAGAATTAGGATGAGATTAAGAAGAAGAAATGGAAGAACGTTTGAAAATGAACAACTTTGATGAAGACTAAAAATTAAAATAACGAGCAAAAATGCATGAAAAAGCTAAGCTAAATGATTGTGGAAAAGGAAATGAACTTTCGGCAGAGAGACAGAGACGTAGAGAGACGAGGGATGAAAGAAAAAGTTAATTGAAGAATAGTTAAAAATAGAGAAAAAGTTGACGTGAGAGGGCCCTCGGTGCCCTTTTTATAGAGTTTGAGGGTCCATAAATGCCCATTGATCGAGTGAGCACATCAAGGAGATGTTATGGAGGCTTCATGGGCATCGGTTACGCAACTGAATTGACAACTGGCGCACTGGTCGTTCATTTGAATCCGTGATTATGTAGATGGGTGCCACTTTCTTTATTTACTTATTTTATTTCTTGCCTTCATTTTTGTGCCAGGAAGGGGGTGCCTGGAGCATTGGGCGCCTCCTTCAATTAGTTTCCCGCCATTTTTACTTTTGTTGGAGAGTGTGCCAACTTCTCTGAATGGGCACCCAGCGGCCTGGGCACCTCCTTCAATTGGGCGCCCATTCAGATGGGCGCCTCTTGCTTCTATTATTTTCTCCTTATCTTTTCTGTAGGTCTGGGAAAGGGGCACCTAGGGGCCTGGGCGCCTCCTTCAACTGTCTTTTTCTTTTCTGGAACTACCTCTGCATCAAATGGGCGACCACTCACATGGGCGCCTCCTTCAAATGGGCTTCCAGTCTCTTGGGCGCCTTCTTAAAGGGTCTTGCAAAAATTTAAACATCCATGTGCTTAATCCGAGAATAGTTTTGCAACTTCTTGAATGTTTCTCACATTGTCATTTTTGCTCAGAAATAATGATAAAATGCTTGCAGACTCAAATTATGTATGAGAGTAGAGTTAACTATCCATGTTGCTCAACTTTGTACTTTTATTAAAAGATGATGTATGTGATGCAAGTTATGATAGAAAATGTGATACTCATCACACATCCCCTTGGGTTGCACTAGTTTTATTCGTTAGGAAGAACGACCGATCCCTCAGGCTATGCATTGATTATCGACAGTTAAACCAACTTACTATCAAAAACAAATATCAACTACCGCGTATCGATGAGCTATTTGACAAGATCTCTGGTGCGAAATATTTCTCCAAGATAGACCTCAGGTCTGGTTACCATCAACTCAGGATTAAGGATAAAGATATTTACAAAACTACTTTCCGGAGTAAATATGAACACTATAAGTTCGTGGTAATGCCGTTCGGGTTAACCAATGCCCCTGCAGTATTTATGCAACTTATAAATAATGTCTTCAGGCCTTATCTTGACCAATTTATGGTCGTCTTCATTGATGATATCCTAACCTATTCCAAGACCAAGGAAGAGCACGAAGAGCACCAAATAATAGCTTTGCAAACACTAAGAGAACATCAACTTTACGCGAAGCTCAGCAAGTGTGAGTTTTGGCTAAAGGATGTCTCTTTCCTTGGCCATATTATTTCAAAGGAAGGCATCGTTGTGGATCCTTCTAAAGTAGAAGCTGTCAAGAACTGGAGCCGACCAACAACCGTATCCGAAGTCAGGAGTTTTACCGGTCTGGCTGGCTATTATTGGAGATTCATCAAGGATTTCTCAAAAATCGCTGTCCCTTTGACCCAACTTACAAGAAAGGAAAACCCCTTCCTATGGTCGAAGGACTGCGAATAAAGTTTCCTATCTCTCAAGGAACATCTCACTAGCACCCCAGTATTAGCACTTCCCATGGAAGGTGGTGGCTTCGAAGTCTACACAGATGCATCTGGTATTGGCCTTGGTTGCGTCATTATGCAACATGGTAAGGTGATCTGTTATGCCTCAAGGCAGTTGAAGCATCACGAAGAGAACTACCCCGTACATGATCAGGAATTGGCTGCAGTTACCTTCGCCTTAAAGATCTGGCGACATTATCTCCATGGGGAGAAGTTCACCATATTTTCAGACCATAAAACTCTGAAGTATATCTTCACTCAGAAAGATTTAAATATGAGGCAAAGAAGATGGCAGGAGTACCTTAAGAACATCGACTTTTCTATCCAGTACCATCCTGGCAAAGCAAATGTTGTAGAAGATGCTCTCAGCAGGAGACCTTTAGCTACTCTAGCAAGCCTCAGGAAAGGTGTGACCTATCTTTTAGAAGATTTTTCACAGTTGAATCTGGATGTTGATGCAGGAGAAGAAATGGGTATTATTGCTAATATCTGGTCACAACCTACATTAATTGAAGACCTAGTCAAGTTACAAGAAAATGACCCTATACTGGTAGAGATCAAGACTGATATTGATCAGCGGCCAGAATTTTCTATCTCAACCGATGGAAGGCTATTATTCAAAGATCGAATCTGTGTGCCGAATCATGCCGACACTAAGAAGCTGATCATGGAAGAAGCTCATAAGGCAAAATATTCTATTCACCCTGGTGCTACCAAGATGTACCAAGATTTAAAGAGGAAATTTTGGTGGCCCAACATGAAGAGAGAGATAGCGGACTTTGTATCTCACTGCCTCACTTGTTAGCAAGTTAAGGCAGAACATCAAAAGCCCACTGGTAAACTACACCCCTTGGAAATTAACGAATGGATGTGGGAAAGTATAGGGATGGATTTCACTATGGGTTTGCCTAAAACAAGAGGAGTACATGATGGTATATGCGTGATCATAGATCGATTGACTAAATTTGTACATTTCTTACCTATCAAAAGCCGATGGTCTGTGGATATATTAGTAGCTTTATATATGAAGAAAATTGTCAAGCTACACGGTGTCCCTGTTACTATTATTTCTGATCGAGACCCTCGGTTCACATCATAATTCTAGAAGGGTCTACAACATTCTTTAGGGACCCGACTCAACTTTAGCACTGCATTCCATCCACAAATAGAAGGACAAATTGAAAGGACAAATCAAGTGATAGAAGATATGCTCAGGACATGTGTTATTGATTTCGGTGGGAGTTGGCACGATCACTTACCTTTAGTGGAATTCACTTATAATAATAGCTATCAAGCTAGCATACAATTGACACCATTCGAGACATTATATGGAAGAAGCTATCGCACACCTATATGTTGGAATGAAGTTTGGGAAAGATAACTTCTAGGCCCTGAAATCATCAGAGATACTACCGAGAAGGTAAAGCTTATTCGAGAGACTCCATATGACTCAAGATAGACAAAAATCATATCCTGACAATAGAAGAAGTGATCTAGAATTCCAAGTGGGAGACCATGTGTTTCTCAAGGTTTCTCCGGGTCGAGATATTCGAAGGTTCGGCATTAAAGGCAAGCTCACTCCCGGGTTTATTGGCCCTTTTGAAATTCTTGAAAGGGTTGGTAAGGTCACATATCGGATAGCTTTACCCCCTCAATTAGCTAGAGTCCATGATGTATTTCATGTCTCGATACTCAAAAGGTACGTCTATGACCCTTTCCATATTATAAGTCATGACGATTTGGTGATCAAAAGGATATGCCGTACGAGCAAAAGTCAAATAGAATAATTGATCGGGATGTGCATCAACTTCGGAATAAAACCATTCCCATGGTGAAGTCTGATGGAATAAGAACACCAATCAAGAGGCAACATGGGAAACCGAAGAAGCTATTTCTGAAACAATTTGATTGTAAGTATACTCTCCATAAAACCCATGCAAATGAATTTGGGGATCAAATTCTCTTTAAGTGGGGGAAGGTGTAACACCCTAAATTTTTCTAGGAATTTTTTTAGGAATTAAATGTAATTATTAAGTATTTAAAAGGCTTAATGGGCTAATTAAATGAACTATTGCTCAATTAAATCAATTTCAAGGCCCTATATTAACCAAAGGGCTAAGCCCACTTTAAAAAGGCCCAAAACCCTAATTCCAAGGCCTTTAGGACCAAGCCAACTTTTAGAAATGTAATTATGGTAATTTATGAAATTTAATTGAATAAATAGACTAATTCAGAGGATAAATGGAAGATAAAATAAGAAATCCAAAATTTTAAGATTAAATGCCAGAATGCGGTCTATCGCATGATCGCATTCTTATAAAAGGTTGTCTGATCATGACCGCATTATTCTTCCGTGAATGGAAGTGTTAGAGGCGTGGAAAAATTGGATTTTTCCCAATCCAATCTCCATGGTTCGATGCTATCTGGCATGTAAACCTATCTAGGACTCTTGGGGGATCAAATGGATGCCCTATAGGACTCCTATTTGATCTAATCTAGCCAGGCCAAACCCTATAAATAAACCCTAAACTCGACCTGCACGAACCCTCATTTTGGCTCATGTGATTCGAAGGTAAGACGTCATCATCTGAGGTTATGTCCTTAAAGATTTTATTCCCTTTAGTATTGTCTAACTCCTCTCCAAATTTCATGTTAGGAGATCAAGGGCTTGAGAAGTTAGAAGCCCCGGAAGTCACTAGTTCTCTGCATACCGCACAGGAACGAGTGGAGTTCTCTGAGAAAGATCAGAGATTTAGGAACCCTAACCGAGGTATTGTTAGGTTGATCCTTTAGAATTATTTGCTCTCCTTTATGTCTTCTAATCACTTTCCAAATCTCGTGAATTTAGGTCAACAAGTTAAGGAGATAGAAGGGCGAGAAGTTACTATTTCTACGCAGGACACACACGAACTATCACCATCTCCCAGTCAGAAATTTGAAGTCTAGGGAACAAATAAAAGGTAGGTTATCTCATGATGGCTTAAACATCATGTTAGGAGTAAAAGCACTCAATTTTGTCATGATTTCATACTTTCTACGTGGAGTATTTCATGGTTTGTCATGACTACGCAATAGGGTATTACTGCATGCTGTACATGAAACCTTAACTAAAAGATAATAACTTTTTGTCTATTACATACATTTCCATGCTTTATTTCCATCATAACATGCTTTCCCTACTAGTTTATTGTTAGTTCCATATAGATTTGCCATAGAAAGTAGCCCTGCAAGACTAGCATTATCTCTATCTCACTGTGAGATGATTGAAGTTGTAACAGGGGTCACGTCTATTAACGCGCAAACACGATATGCCGCGTTAATGTACTAACGCGCAAGTTCGATATGTCGCGTTCTTATATTGACGCGCTGGTTCTGTCCGCTGTGTTAATGCTCCATGAAACACATATCAAACCTTGTTTATTTCCCATGATATATATATACTGATATGCATGCCTTATCTTAGTAGTTTCAATTTCTGAACGTATCATGACTTTATATGAAGCGTTAGCATGATTTTAAAGGTTCAATTTCATTATATGTTAATTTCATACCAAACCTTATAGTTTTGTACTTAAAGAGGTTTCATGACTTGGTTACACATTGTTTCCACTCGCTCCTTTCTCATCTCTTTCTGTTTTATAAGATCACATATAGTGCGTATTCCGATACGTGACTATTAGTTACACTTTGTACTTGATAGGCACATTCTCTTGGACTTGTGATCCTCTCCGTTGGATATTCCTTCCGTCAGACTAGGTGATCTGGTTTCAAGGCCTCCGTAAGACTCCGCGAGCCTGGGATTCCCACTAGGACGTCGAGCTAGTTGTACCCTAAAAACCCAAAAGTTAGAGAGCACTCCGTGTTTTCCATGTTTCTATGAACTGGCATGATCGTGCCCTACAGAATAGTCGCACTAATGTATTATTACGATGGCTCCTCTAGTCGCGTTCTTGTTCACCCACAAACTTGATCTTACGTCGACCTAACCTTCTTTATGCGTCAACTCTCTCTATAATCGCGGACTGAATCTTGATAGCGTTAATGAATTATCGCGACCCTCAAGACCGTCGCGTTATTTAATTTTTGTCCAACCCGAGGTCTAACCCAAGGGTTGAACTTATTCTGTTCCCAAGTGATCCTCTGATTATCTGGAACCCAAAACCATATTCAATACGTTATTAAGGAATTATGAAAAGGTAATGAATGTACCGTTATGCTGCCGAATTCCTTCTGTGGCATGACCTTGTCATTAATTCAACCTTGAGCTCTCATGAATCAATTTGGTGCATTCTTACCTTGATATTGTTATCATAAAGCTATTGTTTGAACTTTACATTATTGGCCTACTTTATTATTTCTCGTGGAAGTAGCTTGATTTATAACTTGAAGATGCAAGAGCGGGCACAGACAGTGTCCAAGGGCTCGACACTAGCCCCCTCGACGGATGGCCAGAAACATAGTATAAACCATGGGGTATGATGAACACTGGCGTCGCATTGCGTCGTTGTGGATGCACTTTTCGTTCGTTTATTAAGCTCGTCTATTCGGGAATAGTTGATTCGTCTATTAAGTGCGTGGGCGTGCCAGTCACATAGTGACAATTTATTCGGGCTCCGAAGAGCCCATGGTGCGCTCGATCTGACTCGGTCAGACGATTGTGTGGTTCGTGTCGCGACCAAAATCCGCCGCGCCATAAAGGTCACGGCGTCATTTACATCCCCCATACGAGGGAACACCCTTGATTAATCGCCGGGATTCAGGGCCTCATGGCAAAGAAATCAATTGCATGGAAGGTCTATTACAAGGTATTGAAATCCTCGCGCGAGGGCGAGAAGAAAACCATTCGCAGTCATGTCAGTCGTGGGCTGACCATTTAATGTTCGAACGAATGTCCGGCTCGAGAAAATCACGGTTGTCGTGGGAAAACCGGAACGCATGTATGCCAGGATATGGCAATTTATTGTTCAGAAGAACGAAAAACATTCGGCTAGACCTCGGTCAGAGCGGTCAGAAACCAGTAAATATGTTGGCCCGGTGGAAGAGCAAGTTGCGACCATACTGCGGTGGGCCCCCCGCGGTCGAAACAAGACTTGCATGAGCGTCATTAATATTTCCGGTGCCAAGGGGAAACGAGGGAATATCCCTTGAATTGGCTGAAAAGCTCTGTGTCTAGGGAAGCGGACGTTTGAAACGTGTCAGTCATTCGGCAGACCGTTTAATATTCGGACGGGAGTCCGGCTTGAGAATATTGTAATCGTCGCGGGAGTACCCGGAACATATGCATGCCGGGATACGGCAAGTTTATTATTCAGGGACTCCGAAAACATTCGGTTAAATCTCGGTTAGTATAGCAGGAAATCGGTAAATCTATTGGCCCGGTGCGAGATCGTGTCAAGACCATACCGGGGGCGCCTCCCGTGGTCTGAACGAGGCTTGCGCGGGCATCATTAATATTTTCGGTGCTGGAGGGCAACGGGGGAGAGTCCCAGGACTAGACTCCAAAATCTAAAACGTGTTCGAAGGGAGCGGGCTGTAGACCGAGGATATGAGCCGAACGGCGACCACGATTGGGACGGACCCGAGGTCTAAGCGTGGCCCATGGAGGTCTTATTGATATTCCCATGGAAGGGGTCCAGAGATGGCGAGGATCGTCTCATTCTATTCCAATTTTTTCGGTCACTCACGGACCTTTTCATGTTCGGGCAAGGGCCCATATTGAAAGTACGACGTGGATGGAAACGATCCCGTACAAATGTATGCCGGGTTTATGGCAATTTCAATGAAAGGACGGGAACGAATCCCAGTAGAATGAATCCGATTTGACGAGCTATCGGCCCAGAGCAATGCCGGGCCACGACCGCGTCGGGGTGGGAGCCGTCGGCCATGTTGGTCGCTCACGGGTCTTTTCATGTTCAGACACGGGTCCGTAGTAGAAACGCGGCGAGAATCGAGTGAGCCCGTTCAAATGTCTACCGAATACGCGGCAATTCTAGTGGCGGCTCGGAAGGGATCCGGCCTGAGAAACGAGTCCGGTTTAGTCGGAATGTCGGCCCGGGGCGAGGTCGGGTCATGGCCATTTTGGGATAATTCTCAAGACTCAGGCCCAACCCGCAAGGGCGGCATCATTGTTCCTTCGGCACCGGGTCACGGGAGAGACGGGGCTATGATATAGATTTCACCATCTTCTTTATCTGGGATTTTTAGTCATAAGATTTGGTGCTGTTTATTCCCCTTTATATATTTATTCTGGATGATTTTTGTTTTACTTTGTTTTATTTTTTATTATTATGTTCTTCTTTTCTACTATTATTATTACTATTTCACATTTTTTGTTTATTTCTTATGTATATTAAGATTTATTTATTTATCATAATTTTTATTAATTTCTTATTATCATTATCATTATATACATTTTTTGAGAGAGAGAGTGGGCCGCTAGAGGGCTAAAAGGGGTGTACCGCTGAAGGGCTGAGGGAGTGTGCCGCTGAAGGGCTAAAAAGGTGTACCGCTGAAGGGCTGAGGGAGTGTGCCGCTAAGGGGCTAAAAGGGTGTACCGCTGAAGGGCTGAGAAGTGTGCCACTGAAGGGCCAAAAGGGTGTACCGCTGAAGGGCTGAGGGAGTGTGCCGCTGAAGGGCTAATAGGGTGTACCGCTGAAGGGCTAGGAGCGTGCCGCTGAAGGGCTAAAAGGGTGTACCGCTGAAGGGCTAGGAGTGTGGCGCTGAAGGGCTAAAAGGGTGTACCGCTGAAGGGCTAGGTTGCAAAATACCGATGAGGGCCCACTCTCCCTCTAGTTCTTTTAAGACTTTTGTTTTCTTCTTTTCTGATTTTTTATTAAGTTTGCATGGGTTTCTCATTTTCTTCTCTTGATCAATTTCCATTCTTTCTCCCATGAGGATGAATGTTCAAGTTGTTTAGTTGTCATTCGATTTGGCTCTCTTTATGTTGATTACGGTTCCCTTGCCTTGGTGAACGTGCTTCACCGTTATTCTTTTCGTTTGTTTGTTGCTTTCTTTTAGTCATTTTTAAGGTGTGGTTGTTCCATTTGTTTGTTGCTTCCTTTTGTCTTTTAATATGTTATCGTTTCTAATAAAAATTCGGCAGCATCTCCCCTTGACCAGAGCGTAAGGGAGATAAAGGGAACGCGCCCACATGGAGTGGCGGAATCCGACAACTGGAGGTGGGCGCCCGAGAGCGGCAACACCTTTAATGAAACTTCGGAAAACTTGGTGAAAACAACAGACCCGAGACCTCCCTAGGGCCGGCTAAGGAGTGCACCGGGCAAGGAGGGACTGGTGGTTAGTGTACCGGCCAGGGAGCCTCAGCAGCGTGCCGGGCTGGGGGAGGCCAGGGTGTGCCGTTGAGGGGCTATGCCGGGGAAGGCCAAGGGCGCCGGGCAAGGTGCCCAGGGGCTGTGCCGGCGAACGGGGGCCAAGGCGTGCCGGGCAAAGGCGAGAAAAAGGGCATGCCGGGCCAGGGTCCGAGGGACCGTGCCGGGGGAGGCCCTAACAAGGGCTGTGCTAGTGAAAAGGCGGCCAAGGCGCACCGGGGAAGGCCCGTAAGGGGCGTGCCGCTGGGGGCACAACTGGGGCGTGCCGTTGGAGGCACGGCTGGGGTATGCCGCTTAGGGCGCCCAGGGGTGAGCAAAAGCAAGAATGCCCCGGGAGGAAGCAAACCCTAGCAAAATGAATAGGGGAAAGGGGCGTGAAACACCGAAGGATGCAAACACGGAAGACACGCGTTGGAGAGATGTCCGAGGAGACGTTTGCAAGCCTTCCACTTTTATTCTCACAAGTGGAGTGGCCTGAGGGGGCTAATACATTGCAACGTCGGCAAAACAAGAAATGAAAGGAAAGAAAGAGGAAAAAGAAATACAGTGGGGGGGGGGGGACGGAGCGTGGACTCCTCCCATCCCGGGCCTCACTCCCTCTCTCCGCCCACTCTTCTTCTCTTCTTCTCTTCGCACGGACACCGAGAGCCGGAGTGGCAGCGGGGAGGGGAAGGGCAGCAGGCCCTCTCCCCCTTTTCTTATTCTCTTCTTTCTCTTCCTCTTCTTCTTCTTCTCTTCGCGCGGACGGCGATGGACGGAGCAGCAGGAGGGAGAGAAAGAGCCTCCCCTCCCCCTCTTCTCTTCTCTCTTCGCACAGACGGCGACGGTGGGTGGAACGGCGGGGCCTCTTCCCTCTCTTCCTCTCCTCCCTCTTCTTCTCTTCTCCTCTTCTTCTTCCCTTCTTCTCTTCGCCATCTGCCTTTGTGTCTGTGTGTGTCTACCTCCTCTTTATTGTCTCCTCTTCTTTCTCATGTTCACCTTTTTTTGGCCGAAGAAGGGGGGCGTTTTATACCCCAGCGGCGGGAGCGTTCGGGTGCGAACGACGGTGGCGGGAGGTGACGGGCATTGAATGGGGTTTGACCTCCCCGTCCTTGGTGGCAGAGGCGTAGCATGCGTGGCTCAGCCTCGAATCGACAGCTCACTGTGCGCCAAGGATCTATAGGGCATGGGCATCACGTCGTCCTGCCGGAGCATGCCGCTGAAGAGCCTGGACAGCGTGCCGCTGGCAGGAACAACAAGCGTGCCACTGAGAGGGCCAAAAGGTTTGTCGCTAGAAGACATGGCAAGCGTGCCGCTGAAGAGCCCAAAGGGCGTGTCGCTGGAAGACATGGCAAGCGTGCCGCTGAAGAGCCCAAAGGGCATGTCGCTGAACGGCCAGGAGGGCTGTGCCGCTGAGGGCCAAAGGGGCTGTGCCGCTGAAGGGCAAGGGGGCTGTGCCGCTGAGGGCCAAGGGGGCTGTGCCGCTGAAGGCCACGGGGGCTGTGCCACTGAGGGCCAAGGGGGCTGTGCCACTGAAGGCCAAGAGGCTGTGCCGCTGAGGGTCACCAGGGTGTGCCGTTGAAGGGCAAAGGACCCTGTGCCGCTGAAGGGCCAAGACTTGGTAGATGAGTGTATAGACTTCGCGTGCATGAGCTCTGTACAGGCTTGCCACATGAGTGTATAGACTTCGCGTCTGAACTCTGTACAGACTTGCCTTACGGGTGTATAGACTTTGGCAAAGCAAGGGCTGTACAGACTTCAACTTAGCTGTAATGTATAGACTTGCAGGGGCAACATCGGTAAAGCTACCAATGTATAGACTTCCAATGCTTCACCGATGTATAGACTTGGAAGTTGACGGCTGTATAGACTTCGTGTGCAACTGCCAACATACAAACTTGGGCTGACGGCTGTACCGACTTGGTGAAACCCTGAATGAAGCGTGCCGCTGAACGGCCAAATGGCCGTGCCGCTGAAGGGCCAAATGGCCGTGCCGCTGAAGGGCTGAAGGGCCGTGCCACTGGGAGCTGAAATGCCGTGCCGCTGAAGGGCCTCAGGCCCGTGCCGCTGGAGGCACCGAAGGTGCCGTTTTGACAGGGGCCTTTGCTTTTGCTTCGGGAACTTGAAGCTGTGCATTCTGAGATATTTCTTCACCGTTAGGGGCCCGAGGGTGGGTACGTAGCAGTGTGTTAAATGAGGAGGACATCCTATGACTTCTCGGTCTCTTAATGCGCCTGTGCAAATGCAGGGATTTGCCGGGCGGTAGTATCTTCCCGGAGCCCTGGATGGCCAGTCTCTCCGGGTCCTCTTCCTTTGACTTTGACATTAATGCGGGGCTCAGCGGGACATATGGACATGCAATTTTTGGTATCCACAAATGCCCCCCACCCACGGGTAGCGCAGGTGAAGGATGAGTCGGGCGGTGCCCGGGGTGTACTGGTCTCTTTTTCTTTTCCTCGGTGCCGACGGAGTGTCGGGAGCCGACCTGGTTTGTTGGTCTCTTGGGCTCTTCGTTAGTGCCGACAGGATGTCGGGAGCTGACCTGATTTGTTGATCTCTTTGTCTCTTCACCTGTGCCGACAGGGTGCCGAGGGCTGACCTAGTTTGTTGATCTCTTTGTCTCTTTGTCAGTGCCGACATGGTGTCGGGGGCTGACCTGGTTTGTTGGTCTTTTTGTCTCTTCGTCAGTGCCGATAGGGTGCCGGGAGCTGACATGATATGTTGGTCTCTTTGTCTCTTCGTCAGCGCCGACAGGGTGTTTGGGGCTGACCTAGTTTGTTGGTCTCTTTATCAGTGCCGACAGGGCGCCGGAAGCTGACCTGGTTTGTTGGTCTCTTTGACTCTTCATTGGTGCCGGTGGGGTGCCGGTACCTGAAGCAGTATGTTGGTCTCTTCATCAGTGCCGACGGGATGTCGGGAACTGAAGCAGCATATCGGTCTCTTCATTAGTGCCGACGGGGTGTCGGGAACTGAAGCAGCATATTGGTCTCTTCATCAGTGCCGACGGGATGCCGGGAACTGAAGCAGTATGTTGGTCTCTTTGTCTCTTCGTCAGTGCCGACGGGGCGTCAGGAGCTGACATGCTCTGTTGGTCTCTTTGTCTCTTCGTCAGCGCCGACAGGGTGCTGGGAGCTGACATGGTTTGTTTGTCTCTTCTTCTCTTATTTTTCTTCTGTTCTCTTTTCTCCTCTTCTATATTCCCTTGCACGTAAACATGGGGTGAGAATTTATTTAGTGTCCTCAAATCAGGGAAGCGAGCTGCGAAAGCCAAAATTTGGGGAGTAGGCTGCCAGAGCCACACTTGGGAAAGCAGGCCATGGGGGCCAAGGTAAGCAGGCTACAAGAGCCAAAGTTGGGAAGCAGGCTATAAAAGCCAAAGGGAAGCAGGCCAGAAGATCCAAAGTCGGGAAGCGGGCCGCGGAGGCCGAATTGGGGGAGCAGCTTATAAAACCAAGGATATTGGGA
Organism: Amorphophallus konjac; assembly: GCA_022559845.1. NCBI lineage: Eukaryota > Viridiplantae > Streptophyta > Magnoliopsida > Alismatales > Araceae > Amorphophallus > Amorphophallus konjac. The sequence continues at coordinate 324,478,192 of CM040121.1, forward strand.
AGCGGGCTGCAAGAGCCAAAATTATGGGAAATGAGCCGCGAAGGCCAAATTCTGGGAAGCAGGCTATGAGAGCCGAATTCTGGGAAGTAGGCTGCAAGAGCCAAAGATGTTGGGAAGCGGGCTGCAAGAGCCGAAATTATGGGAAGCGAGCCGTGAAGGCCGAATTGGGGAAGCGAATTACAGAAGCCGGAGTTGGGAGATTAACGAGCCGCGAGGGTAAGAGGTAGGCCATGGGGGGGGCTAAGATTGGGCTCTACGAGCCAGAGCTGGGAAAATAGGCTGCGATAGTCGAAATTGATTTTACTGTATATACACATTATTTTATTATTATTATTATTATTTGTTATTATTTTTTTATTCAAGCATGCAGGCATTCATTAGCAGACATAACATAAATATACGTATGTGATACTCTATAAGGGATGGGATAGGGACATCGCCCATAATTCGCAGACACGGTGTGGGTCATGAGGCACAATTGGGGGGTGGTGCACCCGTCAAGAGGATATCGCACGTCTTGCATGCATAGCCTTAATTCACGCATTTCACCCGAGGTAATTCTCTGTGGCGTGGTAGTGCAAATGTGTGAACAAAGAGCCCTAACCATAGGGATATGCAGGTTTTCCTGGTGATACTCGAGGATCACTCTAGCGCCTACACATTAGTTCCAGGCTTTCGACTTTCGGTAGCTTCACACAGCCCCCATCTGTTTATTTTGGTAGCGGATTTCACCGTTCGGCGCGAGTCTCCTCATGTGTCTCAATGGGGATTCCCGGCTACTAAGATTCATCCTTATTGTGATTCGTTTCACCATTTCGCGTGAGTCTCCTCATTTGTTTCAGTGGGGATTCCCAACTACTCGGCTCCGCGTTTCTCTCTCTTTTCTTTTTTTTCTTTTTTTTTCTTCTCTTCTTTTTTCTTTTTTTTACAGTGGGGGTAGGCAGCTTTTTCCTCACGATTACCTTTCACGCGAGTGTAGGAATTCAAGTCTATGTAGAGTGCTAAGAAGAAATTCGGGCAATCCCTATAGTCGAAGGCTATTGAACACATTAAGTGCTAAGTGTGGAAGCGTTGCCTCAGGTTTATTTTGTGAGTTGGGCTTAGCGATTCAGCCATGACTCTTCCCCTTGACATGTGCACCCGCCATAATTAGGTTCCCTTAAAGTGCGTGTCGTGACGTCCGTGCATCCGGAATCGGGGCAGCGTTATTTAGCAAGGAAATGCGGTCCTAGAAAATTCTAAGGAGGTGTATTATTCTATATTAAGCAAACATGCAAGCAGGGCAATCATGCATTCTCTCTTTTTTTCATTTTTCCCCTCTTTTGTGTGTCTGTTTTGTTGTTTTTTTTTGTTTTTTTTGTTTTTGTGTTTGTTTTTGCATAAGAAAGTATTGTTGTTATGTATAAGTGTAGTGGTAGTAAAGGTATTAGGGAAGCAGGCTATTCAACCCAAGGGACATTAGGGGAGCAGGCCATAAGGGCCGAGATTGGGAAGCGGGCTGCAAGAGCCGAAGTTATGGGAAGCGGGCCGTGAAGGCCGAATCATGGGAAGCAGGCTACGAGAGCCGGACTTGGGAAGCAGGCCACGAAGGCCAAAGGGAAGCGAGCTACGAGAGCTAGAATTGGGGAGCAGGCCGTAAAAGCCAAAGGGAAGCAGACTACGAGAGCCAGAAGTGGGAAGTAGGCTATAAAAGTCAAAGGGAAGCAGGCTGCGAGAGCCAAGGTTGGGAAGCAGGCCACGAGGGCCAAAGGTAAGCAGGCTGCGAGAGCCAAAGAAATTGGGAAGCGGGCTGCAAGAGCCGAAATTGTGGGCAGCAGGCTACGGAAGCCAAATCGGGGGAGCAGGCTACAATAGCCAAAATTGGGGAGCGGGCTGCAGGAGCCGCAATTATGGGAAGCGGGCCGCGAAGACCGAATTCTGGGCAACAGGTCGTAAAGGCCGAATATATTGGGAAGCGGGCTGCAAGAGCCGAAGGTATTGGGAAGTAGGCTAAAAAGCCAAGGGATATTGGGAGCAGGCTGACAAGCCGAGAGATGTCAGGAGTAGGCTGTAAAGCCGAAAAGATATCGGAGAGCGCGGTGGGACGGATGGATTAATCCTGGCAGTGGGCCCCGGCCGAAATGGCCCTGCAGAGGGGCGTTGGGTAGTGGGACGTGAGAGTCGAAGAGAAGGGTCTCTTTTGTTCTCTGGCCAGGGAATGGTCTAGACCGAAATGGAAGGTTTATTCTTTCGTTCTATGGTCGGGGAAGGATCCGAACCAAAGCGAGAGGTCTATTTTTTTTTACTGGGAAGCTGTCGGCTGGGGTGCCAATGATGAGATAGCTATCGGCTAGGAGCCGATGATGAGGTAGTTGTCGGCTAGGAGCCGATGATTATATAGCTGTCGGCTTGGAGCCGATGGTGAGGTAGCTGTCGGCTAGGGGCCGATGATGAGGTAGTTGTCGGCTAGGAGCTGATGATTATATAGCTGTCGACCCGAAGGCCAATGATGAGGTAGTTGTCGACCCGAAGGCCGATGAAGGGGTAGTTGTCGGCATGAAGCCCCGATGGCTGAAAGTTGGTCGGTTTAGCGCCCCGTCGACGGAAGGTCTAGTCAGTTTAACGCCCCGTCGGTGGAAGGTCTAGTCAGTTTAACGCCCCGTCGGTGGAAGGTTTAGTCGGTTTAACACCCCGTCGGCGGAATATCTGTCGGCTTGAAGCCCCGATGGCTGAATATCTTCCGGTTTACCGCCCCGTCGGCGGAATGCTGATTGGTTTCTATTTGTTGGGTGGCTGGAGGGCGGAGGTAAATGTCTACCTCATAAAGATTTTTTTTGAAGAGGCAGGTACAAAGACCATGTTTGCCTCGTTGCTGTTCTTTCTCTTCTTCCCTTCTTTTGTGTGGAGAGGCGGGTGCAAAGACCATGTTCGCCTCATAATTGCTCTTTTTTTTTTCTCTTCTTCTTTTATGGAGAGGCAGGTGCAGAGACTATGTTCACCTCACGTCTCTTTTTTCTCTTCCATTCTTCTTTTGTAGAGAGGCAGGTGCAGAGACCATGCTTGCCTCATGATTGCTCTTTCTCTTCTTCTCTTCTTCTTTTATGGAGAGGCAGGTGCAAGGGCCATGTTTGCCTCGTTGCTCATTTCTTTCTTTTCTTCTCTTCTTATTTTGTGTAGAGAGGCGGGTGCAAAGACCGTGTTCGCCTCAAAATTGTTCTTTTCCTTCTTCTCTTCTTCTTTTATGGAGAGGCAGGTGTAGAGACCATGTTCGCCTCATGTGCATTCTTTCTTTCATTCTCTTCTTTTGTGTGATGAGGCGGGCTCGAAGACCACGTCTGCCTCATGTGTCTTCTTTTGGTTCTGATCTTCTTATTTTGTGTGAAGAGGCGGGTTCAGGGACCACGTCTGCCTCATGATTGTTCTCCTTTTTTTTATGTCAAGAGGCAGGTTCGAGGACCACGTCTGCCTCATCTCTCTTTTCTTTCTCTTCTTCTCTTCTTCTTTTGCGTGGAGAGGCGGGTGCAAAGACCATGTCTGCCTCGTGACTCTCTTTTTTTCTTCTTCTTTTGTGTGAGGCGACGGGTTCGAAGACCACGTCTGTCTCGTGTCTCTTTTTTTTTCCTCTTCTTTTGTGGAGAGGCAGGCGCAAAGACCATGTTTGCCTCGTGTCTCCTTTTTTTCTCATCTCTTCTTCTTTTGTAGAGAGGCAGGTGCAGAGACCATGTTTGTCACGCCCCGAGAGCGGAAGATACCCGGAGATGCGTGACGAGTTTATATCAATCATGTCAATCAGAGTAGTAGTGTATTCGACACAAAGATAGAGATGCGATACACATTTGACTCAAGAAATACATAAAAGACTAGATGACACTTGGAAAAGCTCTAGCTCTTTCACTCTTGATTCTCCCCATCCGATTGACTTTCCTCATCGTCGGACTTACCTGAAAAGTAAGGGAAACACGGAGTGAGCGAACGCTCAGTAGGAAATTATATCTCAGGAACTAGCAAGGGGTTTAAGTAGTTACATCTTTCATGAATGTACTATAGCTATGCATGCTTGCATAAAACGACAAGATAGAAAGAGGATATAACAATAAGATAACAGGAAGAACTAGCCATGAACTTTCAAGAACTTATATCAAATGACCTCAAGATATTCAAGCAAGTACTTTATCATGTCAAGATAAAATTTGGCTATCACGTTCAAGCACGCAAGTAATTACCCTTTTTTCGGGCCACGCAAGTCATGTAATATCAAGTCAAGTACAAGATTTGTGGAATATTCAATCAAGCTAGTCATGCACTTCGGTATAATGCCAATACCGTGATCAATCAACTCCCATGGGCACAAGTACTTTCGGGTGCTCCTCCCAGGACTAGATCGGGCCCTATATGCGCAGGCATTAGTCATGTATTTTAACATCCACTTTTGTATATAGCCAATATAGAATTTCAAGGATAAAGCTTGTAGACATGTAGGATAGACTTTGAAAGAATAGAGTCCAAAAATATGATACTTGACATAGATAGGCAATAATAACGGTACAATCACGATTATCGATAAAACTAGGTGGAATTGGTTCCCTTAACTCGGGTACCATGATAAGTAAGTAGAGACACTCATTTATATAGAATTGAGGTCCATATGAATAGCACCTCAATGGCAAGACGTCCTCATTATTAATATAGAATTGAGGTTCACAAGAACATCAAGTTTAATATAGAATTGGGGTCTACAAGAACATCATAACAATGTTGATATAGAATTGGGGTTTACAAGAACATCATAACAACGACATATTCTTCCCCGTTCATTAAGATAATTCTCATATCATACCCATGGCATGACATGAGGGCCGGTATCACCATGTTTCTATAGAGGGACATGGCAAAGATTGTGTAATGGGTTTTTATGGTACAACCAGCTCAGTCGGCCTTGAGGGAATCCAAGGTGGCGAGGAGTCTTACGGAGGTCTCTATGACTAACTCGCTAGTCCAAAGGAACGGAATGTCCAATGGAGAGCTTGTATGTCAATGAGAATTGAGTGTGTAATGCGATAAATCATCGTAGAAAACATGGGACTATACTCACGGAGTGGAGTAATAGTGCCAATGTATATGTATGTATGTATAATGAAACCCTCGGATAACAGTAATCAGGAAAAATCAGTAGTGTAGAAAATAGCGACTTTGGTAAAGTCGTTTTTCAGGAAATTAACGCCTTAATCAGGGGCGTTTATATTAAATTTGACGACATGTGTAGAAGTCGTCCTTTCAATATTTCTAATTTTGCAGAATATTAAAAATCTGGAAATTTTCATAAAATGCGCCCTGGACAGGGGCGTTAGTTTACAGAAAGTGCCCTGGTATGGGGCGTCAGTTCAATAAAAGACGACCTGGACAAGGTCGTTAATTCACAATTTTTACAATTTCGAGACGATGAAATTTCAGGAAAACATGATATAGGGTCAGGACTAGAAAAATAGCAGGATTACAAGAGATTGATCATGCATTAATCTAGAATCATGTTTGAATTGATATATAATTTTTAAACATGGTATTTAGTAATTAAAAGAAATTGACGTCCGTGTGCAGGGCGTCAAATATGAAATCGACGACCTAGTCAGGGTCGTTTCTTGTAATTTAGCGCCCTTGATAGGGGCGTTTCTTTCAAAAACTCTTTAGAAACTAATCAAAACGCATGAAATCTATATGCATGTATTAACGGATGATGTTATAATTATTAATATGCTAGTTTGGGCTACAATCCCTGAGAAAACCTACCTCTATGAAGATTTTGAACGGATGCAGGTTTTGGGAAGAAAAGAACGATACTCTGTTTTATAAACAGAGTCTTCTGAAGCTTTTGAATTCAATATCAGCAGCAAGGCAGAGGAGGCATGAACAGACACAGTCGTTTGTTGATGAAGAACCCACGTTCTTCAGTAGATTAAGAGCTCCTCGTCCTGTAAGTGGAAGAAGATGAAGAAGATTTATTCTTCATACTATCCTATCGGAAGAGAAGGAAATTCAAAGGAAGAACCCACCTGTTCTTCACGGACGGCAGTCAGATTCCCTATAAACAAAAGAGGATGAAGAATCAATTCATGTTCTTCACATAATAGTAAACAGAGAAAGAAATAAGGAAGAACTGTTAGTTCTTTACCTACCGTAGCAGAGACGATCGACCAAATAGCTTTCTAGGGTTCGATCCATCAAGGTATTTATAGGATTTTGGAAATCTTAATAAGGTTAGTGTTCGATTGGAAGTAACACTTCCGTGATAGAGTCATTACTACATTCGAACTCTTTCCCATAGTTATCACTTACCCTGGAATAGTTCCTGGTTCGAACGGAACATAAACTGAATTACGTCCTAGGTAAGGGCGTCGAATTTAAATTGACGCCTTGGCATGCGTCGTTTCTTGTGGAAACGCATCCAAGCAAAGGGCGTTACAATTACTTGCCTTTTTATGTAAATTTGGTTTTTTAAGATTTGACGCCTTGAAATGTGGGCGTCCTTTCTCAAAAACACGCCTTAGGTGAGGGCATTTCTTGTCAAGTAGCGCCTTTATCTGCGGCGTTATTTTCATCAGGGTTTAATTTTTTTCCATTTTCGGTTTTATCATTTATTTACTTATCTTTTATTTTCAATTTGATTTATTTAAAATCTTGCTTTTATCAGGGTTGTTACAATGTTCACCCCGTGACTGTTCTTTCTCTTCTTCTCTTCTTCTTTTATGGAGAGGCCGGTGCAAAGACCTTGTTCGCCTCATATCTCTTTTTCTCTTCTCTTCTTCTTTTGTAGAGAGGCAGGTGCAAAGACCATGTTTGCCTCGTGACTCTTCTTTCTCTTCTTCTTTTATGGAGAGGCAGGTGCAAGGACCATGTTTGCCTCGTTGCTCATTTCTTTCTTTTCTTCTCTTCTTCTTTTGTGTAGAGAGGCGGGTGCAAAGACCGTGTTCGCCTCAAAATTGTTCTTTTCCTTCTTCTCTTCTTCTTTTATGGAGAGGCAGGTGCAGAGACCATGTTCGCCTCATGTGCATTCTTTCTTTCATTCTCTTCTTTTGTGTGATGAGGCGGGCTCGAAGACCACGTCTGCCTCATGTGTCTTCTTTTGGTTCTGCTCTTCTTATTTTGTGTGAAGAGGCGGGTTCAGGGACCACGTCTGCCTCATGACTGTTCTCCTTTTTTTCTCTCCTTTTTTTTATGTCAAGAGGCAGGTTCGAGGACCACGTCTACCTCATGTCTCTTTTCTTTCTCTTCTTCTCTTCTTCTTTTGCGTGGAGAGGCGGGTGCAAAGACCATGTCTGCCTCGTGACTCTTTTTTCTTCTTCTTCTTTTGTGTGAGGCGACGGGTTTGAAGACCACGTCTGCCTCGTGTCTCTTTTTTTTTCTTTTGTGGAGAGGCAGGCGCAAAGACCATGTTTGCCTCGTGTCTCCTTTTTTTCCTCTTCTCTTCTTCTTTTGTAGAGAGGCAGGTGTAGAGACCATGTTCGCCCCGTGACTGTTCTTTCTCTTCTTCTTTTATGGAGAGGCCGGTGTAAAGACCATGTTCGCCTCATATCTCTTTTTCTCTTCACTTCTTCTTTTGTAGAGAGGCAGGTGCAAAGACCATGTTTGCCTCGCGACTTTTCTTTCTCTTCTTCTCTTCTTCTTTCATGTGGAGAGGCGGGTGTAAAGACCGTGTCTGCCTCGTGACTCTCTTCCTTTTTTTTTTACAGAGAGGCGGGTGCAAAGACCATGTTCGCCCCATGACTCTTCTTTCTCTTCTTCTCTTCTTCTTTTATGGAGAGGCAGGTGCAAAGACCATGTTCGCCTCGTGTATCTTTTCTCCCTTTTCTTCTCTTCTTTCTTTTTTATGGAGAGGCAGGTGCAAGGACCATGTTCGCCTCGTGTATCTTTTCTCCCTTTTTCTTCTCTTCTTTCTTTTTTATGGAGAGGCAGGTGCAAGGACCATGTTTGCCTCGTGATCATCCCTTTCTCTCTTCTTCTCTTCTTTTTTTGTGCGAAGAGGTGGGTTCGAGGACCACGTCTGTCTCGTGACTGTTCTTTTTTTTATTTTCATTCTTTTGTGTGGAGAGGCAGGTGCAAAGACCATGCTCGCCTCATGACTGCTCTTTCTTTTTGTTGTGGAGAGGCAGGTGCGAAGACCATGTTCGCCTCATGACTGCTCTTTCTTTTCTTCTTTCCTTTTGTGTGATGAGGCGGGCTCGAAGACCACGTCTGCCTCATGTGTCTTCTTTTCCTTTTCTTCTCTTCTGTTGTGTGATGAGGCGGGCTCGAGGACCACGTCTACCTCATGTCTCTCTCATTTTTTTCTTCTTTTATGGGGAGGCAGGTGCAAGGACCATGTTTGCCTCATGTCTCTTTTTTTCCTTCTTTTTATGTGATGAGGCGGGCTCGAGGACCACGGCTGCCTCATGTCTCTTCTTTCTTTATTCTGCTCTTCTCTTCTCATTGATGCTTTCGCGCTGGAGTGTATTTCTCTTAATGTGCCCCCGGGTTGGGGTGTAGCTTCATTTGGTGTGCATCCCCCCCCTGAGGGGTGTGTTTTGCCTTTTTGCTTCTGTGCCCCCAGGCGGGGTGAATTCTTTTCATATGCCCCTGGCACGGGGTGTATCTTTTGCTTCTTATGCCCCCGTGCGGGGGTGTATGTATTTTTTTAAATGTCCCTAAGCCGGGGTGTATTCTTTGTCCCACATGCCCCCACGAATCGGGGGTGTTGCTTCTTGTGCCCCCCCGAGGTGGGGGTGAATCTCTCTTCAGTTACCCCTGAGTTGGGGTTGATTCTTCTGCCTCCTAGCCCTAGGGCGGGGTACACTTCTCTTCATATGCCCCCTAAGCCGGGGTGCAACTCTGCTTCTTCTCATGACCCCAGGCTAGGGCAGTCTCTTCTTCTTATGCTTATGTGCCCCTAAGCGGGGTGCATTCCTTTCTTCTTGCGCCCCTAAGCCGGGGAATGTCGTTTGTCCCGCTTCAAATGCCCCCAAGGGGGGGGGTCTATGTTGCTTCATGGACCCCGAGGCCGGGGTACATTTCTTCTTCAAATGCCCCTAAGTCGGGGTGGACTCTTTTCTTCTTATGCTTCCAAGGCAGGATGTAGCTTCTTCAAATACCCCTGAGCCGAGGCGTGTTCTTTACGGCTTCTATTCCCCCAGGCGGGGTATATTTCTTCTTCAAATACCCCTAGGCCGGGGTGTATTCTTGCTACTTCTCATGCTCCCGAGGCGGGATGTGACTTCTTCAAATGCCCTTAAGCCGGGGCGTATTCTTTATGACTTCTATGCCCCCTGGCGGGGTATGTTTCTTCTTCAAATGCCCCTAAGCCAGGGTGTGTTCTTATACTTTTTGTGCCCCTCAGGGCGAGGTGCATTCCTCTCTATATGCCCCTAGCATGGGGTGTGCTTTTGTTTCTTATGCCCCCAGGCCGGGGTACGTTCCTTCTTCATATACCCCTAAGCCAGGGTGAGTTTCTCTTTTTGTGTGTCCTCAGGCCGGGGTGAATTCTTTTCTTCTTATGCCCCCATGGCGGGGTATGTCTTTTGCTTCAGGTGCCCCCATATCGGGGTGTATTTCCCCTTCAAATGACCCTAAGCCGGGGTGCAACTCTATTTCTTCTTATGTCCCCAGGTCAGGGCGGATTCTTCTTCAAATGCCCCGAAGCCGGGGTGTAGCTTTTGCTTTGTGCCCCTGAGTTGGGGCGGATTCTCTTCATGTGCCCCTGGGAATGGGGTGTATCTCTTTTTTTTGCCTCTTATGCCCCCGTAGCAAGGTATATATCTTCTTCTTATCCCCCATGGCGGGGTATATGCATGCTCTCTTCGGGAGTGGTGGCCGTGCTTGGCCTCATTGCTATAAAGCATTCCCCACAGCGGGCAGCCATTCACCAAGCTACAATTATGGCTCGCTGGGTCTTTTAACAGCCACTCGAGGGGCCGTCTTTGTTAGGATGCTAGGCCTGGATACAGAGGGGGGGTGAATGTATCCCTCTAGAAAATATGGCCCATTTTAAAAAACTAAAGCTCAGATATGCAGAATTAAAACTAATGAGCTTTCCAAGAAGAAATGATAAGGCAGTCAAATGAACAAACAGTTGGACTGCAACAATGCAGCCACCTGATCAACCAGAAACGAATGCAGAGTAAAACAACCCAAACACATTAAGCAGAATATAATGCTCAAAAATAACTCTCTAGATAATGCATCAGGCCAAACATGCACAACCTGTGAATGGGAGGTAGAAGATATGGAGCTAATGCAAGGCAAACCACTGCACAGATAATTTTTAGGTGGTTCGGTCCTCCAGACCTACATCCACCCCTCACTCCCAACCGGAGTGAGGCTTCCACTAGTAACACTAGCACAGCAGACTCAGTCTGCAACAAATGCTGCCAAACAGCTTGACCAGGGGAACATCCTCCCCTCTTCCTCCCAACCGGAGGGAACCCACAAGCAGCACCCAGCTACTTGCAAACTGGAGATCAAATCTCCCTTCTCCTGACCCACCAGGAGGAATCCAAACCCCAACAGGGCAATCGGAAGAATCACAAAGAAATGTAAATGAAACTAAGAAAAGGAAAATACAGTAATCAGAAAACTGTAGCTATGGTAGCACAACAGTGGCTCTCAACTAGAGCTAACTGAGATGGATATGATTCACGGAACAGCAGGAACAAATATTCAAGTAGCTTTGCTTCTCTTCTCACTCTACTCGAGCTCTCTATCTCTTTCTTTCTCTCTTCTTTCTCTTATGCTCCTTCTCTTCTCTCTCTTTTCTTTTCCTTTCTTCTTCTGGATCGTGGAAGCTCTCACTCTTCCTCTGCTTTAGTCGATCACGATTAGTCTCATTCAGATAGAGGAGTCTTCCTTATATATCAGCAACATTTAGGGTGACATGCGCTCTCCACAATTCCCACCAAGAGGCCTCAGTCCACGTGTCAGCATCCTGGTACCTCGTCCATCCTGGGATCACGACCCAGTTACCTCGGATCACGTGCCCTTCATTAGCACGTTCAGCAACTACTGTCTCGTGGCGTCAACTCACTTGCTCCTAAAGGTTGACGCAGCCTTCAAGGGCATTCTACCAGCAAGACTTAAGTCTGCTGCGTTGACTCTATCAGCCTGCTGCGTTGACGCATTGAACATTCCAGCGAGCAACCAGCCTAGCCTTTTTAACTGCTGCGTCGACGCTTCTAACCCGTGGCGTTGACGCATTGATGATCCAGTGATCAAGTCTTCAGCAGATGGGCGTGCTGAGTCGACGCTCTCATCATGCTGCGTTGACTCATTGCTGTTCCATCAGCTGAAATTTGAGTGGCTTCAGCCTTCTTGCGTCAAGGAGTGCGTTGACGCATTGTGCAGCTGCGTCCACCCTCTAGTCACCTTGTCAATCCATCAAGCTACTGCGTCGACGCTGCCAAGGTACTCCAGAGGTTGCAAGGAGATACTTGAACTGCTGCGTCCACGCTGCCAGTTGGTGGCATTGACGCACGAACATGTATTTCAAGCCTGTCTTACCTTGTATATTGGCGTCTCTTAAGCCGCTGCGTCGACGCTGCTTCATAGTGGCGTTGACGCATCGAGCACCCTGCATCCTTTTGTTCCTTGTACATTGGCGTCTCTTAAGCCGCTGCGTCGACGCTGCTCCATTGTGGCGTTGACGCATCGAGCACCCTGCATCCTTTTGTTCCTGTTAAACATTCATTAAAAAACTTAAGTGTCTATAACACTTATCTTATCGTTGTCATCATCAAAACCAGGAGTACAACAATCTCCCCCTTTTTGATGATGGCAACTCTGGACTGTTTTAAGGATGAGGCATCAAACAAATGCATGGACAGGTATCTAAGATTCATGAAGCTTCATAACATTGTATCACAATTGTATTATAGATAAATCACAGGTAACCTATATGCTATCATTCATCAATGCGTTTGTCATTACAAAAAGAATTCAACAAAAAGAATCAAGCTGCCTTTAAACACTTTTCTCCCCCTTTGACATCATCATGAAGGGGGCAACATGTGATCTTGCACGAGGCCTCAATTGAAAAATCTGGCATGACTGGAAGAAGATCAGCGAGCCCTTGGTGGTTGACTTGGAGTAGAGTGAGATCGTGGAGTGGTAGATTGATCTCTGCCCAGCAACGTGCGAATGTCTTGAGATATAGCAGCTAAGTCATGTTGCAGTGTGGTCTTCACATGTGCAATTGCAGAGGACATATCATCAGATTTCTTCAGTTGAGTTTCAAGAGATTTGAGTGTGTCAGTCACAGTGTCAATCTTGCCTAAAAGAACCTTGATGCATTGAGGAAGTGCATTGACAGGACTCTTGAGGGTTTCAACACCTATCCTCACATCATAACATATATCAATAACCTTTGCAAAAGATTGACAAAATGAAGATTGGGTGTTGTGCACGTCGCTCACTAGAGTTGAGAGTTTGTCAAGAAGAGCTGATATGTTTTTCAAGACAGACCTTGTGGCTTGGTCAGATAGCATCTTGGAGAGTAGGAATTTTTGCCACTCGGATAAGACAGAGACTTCAAATTGTATAACCCGAGCAGTCAGTTTGTTGAGATGAAAATTTGTAAACTCCATTAGCTTGTCCATCTTTGCATCCTAACGCTGCAGCATCATAGACATGTGAGCAAACATCTCTTCAACAGTGGCTGGGGGTGGAGCTGCATCAGAAGTTGGAAAAGGCCTCCTATAAACACCAATTTCCATTGTAGGTGTAGAGCCACTGGGTTCCCCAGTTTCCAACTGAGGACTTGATGATCTCACAAATGTTTCTTCAGCCTCATGCTCTCCTGTTCCTGAACTACCCTCTGGTCTTCCTACTCTCACCACAGGTGGAATTGGTATCTCTGTCCTGTTCACTTGACTATCATCCACAGTGACTGTTCTTGATGCCTGTCCTGTTTCTGATTGAGCTGATTTCTGACTGGGAAGGATTCTAACAGCCTTACCATCAATGACTTTGAAGCCCATAAATCTCTGAACGTAAGACATGGAATATATGTTTCCTTTGGGGATAACATGTTTCTTTTCAGTTCCAAAGTCCACTCCTACCTTTTTGAAAATTGATGTGAGGTGTGCTGCATAAGGTAGTGTTCTAGAGTGGTGAAGACAAGTTCCAATTGTCTGAACTACAACATCAGTTAAAGAAATCTTAACTTCCTTTAACATGCAGTACAACAGGAATCGCTGCATATCTGTGACTCTTTCTCTACCACTGCTTTGAGGTGTGATGATAGACATGCATATGTGATGAAGTAGTCTGACAGATGGTATAAATCTATTAGCTTTCAGACTGGACAGGTATGTCTGTTTCACGTCAGAGGGGTCTTTGGTTAACCCAGTCAAAACAGCAAACGCCTCATGTTCATCTAGCTCGTACGAATGAAGCTTTGCTCCTCCCATTGGTATTTTCCAAACTCGAGCAAGCAGGGCACATGTTAACTCAAAATGAACATTTCTAACAGTGGAGGACAATTTGGGAATCTTCGGTTCATATTTCAAATTTTGATAAAATTCCCTAACGAGAGTAGGATAGTAAACAATGTGCTTCGTCACAAACTTCCACCAGCCTTGAAATTCTAATGCAGGCCGTACCTCAGGAAATGCAGTCAGTAGCTCTTCATCGGAACTTACAATGTACCTGGGGATAAGAACCTTGAGAGGTTCTTCTATATTGATGACAACAGAAGACCTGGATTTCTTCTTCCCCGTTATGCCAGAAGAGGTGCGTGGTTCAGCTGATATCGATTTTGAGGACTTTCTTCTCTTGACCGGCGGACTAGGGCTCCGAGGACGTCTCTCCTTCTCCTTTCCTTTGCGCTTCTTGGAAATAGCTGTAGATGGTGTCGCTTCTGGAGGGTTGGCCACTGGAGCATCAAGCGCATCCTCTGTGAGTGAGTCCATCGTCAACTGTGTCGCACTCGAAACCCTCAAGTTCTGCTCCATCAACAGCTTTCCCGACTGAGCACCCTTGCCGAAGATGATCAGAGACAAGAAATGGTGTGGGAGGATGTTTGGAGAGCACGGAAGGTAAATCGACCAAGGGTTTCGAATGGAGTTGAGACGAGTGGCGGTCAAGCTACTCTTTTAAAGAGGCTACGAAGACCCTTTTAGTGAACGGTTCAGCCGGTTCAAGTCGGTGAACCGGGTTGAAGAAAGTTGAATTAGAGGCAATGCGTGGACGCCAAGGGGGCATTGCGTCTACGCAGTGAGGCATATGTGAACAAAAAACACAAGACAAGTAGTCAGAAAGACACAAGGTGTGGACGCCATGGGGCATTGCGTCTACGCAGTGAGGCTGTTGTGAAGAGAAGAAGCAAGACAAGTAACCAGAGAGACATCCGTTCAAGGGATTTTCATAAGGTACTAAGATAGTGAGATAATCGGGCTTCTATTCAAGGAATTTTAAGTGTTGCAGATCGAGTTCCCATGAAAGAGATGTATGTAAAAAGGCTGTAATTCATTTAATGATAAAGAGAAGAAATAATCTTAAAACATTGAATTAGAAGCCATGAACCACTAAATCCACCTGCCTGGAGAAAAAATAGAACTCTTTTCACACTAGAACCATTTTCATTTCTGACCCTTATATCTTTCAATTTTAAGAGGCCTTTCAGATAGAGAGAAATTTAACTGGCATTGAAGATAGACTCAGTTGAATAAGGAGCACCAGATCAACCAAACTCACATGTTTTAATTGTTTTCACATTTTCAGCATTTCCAACTTCTTTTTACATTTTCATTTGCAGTCAAGTATTGCTAGCATTTTGACACGGGTACACATGTTTATCAGACACCCGAGTCCCCAGTTACTCGGCATAGCAAACTATTCTGCATTGACTAACCAGAGGTGGCAACTAACTTCATGACATGCCTATCAGCACTTCATAAGTGCTTGAAGGTAGTTTCTCAGTTGATAGTTACCATTGCTCTGGAATGATTTGTTTTTCTCTTGAAGGCAGAGATAGTAGCGCACCTCATGACTTGCTCTTCAACACTTCTTTGGTCATAGGGCCAATTTCTCAGTGAACAACTACCATTGCTCTGCATAATATTACATGTGAATAGATTGCATCTTTAGCGTTTATAAACAATTTCTTAGTTCATCATCAATACAATTATTAAATTCCTCTACACACATTGGTTTCTTTACTTTTGAACAATAAGGATTGAGAGATGATGAGGTCCTGGTTTTATTAAATTGTTCAGCTTTTGCTCCATACATAGTGCATCATTGGGTTCAAAAGTTCATAAATTCAAACATCATAAGAATTATGGATCTCCTATCATTAACATATCATAGAGCAATTCAGAATATATCGCATATTCCACAGGAATTATCACTGTAACTCCCCCTGAATTTAAGACATCATCTACATATCTCAGTGCTCTAGAGAATTTTCCCAAACACGGATGTCAAGGAAGCTTTATTGGGATAAGAACGGAAGGGACAGGATATATGGACAGAACAAGTTGATGTGAGAAGGAAGTTTTCAAAAGAGGAAGATGTAATCCTGAGATTCCAATAAGGCACAGCTGCGTTAACTCATCCTCTTTACTGCGTCAACTCATCCATCTAGATCGCACAATCATTTGTTCAGTTTCAGAACCCAGTTGCCCACAGCGTTAACTCAGTTTCACCATAGCGTCAACTCACTCTACCAGCCACAGACACTCCACATCAAGGTTCTCAGGGAATAGGCTGTCTGGTGCGTTAACTCTATTTCCACACTGAGTTAACTCAGTCCTCCAACCAGCAGTAACAGCTCTGTACTTTATTCAGCATTTTGTCACCAAGAGATTTATCTTAAGCTAACTCCCCCTTAGATCATGCAATGTTTGCCATGAAAACTGAATCTATGAGATTGTGATACATGCACATTCAGACTGCCCTAATAAGCAAAGTGACCCATGGTACTAGGCGGAGCACTTGGCCTAAAAGACCACTTCACACATAGTAAGAACCTCCAGACAGATCTCCCTGCCTTTTGGTAGCTTACCATTTAATATACCACAGAGGTCAATCATAATAATTCAACATGCAGTTCTGATTTCCAATCAATTCTCAATCTGAATTATGCACTGATATCTCAACATGTGCTCATGAGAAACAAGGCAGTTTTTTAAATGTGAGCATGCATGCATGGATCAATTTTCAGCTTTTCAGATTTTTAGAATGCAAGTTTATTCTCTTTTCAATGTCTAAACAGACAATTAAGTATGAGCATTGAGAGACATGAATGTTCATAGTGTTCAATAGATGACAAGTGTGAAAGAACACATCAAACAGGATATGCAGTGAATTTCATTATAGGAAATGCAGAGAATTTACCTGAAAATTTCAGTCCTAGGGGTTTTCTTCTTGAGTGCCTTGGTTTATTACCCCTCTTTATTCTTCAGCTTCCAAGGCACACCTGCAGGTAAGTAAATTATTTTGCACAGATAGGCACCCAAGAAGTCTTGGGTCCTGACATGACTGTATTACACCTGGCAGGTTTTCTCAGCACATTTCTAGCAGCATGGTCATCAGATTTCATCAAGTAGCAATTGTTCATTGAATGACCAATTTGTCTACAGTAATGACATGAATTAGCAGGTTTCATGTTCCTCTTATGTATACTAGCATGAATTTGAGCATTATAAGAGTGAGCATGAGGGTTTCTGTTATTATTATGAAACTTTTTCTTTTCAAGACCAGCTACCCTGCAAACAACAACTTGGTGGCCTGGTCTTCTACAATTTGAGCAAACATGAATTCTTTTAAAGGCAAGTTTGTTCCTATCAAATTCTTTGGAATTTCTATTCCTACCCTGGACATGCCAGCAGTCCTTGACTGCATGGCCAAGCTTCCCACAATGGGAGCAGAAAGGGAACTTTCTTTTAAAAGAACTTGCCCAACATTCAGTAGACTTGTGCCCAAACTTGTTACAATTAAAACATTTGACATGCTGGTTCAGAGAAGCAGTTTTGTTTATATTAAAGGCATGTTGGTTAGCATAAGATTTAACATGATGTGAGAATGTTTTTTTCTTTCCATTAGCAAACCAACATTGAGCAGAGGTGTGGCCTAATCTACCACAATGAGAGGATTCACTTTCCTTTGAATGAACAACAGGTTTTTTATCATGATATTTCCTAGCATTCATCATTTCAGCATTCAAATCATCTAATTCGTTTAATTCACACTCATGCATCAAATGGCCAATTCTATGGCAGTAATAACATGGCATTTTCTTTTTGTGAACCTCATGATTTCTGACATGAGTTTTCCTGACATGCATTTTACTGGCATTCACGTCATCTTTTCCTTTCAGTTTGTATTTATGCATTTGATGACCAGCTTCATGACACTTAAGGCATGACATGAGTTTCTTGTTAGCATGAGAATTAAAAACAGGATGCATGTAAGTAGTAGAAGCCATTTTGTTCTTTCCTTTTTGTTTTTCAGTTGGCTTCAGAATTCTTTGAGCAGCAAATTGAAACACTGAAGGATTGGCTGAACTAACAGAGGCAACATTTGAAACAGCTGAAGTTTGAATCTTATTTTCAAAACTCTTTTTTTTTGTTGGGTTATAGCCCAACCCTTCTTTTTGAAAATTGACTTTAACACCTAGCAGTTTATCTAGATTTTCTTGACCATCAACAAATTTGGACAAGGAATTTTTCAAGTCTTGGATTTCTTCTTCTAAGGAGGCAATGTGTAACTCATAACTTGCAGTCTCTTGTTCACTGCAATTGACAGCTTCATTCAAGACTTTGTTGGCAATTATGTAATTCTCAATTTCCTTTTTCAGCTCATCAACTTCTTCTGAATTATCGGGCACTACACATTTACCTTTTTCAAATGTCAGCAATCTTTCTGACAAGATGGTGCTCAACTGTTTTAGTTTCTCAATTTCTTCCTTTAGTCTGTCACTCTGAATTAATTCAGTTATCAAAATCTGATCATCAGAGTTAATTCGAAGTTTTCTTCCAGCCTCAAATTCCTTCAAATCCTTTTGCTATTTTTCAAAATCTCTTTGCAATTCTGCATTTACAGATTTTATGGCATTAAGTTTTTCAGCAAATAGGTTCTTCTCTTGCTCAAGTTCCTTACATTTTCCTTCACTCTTAATAACAGATTTTCTCAGAGACTCTTTTTCAGATCTCAACAATTCAACATGTTTCTTAAGCTCTTGATTATCAGAAGAACAAGCATCATAAGATTGCTTCAGATTTGAACAATTTTCACATGATAAATCAGAACTATTTTATTCAACCTTTTTCTTTAATTTTTTATGTTCAGATTTTATTTTTCCATACTTTTCATACAATTCAACATACATTTCCTTCAAATAATCAGAAGTCATTTCGTCAGAGTCAAATTCAGAGTTTACCTCTTCATCAACATCATCTTCATTCTGACTACTGCCTTGATTGCTGCCACTTAGATTACTTCTGTCAGCCATCATGCAGCTGTCCTCATTTGCCCTGTGAATTTTCTTCAGCATATCCAAGATGTCTTTAGCGGACCTGCAATCATGAAAGCAAGACCATAAAGCTCTGTCAGTAGCTGCTTTCATCAGATTAAAGGCTTTCTGATTTTCTCCGTCCTTTGATCTGTGTCTGTCGGTCCATTTGGACACTTTCGTAGGTAAGGTGTGAGGACCTTGTGAAATTAATTTCCACAGATCAGGATTAACAACATTAACATAAGCATGGAGAGCAGTGTGCCACTGATTAAAATCAGAACCACTAAAGACGGGTGGAATAGTCATTGAAGCAAATAGAAAGTAGATTCAATGCAACAGGAATAATGATGCACTAGAAACAAATTAGCACCTAAGACAGCAAGATCGGATCTGCAGGTCGCTGGACCTTCTAAGCAGACACCGCTCTGATACCAATTGTTAGGATGCTAGGCCTGGATACAGAGGGGGGGTGAATGTATCCCTCTAGAAAATATGGCCCATTTTAAAAAACTAAAGCACAGATATGCGGAATTAAAACTAATGAGCTTTCCAAGAAGAAATGATAAGGCAGTCAAATGAACAAACAGTTGGACTGCAACAATGCAGCCACCTGATCAACCAGAAACGAATGCAGAGTAAAACAACCCAAACACATTAAGCAGAATATAATGCTCAAAAATAACTCTCTAGATAATGCATCAGGCCAAACATGCACAACCTGTGAATGGGAGGTAGAAGATATGGAGCTAATGCAAGGCAAACCACTGCACAGATAATTTTTAGGTGGTTCGGTCCTCCAGACCTACATCCACCCCTCACTCCCAACCGGAGTGAGGCTTCCACTAGTAACACTAGCACAGCAGACTCAGTCTGCGACAAATGCTGCCAAACAGCTTGACCAGGGGAACAGCCTCCCCTCTTCCTCCCAACCGGAGGGAACCCACAAGCAGCACCCAGCTACTTGCAAACCGGAGATCAAATCTCCCTTCTCCTGACCCACCAGGAGGAATCCAAACCCCAACAGGGCAATCGGAAGAATCACAAAGAAATGTAAACGAAACTAAGAAAAGGAAAATACAGTAATCAGAAAACTGTAGCTATGGTAGCACAACAGTGGCTCTCAACTAGAGCTAACTGAGATGGATATGATCCACGGAACAGCAGGAACAAATATTCAAGTAGCTTTGCTTCTCTTCTCACTCTACTCGAGCTCTCTATCTCTTTCTTTCTCTCTTCTTTCTCTTATGCTCCTTCTCTTCTCTCTCTTTTCTTTCCCTTTCTTCTTCTGGATCGTGGAAGCTCCCACTCTTCCTCTGCTTTAGTCGATCACGATTAGTCTCATTCAGACAGAGGAGTCTTCCTTATATATCAGCAACATTTAGGGTGACATGCGCTCTCCACAATTCCCACCAAGAGGCCTCAGTCCACGTGTCAGCATCCTGGTACCTCGTCCATCCTGGGATCACGACCCAGTTACCTCGGATCACGTGCCCTTCATTAGCACGTTCAGCAACTACTATCTCGTGGCGTCAACTCACTTGCTCCTAAAGGTTGACGCAGCCTTCAAGGGCATTCTACCAGCAAGACTTAAGTCTGCTGCGTTGACTCTATCAGCCTGCTGCGTTGACGCATTGAACATTCCAGCGAGCAACCAGCCTAGCCTTTTTAACTGCTGCGTCGACGCTTCTAACCCGTGGCGTTGACGCATTGATGATCCAGTGATCAAGTCTTCAGCAGATGGGCGTGCTGAGTCGACGCTCTCATCATGCTGCATTGACTCATTGCTGTTCCATCAGCTGAAATTTGAGTGGCTTCAGCCTTCTTGCGTCAAGGAGTGCGTTGACGCATTGTGCAGCTGCGTCCACCCTCTAGTCACCTTGTCAATCCATCAAGCTACTGCGTCGACCCAACGAGCTGCAGCGTCGACGCTGCCAAGGTACTCCAGAGGTTGCAAGGAGATACTTGAACTGCTGCGTCCACGCTGCCAGTTGGTGGCATTGACGCACGAACATGTATTTCAAGCCTGTCTTGCCTTGTATATTGGCGTCTCTTAAGCCGCTGCGTCGACGCTGCTTCATAGTGGCGTTGACGCATCGAGCACCCTGCATCCTTTTGTTCCTTGTACATTGGCGTCTCTTAAGCCGCTGCGTCGACGCTGCTCCATTGTGGCGTTGACGCATCGAGCACCCTGCATCCTTTTGTTCCTGTTAAACATTCATTAAAAAACTTAAGTGTATATAACACTTATCTTATCGTTGTCATCATCAAAACCAGGAGTACAACAGTCTTATGCCGGATGGAGGCAGTAGGAAGGAGGAACGAGCGGGGTCATTGCACCGCAGACTCGGAGCCTCCTAGAGTCGGGCGGGATGCCGGGTTTCTTCTTGCTCTTTTAGTCGGCGATGCTGGCCAACTTTTCTTCCTTTCTTCTCTCTTTCTCTCTTTTTTTTCTTTTTTTTTCTTTTTTTTTCTCTTCTTCTTGTATGATTGATCAGGGTGGAGGTGCAGGAGAGCGCTCACCCCCTCAGGGAGGGGATGAGTGGTTCGCTCCACCGCATCAACCCCACAATGGTAATCTTTGTTCAGCACGGGTCTCGACGGACGTGGCCGTACAACCCTCTCTTGCCAATTCTTTCTCTCTCTTTTTTGCTTCTTTCTTTTCTCTTTTTCTTCTTTTCTTCGTTTCTTCTCTTCTTCTCTTCTTCTTTTCTTCTTTTCTTCTTTTCTTCTCTTTCTTTTTGAGGAAAAGGGGGGTTTGATTTCCCCTCCCTTCTCTTCTCTTTCTCTTCTCCCCTTTTTTTTTATAACAGCCCCCATGATTCTTGGAAGCTGCATATGCTTCGAAGCAGCCGCCTCGAGGCCACAAAGGCAGCTGCGTCGAGTCTGGATTTTCTCCCCATAGGGCTGGCGAAGACAGCACCTGCAATTCATCAAAGCAGGTAAACATCGTTTATTAGGGGGCCATGAGGCCCTGAATCCCGGCGAAGAGATGAAGGGTAGTTTCGGTCCCACCGGGCGTGCCAGAATTGTAGACTCACTTTTCGTTCATTTATTAAGCTCGTCTATTCGGGAATGGTTGATTCGTCTATTAAGTGCGTGGGCGTGCCAGTCACACAGTGACAATTTATTCGGGCTCCAAAGAGCCCATGGTGCGCTCGATCTGACTCGGTCAGACGATTGTGTGGTTCGTGTAGGGACCAAAATCCGCCGCACCATAAAGGTCACGGCGTCATTTACATCCCCCATACGAGGGAACACCCTTGATTAATCGCTGGGATTCAGGGCCTCATGGCCAAGAAATCAATTGCATGGAAGGTCTAGTACAAGGTATTGAAATTCTCACGCGAGGGCGAGAAGAAAACCATTCGCGGTCATGTCAGTCGTGGGCTGACCATTTAATGTTCGGACGAATGTCCGGCTCGAGAAAATCACGGTTGTCGGGGGAAAACTGGAACGCATGTATACCAGGATATGGCAATTTATTGTTCAGAAGAACGAAAAACATTCGGCTAGACCTCGGTCAGAGCGGATAGAAACCAGTAAATCTGTTGGCCCGGTGCAAGAGCAAGCTGCGACCATACTGCGGTGGGCCCCCCGCGGTCGAAACAAGACTTGCATGAGCGTCATTAATATTTCCGATGCCAAGGGGCAACGAGGGAATATCCCTTGAATCGGCTGAAAAGCTCTGTGTCTAGGGAAGCGGACGTTCGAAACGTGTCAGTCATTCGGGAGACCGTTTAATATTCAGACGGGAGTCCGACTTGAGAATATTGTAATCGTCGCGGGAGGACCCGGAACATATGCATGCCGGGATACGGCAAGTTTATTATTCTGGGACTCCGAAAATATTCGGTTAAATCTCGGTTAGTATAGCAGGAAACCGGTAAATCTATTGGCCCGGTGCGAGATCGAGTCAAGACCATACCGGGGGCGCCTCCCGTGGTCCGAACGAGGCTTGCGCGGGCATCATTAATATTTTCGGTGCCGGAGGGCAACGGGGGAGAGTCCCAGGACTAGACTCCAAAACCTAAAATGTGTTCGAAGGGAGCGGGCTGTAGACCGAGGATATGAGCCGAATAGCGACCACGATTGGGACGGACCCGAGGTTTGGCCCACGGAGGTCTTATTGATATTCCCATGGAAGGGGTCCAGGGGTGGCGAGGATCGTCTCGTTCTATTCTGATTTTGTCGATCACTCACGGACCTTTTCATGTTTGGGCAAGGTCCCATATTGAAAGTACGACGTGGATGGAAACGATCCCGTACAAATGTATGCCGGGTTTATGGCAATTTCAATGAAAGGACGGGAACGAATCCCAGTAGAATGAATCCGATTTGACGAGCTATCGGCCCAGAGCAATGCCGGGCCACGACTGCGTCGGGGTGGGAGCCGTCGGCCATGTTGGTCGCTCACAGGTCTTTTCATGTTCAGACACGGGTCCGTAGAAGAAACGCGGCGAGAATCGAGGTGAACCCGTTCAAATGTCTACCAAACACGCGACAATTCTAGTGGCGGCTCGGAAGGGATCCGGCCTGAGAAACGAGTCCGGTTTAGTTGGAATGTCGGCCCGGGGCGAGGTCGGGTCATGGCCATTTCGGGATAATTCCCAAGACTCAGGCCCAATCCGCAAGGGCGGCATCATTGTTCCTTCGGCACCGGGTCACGGGAGAGACGGGGCTGCGATATAGATTTCACCATCTTCTTTATCTGGGATTTTTAGTCATAAGATTTGGTGCTGTTTATTCCCCTTTATATATTTGTTCTTGATGATTTTTGTTTTACTTTGTTTTATTTTTTATTATTATGTTCTTCTTTTCTACTATTATTATTACTATTTCACATTTTTTTATTTATTTCTTATGTATATTCAGATTTATTTATTTATCATAATTTTTATTACTTTCTTATTATCATTATCATTATATACATTTTTGGAGAGAGAGTGGGCCGCTAGAGGGCTAAAAGGGGTGTACCGCTGAAGGGCTGAGGGAGTGTGTCGCTGAAGGGCTAAAAGGGTGTACCGCTGAAGGGCTGAGAGAGTGTGCCGCTAAAGGGCTAAAAGGGTGTACCGCTGAAGGGCTGAGGAGTGTGCCGCTGAAGGGCCAAAAGGGTGTACCGCTGAAGGGCTGAGGGAGTGTGCCGCTGAAGGGCTAATATATAGGGTGTACCGCTGAAGGGCTAGGAGCGTGCCGCTGAAGGGCTAAAAGGGTGTACCGCTGAAGGGCTAGGAGTGTGCCGCTGAAGGGCTAAAAGGGTGTACCGCTGAAGGGCTAGGTTGGAAAATACCGATGAGGGCCCACTCTCCCTCTAGTTCTTTTAAGGCTTTTGTTTTCTTCTTTTCTGATTTTTTATTAAGTTTGCATGGGTTTCTCATTTTCTTCTCTTGATCAATTTCCATTCTTTCTCCCATGAGGACGAATGTTCAAGTTGTTTAGTTGTCGTTCGATTTGGCTCTCTTTATGTTGATTACGGTTCCCTTGCCTTGGTGAACGCGTTTCACCCTTTTTCTTTTCGTTTGTTTGTTACTTTCTTTTAGTCCTTTTTAAGGTGTGGTTGTTCCATTTGTTTGTTGCTTCCTTTTATCTTTTAATATGACATCGTTTCTAATAAAAATTCGACAGCATCTCCCCTTGACCCGAGCGTAAGGGAGATAAATGGAACGCGCCCACATGGAGTGGCGGAACCCGACAATTGGAGGTGGGCGCCCGAGAGCGGCAACACCTTTAATGAAACTTCAGAAAACTCGGTGAAAACAACGGACCGGAGACCTCCTAGGGCCGGCTAAGGAGTGCACCGGGCAAGGAGGGACTGGTGGTTAGTGTACCAGCCAAGGAGCCTCAGCAGCCTGCCGGGCTGGGGGAGGCCAGGGTGTGCCGCTGAGGGGCTGTGCCGGGGAAGGCCAAGGGCGCCGGGCAAGGTGCCCAGGGGCTGTGCCGGTGAACGGGGGCCAAGGCGTGCCGGGCAAAGGAGGGAAAAAGGGCATGCCGGGCCAGGGTCCGAGGGACCGTGCCGGGGGAGGCCATAACAAGGGATGTGCTGGTGAAAGGGCGGCCAAGGCGCACCGGGTAAGGCCCGTAAGGGGCGTGCCGCTGGGGGCACAACTGGGCCGTGCCATTGGAGGCACGGCTAGGGTATGCCGCTTAGGGCGCCCAGGGGTGAGCAAAAGCAAGAATGCCCTGGGAGGAAGCAAACCCTAGCAAAAGGAAAAGGGGAAAGGGGCGTGAAACACCGAAGGATGCAAACACGGAAGACACGCGTTGGAGAGATGTCCGAGGAGACGTTTGCAAGCCTTCCACTTTTATTCTCACAAGAGGAGTGGCCTGAGGGGGCTAATACATTGCAACGTCGGCAAAACAAGAAATGAAAGGAAAGAAAGAGGAAAAAGAAATACAGTGGGGGGGGGGGACGGAGCGTGGACTCCTCCCCTCCCGGGCCTCACTCCCTCTCTCCGCCCACTCTTCTTCTCTTCTTCTCTTTGCACGGACGCCGATAGCCGGAGTGGTAGCGGGGAGGGGAAGGGTAGCAGGCCCTCTCCCCCTTTTCTTCTTCTCTTCTTTCTCTTCCTCTTCTTCTTCTTCTCTTCGCGCGGATGGCGATGGACGGAGCAGCAGGAGGGAGAGAAAGAGCCTCCCCTCCCCCTGTTCTCTTCTCTCTTCGCACAGATGATGGCGGTGGGTGGAACGGAGGGGCCTCTCCCCTCTCTTCCTCTCCTCCCTCTTCTTCTCTTCTCCTCTTCTTCTTCCCTTCTTCTCTTCGCCCTCTGCCTTTGTGTCTGTGTGTGTCTACCTCCTCTTTGTTGTCTCCTCTTCTTTCCCATGTTCGCCTTTTTTTGGCCGAAGAAGGGGGGCGTTTTATACCCCAGCGGCGGGAGCGTTCGGGTGCGAACGACGGTGGCGGGAGGTGACAGGCACTGAATGGGGTTTGACCTCCCCGTCCTTGGTGGCAGAGGAGTAGCATGCGTGGCTCAGCCTCCGATCGACACCTCGGACAGCTCACTGCGCGCCAAGGATCTATAGGGCATGGGCATCACGTCGTCCTGCCGGAGCGTGCCGCTGAAGAGCCTCGACAGTGTGCCGCTGGCAGGAACAACAAGCGTGCCACTGAGAGGGCCAAAAGGTGTGTCGCTAGAAGACATGGCAAGCGTGCCGCTGAAGAGCCCAAAGGGTGTGTCGCTGAACGGCCAGGAGGGCTGTGCCGCTGAGGGCCAAGGGGGCTGTGCCACTGAAGGGCAAGGGGGCTGTGCCGTTGAGGGCCAAGGGGGCTGTGCCGCTGAAGGCCAAGAGGATGTGCCGCTGAGGGTCACCAGGGTGTGCCGTTGAAGGGCAAAGGACCCTGTGCCGCTGAAGGGCCAAGACTTGGTAGATGAGTGTATAGACTTCACGTGCATGAGGTCTGTACAGGCTTGCCACATGAGTGTATAGACTTCGCGTCTGAACTCTGTACAGACTTGCCTTACGGGTGTATAGACTTTGGCAAAGCAAGGGCTGTACAGACTTCAACTTAGCTGTAATGTATAGACTTGCAGGGGCAACATCGGTAAAGCTACCAATGTATAGACTTCCAATGCTTCACCGATGTATAGACTTGGAAGTTGACGGCTGTATAGACTTCGTGTGCAACTGCCAACATATAAACTTGGGCTGACGGCTGTACCGACTTGGTGAAACCCTGAATGAAGCGTGCCGCTGAACGGCCAAATGGCCGTGCCGCTGAAGGGCCAAATGGCCGTGCCGCTGAAGGGCTGAAGGGCCGTGCCACTGGGAGCTGAAATGCCGTGCCGCTGAAGGGCCTCAGGCCCGTGCCGCTGGAGGCACCGAAGGTGCCGTTTTGACAGGGGCCTTTGCTTTTGCTTCGGGAACTTGAAGCTGTGCATTCTGAGATATTTCTTCACCGTTAGGGGCCCGAGGGTGGGTACGTAGCAGTGTGTTAAATGAGGAGGACATCCTATGACTTCTCGGTCTCTTAATGCACCTGTGCAAATGCAGGGATTTGCCGGGCGGTAGTATCTTCCCGGAGCCCTGGATGGCCAGTCTCTCCGGGTCCTCTTCCTTTGACTTTGACATTAATGCGGGGCTCAGCGGGACATATGGACGTGCAATTTTTGGTATCCACAAATGCCCCCCACCCACGGGTAGCGCAGGTGAAGGATGAGTCAGGCGGTGCCCGGGGTGTACTGGTCTCTTTTTCTTTTCCTCGGTGC
This sequence comes from Amorphophallus konjac, assembly GCA_022559845.1. Classification (NCBI taxonomy): domain Eukaryota; kingdom Viridiplantae; phylum Streptophyta; class Magnoliopsida; order Alismatales; family Araceae; genus Amorphophallus; species Amorphophallus konjac. The sequence goes on from CM040121.1 coordinate 324,504,847, forward strand.
CGACGGAGTGTCGGGAGCCGACCTGGTTTGTTGGTCTCTTGGGCTCTTCGTTAGTGCCGACAGGATGTCGGGAGCTGACCTGATTTGTTGATCTCTTTGTCTCTTCACCTGTGCCGACAGGGTGCCGAGGGCTGACCTGGTTTGTTGATCTCTTTGTCTCTTTGTCAGTGCCGACATGGTGCCGGGGGCTGACCTGGTTTGTTGGTCTTTTTGTCCCTTCGTCAGTGCCGATAGGGTGCCAAGGTATGAAATGGGCAACTGGCTGACACTAGAGGACTCTCTCACTCTCTAATGCAAACCATAGACTGGGGGTGATACGGTACAACCTATCCGGCGTCCGTGTGGGAATCCACAGTTCACGGGGACTTACGGAGGTCCTCGACAAGGTCCCCTAGTCGGCTCCAAGGAGTATGGAGACGAGAGGAAACCCTACCTCGGTAGGAATGCAACTACTGATGGAGAGTGTGTATGCGCCTACGTGCACCAGAGTGCATGCAAAGTTCTAGCCTAGGTCTAGCAAGCAATGGCAAACAAGTATGATGAATAGAACTCACAATGATGCAGCAGCAAGGAACAATCAAGGGAGACCAAAATCAGCACCAAATATCATGAAAAAGATATGACATGGGAATCAAAACGAGGCTCGGGTGCACTATAGCACGAGAAGGACGGTCTCTGGGAGACCGCACAGGGAGGGCGACGGTCCAGTGACGACCGTTCACTGGCAGGGGTGACGACAAATACTAACATAAAACACAGAATGCTAAAATGTAGTGGCGTACCTCGATGGACGATCCATCGACCAACCGTTCAACCTCTAGAACGGACCTGAAATGATAGCGTAATATCAGTAAAACCAACAGGGCAGATGTAGAGGCGTACCTGAACCAGCAGGATGGGCGGCCGAGATAGAGCCATAGGAAGCAATGAGCGGGCGGAGTAGGACCGCTGAAGGCAGCAAGCTCGCAGAACAATCAGCGCAGTAGGCAGAGAAGAACGTCCGATTTACCTCCGCTCTGATGAATGAACGACTCTGTGTGAACCTCACAACCCCCCGAAGATAGAAAGGAGAGTAACCGGAGAACAACCTGTAAACAACTCAAAGAAGGGAACTTGAAAAGCAAAAGAACCGGTCAGCAGATCACTAACACGATGGGCACTAGGTATCCCACCGTGATCACCAGAAATTTGTTGGTAGGAGATATTACTTTTTCAAAACCGGCTTAAAACTCCTTCAAATCCCTTTACTAACATGAATATGAAAATAAACAAAACGGGAGTAGAAGGGAATAGAAGTAGAAACCTGTGATCGGCACCAAGGCACCTAACGTGATGAACACGCCGGACCTTGGAAAGAGGGAGAGGTACTCGCCTTAAAACTAGCACTGCGAAGACGTGTGGCTCCGAAGAAACCACCTATAAAGACGTGCGGCCGCCCAACAAACCGCTCGCAGATGCTGAGAGGAACGCGGGACGAAGAACGACTGGCAGACGAACGACTCAGACCCAACCGCTGGGTGAAGAAGGACGGTGCAATATCACCTGCACTTCACCTCGAACGGACTATTTTGAACCGCACAAGACTACCACGCCGTAAGTTGTAAAAGTTCAAGCCTCCACCCTTTCTGGCCGGCCAGAAAGGATGGGCCTCATGTTAGTACGCTGCTGACCTGCAAAAGGATGTAGAAAACACACAAAGGAAGACCCAGATTAGAACTTATAATGTGTAGTAAATGCTAGAAATAGAAGGAAATAAGCATGACCAAGATGGAATGGGGGATACCGGGAGGTTTTTAAACCCCTAGGGGCGTCAAAAACGTAGGAGGGTGTCTGTAAATGGTGTATGAGAGTAGAGAAAGCGTGGAAGAAATATAGAAGAAGCAATGCATGCAAATAAAAGAGACCGGTGGGACTAAGTGAACTAATGACTCAAAATACGAATACTCCTTGAACCGGAGGCCTATGCGGACATAGGAGGCCTCCCTCCCTGGTGGTAGGTCACTCAAAGATTCGGCAGAGCTTCGCCGTCGACCAAAATCTCCCCCCCCCCCCCCCCTCACAAGCTTAGCTTTAGGGTCTATTTATAGAGCACCTGGAGTCTTAGCTCGAAATTAGGGTTTCTAGGCATTTTTAGGTCGAGATAATGAAATAAAAGTTATAGATAATTGAATTATCTTTCAACCAGAAGAAATGGCACCAAATTTGGTTCAATATTCATGGAGAAATGGTTGGAGAGAGTTGGGGATAAATCCACGAGTGGAGAGAGAAACAATGCTTTAAAATTTCTGGAAATCGACAGTTGGATGGTCACCCGATAGATCACTCATCAGGTTGGGCGGTCTATATCTAGGCCGTTTATCCCTGTCGGTGGAAATTCAAATATAAGAAATATAAATCGATTTATCCATCGAATCGATCAAAAATCTCGACGTTGGACTCTCATAGATTAACGGGTACTTCAAGACCGTTCAATCATAAGAGCGGCCAAGGGCCAACCGTGTTTGCCTTGTCGGCGATAAATAGATAATTAGATAATTATCTGAGAAACTACCGAGCTTAGGACTCTAGGAGTAGAACGGCTTAGATTAGCCCGCCCATCATGTTGAACGGCTAAACGAAGGCCGTATGAAAGCGTGTCGGTGGAAATTCAGAAATTTAACTAAAATATCCCATAAATATTTGGACGGCCCATAGACGACCGCACAGAGGATGTGCGGTCGGGGGTTGACCGTGCATGTCTCTGGATGCTTGAAATTCATAAAAATGACCTATTTATAAAATCAAAGCCCATTAAGCCCTGAGTTGAAGCAGACCTAGCCAGGGAGGGAGGCTACCCATAAAATAGGCCCAACATGTGCCAGAAAAATAGCTCAACAAGTAATGGATAACTCGAGGCATCGATAAACGAAAATAAGAGGAATGACTAAATCTTATTGGCAAAAAATGGGTGTCAATAATACTGAAGAAATAAGGTATTTCAAGAGTAGTGTCGACACCACAACCATTCCTCAGCAAAGGAAAGTTAATGCTACATTGCTAACAAGGTCGAAGCACACAAATGGTCAACACCGGTCAACACAATAAAGTCTGTGCATGTTCGTGAATTAGTCATCACCAGTGCAACACCACGGTCGGTGTAACTTCTGGCTAAGCAACGCACATAGCTTGTGTTCATTATTATAAGGTCCGTGCACATATGAAGATAAAGTCTAAAGCACGTTGATAAGGGTCTGTGCAATGCTTCCTTCGAACAAATACAGAAGAAATTCTCTTGTGTTGTCTCGACACTGCCTTGTGATGTCCCGACACATCTTGAAGAGATTGTGTTGAATATCAAATGGTTAAGCACCGGCATAAAAGCATGTGTCGACACATCTAACAAATGTCTCAACACCTCTAGAAGAAATCAAGCTGAAACCATTCTGTCTGGCCTCTGGTTTAATCATTGTCTAGACACAGTCTTGGTGACATCTCGGAACCAAGCATATATGTCCCGACATAGTCTTGTGAAGTCTCGACACATCTGTCATGGGCCTTTAAGATATTCAAAGGATGTCTCGACACACTGAGTAAAAAGTGTCGACACACTCCATGCCTCACTTCTCTATGGCGGACTTGTCTCGACACCTTGGATTCTTCTAGGAAGCGCTCTACTGGCTATCTCACTATGTTGTGTCGACACTTACCTCGAAGGAGGTCGACACCCTTATACTTCCAGGAAGTGCTCTATTGAATATCCTACTAAGATGTGTCGACTCTTTTCATGCAGGAGGTCGACACCCTTGTTCTTCCAAGAATCCTCAAGCCAATAAACTGTCAAATTAGTGGGCCATCCAGAGAGAGAAAATGAATCGCAAATAATTAAAATTAAGGATTTTGGGGTCTGGACCACGTCCCGAGGTCTGACCCTTGCTCTACCATCTTATCACTCATTTGTCTACCTTTTGGAGATGGTTTTGTCAGAAATCCAGCTAGACGAGCCACTTCTGTCTGCCGCACTGTAAGTCTTATCTGTCTACATGTCCAGACTATCTGCTACTGGAAATAGAACACTCTGCAGTCTGCCATCATCTTGCTGTCGACCAATGGGCTGTCTAACCAGCCATTATACACAGAAGAGTACATTTGAAAAGAATGAGAGGACTGCATTTCTGAGGGAGAGTTATTGTAAAAATGTGATGCTATCTAAAAGGAGATCTGGTCTGCTCCTTCACACAGTCTGCCATCATACCTATCCTTGTACTTAGAACTGCGACCAACCAATAGGAAGAGCACAACAAGCAGCGCATTAAATGTTATGGGACATGATCACCTTCCTCTTATTGATTATCACCATCACACATGGCATTCGCTCTAGAAGACGCTCTAGCTCTCACCTTCTGGCGCACGCTTCAAGAAGGATTTGGAGGGAATACTTTGTTGATCCACTGGTCCAAAGGAAGACTTCTTGGCGTGCAATATTCTCAGGCTTTCTCAACTGGTCTTTTTATTTATACCAAGCTTCCTCAACTGAAGAAGTTGTTGCTGCTGCCGTCCAAAAAGTGCCATGCCCTAGACCTATCTACGAAGAATATTCCTAAGTAGCGTGAGAGTATCCCCAGCACCTATGGGACTTAGTCCAGTGCTATGAAAGAGATAAGAAGAAGAAGAAGAAGAGAGAGCAGCCTTGAGAGAGAAGACAATTCCTGCAGTCTACCGGTGCTTGAAGAAAAGGATCCTTAGATCCAATCTTGTAGCTGCAATCACCAGCTTCGATGTCTTGATTCATTCTTTCAGCTGGTGTCTATATTTTCTCTAGTGTTTCTCCACTGCACTTGCAGTATTTAGTTTCTATTTGTTACGGTTCGTCTATCACCAAAACATCTAGCTTCACCGATCCCCTGTTTAGGGACTGGGCTCCCTCTGTGGTTTCAGAGGAAGAGAGGATCAGATCCTCTAGGTGGTTCAAGCTATTAGTCAGCGGAAAGCAAGCTATGCTGCTCAGCTGTGTAAGCAAGCTATGTTGCTCAGCGGATCAAGCTGTGTGTCAGCTGGAAAGCCTCACCGAGTTTGGTGAGGGGTGGACGTAGGTTGTGGGCTAACAACCGAACCACCTTAAAATCCTTGTGTTGTGGGTAGTATACTTTGTGAGCTTGTTTCATATCCTCTATCCCTACTTCACAGCTTGTTCCATATCCTCTATCCCTACTTCCTTAAAATCCGATTGCACTCCTTGGGACCTAACATGAGGTATTCCTGCAAGTCAAATGAAGCAGAAAATTTTGGAACCCAAACACCTTTGGGTCCAAGATGATCATTCATCTCATCCAAGCAAGAGAGTACATACTTCAGAATCCAGATCTGTTTGTTAGACAAGAGCTTTTCACTATTTTTGGGTTTCTTTATGTCATTCTGAACCTTTGTGAACGGACCTTCTTGAGTGAGCTTAGAGCCATTGATGTTGTTAAACTTATTCACAAATCTTGATTTGTAGTTCCTCTTATTATCCCCAGGAGCAAAGAATGGGTTGAACATTCTAGGGAACCTGGACTGACCTACCCTTGCATCGGTCTGAAAGAAAAAGTTTTTATCTAGCCTCCAAGTTGACTTCTGGTTCGGTCTAAGTCGACTTTCCCAGGGTCTGTGCACATCATCTGTTCTGGATGGCCTATAAGTCGACTTAGGGTGCTGACCGGGTCGACTTGCCCAATAACCTGAGGTTCTATGACTGCTCTTGGAAGGACTCCAAGTCGACTTGGCAAATTGCCTGGGTCGACTCATCCATGGGGTCTGCTCATTACTTGTTCTGGTTGGCCTATGATCGACTTAAGGTGCTGACCGGGTTGACTTGCGAGGAGACTGCTGGAGCTCTATGGAGAGGTGTGTGGACTCTCTGTGTGGGTTGTGTGGACCTTGGTTTTGCCCTTGGATTTCTCATTAGTTTGCTTCTTTGATGATTCGCCAACTTCATTTATCTTTACTGGCCTATACAAATCAATCAAAGGAGCTTTCTTGTTTGAACTTTGATCAACCACAAAAGTCACAGTTTTCAGTTGAAATTCTTTCTTAGCAAATGGATTGTAACCCAAACCTTGTTTCTGGAAATTTACTCTAGACCCAAGCACAACGTCTAGATTTTCTTTTCCTTTTACAAGTTTTTCAAGAGAGTTTTGTTTATCCTTCAATTCTTCTTGAAGTTTTTCAATTTCTTTTTGCAGTTGGCTGCTAACCTCTTTAATGGCATCATGTTTTTCCATAGCCAATTTGGACTTCTTTTCATATTCTTAGATTTTCATTTTCAGGTCATCAATTTCATCTGTCAAATTTTCATTCTCAGTTTCCAATTCTTTCAATTCAGATTTTGCATTCTCGAGATCACAGACATTTTTCTTCAGGTTTGATATTTCAAGTTCCAAACAGATATTCTTTTCACTCAATGCATTATCATTCATAAGAGAGTTTATCTTCTTCTTTAATGACTTGTTTTCCTTACAATATTCATCATATTTATCAAGCAGTTATAGATATGCATCTTCCCAATCATTAGTGATGAAATGATTAAATGGAGAAGATACCTATTCATGTTTATATTCTTCACCTCTTGCCATCAGCCAAATTTTATACTTATTTTCTTTAGCAGAGGTGTCTTCTCCTTCATCTTCTTCCTCTTCGCTCCAAGTACTCACCATGGCCTTGGGATTCTTTCTTTTCCACTTGGAGTTGGCCTTCTTTACAGCTTCTGGGCATTCCGGTTTGACATGCCCTGGCTTCCTGCAATTGTAGCAAATGATTTCATCGGACTTTTTCTCATTTTAAGACTTAAACTTAGAACTTTTTCTTACATGTGGCCTTCTCTTTCTAAGGCCCTCACCTTCCTTCTTCAAGAATTTTCTGAATTTTTTGGTTAGCGCGGCAAACTCACCCGAGTCCTCCTCAGTGCTAGATGACGCACTATCATTCGAGGAGTCCTTGTTACACTAATTAGGCTTCAGTGCTAACGGCTTTTTTTTTTTTATGTTTCATCCTCTTTTCTCTTCAAATTAAGCTCATAAGTCATTAATGAACCTATCAATTCATCAACTGACATGGTAGACATATTTCGTGAATCCTCAATCACGGTTGCTTTAGTGTGCCAGATGGGAGTTAAGGATCTAAGGATTTTTCTCACAAGTTCATTCTCAATATAATTTTCCCTAGACTTTTTAGACTATTTGTCAAATGAGTCAATCTGGCATACATGTCAGGAATGGATTCATGTGGTTCCATTTTAAACATTTCATAATCGAAAATGAGAATATTAGCTTTAGTTTCTCTTACCTCAAAGGTGCCTTCATATATTATCTCCAGCCGGTCCCACATTTCCTTGGCAGTGGCACATGAGGAAACCCTTGAAAATTCTATCGGGTGAAATGAGCACTGCATAATATTCATTGCTCCCCAGTTTAGATTTGCCTTTCTTATCTGCTCTCTTTTCCAGGTGTCTTCATCTTCGGGAAGCTGATATGGCCCTCGGCTTAAAACTCTCCATATTTCATGGTCATGCGCTCTAAGAAAGACCTACATCCAATTTTTCCAATACGTGTAGTTAGTGCCATCAAAATATGGTGGCCTAGTCACCGAATGACCCTCTGCCAAAAATCCTTTGGCGTCCATTCCACTGATCTATACGGGTCGTTGGACCTCTTGACTAGATAAACCAGCTCTGGTACGACGTGTTAAGTGTGGAAAGGCTGATCTAGAGCGGGGGTGAATAGGTCTGCCATCAATTAAAGCATGACTTATGCAGAAATTAAATCAAACACCTAAGTGTGTATATGGTAAATGCACTAAATAGATATTTCACCAATAGACGTCCCTAAGCATGCATCTACCTTCAATCCCAAGCAAACAATCACAAGGAGAAAACAAATTTTAAGGTGGTTCGGTCTCTATCTAGAGGCCTACGTCCACCCCCCACTCAAACCAAGTGAGGCTTCCCTACTGCCGAGCACCAGAACAAGGGGATCACACCCCTCAAAATCTGCTGATACACTGCTTACAACTGCTGACACACATGTTGACCACTGACTTCACAAGTTGACAGCTGACTCACTGCTTGACCATTGACTCACAGCTTGGAATCTACTGACTAACAGCTTGAACCAGATCTGAGCCCCCAGGCTCGATCTGAACCCCCTACCACGAGGTAGGAAAATTGTCACAGAAATGAACAAAAAAAGAATGAAATAAGGAAACTAGAATTGAAATTGAATGCAGATCGAATAAAGGAAATCTCCTGGTCTCAGAATGTCTCGATCTGAAAAGAGGTTTGCCTGCAGCTTGTATTCTTAAAATCTGATCACCAATAGGCTTCACCTTGCAGCTTCACGCTCTTCACCTCTGATGAGATGAGGAGGAGGATGTTCTCCTCATGGCCGCTGTCGCATGCTCTTCTTCTTTGCTCGCACCCTGCTTCTCTGCTACTTGGCCCTTGTTCTTCTCTTTCTACACTCTCATTTCTCTCTTGTTTTTCTTTTGGCTTGCTGCTCCTGCCTTTTCTAAGTTGGATGCAGCTTCCCTATTTCTCTCTATATTAGTTGCGATAACAGATCAGGATCTTGCCTCTTTTCGTGCATTCTGTTGCAGACAACCTTGACTTGGTCCGATACCTTCTTTATTTTGTTGGAATGCAGAAAAAATGCGCCAAAAAGACCATTTAGTACCTTAATCCTCATGCCCTAACGGATCCAAGGATTGGGGATCGGATCCGGCACAAAACTAGACCCACTTTCAAGTTCGCTGGAGGTTGGTACCGACTCAGGTCGACTTGTGCTCAGGCGTAGGTCAACTTGTGAGAACCTAGACAGAACATGTGGTTCTGTCTACAGTGCTTAGGTCGACATATGGGAACTGTCTATAGTGCTCAGGTTGACCTGAGGAAGGCTAGTTCAGTAGACTGGTTTCTGTTAGCTGCATCGGGTCAACCTGACCTCTGAGAAAGTCAACTTGGTCGACTGTTCTTTTACTTTTTACCTATTTTGAGCGGGAATTTGAGTCATCTTGCTTCATTGTTGGAGTTGTCTTGCTTCATTGTTGGAGTACTTGATTTGACTTGAGTTTCTTGACCAGTCCACATCCATGATTAAGAACTTTTATATATTTTTGATAAAAATTAACATATCACTCAATGGCTTATAGTTAGACATCATCAAAACCAAGGATGTACAACAAGGCCCAACCCAAGTCCACGCCGTCCAAGGGTACAATCACGACCTCGCCGTCATGAACCCTACACTATCTACGGGTGAAACCTCAGTAACTCTACCGGAACCCTCGACCTGAAAGTCAGGAAAAATGCTCGGAAGTCACCCGAAGAGCCATGAAGAAACTCATCTCGAGTCACGAGAGTCACGTGTCGCGTGACGGGAGTACTATTGTTGACGTTAAAAATTTGGCATCAAAAATCCAAGAAAAGTCAGCTGCAGAAGAAGGGGAAGGTGGGTCGATGCACACAGAAGGCTGTGTCGACCCCACAGTATCGTTCAGGCTGAAACGGCCCTGGATGAAGGGCTGCGTCGACGCAGGACCCCAGCTGTGTCGACACACTCTTGAAAAGTAGGGCTACTAACCGAACTGGGCAATACACTGCATCGACGCAGCTCACAGCTTGCGACGATGCATCTGAAGATGAAGAGGAAAAAGCTGCCAGGCGACAACGTGATGCGTCGACGCATTCTATGGGCTGCGTCAACGCACTCTCAATGGCGTAAAAGTCGTACTCTCTGTTCATCCCGTTTAAATGTTCTCCATGTATTTCATGTGCATACTCTTTCACTGTCTAATGTAGAAGATTCTCATGGAGATGGCCATCTACCCTCTCACCCACCCCTATGGGTTGTGGGGGCTCTGGCCTGGTCCCAAATCCACTGGAAATTGTTTTTTCTTATACATTCTTCATCATTCAACTACAGCATGATAGAAAATTGCTGCTCATCTTGTGTCAATCTCCTGGCTTTTACGCCAGCCACACACGAGCGCCCCACTATTGCTCAAATGCTTAGCAGAGTTGTGTTTCCTCCGAACCTCATGTCTGCATGCCTGCTGAATGCTGAACATTATGGTTTCATGTCTCCATTTGGGGCATGGGTTTGCTACTCTTCAAAGCATGACCCGTGACCTCATGCACCGGAGCAATAATGTCTATTCTCTAATTTCACAGAAGCTTTCTTAAATGTAAGGACCTATTAATGGGGAGGAGGTACATCCCACTGCTCTAACAACAGCACGATCTTTATACTATTTCCTGATTAAATGTTTCATACCGATCAGATTTCTATAACCACCCTCTGATCTCCAGGGGCTTGCCTCTCTATAGCATGGCTTCTGGAGGATCTTCCTCTAGAGGGATGGATATTAATAGCCATGGAATTGGCAACAATCCAATGGGTATGTCAGAGCTGGGACTGCAGCAATCCCGGGGTCAGTGGAGCCCCTTCGTAGGCCAGTTCTCGGGGTGGTCCCTGCCCAATTTGAGATATGGGGTAGCCATTCTTGGCTTACCCTGAATTTTAGGGGCCATCTGGGAACCTTCGTGGATGTGCTTCCAATTGTTCACCCCCCAAATGCTCTGGTCTAGGGGAGATGCTGCCTAATTTTCCTCGGAATCCTGAACTTAAAGAAAATGAGCCAGTAATAAGAGGAATGGGCTGAAAAAAAGATATAATGTTAAAAGATATGCATTTGAACAAAAAGCTTACAATGCTGAAAAGAACACGTTTGAGCAAGAAATGTGCTCATGAGAAGGTCATGCCCTGCTGCCAGTAGTAAAGAAAAAAATGTTTAAAAGAAATGAAAAGAAAGAAAAGAATAATAAAAAAAGTAATTAGCAATCCATAAAAGTAACCAAACAAAAATTCATGACCATATGGAGAGTGCGCTCATATATGCATTTACTCATGCATCCATGTGTTTTCTATACTTAGAATGGCCTGAAGTCTGCTGCAGCAAGGGCCAACCCCCTGGGTCGACTCCCCTTGAATCTGGCCACTGCCTAGCGATAGGGTTCCATGGAGAATAAAACCAAACACCTTAAGTGCATGATTAAATTCACAGTAACTCATGCTAAACCTCCATGGGAATGGTTGAACTCATCCCCTCATGCATTCCTCCGTATTGAGTAATTCATTAACACTCACAATGAATCATGCATGCATCATGCGTGTGAATTAACCCTGTACATCTGCCACCTGTGTATGCTTGCATGCCATGATCCGGGGTATATCAAATGGTGCACGTGGGTTGAGGAAGGTTGGGTTATGCCCAATTGGATACTCCCACTATGCGTGAGTACGTAACTCCGCCTTGTACCAAGGTCACACTGCCTAAATGCACCATCGAGCCCCAAGCATGTGCTAGATTCTGAATGTTTTCAAACCGCTTCCTGCATTTCCAAGGGGCCTAGCCTCCTTGCTAAACAAGTGATGCATTAATGCATTCTATATACAAAGAAGAATGAAAAAGAAAGAAAAGTGAAAGAATAAAGTTTGAAACAAAAGAAAGACTGAAGTTTAGCATTCTTCGAGCTTCCAAGATTAATCTATAACATGAACAAATGAGCAAACAAAATAAAGGGGAAAGGCTAGAATAAAAATGAAGGTGTTAGTGAACGTTGCGTCGATGCAGTTCATACCCTGCGTCAACGCAGCCTGCGTGGCGCTTACCCCGTTTGGGGATCTCTGCATTGACGCCGTCCTTATTGCATCGACGTGATGGTCCGTTCTAGCCCCAGGCGGGCCTTGCACGTCGACGCAGTGTCGTCCTATGTCGACGCAGCGGCTCATGCCAGCCCCCTGCATGGGCTTTGTGCGTCAGCGCAGTGAGACCCTGCGTCGACACAAAAGCCCTTGCGAGCCTCCTGTGTGAGCTCGTGCATCGTCGCAGCTTAAGCTCTGCGTCGACACAGCGGCCTTTGGCCCCCTTCACACGTTAAGGAAAGTAAAGAAAATAGGAAGAAAAAAAGAAATAATAATAGTAGTAGTAGTAGTATAAATGGTAACAATGATGGCATGAAGCATGATAATAATAATTGAATGCAAAAACCTTCCTTTAGAAGCTAATAATGATATAGATCTAGAGGGGGGGTGAATAGATCTACCCCAAATTAAAACAAGATTAAGCCGATAAATGGGGAATTAAAAATTTGCTTAATCAGAATAGCCAATTTAGACATAGAATCACTAGAACAAGAGATTAATATTAGTATGTAACTTTCAGACTGAGCACAGAGTTATGGGATCTATCAATAGAGAGAATGAGTGAATTCAAATAGACAAGTAAATCACAACAACAGTAGAACTAAATTCCAGATAGATGAGATGTGAAGAGGTACTTGACGGAGGTTAAACTCAACGAGTATCCTCACGCAAGATAAACCACTTTTCAGATAAGCCTAACTTATCCTTCGAGTAGTACCTTTTGATATACCTTCTCACTCTCTCGAATACTCAATATGTCAACCAAAGAGAGGCAAGACAACAGCCAGATGTATATATGAAGCAATCACAAACCATCAAGCATAGACACGTAATTTTTAGGTGGTTCGATCTCTTGCAAAGATCTACATCCACCCCACACTTAAACCAAGTGTGGCTTCACTGCTGATTCACAGCTTCCAATCTGCTGATCCACAGCTTCGGGGAAAACTTCCAAACAGACATTGAGCCTTACAGCTTAAGCTATCAAAGGAATCATCCTCTACCGCTGGGGATTACAGCTTGCCCAATCTGCTGACACCCAGCTTGTAAAACAAGATTTCAAAGCAGAAATTGAAAATCAGAAAAACAAAATAAAAACTGTAGATCTAACAAAGAGCAGATCGGCTCTGGTACTGAACCAAGAAGCCGGTAACAACAGCTTGTAGAGACTCAGACTCACACTCTTGTAACGATGCACAGCTCTTCTCTCAAAGCTCCTCTTCTTCTTCGATTGACTAGCTCTTCTCAAATTTTCTCTCTGGGTTCTTCTCAGTTTCGCTCTCTTCTCTTTTTGCTCTTGTTCTCTTATTCTGGATTTTCCCTTTCTCTGTGTGTATCCTCGAAATTGGGCGATATGCCCCCTTTTATAAGGCAGCAGATGATGGGCGCGTGGAAACCACGTTTCCCACCCAAAAGTTCGTTCAGATCTGAGTTGAGATGGCCACGTGGCAGCATCTTGGTTTGGTTGCTTTCCACGTGTCAAAAATAGTGTTTCGCCTTTTTCCTTGGATCTCGTGCCACTTATTGGATCACGCGCGTCCTTATGTTCCTGAACTTTTAGTAAAGGTCATCTCGTCAAATATCTTGCAGGAATAGTGAATATTTATAAAATGTTGACTGAGATAGTGATAATAAAACACATGGATAATGATCAGACACACGCTCTAATACGATGCTTAGACTATGGCATATAGTGCTTAGACAACAATCATAGAAGGACTCTATGAACTTCAGCATGAAAAATGCCACTAGCACCTACCTTGCCTTAGACCAATATGCATGACTCGCACTGACTTAAGTTCATGAACTCTTCATACTAGCACTGACCTCAGTGCATAAGAATGCATACTAGCTTCGACCTTAGTGGCTACTAACGTTGACCTCAGTTCAATAAGAAATGCAGGCTAGCACTGACTCTCATGCATGACGTAGACTTTACATGCAGACAAAGCTAACTAGCATTGACTTGGTATGCAGGTGGCTAGACTAGCCCCGACTCTGATGCAAACAAGATGACTGGCACCGACCTGACTTATGCAGATAGGTAACTAGCATCGACCTCACTAAGTAGAAACGATAACTAGCACCGGCCTCGCTTACAAGAATCAACACAACTAGCATCGACCTCAAGTATACGTGAGACGCTACTAGCATCGACCTGAAGTGTGCGTGAGGCACTACTTGCACCGACCTTACTTAGTGTAAGACACTGCTAACATCGACCTGACTCAAAGGAAGATGCAACTAGCATCGACCTTGTGCTAGCACCGACCTTATGACAATGCTCATTAGGCTAGCACCGACCTCATGAGCATATGCACGGACCTTAGTTAACCATGGCTAATGCATGCACCGACCTGATGAGAACTTGACACCGACCTCAGTGAAGAACATCTGAAACATGCATCGACCTTAAGAACATAAATGCTCATGTATGCAAACTATTTCATGAAATGACTAAATGAATCTGTGTATGCATTGACCTGACTATTCAGTCAATAGTAACTAGCACCGACCAGAGATGGTCACACTGACCACATGCACGGACCTATGCAGTGCTAGCCCGACCTTAGCTAAATACAGTATGAAGGTGCAAAAGTGTTTTATGTAAAGATCTGACATATAAAAAATTCATCAAAATACATAATATTACCATTGTCAAGATAAAGTCACCAAAGTCAACTCTAAAGTCAACCAGGTCAACTCTACGATTGCCAATCATTCAAAACACAATCAACACATAGCAGTCTCCACACTGCTGATCAGCTCCAGAGGAGACCCAACATTCTCCCCCTTTTTGATGATGGCAACACCCACAATTATGATATATTTTGATGAGACAAGTTTAATCCAATATAAGACGTATTTATCATGAAGCACAGTCAAACAATGCAACAGACAAACAGATGCAGACCTAACATAGAGTGAAATGCAGACAATGATTAGAATGTTAATCTCCTCCTTTGCCATATCCAAGCCATATATGATCCATCTGATATCAATTGATAAGCTCTCCCTCTGGACTTGCCAAGTATCTCTACCCCCTGAAGAAACTCTCCCCCAAAACACTCCTAACACTAGATACACTTCCAACACACATCTACCCCCTGAAGATGGTCTCCCCCTTTAACAAGATTATCCTTAAATACAACTCCCCCGTAATCAAAATACCACAAAGTCCATTTTCTCTCCCCCTTTGCCATCAGCAAACAAGGAGTGAGGAATACTGCGGATGAGAAGAAGCTGAGAAGAAGGGTAACCAGAGGAGGAAGGGAACAGAGTAACACCTTGTGCAATAGTTCAGTAGATAAGCAGATAATAGGGAAAGTCTTCAGGCATAAGAATCAAGATTATGCATTCTTGACAAATGGCTGGTTTAATAGTGATAAAAAGTAGAGTAGATTCACTGAATCTCTTAGATAAGGTTGCAGTCCCCGTTTATAGCAATGAACCTAAGTCACATAACCATGATAGACTTGGTCAAAACTATATCTTACTGATTTCAGAACCAATGAATATCTATGAGAGTAACTAGGATATGTATTGAGGTTAAACAAATTGACACTTAGTAAAACTGGAATTGCAAGGGTTCCAGTAGACCTTTTTCAATTTTGATTTTAAAACCGTGCTTGTTGAACAGACATGTATCATCTATGCCTTTGACATTAAGGGTACACGTGGGTTAGACGCTAGAACCCCCAGTTACTAAGCACAAAATACCACATCTGTCTCTGATCAAACACATCAGTCATGATTACATCTTTTTGCATAAGGGTACACATTTATCAGACGCCAGTACCCTCAGCTACTTAGTGAAACCAATTCTACTGGTTTGATCATGTGAACAGAGTTAACATGAAGCACTTCATGACATGAATTTTTCCCCATTTCATTGATGGAGTACTCAGTTTCTCAGTGTAGTTCAGTCATTGCTCTGCCAATTGATTGATTTATTTATTTTACTAATGCTTTTCTTTTTGCTGCCCTTTTAATTTTTCAAAGTGACTTGTTTAAAAACAATACACTATCTGAGTTTCTCAACCTATATTTCACTAAGTCTTTCATTTTCAGATATTGTAAGGATCTTATCTGTCACAACATGAGAAAGAGGTTGAGAGCTATAAACAGTTTTTCACCACCCTATTTTCTGAATACAGTCTTAAAACTCTACAGTTTATTAAAATTAAACCATCAGTTCATTCTTGAAGCAAACATGATTCTTATAGAAGAAGACATATGATAGTTGCTACTTAAGATAATAAACTGATTGCAAGACTGTCATCTATTCAGAATAAGGGAATTGACATTGAAGCACAGAATCAGCTCTTGAGTGATATCAAGAAATGGAAATGACACCAAATGATAGAAATGGATCCAAGTGATGCCACTTGATACAATTGAGTCCAAAAGAGACCAAGTGATGAAAGTTTTTGTATCTGAGGAGAGAATTTGAATGATAGGAGTTTGAATTTAACTGAGTATCTTGAACAGATCATACCCAGACAAAACTATACCAGACTCCCCCTGACAAAACAATGCAGCATGGACATGCAATATTCTTCTAAATAAAAGCTCCCCCTCTCCATATGTATGTTTATTTAATAGCTCATCTAGGCACAACATTGTTATTTAAATTGCAGTGTGATGTATGACTGAACCAGAGCAGTTATTCAGACATTGCCAACAACCAAATATTGAACCATTCTCAAACAGATCAGAAATTTATTCAGAAATTTAAAGACATGCTGACACAATTATTCTCAGAACTAATCCAAATATCAATTCAAGAATGAAATTGGAATTCATCATCATGCTGAAATTTACATAAACCTAATTCTCTTCTTAAGAATTTAAATCTTTCATTTCCTTAAGGTTTAGTAAAAATATCAACAATCTGTTTTTCAGTTTCAATAAAATTCAATTCAATTTCATTCTTGCTTACTTCATCTCTAAGAAAATGGTGTTTAATTTCTATGTGCTTAGTCCTAGAGTGATGAACATGATTTTTAGTCAAACATATAGCACTAGTGTTATCACATAAAATTGGAATGCATCCCAATTTTATCTGATAATCAGTGAGTTGGTGCTTGATCCAAAGTACCGGGGTTGCACAATTCCCTGCTGCGACATATTCTGCCTCAGCAGTGGATAGAGCAACAGTGTGTTACTTCTTGGATGCCCAAGACACTAGACAACCACCTAAGAACTAGCAGTACTCACTAGTACTTTTCCTATCAATCCGACACCCAGCATAATCTGCATCAGTGTAAGCTATTAGGTCTAGCTCACACCTAGCAAGATACCAAAGGCCTAGTTCTAGGGTGCCTGACAGATATCTAAAAATCCTCTTAACAGCACTAAGATGTGACTCTTTAGGACTAGCCTGAAATCTAGCACATAAACACACAGCAAATTGTATATCAGGCCTAGATGCAGTAAGGTAAAGAAGGGATCCAATCATACCTCTGTACAACTTGGTGTCAACCAATTTACCTTTTGGGTCATCATCAAGACTAGTTGATATACTCATTGGTGTTGTTATCTCCTTGAGATTTTCCAATTTGTACTTCTTCAGTAGATCCCTTATATACTTGGACTAAGTGATGAAAGTTCCTTCTTTGGTCTGTGTCACCTACAGTCCAAGAAATAATTTTAGCTCACCCATAGAGCTCATTTCAAACTCATGTGTCATTAAGTCAGAAAATTCTTCACACATTGTTGAGTTAGTTGAACCAAAAACTATATCATCCACATATATTTGTACAATGAGAATGTATGGATGACATACCTTTGTGAACAAGGTTTGGTCAATTTCATCTCTTGTGAACTTCTTGTCTGAGAGGAACTTACTGAGCCTGTCATACCAAGCTCTCGGAGCTTGGTTCAGCCCATATAGAGCTTTATTCAACTTGTATAGATGATTAAGAAAATATATACATTCAAAATCAGGAGGCTATCTTACAAAGACATCCTCTTTTATTTCTCCATTCAAAAATGCAGATTTCACATCCATCTGCTGAAGAGTGATTCATAATGAGCATGCGTATGCTAACAGAATTCTAATGGCCTCTATCCTAGCCACAGGGGCATATGACTCTTCAAAGTCAATACCATACTCTTGATTGTACCCCTGAGCTACCAATCTGGCCTTATTCCTAACAATATTGCCATGCTCACCAGTTTTATTCTTGAAAACCCATTTAGTTCCAATGATAGTCCCATGATCAGGAGGTGGAACTAGGTGCCATACCTTGTTCCTTTCAAATTGATTTAATTCCTCGTGCATGGCATTGATCCAATGCACGTCACTAAGGGCACTGTCTATGTTTTTGTGTTCAATGTGTGACACTAATGCAAAGGAATTTAACTCATTCTAAGCTCTGAAATAAGATCTGGTCTTAGGGGGTTCATGCAAATTACCAATTATATTATCTATAGGATGATTTCTAAGAAATCTGACATTGATAACTTGATTACCTTGATCCTCATTTACCTCCCCCTGAGAACCAGGCTCCTCTCCATCATTGTCTTCAAATTGATCTACAGGATTTTCATCTTTCAGAATTTCTCCATTATTCTGTTCCCTGCACAAACCATTTTTAAGCTTAGTCATTTTTTCATCAAAGACCACATGTGGAGATTCTTCTATTGTCTTAGAGTTTAAATTTTATACCATATAGGCTCTGGATTTTTCTGAATATCCTAGAAATATTACAGGATCACTTTTAGGTTCAAATTTATCAAGGTCTCTTTTAGCATTAACATGCACAAAACATTTACAACCGAAGACCTTGAAATAAGCTAGTGAAGGTTTCTTACCCTTGAGAATTTCATAAGGAGTTTTCTGGGTAAATGACCTTACCATGGCTCTGTTGACTACATGGCATGCAGTGTTGACTGCCTCAGCCCAAAATTTTCTTGGTAGGTTATCTTCCACCAGCAATGTTCGAGCCATCTCCACAAGGGTCTGGTTCCTCCTCTCTACTACACCATTTCCATCTGGTGTCCTTGGAGAGGAGAACCTGTGAGTTATACCATTATCCCTGCAGAAGTCATCAAACTGTGAGTTATCAAACTCACCACCATGATTAGACAAAATATTCTTAATGGAATTGTCATTATTATGTTTTATTTTTAAATAGAAATCCTTAAATTCATTAAATGTTTCATGTTTGTGTGTGAGGAAAAACACCCAAGTATACCTAGAGAAATCATCAACTAACACGAAACCGTATCTTCTATTTGATAAACTAGCTGATCTAGTAGGTCCAAAGAGATCCATGTGAATCAGTTCATATGGTTTAGAAGACAAGTTTTCTGTTCGAGACTTGAATGACTTCCTAGTCTGTTTGGATTGAGTGCATGCCTCACATACAACATTATCAATCTTAAAAGATATTTCAGGAAGTCCTCTGACCATGCAATGCTTATTTAGTTTGTGTAGCACTGTATAACTAGCATGAGCTAGTCTACGATGCCAAAGATAGGCTAGGTCATCCTTGTTAGCAGTAAGGCACAGGTTTGAATGTGCTACATCATCTAGGTCAACTAAGTAAATATTATTGACTCTTTTGCCAGAAAATTTGACATTATCAGAATTAGGCTCATAAATGTTGCAACCAGTAGAGTCAAATACTACCCTATGACCTTTGTCACAAAGCTAGCTAAAACTTAACAAATTATATGCAAGACCTTCTACCAGCATGATTTCATCAATGCAACAGGTAGAGCACTTACCTACCTTTCCTGATCCAACAATCTTACCCTTGGTATTGCCTCCAAAGGTGACAAGGCCTCCATTCTTTTCAACCAGCATACAAAATTTGTTCCGTCATATGCCTGGAGCAACCACTGTCCAAGTACTACAAATTTTGCTTGGCTGCCAGGCATACCTACATCAATGATCAAGTAGAGGAGTTTGGAACCCAATAATGTTTGGGCCCCAAAATAACAGAAGAATCGTCAAGACAGGATAGCAAACATTTAGATATCCACATTTGTTTTGGAACTGATTGCTTTGTAAATTTGTCTGTTTTCTTTTTGTTATTGTTGTTTCTGTTGTCATTGATGGTATGGAAAACATTGGGTGAGGTGTACCCTGGGTTGGTCCTAGGCTGACCATAATAAGTGTGTTTCCTTGGATTCCATGTCCTGGATTTCCCAAACCAATTTCTAACCTGAGGTCTATAATTCTGATTGGGATTTGAGTGGTATGCAGACCTTCCGTAAATTCTATCCCTCCCAGACCTACTAAACTGATATGGCTGAGCATAATTTTATGTATGGTAGGTCTGAGCTCTGGGATGGTTTCTGTTAGTTTCTGATCTCCTGATTGTTGTAGGTCCACCTGGAATATGCATGGGAGTGGGTTGTGTCTTCAAGTTATTTTTCTATGGAGACCTATTGGAGTTATTCTGGTATTTGCCCTGAGGTGTAGATTTGTGTGTGCGTGAATTTATGGACACCTCCACCTTTTGTTTGCCCTTGTCCTGAGCACTGGGCTTTTTCTGATTAGTAGTTTTTACAGAAGATCTGTCAGCATTGTTTCCACTACATATTTTAATAAAAGGGGTGTTCTTTCCCTTTTCTGCTACAAATGAACCAGTTTTGAATTCAAAGTTCCTTTTTGCAGTAGGATTAAAATCAAGACCCTCTTTTCTAAAATTCAATGTTATTCCCAAAAGAGCATTTAAATTTTCTATACCTTGGGTCATGCTCTCAATGGTTTTCTATTTATTCTCATTTTCTTTCTCAAGATTTTCCATTGATTTCTTCAATTCAACATTAACACTCAAAACAGCTTCATACTTTTCATTGACAATTTTCATTTCATTTTCATAATTTTGTAATTTCAGCTTCAAATCATCAATCACATTTTTGAGCATATCATTCTCCTTTCTAGCATCAATTAAAACAGATTTTAACTCATCAACCTCAGCAGTAGAATTTTTTAGACAGTTATTCTCTGTTTCAAGATATGCAATTCCGTCAGACATAGTAGTATCATTGACAAGTGAATTGACTTTTCTTTTGAACTGTCTATTTTTTTTCTAACATCATCAACTTTATCTAACAGTTCGCCATAAGCATCTTTCCAATCAGTAAGAGTGTAATTTTCGAAGGGAGATGTTACCTCATCATCTTCTTCTTCTTTATCGCAGTCCCTCGCCATAAGGCATACTTGACTTCCTTCTCCTTCACTCTCCGAGGTGCAGCTGAAACTACCCTCATCCTCATTGCTCCAAGTACTTATCATAGCTTTGCCTCTCATATTTTTCTTCTTTGCTTTTTGTAGTAACTCAAAAAATTTTATATGCATTTATAAAAAAAAGGAAATAATGAAAGATGAAAATAAAATAAATTATGAATATTTTTCTATTAAGCATGAACTCTATCTCACGTGTTAACACGAACGGTGAGATACGCGATATGATTTCGAAAAGATGAAGACGTCGACATCCAATTTTTATTATCTTTAATCTAATCCTAATTAATGGATGAGGTCACTCTTACATCATTGAATAAATGAGGTCATAGATTATGTCATTCACATAGTGGAACAAAGTTGGTGTAATGGGGTTGGTGTAATAGTGGAACAAGGTTGGTGGAATAGTGAAAGTAGGTGGGAGATTTTGGCCTATTAATAGGGCTATGCTCTTCCCTACTTAAAACACAAATCTCTTGGGAGGAATTGCTGGTTGCAGGGAGGGAGAAAGCTCGAAGTTGGAGGAGTATCGAAAGGGTTCTTCGTTCTTAATTTTTTCTTCTTTGATCTTCAACGAGGTAGGTTTTCTCTCAGGCGAAAACTTAATTAGGTCTCCATATATGTTTCTTTGTATGAGTATTTTGATTCTATGTAAATTTTTCATGATCATGTATTTATAGTTTATTTTAAGATTTAAAGTTTAATTATGGAGTTTTCATTATCATAACGTGTTTCAATAACGTGGATCACATATAGACCATGATTTGAATACGGTAACCATGCCCGATTTACATCGTTTATGTGTGTTATTTCAAACTTAAATCTTGAATTTTAAAATCATGTTCTTGTCTTAAGAATACTATTAACAAAGGAATGACTAGGTGAATGAACTTGTAAAGCTATTGTTAATTGTTCAAACAATTATGCTCTAATTTCCGTAGAATTTCTATACATGATTGGCCCTATCTATTTGATTTAAGCTCTATCTGAAAGCTTGACATCTTCTTTCAAACTTATCTTCATACATGAACATATTATGCAATTGGAAGCTTGACATCTTTTTTCAATGTCTTTTCCTTCATTGAAATTCTTTCACAAATAAAAATGTTAGAATATACAAGAATGATTTCCGTTCGATTTATGTGTTTTCATGTCTCCGAAAAATCGTGTAGCTAGCAAGTTCACCAAGAAAAACCGGTGTCTAAGGTTAGAGGTCCACGGGCAAACGCTTTAAGTGGATAAGTGGTTACATAATTAGGACCTCGTGAATATGAGGGGAGCCTCCCACTGTCCCACCTCTTACCTGGCCGTATTTTCTTTGATTTTCTGCTATTTATCCGACTGAGAAACACTTGATCTAAACTTATTTTACAAGATTTTTCGTGAGAGTTGATCGCGCCTTGACTGGCAATTCATTCTCTTTGTTGTCTTAATGTCGTTAAACATGATACCTTAAATCATCCTTGAACTTCTCTTATAAACTTCATTTATTCTTCATACTACATGCTCTTTCTTCATACTATATGTCCTTGGAAATGGAAATTTTGCTAGATCTGTACTTTAGCCATAAACTACCATTTGGGAGTGTAGGAGCTAAGTGCCATGCAGGGCAAAGTGCTACGTTATGGGAGCCACCTCTTGAGGTCGGAATGACGCAAAGTGCTACATAATGGGAGCCACCTCTTGAGCCTGTAGGGGCCACCTCTAGAGTCCTCCATAACTAAATGACTAGTCATGGGCTATACTACGCTTCTTAAGCTTTTCTTGAAATCGAATTGGCCATAATTGTAAATGAATTATTCTGGAAATTACATGGGACTTTGGTCCACCTGATACTCAATACCTGGCAAACATGGGGGCCCTGATCTGGTCCTAGGCGAGTAAAGCCTGAAAGTACTTGTGCCCGAGGGAGTTGAATGATCAGGTGTGGCATTACACCAACTTACATGCAAGATTGAACTAGGTAATTCACTTATTACATGCTTGACTCGTTACATGCTTAACATCCTATACATGACATTTTTGACCGGAGTGGTTAATATCCTTGTTACATGGCCATATTTACAATTCTATACTTGTTATTGATCTTCATGCTTATACTTGAGCTCTACAATATCTATTCTTAAAATTCTTGACTTCCTGATCTTGTTCTCTAATTTTCATTTATTTTATTACTTGTTTTATTCAAAAGCATATAGATGATCCAAAGTGTTAATTACTTAAAGTGACCTGGTAAAGAGATATAAGTCCTACTGAGCTTTCTAGCTCACCCTGTGTATTGTTGTTAATTTTCAAGAAATCCTGAAGATGACGGGAATGGGCTGGAGTGATGAGAGTGATGATAGTTTTAATAAGTTTCTTTCCCCAGTCTGTCTACTTATAAATGAATGTATCGAGTTTGAATAGTATTGTAAGTCCTTGAAGGATATTTGTTGGAAATGTCAAATTATGAAATAAAGATGTGTTTTTGTCCATTTATTTTTCATACTCATGATCTGAGTCTCTTGATCGACTTGCCCGTATAACTGTTCACGCCTTGATAATTCCGCCTTGTTCGGGACGTGACACTTTTTTCTTCGATTTTTGGAGCACCGGGCATTCTATCTTCATGTGGCCTGCTTTCCTGCAATGATAGCAAACGGTTGTGTCAGTCCTTTTGGCAGGATTAGTTTTATACCTTGTCTGTCTTCTGCCATTATGTTGTCTTCTTCCAAAGTTTCTTCCCTCTTTTCTCAAAAACCTTTTGAACTGTCGAGTCAGCATAGCAAGCTGATCATCTTCAATTTCTGACCCTGAAGAGTTGTGGTCACTGGATGACCCATTGTTGCCAGAGTTGGCCTTCAATACAATGGGTCTCTTCTTCTTCTCCAGCTCGTCTACCTTTGGCAGGTTCATCTCATATGTCATGAGTGAACCGATTAACTCATAGACCTTGGTGGTCTTTAAGTCCCCGGACTCCTCAATAACAGTTGCCTTTGTGTGCTAGATCGGAGTTAAGGAACACAGAATCTTTCTCACCAACTCATATTCAGAGTACACCTTGCCAAGATTTCTAAGTCCGTTGGTGATAATCATGAGGCGAGCATACATCTCTGTTATAGTCTCATTCGGCCTCATCCTAAACGCCTCATATTCAGAGACTAGCATGATGGCTTTGGTCTCTCTCACTTGGGATGTCCCTTCGTATATAACTTCCAATTTATCCCACATCTCCTTAGCTGTTGAACAGGATGAGATCATGGAGAACTTCGTGGGATGAAGGGCACACTAGATGGCATTGATAGCGCTCCAGTTAAGTGTTGACTTTCGGATCTACTCTCGTGCCCATACATCCTCATCCTCAGGCAGATCAAAGGGGCCTTTGCTAACAACTTTCTATATTTCATAATCTTTTGCCCTCAAGAAAACTTGCATATGGTTCTTCAAGTATGCATAGTTTGAACCATCAAAGTATGGAGGCTTGCTCGTAGATTGTCCTTCGACTGTCGTTCCTCTAGCATCCATGATATCTATCTCTTCAAGATGTTAGTCCCTACAGAAGAGTTAGGCTCTAATACCACGTGATATAGATCTAGAGGGGGGGTGAATAGATCTACCCCAAATTAAAACAAGATTAAGCCGATGTTTACGACCGCAGGGATTCACTTGTCGTTTTGGTCCTCGTGGTGGGGGTGTACACTCTCCTTTTACGGAAGGTCGAGATAGGTTGACTGGGCACGCGGGGATTCCGGGGGTATTGAGAAGAAGGCAGAGAGAACGATAGGTGATAGAATCGCTGCGATGGATACAGAGGGGGGTGAATGTATCCCTCTTCAAAAATGCCCAGATTAAAACCAATCAGAGACAATTTGTTAGAAATCAACTGAACAGCTCTCTTATCACAACCGTGGACAGAGAAGCTCAGACTCACAAATGAGTTCTAAATCTTCTGAGCGAAAGAACAAACACTTCACAATCATATAAGCTCCCAAGGAAAATTGGGCCATCTAGCTTCGAATTGCTGGTTCAGGAAGGGATCTAGAGGTAATCAGATTGCATGTTTTCATTGTGGAAAGCATGGTCACACAGTCAAGGACTGCTGGCATGCTCAAGGGAAAAGTTTCATTTCTGAACGGTTTAAATTCCCTGCAAATACAAATGCTCTCAGAAAGAACAAAGTTGTTTTTAAAAAGAAAAACTTCGAATTTTTTGATTATGGAAAATAGTTTGGTCATGCAAATAACAGAAATTTCCATTCCAATGCACATAAAATTCATGTTCATAATGATGTGCATAAAAAGAACCTAAAATCTATTTTTTCATGCTATAACTGTGGGAAGCCAGGTCACAGGGCTGCAACCTGTTGGCTGGCAGGATACCAAAGCAAGACTGGTTTTGGTAAACAGAATTTGAATTCTGTTAACAAAAATATTCATGCACATGCACATAGAATTCATGCTAATAAGAATATGCATAAGTCAAATCTGAAATCTGCTGCATCTTGCTATCATTATGGTAAATCTGGACATTTAATGGATGGTTATTCTCTGATAAAATTTGATGATCATCAAGCTAAAAATTTGCTGTAAACACATGTCAAAGGTGTCACTGTTAATCCAGGACCCAAGGTCTCTTGGGTACCTGTTGCATCAAAATGATGTGTTGGTTGCAGGTGTGCCTTGGGACTGAGAAAATAAGAGGGGTAAATAAGCCAAGGCACTCAAAAGAAAACCCCTTTCTGAACTTTTCAGGTAAATTCTCTACATTTCTTATTCTAAAATTCATTACATATCTTGTTTGATGTGTTCATGCATATTTGTCATTCTTTGCACACTATGAGTATTCATGTCTCTCAATGCTCATACTGAATTGTCTGTTTAGATATTAGAATGAGAATGAACTTGCATTTCTAAAAATCTGAATAGACTGAATTTTCATATTGCTTAGTAGGGCAGTCTGAATGAGCATGAGTCATAAAATCATATGTTCAGTCTTCATGGCAAACATTGCATGTTTTTGCATACATATAGTTAATTACATTGCATATCATCTAAATTGAAAAATCCAAAAAGGGATAAATCATTGCATCTGCTAAAAGGAGTCAGTGCGTTTGCATACTTGTGTTGATCACATTTGAACCATTTTGAAAACTCCAAAAGGATGATTCTGTAGATTTAGGCAGGGGGAGTGTGTTGCCTCTGCACCATAATTGTGTCCATGCATTGTGCTTTAGAAGTGGTCACTGCATATGCATGCATATAGTTAACTGCACTGGATTTATTTTGGAAAATTCAAAAACAAGTGATTTTCAATGCATTTAGTCAGGGGGAGTCAATGTATTGCATGCAGGTTGTCAAATGCATACACTTGTCAGAATTCGTTGCATATTATCCTTAAAAATTCTGAAGCATGCGTGACCTCCTGATATCTTGCTTGGTGTGCATATTCTTTTCTTCATTGATTTTAATTGACAAACCTTCATCATATTTTAAATCAATGGACTTCAAAATCACTTATCCTTGTTGAATCTCTTCTATCAGTCATTCATGAAGATTTCAATGGGGCATGTCTCGATCATAAATCTGAAAACACTTGAACTAGGAATCTTCTATTATACGATTTTATGAATGTCTGAAATAACTCAGGTGGTTTAAGTTTAATGTATTCATTGAGTTTAACTTTAAAATCTCTTAAAAAATATCTAAATCATGTTTAATAAACTTTAACCAACTATTTCATGATGTGTCTTGTAAAAACTTCTGAAATCTGTACTATTGATTACATGGCTTTATTTGGTTAAGTACATGAAATTAGTATTGATTTAAAGCAAATCAGCTTTCTGAATTATCTAAAGGGTAATTAATTGTCAAAGTAATGACTTTGGTCACTGAGAAACAATGTCCAAAGGACTGTGTCATGAGGTGCCATAGTAAACTCTGCTTTAGAATGATTGATAATCTGGCAGAGCAATGGCATCCACACTGAGAAATACATCTCACTCATCAAGAAATGAGTTGAGGTATGTCATGAGGTGTAAATGTTAACTCTGTTAATATAAAGCATGACTGTTAGTCACACTAAGTGCTTAGGGATATTGGCGTCTGATCAACGTATATCCTCTAGTTACAAGGTGTGCACGGAACTAAAGTGCTCGTAAAATTTGTAGCATGAAAATTTGTTGAACAAATTACAATATTTGAATATTGATGCAAAAATCAAATTGCTATAACCCTAGACAAAATCACATGACTTCATAATTGCTTGATCTCAATACTAGTGAATTTAATTCCGAAAGAAGTTAATAAATTTGATTGTGTAAGAGAAAGGGAAGTTAATCAAGATGTAAATATGAGGGCTTGGTTCATTTTTATTAAACCGTGATTTTAGATATAAATACAGAATTTTATTAATAAACTTTACATACATCATGTTTAAACCATGCTGATCAATAAAGTTCATTCATAAGCCCTTATAATGGAAGACTTTGAAAAATTATGTTTTGAATTTATGAGATTGGTATCTCCTTGAAAATCTTGCTGAATTCCTTGTGTTTGGAGCTTAGTTGAAATTCTTTTCCTCACTGTCCTTAATTCATCATGACCAGAACTTATCCTTGATTGCCACTGTGGTCTCCTTCTCATCCATCTCATAAGACTCCATTTATTCAGGGGGAGCTTCCTTGTCATATGAATCATGCTGCATATAAATTTTTAAAGAGGGAGAATTGTGTGCTTGCATTCATACATTTAGGGGGAGTTCTTGCATTTCTTGTTACATCTGCATCTTTGCATTCATACCTCTCCATGTTTCTTAATCTGCTTTCCTGTTCAACCTCCTTTTTGCTGTTGGCAAAGGGGGAGAAGTTGCATGAGTCAGTCATTGGGGGAGGAGTTTGAAAACTTGTGCATTCGAGCATATGGGGTACTTTGATTTCTTGAGTCTCACAATTGTATTAATGCAATGACTCATAATATTTCCATCATCAAAAAGGGGTAGATTGTTGTGTCTCTATGGTTTTGATGATGTCAATATTCATAAGTCATTCTTTGTTAATGGTATTAATGACTTGCTGTTGTGTTTAATCAAATGAACATTTGACTTGTTGTTGTGTTTAATCGAATGAACATTTCTGATGGTGATTGCTCTGGAAAAAGCCTTGAAGCATTCTGTTCATCATGGTTTAAGGTCTATGCTTCATTTGCTTTATGTGTTCATCTGTCATGGTTTATGTGTTCAGAGTCTGCACTGCACACTGGTTGATAGCATGTTCGTGAATTCAGCAAGTCTATACATTGCTTCTAGCATGCACACACACACCCAAGTCTATACATTATTTGTTCAGCACACACATGAAGTCTGTACAGAGTCTTGCTGTGTCTTGTGCATGGATCATTAAAGTCTATACATTGTTCATTCAGCATCTCCAAGTCTATACATTCCTTTTCTTTACCTACGTTCAGAACACCAAGTCTATACATCGCTTATGCAAAGTCTATACAGCCAGTGCATTCCTTGAGATCAAGTCTATACATTGCATCGGTCAAGTCTATACATTATTGCATGTGTCAGATAAGCAAGTCTATACAGACTTAGTCCATGCGTAAGCCTGGCAAAGTCTGTACTTTGGCAAAGTTTGTACATTGGCACAGTCTGTACATCGTTGGCTAATGCATGCATCATCTTTCAAAGTCCATACATTGTCCTGTAGCTTGCACGAAGTAAAGTCTGTACATTGTCCAGCGTCTCACTCAGCGTCTAAGTGAGTGTGAACATTGCATCGCTAAGTCTATACAATGCATCGTCTCATGCATCGTCTTTCAAGTCTATGCATTGTAAGACCAAGTCTATACATTACATCCTCTCGTGCATCGTCTCTATGTGCAAGTCTATACATTGTCTGGGTGCATAACACAAGTCTATACATCGCCACTTGGCTCGTGGCTTAGTCAGTGCATCCATGCATACATAAGTCTGTACAGCGCCGTGTTCACATGCCTCAAAGTCTATACATTGTAGCCTATGTGTTGCACGAACCAAAGTCTATACATTGTCTCGCACACACACACAAAGTCTGAACATCAAGTCTGTACATTGGCCAAGTCTACACATCGTCGCATGTTCATGCATCACTTCTAAAGTCTGTACATCCTTTTGTGGCGTATCAATGCAACGTTTGAACATTACATCGGCCAAGCCTATACACTGCATGCTCACCAAGTCTATACACTGCATGCTCACCAAGTCCATACATCAGCAAGTCTGTACAACGTTTGCACATTGCATCAGTTCAAAGTATATACATCGCTTAGTGCATTACATGCATTCATCAAGAGTATGTACACTTGGTGTCTGCGTCTCATGACTTTCAACTTTGTACACTTGTTGTCTACATCACAAGCATTCAAGTCTATACACTCTTTGTGTCTGCATTACACACGTTCAAAGTCCATACACTGCATTTGTGCATTGTTCAAAACAAGTCTGTACAATGTCATGGTTGCTTTGATGTCGTAGCAAGTCTGTACATCCGTGTTCATGTGCACAGTTCGTGCATCAAGTCTACACATTGTCTGCATGCGCTCAAAGTCTATACAGCCAGTGTCTATATGTTGCCTTGCAGCATGCTCGCACACAGAAGTCTGCACATTCCTTTCTGTTATGTTCATGCATCATTTTTCAAGTCTGTACATTGAGGTCGCATGAAGGCATTCAAAGTCTACACATTCTCACATTGTACATACTTGCCTATATGCTGCATCTAATGTCTGTACACGCTTTGTTAAAAGCCTAAATCAACTCTATACATCCCTCTAATATCTTCTTATCACTGCTTGACAGGCACATCCTTCGAGAAGAAAGATGTCTGGGCACGTGATCCAAGGTTGGGACCTGGCACGTGATTCGAGGACAAAGAGGGCACACGCCCTAGCTGCTGCTGGTATAAATATGGAGCTTCTTCCATCAGAAGAAGACTGATCGAGGTAGAAGAAGAGAGCAGCAGAGAGGCAGAGAGCAGAAGAAGAAGAAGAAGAAAGAAGTTGCAGAAGAAGAAAAGAAAAGAAGAGCAGAGA
Organism: Amorphophallus konjac; assembly: GCA_022559845.1. NCBI lineage: Eukaryota > Viridiplantae > Streptophyta > Magnoliopsida > Alismatales > Araceae > Amorphophallus > Amorphophallus konjac. The sequence continues at coordinate 324,534,813 of CM040121.1, forward strand.
GAGTAGGAAGAAAAAGAAGAAGAGTGAAGACAGATTGAGAGCTCGTGAAGAAGAAGAAAAAGAAGAAGAGTGAAGACAGACTGAGAGCTCGTGAAGAAGAAGAAAAAGAGAAAGAGAGATAGAGAGAGGGTTCGTGAAGAAGAAGAAAGAGGATTCATCAGAAGATCTGTTCACTGGCCTTTGGATCAAATCCTAGCCAGACTTGCTCCTGCGAGAGCTACATTTTGCATTGCATTTCCAGCTTTCTGATTGCTGTATTTTCGTTTCTTGTTTTCTTTTCTTTTACACTTGGGTTGTTATTCTTCCGATTCTCTAGTGAGGTCGGGGTTCCTCCTGTTGATTCAGGAGAAGAGAGACTTGGGTCTCTGGGTTCCCCTCCGGTCTGGAGGAAGGGAGGATTGGTCCTCCGGTTGCAAGTGGCTGGGTGTCACTTGTGGGTTCCCTCTGGTTTAGAGGAAGAGAGACTTCGGTCTCTGGTTTGCTAGTGACTGTGTGTCACTAGTGGTTCCCTCCGGTTTGGAGGAAGAGGGGAGGTTGTTCCCCTGGTCAAGCTGTTAGGCAGCACCTGTTACAGACTGAGTCTGCAGTTCTAGCGTTAGCTAGTGGAAGCCTCACTCCGATTTGGAGTGAGGGGTGGATGTAGGTCTGTGTACCGAACCACCTAAAACATTATCTGTGTCATGGTTTGGCTTGTGCGTTTGCTCCTTGTCTTCTATCTCCCCTTCACAGGTTATGCATGGTTGATTTGTTGTGTAGACTTTGAATGCCTTCATGTGACCTCAATGTACAGACTTGACAAATGATGCATGAACATAACATAAAGGAATGTGCAGACTTCTGTGTGCGAGCATTCTGCAAGGCAACGTATAGACACTGGATGTATAGACTTTGAGCGCGTGCAGACAATGTGTAGACTTGATGCACGAACTGTGCACATGAACACGGATGTACAGACTTGCTACGGCATCAAAGCAACCATGACAGTGTACAGACTTGTTTTGAACAATGCACAAATGCAGTGTATGGACTTTGAACGTGTGTAATGAAGACACAAAGAGTGTATAGACTTGAATGCTTGTGATGCAGACAACAAGTGTACAGACTTGAAAGTCATGAGACGCAGACACCGAGTGTACAGACTCTTGATGAATGCATGTAATGCACTAAGCAATGTATAGACTTTGAACTGATGCAATGTGCAAACGTTGTACAGACTTGCTGATGTATGGACTTGGTGAGCATGCAGTGTATAGACTTGGTGAGCATGCAGCGTATAGGCTTGGCCGATGTAATGTTCAAACGTTGCATTGATACGCCACAAAAGGATGTACAGACTTTAGAAGTGATGCATGAACAGGTGACGATGTGTAGAATTGGCCAATGTACAGACTTGATGTTCAGACTTTGTGTGTGTGTGCGAGACAATGTATAGACTTTGAGGCATGTGAACACGGCGCTGTACAGACTTATGTATGCATGGATGCACTGACTAAGCCACGAGCCAAGTGGCGATGTATAGACTTGTGTTATGCACCCAGACAATGTATAGACTTGCACATAGAGACGCTGCATGAGACGATGCACGAGACGATGCAATGTATAGACTTGGTCTTACAATGCATAGACTTGAAAGACGATGCATGAGACGATGCATGAGACGATGCATTGTATAGACTTAGCGATGCAATGTTCACACTCACTTAGACGCTGAGTGAGACGCTGGACAATGTATAGACTTTACTTCGTGCAAGCTGCAGGATAATGTATGGACTTTGAAAGACGATGTATGCATTAGCCAACGATGTACAGACTTTGCCAATGTACAGACTTTGCCAATGTATAGACTTTGCCAGGCTTACGCATGGACTAAGTCTGTATAGACTTGCTTATCTGATGCATGCAGCAATGTACAGACTTGACCGATGCAATGTATAGACTTGATCTCAAGGAATGCACTGGCTGTACAGACTTTGCATAAGCGATGTATAGACTTGGTGTTCTGAACGTAGGTAAAGAAAAGGAATGTATAGACTTGGAGATGCTGAATGAACAATGTATAGACTTTAATGATCCATGCATAAGACGCAGCAAGACTCTGTACAGACTTCATGTGTGTGCTAAACAAACAATGTATAGACTTGGGTGTGTGTGTGCATGCTAGAAGCAATGTATAGACTTGTTGAATTCACGAACATGTTATCAACCAGTGTGCAGTGCAGACTCTGAACACATAAACGATGACAGATTAACACATAAAGCAAATGAAGCATAGACCTTAAACCATGATGAACAGAATGCTTCAAGGCTTTTTCCAGAGCAATCACCATCAGAAATGTTCATTCGATTAAACACAACAGCAAGTCAAATGATCATTTGATTAAACACAACAGCAAGTCATTAATACCATTAACAAAGAATGACTTATGAATATTGACATCATCAAAACCATAGAGACACAACAATAGGAATGCTCTGGAAGGGATGGCGTATTGTCCATCATTCTGGGAGACTGGGACAGGGATGGCTGGGTGGAATGTGGGCGTGCCAGTCAATTTCTCGACAATCACCTATGGAACCGAGGATTGATCGGGGAAGTGTCGCCAGGACACGGCACGTGGCTCGAGGGATCGAGTGACACGTGGATAGAAGGGGTTCCACGGGTGTGAGTGCGCAGGCGATTTGGGGATTCGTGTACTGGACGTCTTTCCCCACCGATCGCAAGTAACCGGTGTTTATTTTACATCGGATTGAATCTGAATACCTTTTTTTCTACTGCCGAAGAGAGAGTCAGGGACCCTGGGAGCCGCGACGTCGAGAGGGCTTAGTCCGTGCAACAGCGACAGGGCAACAACAACATGACAGGGATAACTGGGGGCAGAGAGACTGGTTCCAGCGAGGACGGGAATCCACTCCCTGACTGGATTACATGACTTATATGCCATGAAAGGCATTTATATGGGGGCATGAGAGCCCGATTACAATTGCTTGCAAGCCGCGGAACAATTCCATCATTTGTGACGGTCCCCGGGTCATTGCGTTATTGTATGGGTAGTTCTGTATCCGTACATAGTGTCCTTCAGAGGACCTGTGACTCAGCAGGATGCCGCCCGAGGGGTGTTACAATGTATTCCCGACATGAGACAATGTTACGGTCGAGGCAGTAGGGGTGCCGTAGGCACCGTTGTGTTGGAGCGGTTGGACGTCACCAAGGCCGAGGCAACTGGATGACACAGGCACCACTTGTGATTGGAGCGGCCGGGCGCTATTGTGACTGGAGTGGTTGGACGCCGTGAGCATTGCCATGACTGGAGCGACCAAAAGCCGCTGAGCCCAGAATTATCGGGTGTCGTGGGCACCGGTGGGACTGGGGTTGTTGGCCATCGGGTGTTGTGGGTACCGACGTGACTGGAGTAGCTGGCAGTCGGGTGCCAAGGGCACCGTTGTGACTGAGTTGTCAAGTGTTTGGGTGCCGGGGGCACCGTTCTGACTGAGATGGCTAGCAGTCGGATGCCGGGGGCACCGTTGTGACTGAGTTGTTGAGTGGTCGTGTGCTCGGGGCACCGTTATGACTTGAGTGACTGGCAGTTGGGTGTCGGGGGCACCGTTGTGACTGAGTTGTTGAGCTGTCAGGCGTCGGGGGGGCCGGTGTGACTAGATTATTGAGCGGTCGGGTGCCACAGGCCCCGATGCAACTGGAGTAGCTGGCAGTCGGGTGCCGGGGGCACCGTTGAGACTGAGGAGGCGGGCTCCGCGAGCCCCTATGTGGCTGGAGTAGCTAGCAGTCGGGTGTCGGGGGCGCCGTTGTGACTGGAGTTGTTGAGTGATCGGGTGCCGCGGGCCCCGATGTGACTGGAGTAGCTGGCAGTCGGGTGCCGGGGGCACCGTTGTGACTGGAGTTGTTGACAGTCGGGTGCAGGGGGCACCGTTGTGACTGAAGTAGCTGGGTAGTGGGTGCCGGGGGCACCGTTGTGACTGAGGAGGCAGGCGCCGTGAGACCTCGATGGTCGTGCTCAGGGCCTGGTGTGACTGGCAATCCGGTGCCGGAGGTACCGTTGTGACTGAAGGAGGCGGGCGCCGTGTAGAGGCTGAGGCCCAAGTATAGGTACGTGTGTTCAACTGGTTTCATGCTATATGAAAGCCACGTGGGCTTTACAAAAGGGCCGGGGTGGCTGAAGTACAATGGACGCAAGCCACGGGACAATTCCGACGGGTGGGTCGGTCCCCAGGTCAATGCTGGATAAGGCGGATATCCGCGTATTTTACAGAGGGTCCCTCCCGTGGCACGGGCCATGTTTGCTTCGCCAAACGAGGGGCTATGACTGGATAGCTGGAGAAATCATCAGGCTGGTGTCTGGGCAAGGGTCGATCACGACTCGAGTCGAGCGGTCGGATGTGGCCTCGTGACTGCAGGGAAGCGTGACGTCATAGTGCGTGCGTAGTTGAGGTAGGCGGGCACGCGAGGGGAATTCCCGGCATAAGGGGGCGTTCACCCTTGTCATAACGTCGCACACGTGGTGGGGGTAGACTTGTGCGTCATGGCAGAGCACCGTGTGAGGGAGTTGAATGAGCGACATACCCTCGGCATCCTTAGCCGAAGACCAAGTCATCCACACATAATTCTCCTTGCTCGTTGCCTGGAGCCGCTTGAAGCTTGGAGATCACCGGAAGCCTTGATGCATGCGTGTTATTCCTCTTTCATTAAGCCCCTAGGGGGATTTTATAGGGGAAGTTGAAGGGTCACAAGGGGTTTACGCGGACCAGCTAAGGGGGGGTGAGCTGGTCCGCATAAACCCAAGTGAATAGTGTCACTGGGTTGCACTGGTTGAGAGAGGAGGAGGGGGTTTACGCGGACTAGCCAGGGGGCCCAGGCTGGTCCGCCTAAACCCCCCTCGGATGGGATTTTCGCGGACCAGCCCAGGGGGCTGGGCTGGTCCTCGTAAACCCCCCCCCCCCTCAGGTGGTTTAGGTGGACTAGCCCAGGGGGCTGGGTTGGTCCGCCTAAACCCCACCCCGGGGGTGTTTAGGCGAAGTGGCTCCAGTTTTTCTTTTTTGAAAAAATTAATTTTTTTTTAATTGAATGGGGGTTTACGCAGACCAGCCAGGGGGGTGAGCTGGTCCCCGTATACCCCCCCCCCCTCACGGGGTTTAGGCGGACCAGCCTGGGGCCCCAGGCTGGTCCGCCTAAACCCCCCTGGTTTGAGCGGGGGTTTACCGCGGGTTTGACCGTGGGTTTGACTGTGGTTTGACTGAGGGTTAGACTGGGATTTGACTGAGGGTTAGACTGGGATTTGACTGGGTTTATAAACAGGAATTTTTCTTCCCCTCGAACCCTGCGACCTGACCGCGCAGGTCGATCTGCGTGCGAGGGCGCACGATGGTGGTGCATGACGCGATGGGTTGCTGGGAGTCCCGAGTTGAGCTCCGACTTGCTGTAGAGTGGCTGGATCATACGCACACACCAAGTGCTCGAGGAAGTTCCCGACACGTGTGTGCGGGCCGTGTAAGGGTGTTGTGAGCTCCTGAAGCTTGTGGTTGGCCTTGACGGGTCTTCCTTTGACTTCAGAGGGCTAGAGGGAGGCGACTCGGGTGTAGACCCCGGCCTCGTTGCAGGGTGCCACATGGCGTGGCTTGTAGTCAGGGCTCCCCCGGAACGGCTCGGAAAGCGGTGTTGAACGCAGGTAAACCCGCAAACTGAGTGATCGGGGGTGGGCCTGATCGATCGTTGATGTTGACGTGGGTCATGGCTAGCTGGTTAGGACCCTCAGTTGGGCCCGGTGACTGGGGCGTCGACATGACGATGCAGTTGGTCTGGTGATCGGGGTGACCCTCGCTCCCTGGCGAAGAGCCGTATGAAGCGGCAGGCCGTTCTGAGTCCCGAGTTAACCCGGTTGTTGAAGTGTTAGCGATGTGACACCGTATGCAGAGTGTCGTAAGGTACAACAGGTTGTCTCGAATCTCAAAACAAACCCGGTTGTCGGGAAACTGGCTGGCATAGTGCCATTTGCTCGGGGCCGCTCCCCAGTTGTTATGTTGCACTGCTTGACCCTGCGAAGTGTCTCGGTTTCCGAGCACAACTCGACTGGTAGAGCAGCTCTGGCGATGTGCCATTTTACTCTATTTAGGGAGTATTTTCGTGTGCTTAATCCTCAATTAAGCAGAGAACATAAGCCGGTGCCAACAACCGATAAATGCAGAATTGAAAAATTACTTAATCAGATCAACCAATTTAGAACAGAATCACTAGAACAAGAGATTAAGAGTAGTATGTAACTTTCAGACTGGGCACAGAGTTATGGGATCTATCAATAGAGAGAATGAGTGAATTCAAATAGACAAGTAAATCACAACAGAAGCAGAACTAAATTCCAGATAGATGAGATGTGAAGAGGTACTTGGCGGAGGTTGAACTCAATAAGTATCCTTATGCAAGAAAAACAACTTTTCAGATAAGCTTAACTTATCCTTCGAGCAGTACCTTTTGATATACCTTCTTCCCTCTCTCGAATACTCAATATGTCAACCAAAGAGAGGCAAGATAACAGCCAGATGTATATATGCAACAATCACAAACCATCAAGCATAGACACGCAATTTTTAGGTGGTTCGATCTCCTGCAGAGATATACGTCCACCCCACACTTAAACCAAGTGTGGCTTCACTACTGATTCACAGTTTCCAATCTGCTGATCCACAGCTTCAGGGAAAACTTCCCAACAGACGTTGTGCCTTACAGCTTAAGCTATCAGAGGAATCCTACTCTACCGCTAGGGATTACAGCTTGCCCAATCCGCTAACACACAGCTTGTAAAATAAGATTTCAAAGCAGAAATTGAAAATCAGAAAAATAAAATAAAAAATGTAGCTCTCACAAAGAGCAGATCAGCTCTGGTACTGAACCAAGAAGCCGGTAACAACAGCTTGTAGAGACTCAGACTCACACTCTCCTAATGATGCACAGCTCTTCTCTCAAAGCTCCTCTTCTTCTTCGATTGACTAGCACTTCTCAAATTTTCTCTCTGGGTTCTTCTCAGGTTCACTCTCTTCACTTTTTGCCCTTGTCTTGTTCTGGATTTTTCCCTTTCTTTGTGTGTATCCTCAAAATTGGGTGATCTGCCCCCTTTTATAAGGCAGTAGATGATGGGCGCGTGGAAACCACGTTTCCCGCCCAAAAGTTCATTCAGATCTGTGTTGAGATGGCCACGTGGCAGCATCTTGGTTTGGTTGCTTTCCACGTGTCAAAAATAGTGTTTCGCCTTTTGCCTTGGATCTCGTGCCACTTATTGGATTACGCGCGTCCTTATGTTCCTACACTTTTAGTAAAGGTCATATCATCAAATACCTTGTAGGCATAGTGAATATTTATAAAGCGTTGACTGAGATAGTGAAAATAAAACACATGGATAATGATCAGACACACGCTCTAATACGATGCTTAGACTATGGCATATAGTGCTTAGACAACAATCACAGAAGGACTCTGTGAACTTCAGCATGAAAAATGCCACTAGCACCTACCTTGCCTTAGACCAATATGCATCACTCGCACCGACTTAAGTTCATGAACTCTTCATACTAGCACTGACCTCAGTGCATAAGAATGAATACTAGCTTCGACCTTAGTGGCTACTAACGTCGACCTCAGTTCATGAAGAAATGCAGGCTGGCATTGACTTTCATGCATGACATTGACTTTACATGCAGACAAAGCTAACTAGCATTGACCTGGTATGCAGGTGGCTAGACGAGCACCAACTCTGATGCAAACAAGATGACTGGCACCGACTTGACTTATGCAGATAGGTAACTAACATCGACTTCACTAAGTAGAAACGACAACTAGCACCGACCTCCCTTACAAGAATCAATACAACTAGCATCGACCTCAAGTATACGTGAGAAGCTACAAGCATCGACCTGAAGTGTGCGTGAGGCACTACTTGCACCGACCTTACTTAGTGTAAGACACTACTAACATCGACCTGGCTCAAAGGAAGATGCAACTAGCATCGACCTTGTGCTAGCACTGACCTTATGAAAATGCTCAACAGGCTAGTACTGACCTCATGAGCATATGCACGCACCATAGTTAACCATGTCTGATGCATGCACCGACCTGATGAGAACTTGACACCGACCTCAGTGAAGAACATCTGAAACATGCATCGACCTTAAGAACAGAAATGCTCAAGTATGCAAACTATTTGATGAAATGACTAAATGAATCAGTGTATGCATTGACCTAACTATTCAGTCAATAGTAACTAGCACCGACCGGAGATGGTCACACTGACCACATGCACGGACCTATGCAGTGCTAGCCCGACCTTAGCTAAATATAGTATGAAGGTGCATAAGTGTTTTATGTAAAGATCTGACATATAAAAAAGTCATCAAAATACACAATATTACCATTGTCAAGATAAAGTCACCAAAGTCAACTCTACAGTCAACCAGGTCAACTCTACTGTTGCCAATCATTCAAAACACAATCAACACATAGCAGTCTCCACACGGCTGATCAACTCCAGAGGAGACCCAACAAATAACACCTGACTCAGGGCTCCTCCTCCCCCCCTAGATCCTATGTAAAGGGAATATTTATGAGGCCTCTGCAGGTCATGCTTGAACCTTGGGGTTATCCCATCATGGTCATGGTTTGACTCTATTCTGGGCCAATAGCCCGTTACGTCTAACATATTTCTATTGGGATCTACTCCCGAATATCAAGCTTGCCATGCTCCCGGCATACATTTGACTTGTAAATTGGGACTCTTGTCCAAGCATGAATTGGTCAATCAACGACCGGCTTTATTTAAATGCTTACCCCTCAATGGGGGATATCTTTTGAAAATTAAGATTTCTTACTCCTTTCATTAATATCAATTTTAGGCTCGAGGGCCCCTTCTCCTGGCGCCGTGACCTTTATGGCACAGTGAGTTTTAGCCTCGACCCGATACTCACAATCATCTGGTTAGTCAGATGGAGCCCACTAGTGGTTCTAGACCGCCTTGGTCTTCAAAACCCGAATAAACTGTCACTTTGGTGACTAGCACGCCCACGCACTTAATAAACAGAATAAACCAAGAACAAAAAGAAGATAAAAAAGATAAAAAAGATGAATGAATGATGAACCCAGCGTGCTTCCAACAGGTTTGGCATGCCCGGTGGGACTAATACCTCCTTTCATCTTCTCGCCAGGATTAGGGGCCCAACGGCCTCTTCCTAAAATTCTAACTCTCTTAATCTGAAATTACAGGTTGCACCCTGAAAAGTACGATGGCTGTGTCATTTGGACCACTCATCATTGCTGATCACGCCGGGTACAGCTACCTGGCCGTGCCTACGAAGTTCGGTGACTTCCCACCGGTGGTCGGCTTCCCCAACTTTCTGGGGGTAGCCTTCATCGAGGTCCTGGATGTCCAAGATATGAAGCCAGCCACTGCTGCAAAAGTGACCCCGACTGATGCTGCTGCACTGGGCTGCTACATCCACTATATCTACTCTCGCACTTCCCACAATAAGAAGCGCTCAACGGCTGCCAGGATGGCAGCGAGAAAAGATGCCGACATGCTGCAAGGCCTGTTGTCAACATCGGGCAAGTCCGTTCTGATCGGAGGCGTCCGGGTGTTTCTGACCGACCACCAAGCCAGAATTACACCTAATCGGGTGATTGCAACTGTACCAGTGCAGAACTCCTTTTAAGCACTGGCTAAAGACAAGACGGACCATGTGAAGTCCGGATCAAGGGGGGGTTTTCCCCGAAGCCAACCAAGTTTAAACAAGTGTGGGTGCCCAAGCGGATGCGGGCCCCAGTTGCTGCCCAACCGGAACCTGTTCAAGCTGATAGGTTCGATAGAAAAGAAGAAGAAGAAAAATAAGAAGAAAGAATCGAGGTGCCAGCTCTGATGCCTCGCAGATCGGCCTTCCAGGCCTATGGCCGCCGGGCGAATGTCTATGCTTACAACAGAAAATGTGGCAAGAGAGCCGAACAACGGCGGCTCGCTTACAGGTCGCCAACTCAACACAGTATGTCACCATCAGCACTCTGCCCCACAGATGGGCAAGATGACATTACTCAGGCCGTCTGAGGATATTTCCGGGGCCTCAGGAACACACATCAAGGGATGCAGCGGCTCTTGGAGGCTATGAACGCCATAGAAGATGAAGACCGGGGAGAACAAGTCAACCTAGAAGAAGTGGTAGATGAAGGTTACGATTGCTATGGACCATCCTTCCACGAAGAAACTACACCGAGGATCTCGGTGTTCGATAGGCTAACCTTCCCTGGACAATCTGTAGCACCCCGGATAAAAATGATAGAGACATTGAACTTTTTCCTAAATAAATAATTCTACATGAAGGCCTTATAGAGAAATATACCTTATGAGGGCCACTATATAATTATACATCCATTTAAGAGGCCCAACATCACGTAAAGGCCATTATATAGACAATACGTATAGGGCTTTTCATTTTTTTCAAAACTATTGGAATGGGCGCCCCTTTCAAGGGTTCCAATTACAAAATTAGAGCCCCCATGCAAGGGCGCCAATTCCCTTCATAGGGCCACCAACCAATTATATATGGGCCACCAACCAGCTATATATTAATATATATACATCTTAAAGACCCACAAGTGAAGAGGGTCCAGCCTTTTCCTAAACAATAGGAATGGGCGGCCTAATGCAAGGGCGCCAATTCCACTGAGAAGGGGCCCCCAGCTAATGGGCGCCCCTGTGCAAGGGCGCCATTTCTTCAGGCCCCCCCAATCCATTATTCCGTTGGCCTACAAATACATTAATGGCACCGAAAGTGCCAGTTGGGGAGACAATGGCCTGAATCCACGAATCTGGATCTGGGTTTTTGGTGCATAGTGAATGAGCACTTACAAATGGGTTATATCTAGGGATCTGAGAAGGAAAAAAAACCCTCGCAGGAGTATTTTTCTCTGGTCATGCGTTCTTCTTCCTACTGCTACGTGAGGAGGCTACTTCCTCTTCTTCTTTCTTCTTCTTTCTTCTTCCTTCTACTTCCTGTACCTCGTTATTCACATGAAAAGGTATGTTTTCTCAAGATCTAGCCTAACAAGTAGTTAAAATAGGGTTACAATCATGATTAGCAGTAGTTTAGCTTCATCTTCCACATGATATAGCTTGTTGCACTGGTTTTACGAATATCATGTTACACTGGTTTTACGGACATCAAATATATATATCCTGATTTATTGAAATTAGAATTTACTGCCATCAAGTAATGGGAGCCTAGCTCCTGGGCGCCATTTCCTGAATGGGCGACCCAGTAATGGGGGCCCATTAATTGAAGACTTTCCAACCAGTCGCCAATTCTTTTTCCTGTAATTAATAATCACCATGTTAGAAATTTTATATCTATGAAACTAAACCATAAAGTTCTTGCATGAGTATGATTCTGTGATCCTGATATTTTTCTCTATCTATCCATGTCCTTATTTTTTGATTCCGAGAACTTTAGAAATCATGAATAGTAATTAGTGTCTCAAAACTTACATGCCCGGTGCGTAGATGACCCAGAAGAATGGGCGCCCTTGACTAGGACGCCATTTACTTGATTAATGACTTTTTGCAGAGTCACCAATTAAATGGTGACACTGTAGAGGGGCGCCATTTCCTTTTGATAAAATATATATATATATATATATAGGGATTGGGCGCCCCTTCCCACAGGCGCCATTTACTTAAATAATGGCACCTGTGGGGGCGCCAATTCCAATCTAGCAGGGTATGGGCGCCCCCTGTCCAGGCGCCATTTACTGATATAATGGCACTCGCCAAGGCGCCATTTCTTGATATAATGGTAGCCAGAAGGGCACCATTTCCGCCCTGATGATTTCCAGGTTTCCCAGAGTTTGTCTGTTTCACAGAATGGGCGCCGCTCTATGAGGGCGCCAATTCTGAATATAATGGCTACCCGAAGGGTGCCAATTCAGTAACCTGTGGTAGCCCTTGAGGCGCCAATTTCACCTAGATTCTCAGTATGTCGCGTGTTTTACACGGTTTAGTCACGGCTCATCCTTACATGATAAAATGTCCTTGAAATCCATTCATGAAATCTACCTTATGTTCCTACAATGGTTAAACCCTTGGAATTCTATATTGGCTATAAATGAGAATGGATGTCGAAAGAAATACATGAAATAATGTTGTGCATATAGGGCCCGATCTGGTCTTGGGAGGAGCACCCAAAGGTACTTGTGCCCATGGGAGTTGAATTATCACGGTGTTTAAGTATTGCACCGAAGTACTTGCTTGCTAGACTTTAGACATCCCACTCACTCTCTCGTGACACTACTTGCTTGCTTGACTTGACTTGCGTGGCCCGAAAAAGAGCAATTACTTGACTTGTGTGGCCCGAAAAAGGGTAAAGTACTTGCTTGATTGAAATAGTCAATTCCAGTTACACGTACTTGATATTACATGTGCTTGATATTACTTGCTTGAGCATGATCATTACTTGCTTGAACTCGTCCCTCGCTTTCTTGGAAAATTGTGTAAACACTTTATAGTACTTGAAATCCTACAATACTATTTCTATAAGTTATTGATATCTGGCTTGTCAACACTTGATAGTACTTGAAAACATGCGATATTCTTCTATACAGTTCATGATTTTTTTGCTTGTCTAACATGCATAAGATATACTTGCATTACATGTAACATGTAATTTACTTAAAGATTGCTCGAACTTGAGATGTAATTCCTACTGAGCGATTCTTAACCTAGTTGTATTCTAACATTTTTCAGGTAACTTGGATAGCAACCACCACCCGGATGGGAATGAGACCGAGTGATGAGTGCTAGAATCACCGATCATTGAACCGTTAGCTAGTCGTGTCTTTTGTATCTTGAGTCCTTGCCCTGTATTTTCAGTTATGATTGATCTAGTTGGTTAGAACTTGTTAAGGCTTGTAACCTTATGGTTTAAAATTGGGTCATTATCTTTTGGATAATTGGAAAATTGTCATCTTGGACTATTGGTATTATTTTGGAAATTTAGATCTTAGTTATTTTGCGCACTCTATCTTTTGTAAGAAAAAAAATCTTATTGCTCTAATTACTTGGATCTATATAAGCTGGTCGCGACCCCGGGTATCTTCCGCGCTCGGGGCGTGACAGTCTTCGTGGTATCAGAGCCTAGGATTTCAAATTCCCAGGAAAAACCCAAGTCCAAAGATAAGTTTACTCCTTACACCCGGTGAGATGGATAGAGCCATGGGTTAAGTTCTATAATGATATTCGATCTTATAAAAAAACATGATTCCTTATTATACTCACATTCTCTTGTAGGATCATGGCCGCTGAACGGGCACAATGGTGCGAGATGCAGAGCACCGTGCAAGGTCTTACGTAGGCGCTACAGCAAGTGGCGCAAGGCGGAGCTAACCGTGGAGCTGGTGATCTCCATAGAGGTTTTCGCAACATGAACCCACCAAGATTCGCGGGCTCGTCTGACCCCGAGTATTTTGAAAACTGGTTGAAGAAAATTGAAAGAATTTTTTGTGTAATGCAATGCACGGATGAAGAAAAGGTTTTACTAGCTATATTGCAACTGGAGCGGTACGCTTGAGGCTGGTGAGAATCTGTAGAAGCAACATTGCCCTGTGACAATGTCACATGGGATGAATTTGTTGAACATTTCAACACCAAATACTTTTCTGACCGCATTCAGGAAAAGAAGGCCGTGAAATTTGCCGCACTAAAACAACAGACCCTGAAAGTGGCCGAGTATGAGGCTCAGTTCTCAAGACTGTCCAGGTATGCACCCCACTTGGTGTGTCCTGAAAAGATGAAGGCAAGAAGGTTCCTCAATGGGCTTCGGCCCCAATATATTACCCAACTTACACTGATGGACATCCAAATCTATTCGAAAATGGTTCGGTGTGCCCAGCTGCTAGAGGACGCCACCAAATTATCTGAGAAGATTCGAGGAAGGGACAAGAAGGAACTTGTCACAAGCCCGAGAAATTTCAAGCCATCATTTAACAAGAAGAGGTTCTACAATGGAGGGGAGTCTTCCACGGAAAAGAAATTTCAAAAAAAATGACAAGCCATTCTCTACCACCGCACCTTCTAAGGAGGTTTGCAAGTATTGTGACAAGGCCGCTCATAAGACCGAGGAATGTTGGAGGAAACTAGGAGCCCACCTCTAATGTGAAAGTCAAGAACATCGAATCCCTGATTACCCATTGATGAATGAGCAAACCACTAAAGATGAGAAGCGTCTGGCAAATAAACAAGGCCGTCTGCAAGCTCTCCACGAGACGTAACCCACGGAAGGTGGAATTGTGGAAGGTACACTAATTGTTTGTTCTAAGAATGCTAAAGTTTTATTTGATACCGGAGCAACTCATTCATTTGTTTCCAAGAAATTTGCTACTTCATTTTCTAAGAAACATGAACTGTTAGATTTGGTTATATCTACACCTCTTGGGAACGAGTCCGATATCACACATCACTACCCAAACTGTAAGGTTATGGTTAAGGGAAACAATCTACCTGTCAACCTGATATGTCTAGATATGAAGGGGTATGATGTCATACTAGGTACCAACTGGTTATCCACACACAAGGCTACTGTGGATTGCCGAAATGGTAAGATCACTTTCGTGGATTACCCCGAGTTGGTTTACTTTAGCCCTCGGAATAGATCACCTCTTATCTCAGCTCTCCGAGCTAGCAAACTTATAAGTAAAGGATGTGTGGCTTTCATAGCATTTATGACTGCTACAGAAGTCGAGGAGTCTAAACTTGAAGACATCCGTGTGGTTCGGGATTTTCCCGATGTTTTTCCAGAAGAATTGTCCGACTTACCCTCGGAGTGGGAAGTGTCGTTCACAATCGACCTTGTTCCTGGTGCTGGTCCTGTTTCCAAGGCACCTTAAAAAATGTCCCCCGCTAAGCTTAAGGAGCTAAAAGAGTAGCTAATGGAGTTATTGAAAATGGGTGTCATCAGGCCAAGTACTTCCCCATGGGGAGCACCCGTGCTATTCGTCAAAAAGAAGGATGGATCGATGAGACTCTGTATTGACTATCGACAACTAAACCACCTTACAATCAAGAACAAGTACCCGCTGCCAAGAATTGATGAGCTGTTCGATCAATTATCTGGAGCTACATACTTCTCCAAGGTTGATCTTCGTTCTGGTTATCACCAACAGAAGATCAAAGAAGAAGACATTTATAAAACTATATTCCGAAGCAGGTATGGGCATTACGAATTTATTATTATGCCTTTCAGACTAACAAATGCCCCTGCAGCTTATATGCAGTTAATGAACAGCACCTTTAAGCCACATCTGGATCAATTCATTGTGGTCTTTATTGATGATATTTTAATTTATTCAAAGTCTGAAGAAGACCATGAAGAACATCTGAAGAAGGCATTGCAGAGATTGAGGGAAAATAAATTATATGCCAAATTTAGCAAATGCAAGTTCTGGCTCGAGGAAGTATCCTTCATGGGCCATGCAGTCTCGAAGAACGAAATTTCTGTAGACCCATCAAAGGTCGAAGCCGTGAAGAATTGACAATGACCAACAAATGCAACGGAGATTCGAAGCATCTTGGGTCTAACTGGTTACTATCGACGTTTCATCAAGGACTTCTCAAAGATTGATGCTCCTCTCACCAGATTGACTCGAAAGGAAGTGCCTTACGAGTGGAATGAAGATTGTGAGAAGAGTTTCCAAGCTTTGAAGGATCTCTTGACCACTGCTCTGATAGTTCACACAATAGGTGAGCTAGAAGGGGGGGATGAATAGATCACCCCCAATTTTAAAATAATTCAAAGACGGACTAATGTAGTTCAGAAACGCAGTAGGGAAGCTTCTCTAGTCTAGCCACGTAGCAGACAGATAGACTGATGCTTAAAGAAAACGATAGCTACGATGTGCAACAATCGAACAGCTGGCGTGCTGAAAATAGTATGAAAGACAAATATGTAAACCACACCAATGGGACGGAGAGTTTTAAGGTGGTTCGATTGCAATCTGCAATCTACGTCCACCCCTTACTCCTCCGGAGCAAGGCTTCCTTACACTAAGAAAATCAATCCGCATACTCAGTCTGCAACATCTGCTGCCTTACAGCTTGCCCCGAGGAACAATCTACTCGATCTTCCTTTGACCACAAGAAACACTAGAGGTCCAACCTCCCTTCCTTTGCACACCGCAAAGGGAACCCCGTGAATTGCTCCCAGCAACTCACGAACCAGATGATCAATCCTCTCTTCCTCCAAACACGATGGAGGGAAACCATGAGTAGCACACCACTACTCACAACCGGAGACAGTCTCCCTTCCTCCAACTAAACTTGCAGGGTAACAGACAGGTATTGAGAAATGGAAAACAAAACTCGAAGATGAAAACAATCAGAAAAACAATCGTTCAGAGACAATAAGAATGTAGCTTCCGTGGAAGCAAGCTTTCAGACTCTAATCCTGGCGATCACTCAGACTCTTCTATTTCTGGACTGGCTCTTTTCACGAATGGGGAAAATTCAGTACAAGCACTGGCTTCAGATACTCCCTCTTTTTCTATCTTCAACTTTTTTTCTCTCCCAGCCTTCGATCCCTTTTTATAGCAGATGATGGACGCGTGGGTATCACGATTCCCACCCAATCCTTTCACGCAGATCTGATCCTTTTTGATTCCACGTCTCAGAATCGTGGTACTGTAATAGTCCATGTGGCAGGATCAACTGTTCCAGTCCTTGCCTTGGATCATGAGCCATCGACCTGGTACTTTATATAACACGTGCAGTTTGCTCAGTAGATGCTCGACTATATAACTCACCTGGCAAAGATACGTAGTAAGTGTTAGCCATTTGATAATAAGCACTGACCTTAATGCACAAAGATAGAAATGTGCACAGACTCTAAACAGTGAAGTGCACGGACTTTATGTGAAGGAGGAAAAACATGCACCGACTTTGAAGACATATAAGCACAGACCTTGTGTATGTGCAGGTAAAGTATGCACTGACCTTGGTATGTGCAAAACATAACCTGCACCGACCTTGTGTATGGTCAAGACAAAATCTGCACTGACCTTAGCATGAAACATTAACTAGCATGGACCTTAGATGCACGACCATACAAACTAGCACCGACCTTATGTATGGTCAAGACAGAATATGCACAGACCTTACATGCAGTTTTAAGAGCTTGCACTGACTTGATATGGCACGAAGCAAAAGATGCACCGACCTTATATGTGTTTCTACAGGAACGTGCACGGACTTTGGTCTCCTATATGCATTAAGAGAAAAATATGCACAGACCTTTACGCATGAATAAACAAGAGTTGCACTGACATGTCTACATGGTGCGAAAAGTTGCACCGACCTTAGATGTGTGAGAACCCAACTAGCATTGACCTTGTATGCACTACACACTGTGCTAGCATTGACCTTGGGTATGCATGAAGCGTAGCTAGCATCGACCTTATATGCGCGATGATGCACACTAGCATCGACCTTACTAAGCACGCAAAGCAACTGACACTGACCTCGCTATATGAGCAACGCTACTAGCACCGACCACCTTTATACTAAACTGAACACGTTGACGTTATATGACTGCTAAGGCAGAATGTGCTTAGACTCGAAAGCAACAAACAGTGACTTCATGCAGACACACTGATTTCAATGGCTCAAGTGAACAAACTCCAATGCACAGACTCATGATTACTTCAGACATATTCTGTTTGATTTAAGGTGTTTGCCTTTTTATGATGTCTGACATTTGACTTATGGTGTTTATCATCATTAAAACCACAGGGACACAACAGTCCCCCCCTTTTTGATGATGGCAACACTATGAGCCAAACAAATTAAATGATGTCATTAGAAAATGAGGGTGTTTAAGCATGCAAACTATCAGACATGCAATCAATCAAACATACAAACAATGTCACACACTGACTCCCCCTGACACACAGACTCAGACTTTACTCAAGACACACTAACTCCCCCTGACACTATGACTTTCAACCAGAACTCCCCCTGACACTATGACTTTCAACCAGAAAATACTCCATGCCCAAAAACATTCTCAAAGCTATTCTCATAAGCCATTTTCCCCTTAAACTCTCAGACATCTTCTCCCCCTTTGACATCATCAAAAGGAATGTAGGGAGAAACAATGTACTATAAAGCTTCAGAGACCATAGACAATTAATTCACTTAGTAGAAAAAACATCTCATGAGCAACTCTTAAAGATCCAAGTAAGGTAACTGAATAGAGCTGAGATACCTCGTAGCTAATAAGCAATAAAGGCACAGAATAAGAGTGAAGATTATCATCTTACAGAAATAAGAATGAGGACCATGGTGAAACAGTTATGCCAAGAGAAAGCTGTCTAAATGCTTTACTAATCAAGTAAATGGAGGCTCATCAACTGTTGGATGGTCCAGAGGTATTGAGGACAAACAGTCTACAAAGATTTTTGGAGGGGTGAGAAAAAAATTTCTTTGTTGAGCAGTAAAGTCACTGAGTAATTTTGGTAAGTCACATATTGATATGTGAGAAGATGCCTCGATTAGAGGTCAAAATTCCTAGATTCTCAGTGTGATAACCATATTACTTCTCTTTAGAGAACAGAGTTAGCAATATAAGTGTCTTTTGACGTGAGGAAACACCTTGATCAGAGGCCTGAATCCCCAGCTACTCAACACTTTAATGCCATTGCTCTACCATGAATTCTTAAATTTTTTAGAAACTTTTTAATCTGAGATATTCTGGCACTTCATGACATAGAGTATGATTCATTTCTTTAATGAAGTATCTAGTTTCTCAGAAATGAGAACATTGCTCTGAATAGTTGAAATTCCCCTAAACAAGTTGCTTTTATTTGTTGTATGATGTTTGAAGACAATACCAGATGGACTGATCCTCAGAGAGTTTGCTTCTAGAAATTTAAGTTTCAAGCATTTAGGAGATTTCATGATATAAGATTGTCAACAATGATCCATGTTCAGTAATGATGTAGGAAGATAGTCTTCAGATTCTCTATCTAGGTCTTTGCAGGATTATTAGAGAGAAGCTTTTCAGCTAAATTTCAGTTAATCAAATTTGAAAGTTTAAGAGAGTTGAGAGCTTCTAGATTTTATGAAGAAGACTGCTTTAGGTTCTCAATGAGCTTGGTGCAGTAACATGATCTCTCAAAATCCTTTGAATCAGTCACCTAAGACCTCAAACTGACAGACATGAAACTCCCCCTTACACCTAGACTGACTGATGGACTCCAACCTATCAGCTTTGAAGAGGCAAGATCTCGCGCTGGTCCTGAGCGGGTAGTGGATCACTAGATAGTGATCTGCAAGAAAGGGAAACGGATCAGGGGGCCCAGGGATGAGTCCCTGGGGAAAACCCTCCGATGCTTAAGTCAGTAGAGCTATGGTGGGAGCAATATAGGGAGGGAGTAGCTTCTGCGCGAGATCCCTCTCCACCAGAAGGGTGAAGTGGTTCCTGCTCAAGAGTTTTGAGCGTGTGATTGCTCTTACCTTTCGTCAGAGGGTATCCCTGGGTTAAATAGTGCGCCGTCTTCTGGAGTCCTGTAAGTCGAGGGGTTTCAGGTGGGGGTTACATCCTCGACGTGGGCTTTTATTACCTTATCGTGAGAGCGTTATCACCTTGGGGAGCTGGAGTCCCTCACCTTTATAACTTCCTGCTCACAGAGGACTCTTAACGGCTGCATGGATAAGCAATCGTCGGCCGTTCCGAGCTCAGAGAGGCCAGCCCTATCCGGGCGGTAGGCTTAGCTCAGATGAAGATGGGTCAGATCGGTCGGCATGCGCCTTCTTCTCCCGGGCGGAGGGATGACTCGGGCATGGACCTTTCCTGTGACCTGACCGACGCTCGGGCCTTCCGAGCCTAGAGGCCGCCTAGGAATGTAGTATCCTCGAGCAAATCTTTTATTGGGCTTTCTCGCCTAAGTGGGCCCCAAGGGGCTGTCACTTGGCTGAGCTGAGCCTTGTTGGGCCCTGAGGGGCCTAGTTCGGCTGCTCTTAATTGGGCTACAGAAATCCCCCTCTCCACTTGTCCCCCTCCTACTCTCGAGCCTTAATAAGCTCGGAGGAGTAGTCATTTGGGGTTTTGGACCAGCGTGGCTCAGGTGGGTGGAAATCTGGCAGTGTTATGAAGCCCCATGTCGTGGTCACCTGGGCCCGTAATAATTGCAATCCTGACAGATTTGAAATGAAGGGGCCCCCTTTTCTCGGAGGTCAGAACGACGCGCCGCCTCCCGCATGGGTTTATAGGCGTTGGGCGCTGGTTGTCATCCCAGACTCTTTCAATTGTTAGGGTTTTGGCTTTCCTTCACTTCTTTACTTTTGGGGCTCTTTGATGCGCCGTGAGGACACTGCGGAGGAGCAAAGACTTGCGGCGGCGTTTGAGGAGTTGGTGAAGATAACTGCGGAGGCGGTCCGACAGCTTTCTCCTCCCCCAGAATCTTCGAGGTCTCGAGAGAATTCTTCTTCAAGTTCATCCTCAGAATCCATGGCGGGCCAGCGTTCGGGTGCCGAGGCATGGGGCGACGAACCGGTGGTGAGAGCGCCTGTCCAGAACTACAGCGAGTTGGGGGAAGCCGAGGTGAAGATGCTGGAGCATCAGTTTCGCCTGCCTCACAAGTATAGCTTTGCTGCTGCTGCCCCGTATGAGACGAGCCTGGACTCTCGCACGGGCCACATCTGCACCTTTCTTCTGGCGTGGAAGAGTGGGTTTCGCCTCCCCTTCGAGCCCTTTATTCTCACGCTTCTCAACTTTTTCTAGTTGGCATCCATTCAGTTGGTATCCAACTCGTACCTTCTCCTCTCCGCTTTCTGAATCCTCTGTCGCCAGTGTGGGGTTCCTCCTTCCTTGGACCTCTTCCACTATTTCTTCGAGTTGAAGGCACACCCGTCGGCTGGGAAGGGTTTTTACTTCATCTAGGCGAGGAGGAATAGCAGCTGTATTTCGCTGGCGGCGAAGGATTCTTCGCACAAAGGGTGGAAGACCCAATTTTTCTGGGCGACGATTAATTCTGTGGAGACTTGGAGGTGCCAAGTAATGCCCAATTTCCACCCGAATATCCCTCCCCGGCAGGAGGAGTTCCCCCCACATGTGGAGTAGTATGCTGCTCGTTTGCTGAAACATCGCCAGTCTACCGAAGAGCTAGTGACGCCGGAGAATATCGAGCGGTGTCTTCCTACGCGGCTGAAGCTGTCAGGTGCCCCAACTTAGATCCTCCTTCGGATGTGGGGGTCATCTTTCTTTTTCTTGATCACGCCTTCTTCTTTGTGCAGACACCAGGCGGGAGCCTCTGGAGGAGGCCGCTGAGATCATTGAGCTTGGCGACGACTCGGCGGCTGATGAGCCGGGCGCCCCTGTGGTGATAGGTTCGGTGCAAGGATTCAGAGGGGGGGTGAATGAATCCCACCCTTCAAAAAACTTTTCACTCAATAAAAGACTAGAACACTATCAAATGCAAGATAGACAGTCTGAAGAACAAATTGAATTTTCTTTTAAACCAATGAGCAAACTTATATATAAGGCTCACCTAAATAAGCAACTAGCAGAAGAATGCAATCAACTCTCAGCACGGATAGAAACAAGAATGCATAAAGCAATCTGTGAAGGGGGTAGAAGATAAGGAACAATCGCACAAGCCCAATCACACAGCACAGAAGATTTTTTAGGTGGTTCGGTCACCAAGACCTACATCCACCCCTCACTCCCAACAGGAGTGAGGCTTCCACTAGCACAAGCTAGTAACCTGCAGACTCAGTCTGCGAACACACGCTGCCAAACAGCTTGACCAGGGGAGCATCCTCCCCTCTTCCTCCCAACCGGAGGGAACACCAGTGACACCCAGTCACCAGCAACCAGAGACCTAAGTCTCTCTTCCTCCAACCCAGAGGGTACACCTGGACCTGCTACCAGCAAGACTAGAACCGGAGGGCTAGCCTCCCTTCTCCTGACCCACCAGGAGGAACCCGATTCCCAGCAGGTCAATCGGAAGAACAAGAATAACCAAATGAAAAAGAAAAAATAAGAAACGGAAAATACACAGCAATCGGAAGGCTGTAAATGAAGAACAAGAATGTAGCTCTCAAAGGAGCAGATCTGGCTTAGATTTAATCCAGACGCCAGAGGACAGATCTTCAATAGCTTCTTCCTTCTTCTCCACGAACTCTCTCTCTCCCTATCTCTCTTTCTTTCTCCTCTGCTCTCCTTTTCTCTCACGCTATTCTCTCCTTCTTCTCTGCAACCCTTTTTCTTCTGCCGGCTCACTCTTCTTCTATTTCTTCTTCTTCTCTTTTTCTTCCTCTTTTCTTTTTCTGGATCGAAGGGCTTTTCGCTCTCCAGGCTTCTTCTTCGATCAGTCTTCTATAGAGGATGAAGACTCGTATATATAGCATCAGCATCAGCATCAGCACATTGGGTGAGTGTGGCTTCCACGTTTCCTGCCCTAGAAATTCGGACCACGTGGCAGCATCCTGGTTCTTTTTCCCATCAGATCACGTGCCCCCTCATCAGTACGCTAAGCAACTGGAGTGAGGTGGCGTTAACGCACTTGCTTCAAGGAGTTGACGCAGCCTTCAAAGACATTCTACTAGCAAGACTCAAGTCTGTTGCGTTGACTCCATCAGCCTGCAGCGTTGACGCATCTGTGATCCAGTGATCAAGTTTTCAACAGATGGGTGTGCTGCGTCGACGCTATCAGCATGTTGCGTTGACGCATTGGTGTTCCAGCATCTGTACTTACATGGCTTCAGCCCTCTCACGTTTCGTCTGGAGTGCGTTGACGCATTGTGCAACTGTGTCCACCCTCTGGTCACCTTGTTGATCCATCAACCTGCTGCGTCGACGCCACTTGATGAATGCGTTGACGCACCAGAGTAATCCTGTAAGCTCCTTTCCAGATTGTTTGAACTACTGCGTCCACGCCACTTGATCAAGGCGTTGAGGCATTGTGTGTTCCAGCAAGCAAACAGCCTAGCCTTTTTAACTGCTGCGTCGACGCTTCCACTGCTGCGTTGACGCGTTGGTGTATTTTTGCAACTAATAGTTCAGCTTGTTTGCATGCTGCGTGGACGCTAAGAACTCCAGCGTTAACCTTCTAAACTGTCTCCGAGCTAGATACCTATCAGGCTTAATGGCTGCGTCGACGCTGTCTAGCAATGGCGTTGACGCATTGATACGTTCCAGTGATCAAACAGCCTCCCCTCTTTAACTGCTGCGTCGACTCTTCCAACTCGTGGCGTTGACGCACAGAGTAATCCAGGAGCTTCTTTCTTGATTGTTTGAACTGCTATGTCCACGTGTCAGCATTTCAGCCTCTTGGATCACGTGCCAAGTCTTGATGGCCTGAATCATCTGTAGATAGACAGAGGAATAATGAACGTATATACTTAAGCAGTAAATGATCAAGTGTGTACAGTGTTAGTGTGTACAGTGTGAACACTGAGTGAGTGTTTAGAGTTGAAGATGTTCATACGAACTCAGTGTATATACTTGCTGAAGGCTGCATTATTATAACAGGGGAGTGTGTAGACTGAATTAAGTAAAGCATGTTATCTGACAGCCATATGAACTCCATTCACTTACATGATAAAACATGAATTAATCGAGCATATAAAAGAAAGCATTATGATCAGAGAATGACTGAATAATTGCATGATGGCACACCCAGCAAGATGACTCACAGTGATTAACTCACATAAAAAACCAATCATCAAAACCACCATTAAAACCATCATCAAAATCACAGGGGCACAACAATCTCCCCCTTTTTGATGATGGCAACACTACACAGTGAGTCAATCTGATGACTCAAACTATTCTCCCCCTTTGACTTCATCAAAAAGAAAAATAGTTTGACAAATTAAAGCATGAAAAAAAATCAGTCAATTCCTCCCCCTTGCAAGAACATGATTCTCACCCTTTAAGAGTTTCAGCAAAAACATGAGTTAGAGATGATTAAAAGGAACCTGCATGCAATGATTGACTGATGTTCTCCCCCTTTTGTATAATCAAAATAAACCATGGGAAGGGGTATGAATGCAGATGCAGATACCAGAATGCAAGATGTCAATTCTTCTCCTTCTGTGCAGCATGATGCATATGACAAGGAGGCTCCCCCTCAATAAATGGAATCTTATGAGATAGATGAGAAGGAGACCACAGGGGCAGACAAGGAGAAGTTCAGGTCAATGAGCCAAGGACATGAATCTCATGAGCAGAAGAGTTTCAATTAATAGATTTTTCAAGGATGCTCCAAACACAAGAGATTCAGCCAGATTTTTAAAGAGATATCAATCTCATAAATCTAAAACATAAGTTTTCAAAGTCTTCCATTATAGGGGCTTATGAATGAGCTTTTTGAACAGCATGGTTTAAACATGATGTATGCAGAGTTTATCAATAAAATTCTGTATTGATATCTAAAACCATGGTTTAATAAAAATGAACCAAGCCCTCATATTTATCTTGATAAAACTCCCTTTCTCTTACACAATCAAAATTATTGACTTCTTTCGGAATTACATGCATCAGTATTGAAGTCAAGCAATTATGAAGTCATATGATTTTGTCTAGGGTTGTAGCAATTTGATTTTAGCATCAATATTTAGATATTTCAATTTGTTCAACAATTTTTCATGCTACAAATTTTACGAGCACTCTAGTTCAGTGCACACCTTGTAATTAGAGAATATACCTTGATCAGAGGTCAATATCCCTAAGCACTTAGTGTGACTAACTGTCATGCTATATATGAACAAAGAAAGCATTTACACATCATGACACACTGCAAATCATTTCTTGATGAGTGAGTTATATTTCTCAGTGTACATGCCATTGCTCTGCCTGATTTTCAATGAATTTTATGCAGAGTTAACTAAGGCACCTCATGACACAGTCCTTTGGACATGTGTTTCTCAGTGACCAAGGTCATTGCTCTGACAATTACTTTACCCTTTAGACAATTTAGAAACATTCATTTGCTGCAAAACAATATTAATCTCATGTAGTTAACCAAATAAGGTCATGTATTCAAAAGTGCAGATTTCAGAAGTTTTTGCAAGACACAGCATGAAACAGTTGGTTAAGATTTATTAAACATGATTCAGATATGTTAAGAGATTTTAAAGTTAAACTCCATGAATACATTAAGCTTAAACCACATGAGTTTTTTTAGACATTCATAAAAGCGTATAATAGAAGATTTCTAGTTCAAGATTTTTCAGATTTATGATCGAGATAGCCCATCGAAATCTTCATGAAGGACTGAAATAATTCTGATACCAAATGATACCAATTGTTATCAATTGATACGAGAGATTTTGAAGCTCAGTGTTTTCAAATTATGATCAAGGTTTGGTCAAATAGAATCAATGAAAGGGATATGCACACAAGGCAAGATATCAGGAGGCCAGGCAAGTTCCAGGATGTTCAAAGTTAACATGCAATGAACTCTGACATAAATGTATGCACATGACTACCTTCATGCAATGTATTGACTCCCCCTGACAATATGCATTCAGTCAATCTTTTTGGCATCTTTCATGAGATGCAATGCAATTAACTACATGTATGCAAAAATACATGCGCAGACACAACATAAGTCTATACACAACTCCCCCTGAAAACATGCAATGTTTGCCATGAAAAACTGAACATATGATTTTGATTCATGCACATTCAGACTGTCCTATCCAGCAAAGTGACCCATGGTACTAGGCGGAGCACTTGGTCTAAAAGACCACCTCACACATAGTAAGAACCTCTAGACAGATTTTCCTGCCTTTTGGTACCTTACCATTTATATACCATTGAGGTCGTGCATGATAATGCAATACGCAGTCCAGATTTCCAATCAATTATCAATCTGAATTATGCACTGATATCTTAACATGTGCTCATGAGAAGCAGGGCAGATTTTTAAATGTGAGCATGCATACATGGATCAAATACACACCAAAGCGTCAACGCATTAGTGTCAGCGTCGACGCAGTGAACAAGGTAGCAAACGAAAGACGCACAATTGCGTCTACGCAGTCAGCCAAATGCGTCAACGCACTAGAAGCCATACAGAACCCATATATATGAAAACAGACAGGTACGAGCTAATGGGAGGGCAAATTCCAAGCCACATACATATGCAGTTTAGTTTTTCAGACGTTTCAAAGTGCATGATCAGAGAGTAGTGCAAATGGCAGATGATAAATGAATATGCAAGAACAGATTTAATATGCATGCACTAGATGAAGCTAAGAACAGGATATGCAAGAATACATCAAACCAGATATGCAATGAGTTTCAAAATGGGAAATGCAGAGAGATTACCTGAAAAGTTCAGAAGGGGTTTTTCTTTGAGTGCCTTGGTTTATTACCCCTTTTATTTCAGTCCCAAGGCACACCTGTAAAACAAGGTTTATTTTGCACAAACAGGTACCCAAGAAGTCTTGGGTCCTGACATGACATTATCACTTCTAGCAGGTTTTCTCAGTACATTTTTAACTTGATAGCAAGGAGCAGCAGTTTTCAGATCTGATTTATGCACATTCTTGTTAGCATGAATTCTATGTGCATATGCATGAGATTTCTTGTTAACAGAATAAAAATTATGTTTGCCAAAATCAGTTTGGTTTTGATATCCTGCCAGCCAACAGGTTGCAGCCCTGTGACCTTGCTTCCCACAATGATGGCATGTAAATTTCGCAACATGGAGTTTAGCAGAGTTATTCTGAACATGCCAACAATGGGCTGCAATGTGGCCCATCTTGCCACAGTGAAAGCATGAATTAGAACTTTTCTTACCAGCATTCAGCCAGCATTCAAATCTCTTATGACCCAATTTTCCACAATTAAAGCATGTCATATGCTGGTTTATTGGAACTGACTTGTTCTTGTTAAGAGCATGATCATTTGCATGAAATTTATTCTTATCACTCACAAACCAGCATTGTAAAATTTTATGTCCTAGTTTACCATAATGAAAACAATGAATTTTCTTTTCCCTAAGGACATGAGTTTTAGCATGATTTTTTTGTGAATTAATAGCAGCAAGGTCATCTAACTCCAATGATTTGCATTCATGCATGAGATGACCCATTTCATGACAGTAAAAGCATTTGGATTTCCTGTTTTGAGCCGAATAGGATTTCTTAGCATAAGAAGTCCTAACATGAAATCTATCATTATCATTCTTTATGACAAGGCAATCATCAAGTACATGGCCAGAACTTCCACAATAGAAGCATTCAACATTCCTTCCGTGGATAATTGGAAATTTTCTAGCCTCAGGCTTGTTTCCATGAAATTTACTATTCTTCTTCAGTTTTCTCATTTTCACATTTTCTTTCTGTTTTTGAATCTTCTGATCATCTGACTGTTTTGAAGAAGGTGCAGAAGTACTAGCTAAGTTTGAGCTACTCACAAATGTTGCGTATAGTTTGTTCCTTACAGCTTGCTTAACTTGAGAATTGCACCTTTTCTCTTCATTCAGTTTGGTGACTTCCACATTCAAAGAATATTTCATTTTTTTCTTTACCTTTGGCAAATTTTGACAGAGAGTTGTTTAGGTTTTCAATTTCAATTTGCAAGGTCATAATGTGGTCTTCACATGAGATAACCTGATTTTGTAACCCATCATTCAGACTTTTCAGGATCTCATTCTCCTGAGTTAGCTTCAATTCAATGTTCACTTCTTTTTCTTTCAAAACTGATTTTTCTCTTTCAACCGTTAGCCATCTTTCAGATAAAACGGTGGTAAGGACCATTAGCTTCTTATTTTGCTCCTTCAGGTGGATGTTTTCTTCAATCAGCTTATCTTTTAATTTATCAGTTTCCTTCTTCTGAGTCAGCAGAGAATCATTTTCTTCTTTCAAGGAAGTGATTAAGTTTTCCTGTACATTATCATCAGAATGTAATTCTTCAATCAATTCCTTCAATTTAGATTTTAGATTTTCATTTTCAGCCTTTAGACATGTGATTTCAGCATTTTTCTCTTTTCTTAATTTTCTCTTTCCTGATTTGACTCTTTCATATTTATCTAGAAGATGCTCATGCATGGCAACTAACTCATCATGGCTAATATCCTCGGTCTCAGAGATTACCTGGGATGAGGACTCATCTGATTGATCACTCCTTCTTGCCATGAGACATTCTTCTTCCTGTTCCATGTGTGTTGTAGTCACTCTATCAAACATTTCCTTTGCAGTGCTACAATCTGAGATAAAGGGAAAATCGTCAGAATCAATTGCAGCCTTCATTAGGTTAAGAGCTCTCACATTATCATCATTTTTCAACTTGTGAACATGAGTCCACTTGGACTTATCCTTAGGAAGTTCATAAGGACTGTGAGAGATAACCTTCCACAATTGTGGATTAATAGAGTTAACATGCTTGTGCATACGATATAGCCAGAATTTAATATTTGAACTACAGAATAATGGAGGATGAGCCATTAAGAACAAATGGCAAGCAGATTCAAAGCAACAGGAATATTGATGCACTAAAAGCAAATAATCACCCAAGACTACAAGATCGGATCTGCAGGTCGCTGGACCTTCTAAGCAGAAACCGCTCTGATACCAATTGATAGGTTCGGTGCAAGGATTCAGAGGGGGGGTGAATGAATCCCACCCTTCAAAAAACTTTTCACTCAATAAAAGACTAGAACACTATCAAATGCAAGATAGACAGTCTGAAGAACAAATTGAATTTTCTTTTAAACCAATGAGCAAATATATATATAAGGCTCACCTAAATAAGCAACTAGCAGAAGAATGCAATCAACTCTCAGCACGGATAGAAACAAGAATGCATAAAGCAATCTGTGAAGGGGGTAGAAGATAAGGAACAATCGCACAAGCCCAATCACAGAGCACAGAAGATTTTTTAGGTGGTTCGGTCACCAAGACCTACATCCACCCCTCACTCCCAACAGGAGTGAGGCTTCCACTAGCACAAGCTAGTAACCTGCAGACTCAGTCTGCGAACACACGCTGCCAAACAGCTTGACCAGGGGAGCATCCTCCCCTCTTCCTACCAACCGGAGGGAACACCAGTGACACCCAGTCACCAGCAACCAGAGACCTAAGTCTCTCTTCCTCCAACCCGGAGGGTACACCTGGACCTGCTACCAGCAAGACCAGAACCGGAGGGCTAGCCTCCCTTCTCCTGACCCACCAGGAGGAACCCGATTCCCAGCAGGGCAATCGGAAGAGCAAGAATAACCAAATGAAAAAGAAAAAATAAGAAACGGAAAATACACAGCAATCGGAAGGCTGTAAATGAAGAACAAGAATGTAGCTCTCAAAGGAGCAGATCTGGCTTGGATTTAATCTAGACGCCAGAGGACAGATCTTCAATAGCTTCTTCCTTCTTCTCCACGAACTCTCTCTCTCCCTATCTCTCTTTCTTTCTCCTCTGCTCTCCTTTTCTCTCACGCTATTCTCTCCTTCTTCTCTGCAACCCTTTTTCTTCTGCCGGCTCACTCTTCTTCTATTTCTTCTTCTTCTATTTTTCTTCCTCTTTTCTTTTTCTGGATCGAAGGGCTTTTCGCTCTCCAGGCTTCTTCTTCGATCAGTCTTCTACAGAGGATGAAGACTCATATATATAGCATCAGCAGCAGCACATTGGGTTTGTGTGGCTTCCACGTTTCCTGCCCTAGAAATTTGGACCACGTGGCAGCATCCTGGTTCTTTTTCCCATCGGATCACGTGCCCCCTCATCAGTACGCTCAGCAACTGGAGTGAGGTGGCGTTAACGCACTTGCTTCAAGGAGTTGACGCAGCCTTCAAAGACATTCTACCAGCAAGACTCAAGTCTGCTGCGTTGACTCCATCAGCCTGCAGCGTTGACGCATCTGTGATCCAGTGATCAAGTTTTCAATAGATGGGCGTGCTGCGTCGACGCTATCAGCATGTTGCGTTGACGCATTGGTGTTCCAGCATCTGTACTTAGATGGCTTCAGCCCTCTCACGTTTCGTGTGGAGTGCGTTGACGCATTGTGCAACTGCGTCCACCCTCTGGTCACCTTGTCGATCCATCAACCTGCTGCATCGACGCCACTTGATGAATGCGTTGACGCACCAGAGTAATCTTGTAAGCTCCTTTCCTGATTGTTTGAACTACTGTGTCCACGCCACTTGATCAAGGCGTTGACGCATTGTGTGTTCCAGCAAGCAAACAGCCTAGCCTTTTTAACTGTACTGCTGCGTTGACGCGTTGGTGTATTTTTGCAACTAATAGTTCAGCTTGTTTGCATGCTGCGTGGACGCTAAGAACTCCAGCATTAACCTTCTAAACATTCTCCGAGCTAGATGCCTATCAGGCTTAATGGCTACGTCGACGCTGTCTAGCAATGGCGTTGACACATTGATACGTTCCAGTGATCAAACAGCCTCCCCTCTTTAACTGCTGCGTCGACTCTTCCAACTCGTGGCGTTGACG
This sequence comes from Amorphophallus konjac, assembly GCA_022559845.1. NCBI lineage: Eukaryota > Viridiplantae > Streptophyta > Magnoliopsida > Alismatales > Araceae > Amorphophallus > Amorphophallus konjac. Next base: position 324,565,287 of record CM040121.1, read on the forward strand.
CACAGAGTAATCCAGGAGCTTCTTTCTTGATTGTTTGAACTGTTGTGTCCACGTGTCAGCATTTCAGCCTCTTGGATCACGTGCCAAGTCTTGATGGCCTGAATCATCTGCAGACAGACAGAGGAATAATGAACGTATATACTTAAGCAGTAAATGATCAAGTGTGTACAGTGTTAGTGTGTATAGTGTGAACACTGAGTGAGTGTTTAGAGTTGAAGATGTTCATACGAACTCAGTGTATATACTTGCTGAAGACTGCATTATTATAATAGGGGAGTGTGTAGACTGAATTAAGTAAAGCATGTTATCTGACAGCCATATGAACTCCATTCACTTACATGATAAAACATGAATTAATCGAGCATATAAAAGAAAGCATTGTGATCAGAGAATGACTGAATAATTGCATGATGACACACCCAGCAAGATGACTCACAATGATTAACTCACATCAAAAACAAATCATCAAAACCACCATTAAAACCATCATCAAAACCACAGGGGAACAACATGTGGGTCGCTCCCAAGCCCGGGATAAAGGCAAGGTGGTGGCCTCAGGGGGGACTTCTCGGCCGCGCGGAGTGAAGCGCAAGGATCCCGTGGAGGGGAGGTTGCGGGAGGCCGCGAAGGCCAGGAAACGGGCCAGGAAGGCCGGTCTCCTCTCCACTGCCGAGGGCAATCCTAGCTCGGCGGCACTCCCCTCTCTGGGGCAAGATAGGGCCAACCCTACCGAGCCAGCTCTCCCATCTGTCGAGCGAGAGGGGGCCGAGGAGACCAGGGGAACCACGGGGGGTGACGGTGACGGGTCGGCTCTCCCCTTGTTGAGAACAGAGGGGGCCGAAGTTGAAACAACCGCGGCCGAGGCGGGGGTGCCGGTCGAGGTGGGCGACGTGCGGGCCGCGATGGTTGAGGTTGGGGGTTCGCTAGCAGAGGCGTCTCAGCCCCAAACGACCGTGGTGCACGGAGTGGCCAGGCTCGTAGCGTCGGTCGAGGTCGGGGGTTCGCCTACGGAGGCGTCGCAACCCCAACCGACCGTAGCGCGTGGCGAGGCCGAGCCCGCAGCTCGATCTGGGCCTTCCGGCGAGGCACCAGGTGCGGAAAGGGTTCCCATGTCGGAGGCTCTGGAAAGGCTCGGCATCTCGAGCAATTTATACTAGCTTTGCAGCGAGGTGTCCGCGAGGATGAAAGGAGGAGACAAGCGTCATTCTCCACCAGGGGTCCTTGACATCATTATGGAGGGCGGCCTGGTCATGGCCCAGATGGGGGCCACAATGGCGGAGACTTATGCCCGGTCGGAGTCAGAGCGGTCGACTCTTGCTTGGACCCTCAGAGGGTGCGAGAGGAAACAAGCTCGACTCAATGAGGCGCATGAGGGGCTCCGACGGGAGTTCTCCGCGATCAGGGAGTTGTCGCGGTCGAGCAGGCTGGAGGTCGGAGTGCTGACCGAGCAACTAACCAAGGCTCGGGAATCGTTGAGAGGAAAAGTAAACTCCTTGAAGAGGAGCGCCTTCTTCATCTCGAGCAGGATGGCCGCTGGGAGGCCGAGCTCGCCGAGTTGGTGGACCGGGCGGAGGCAGCGGAGCGCCTTCATTTGGAGGCCGAGGCCGACCGAGCTGAGGCAGAGAAGCGATCGGTCAAGGCCAAGGAGTGGGCGGCCGAGGCCAAACGGAAGTCGGCCGAGGCAGAGAAAAGATCGGTGGAGACCGAGGAGCGGGCGGCCGAGGCGGAGCGGGAGAAGGCCGAGCTTGCCGAAAGGATGGGACTGGCAGGGGTGGAGGCGATCGAGCAATACAAGGGCTCAGAGGCCTACTGGGCCGACCTACAGGAAGCTGCCCTTCCCTATTATGAGTCAGCACTTCAGCGAGGCATCCGTAAGGGGTTTAAGCAGGGTTACCGCCGGGCAGTAGCTTATGCCGGGGAACAAGATTCTGGGATCGACTTCCCCTCTGGCTAGTGCTATGACTCGGACATGTCGCCTTCCAGCTCCTCAACGTCGAGCGGGGAAGATCCAAAGGGCTCTTCTCCTAAGGGGTCGCCAACTCCGGCTGCCTCAGGAGGGCTCGCGACCGAAGCAGTTCCCGCGCATGCGGGGTCAGTGCCAGGGCCGGTCGTCACAGAAGGCGCCGGGGGCGAAACACCTGCGCCTTCCACTTCCGAGCTTCAAAGTGGGCCCTAGGCCTGATGTATCATCCTGTTTTACCTCCTTCCTTGTTTGTCTCTTTCTTTTTCAGGAAAAGGACTTCCACTTTTTGTAAGGCAATAAATAGAATCTTACTTGCTTCACGCTATCCTTGCCGTGATTTGATCAGCGTATCTGCAGTAGTTGGAAAGGACTGATACTTTCTGCGCAGATCTCGCATGATGGTTGGGTGAGCGTCTGACAGGGTGTCTTTCCGCGTTCTCATGCTTTAAATGCCTAGCCGCTTCGTGTGTCCCGCTGGGGCGGAAGATGAGAGGTTTGAGGTGACCGTTCATAGGGGGAAATTCCTTTGGCTTGTTTTCGAGGAGGGAGTCGTTTAAGGCGAGTAGCCTCCCTTTGCGTATAAAAAGACTGAAGGGCGTCCCTTCCTCTCCATTGCTTAGGATTTTCCCTGACAGTCTATCCTCGCCCCTTCTTCACATTGCGTTGTGCCGTTGCATTCGGAGCATGGAGGATCCTTCGGAGGACAATGCTGCCGATGATGGAGGGCGGCAGGTTTTTGCCGCTTCAGGTTTTGAGCAGGTCCGACGGTCGTCGCGCGGGTTTGAAGCGGGTCCGATGGTCGTCGCGCGGATCTGGAGAGGATTTTGACGGAAAAATCACGCCGTTTCCTCTATCAGTTTCGGCGAGGCTTCCCGGAGGGGGGCGAGATGGAAGACGGATGGGGGCATCCGGCATCTCCACCGCCCGTCCCTTTCTGCTCGCTTCAGGGATGGGGGGAGAAGCAAATTAAGCTCCCTCCTTTCCGGGCCTTCCCCTGCCTCCTCGTCCAGCTATGCTGGACTTCTTTTTCTTTCTGGCAGCCTCTTTTTCCCTCTTTTGCTCTTCCTTTCTTTCACTCTTCGGAGGGTGCTTGCTCTCTGTACGTTCCAAAGAGTTGGCAGGTTGGAAGAGAGGAGGCCTTCATAGGCGTTCCCTCTTCCCCAGCCTCTGTCAACTTGGAAGGTAGCCTTCCCCTCCGCAGTCCCTCTGTCACCTTTGTCATGGGCCACCCGAGCCAACTGGATCAACCACCTTTTATCCGAGCCAATTTCTACGCGAGGCAGAGTCAGTGGCTGGACGCAAGGAGATCAACCGAGTCAGCCGAGCAATGGCCTCTTGCAGTGGTGCCAGATGGATTTTTTGCTTTCTATTGTGTAATGTATTGGCTTTTGCCTTTCTGATGTACCAACAATCATTTGAATGAAAAGGAGAAAATTTTATTTCACTCGGATTGTTTGCACGAACTTCAAAAGTAGAACTTGCGTAGTGTGGCTGCATTCCATGTCCGAGGGATGGGTTCCCCTTCCATTGTAGAGAGCCGGTATGCTCCTTTCCCGAGCGTCTCGACCACTCGGTAGGGGCCTTCCCAGTTAGGGGATAGCTTGCCCGCCGCCTCTAGTGGTCGAGAGGCTTCGGCTTTCTTGAGGATGAAGTCTCCCGGTTGGAAGTGCCTATCTCGGACTTTGGCGTTGTAGTATCGAGTGAGGCGGCGCTGGTACTCCGTTGCTCGGATGCTGGCGATCTCTCGGAGTTCATCTGCTAGGTCGAGGTTCTCGAGTAATTTTTGCTCGTTTACCTCGGACGAGAAGCAGATGACTCGGAGGGAGGGATTGGCGATCTCCAACGGAATGACGGCCTCGGTGCCATATACCAACTGGAAAGGACTCTCACCGGTTGCCGTTCTGGGAGTCGTTCTGTGGGACCAAAGTACGCTAGGCAGTTCCTCGAGCCAGTTGCCCTTGGCCTTGCCGATTGTAGTCTTTATGCCTTTTAAGATAGTCTTATTGGCATTCTCGACTAGCCCGTTGGCCTGAGGGTGGGCGACCGAAGTGAAGTGGTTGCGAATACCTAGGTCAGCACATTTGCCTTGGAAATAACGAGAGTCAAATTGCCGATCGTTATCGCTCACTATCACTTGGGGGATGCCGTAACGACAAATGATCGTCTTCCAGATGAAACTCCAGACGACTATCTCGGTGATCCTCGCTGTGGCTTCGGCCTCGATCCACTTGGTAAAGTAGTCGATGGCGACGATGATAAACTTCTTCTGGGCCTGAGCCGTAGGGAACGGCCCAAGAATGTCGATCCCCCACCGAGCGAAGGGGTATGGCTCGGTCAGGGTGACGAGCTCGGTAGCCGGCTCATGGACTAAGTGGTCGAATCACTGGCATCGGTCGCACTGTTGCACGTAGGCCATGCAGTCCCGCTGCAGAGTGGGCCACCAGTAACCCAGCCGTAGCAGGATCTGGGTAAGTGACCTTCCTTCTGAGTGCGCTCCGCACAGGCCTTCATGAATATCTTGGATAGCTCGGTTGGCTTCATCGGGGCCGAGACACTTCAGGAGTGGACCGGAGAAAGATCTCCGATAGAGAGTGTCGTCGAGGATGATGAAGCACCGGGCTTGGTACTCCAATCTGCGGGCCTCTCGAGGGTCGGAAGGCTCTTGAGAGTCCCGGAGCCACGACAGGTAGGGGGTGCGCCAGTCGCTCGGAATGGCTGAGTCAACAGTAAGGAGCTCCGAGTCAATGCTCGGGCGCTCTAGCTCTTCAAGGAGGACCGATCGGGTACCTTCGGGGTCGAGAGAGGAGGCCAGCCGAGAGAGGGCATCCGCTCGGGAGTTTTCCTCCCAAGCTAGTCAGACTACCTCGAATCTCTCAAACTGTTGGGCCAGGGTCTCTGACCAGTTGGAGGTATTTGACCATTGGTGCCTCTCTAGCTTCGTACTCGCCGTTGACTTGGCTAGCGACCAGCTGGGAGTCAGTATGGATTTTGACTCGCTCAACCCCTAACCATCGGGCCATGCGCGCTCCCGAGATAAGGGCCTCGTACTCGGAAGCGTTGTTGGACGCTTGAAAGCTGAACTTCAAAGCGTATTGCAGTTCTGCTCCTTCGAGGGACTTCAAGAGGATTCCGGCACCACTACCGACCGAGTTGGAGGATCCATCAACGAACAATTCCCAGGTCGGCCCGGGAGTGGACGGGGATCTTTCTTCAGTCGGGATGGTGCTTTCGGCGATGAAGTTGGCGAGCGCTTGGCCTTTCACAGCTGAGCGCGGCCGATAGGATATATCATAGGCCCCAACTATAATGGCCCATTTGACGAGATGAACCTTTTTGGTGCCCCCAAGAGGTAGATGCGAGATGAACCTTTTTGGTGCCCCCAAGAGGTATTGTCCCCGCCACGCCGGAGGGCGGCTAGGGTTTTGTCCTTGTAAAAGGGCCCTCTTGGGTTAAGAGGTGAAGACCTTCTTTATAAGCACTCGGTTGCTTTCTCAACATCCGATGTGGGACTAATCCCGTGACCCTAGGTCCGCTACACAAGCCCCCCCTTGAGAAGGCAAGCTAGTGCGCGAGAGCTCAGGGTTTCCACAGACGGCGCTAGATGAAGAGGCAAGATCTCGCGCTGGTCCTGAGTGGGCAGTGGATCATCGGATAGTGATCTGCAAGAAATGGAAACGGATCAGGGGGCCTAGGGATGAGTCCCTGGGGAAAACCCTCCGATGCTTAAGTCAGTAGAGCTATGGTGGGAGCAATATAGGGAGGGAGTAACTTCTGCACGAGATCCCTCTCCACCAGAATGGTGAAGTTGTTCCTGCTAAGGAGTTTTGAGCGTGTGATTACCCTTACCTTTCGCCGGAGGGTATCCCTGGGTTAAATAGTGCGCCGTCTTCTGGAGTCATGTAAGTCGATGGGTTTCAGGTGGGGGTTACGTCCTCGACGTGGGCTTTTATTGCCTTATCATGGGAGCGTTCTAACCTTGGGGAGCTGGAGTCCCTCACCTTTATAACTTCCTGCTCATAGAGGACTCTTAACGGCTGCATGGATAAGCAATCGTCGGTCATTCCGAGCTCAGAGAGGCCAGCCCTATCCGGGCGGTAGGCTTAGCTCGGATGAAGATGGGTCAGATCGGTCGGCATGCGCCTTCTTCTCCTGGGCGGAGGGATGACTCGGGCAGGGACCTTTCCTGTGACCTGACCGACGCTCGGGCCTTCTGAGCCTATAGGCCGCCTAGGAAGGTAGTATCCTCCAGCAAATCTTTTATTGGGCTTTCTCACCTAAGTGGGCCCCAGGGGGCTGTCACTTGGTTGAGCTGAGCCTTGTTGGGCCCTGAGGGGCCTAGTTCGGCTGCTCTTAATTGGGCTACAGAACTCCCCCTCTCCAAGCTTAACGAATGCAAGTGCCTTCTATAGAATACATACTGAAAATACCTCCCCCTCACAAAATGATTTATATGAGCATACAGGCGAGATGCAAAAAGTATCGAAATGCAGAAATGAAAGTTTATGGACTTGAACCTGATCTATATGGAAATGAGCTTGTGGTACAAGGTGGAGAACGTAGGTCAGAGGAGCTCCTCACACATGATGTGGGTTTCCAGTCAGAAGAAATATGACCTTCTCCCAGCTTATCATTTAATATACCAACAAGTTATGCATGCCAAAAAGAAAAATATGACAAACATAGGATGAAAACTCATGCAACTAAGGACTGCATGGAAGCATTTTATTCTAACATTCCCGAATTTAGGGGTTTTTAAAGATTCCCAGTTCTCTCCTTAAGGTTGTGAATTTGTCATTATCCAGAGGCTTAGTAAAGATGTCGGCTATCTGATCGGCAGTGTCTACATGGATCAATTCAAAACATTTTTTAGACACCTCATCTCTGATAAAATGATGTCTGATTTCAATATGTTTGGTGCGAGAATGTAAAACATGATTTTTGCAAGATTTATGGCACTAGTATTATCACAGTATATGGGTGTGCAGCCCAGTTCTACTTGGTAGTCATGAAGCTGGTGTGTTATCCAGATCACTTGTGTACCACAGCTCCCTGCATCTACATGCTCAGCTTCTGCAATGGAGAGGGCCACAGAATGTTGTTTCTTGGAAGCCCAAGAAACTAAACACCCACCTAGAAATTGACATTGACCACTAGTGCTCTTCCTATCAAGCTTACACTCAGCATAGTCTGCATCCGTATATGCAAACAGATCTAATGTATGTGATGCAGGAAACCACAAACCTAGATTGTGTGTAGCAGATATGTATCTAAAAATCCTTTTCACAGCAGCTAGATGCAATTCAGTAGGCCTAGATTGATACCTAGCACACATACCTATACTGAATTGTATATCAGGTCTCGAGATAGTTAGATAGCGTAGGGATCCAATAATACCTCGATATAATTTTGCATCAACTTCTTTACCTGATTCATCTGCATCTAATGATGTGTTGGTACCCATTGGAGTTGAGATGTGTTTCAGATTAGTCATTCCAAACCGCTTGAGGATGTTCAAGGTGTACTTGGTCTGGTTGATAAGGCATCCATCATCCAGCTATTGTACCTGCAAGCCAAGAAAGTATTTTAGTTCACCAACCAAACTCATTTCAAATTCAGTAGACATCAGTTGAGCAAATTCATTACATAGTTCAGAACATGTTGAACCAAAGACTATGTCATCTACATTACCTGAACTATGATGAGATCATTATTCAAACTTTTGGTGAACAGGGTTTGATCCACCTTACCTCTATTGTAGCCCTTGCTGATCAGAAATTCTGTCAGCCTCTCATACCAGGCCCGTGGAGCCTGCTTTAGACCATATAGAGCTTTATTGAACCTGAAAATCTTGTTAGGATGTGAAGACAATTAAAATCCTGGGGGTTGTTCTACAAAGACTTCTTCTTTAATAAAACCGTTTAAAAATACACTTTTAATATCCATCTGATGAAGTTTTATGTTTTTAGAACATGTAAAAGCTATTACAATTCGTATTGCCTCCAACCTAGCAACAGGTGCATAGGATTCATCAAAATCGACCCCAAATTCCTGGCAGTAACCTTTATTGCTAGTCTGGCTTTATTTCTTGAAATTATTCCATCCTCATTCATTTTATTTTTGAAGACCCATTTGATTCCTATTATATTTATATTTTCAGGTCTCGGAACTAGTTCCCAGACATTATTTCTTTCAAATTGACCTAGTTCCTCACTCATAGCATTAACCCATGATTCATCTTTCAAAGTCTCATCAACAGATTTGGGCTCAATCTGTGACACTAAAGCAACTACATCTTGATGATTTACATTTTTGAGATAAGACCTAGTCCTAGGGGGATCTCCTAGGTTGCCTATGATATTATTCACAGGATGGTCTTTCAAGAATTTAACATTTGTTGAGGACTCACATGTTTCAGCTGGGCTTACTAGACTTGGAGTAGTTGAAGCTTCAGGTGGTTCATGTTCTTCCTCCACTATCTCCTCTAGAAAGTTTCCATCATGCCTTGAGCTCCTGTCATCATCATCCAAGTCAGTGACAGTGTTTGTTTCATCGAATATAACCTGAGGAGATTCTTCTACTGTTTGGTCTGAAACATTAAAAACCCTATATGCCCTAGTTGTTTCAGAGTATCCTAGTAGAATTCCAGGGCTACTCCGTGCATTAAATTTATCTAGGTCCTTTTTATTATTGTTATGAACGAAGCATTTTGAACCAAAAATCTTAAAATATGAGGCATTTGGCTTCTTACCTTTCAAGAGTTCATAGGGGGTTTTCTTATGGACGGGTCTTACCAAGGCTCTGTTGATGATGTAGCAAGCTGTGTTAGCTGCCTCTGCCCAAAACCTCATGGGAAGCTGACTCTCCACCAGCATAGTTCTTGCCATTTCAATGATCGTATGGTTTCTTCTCTCCACTATGCCATTCTGCTCCAGAGTCCTAGGAGAAGAAAATCTGTGAGTTAGACCTTCATTGTTATATAATTCAGAAAATATAGAGTTCTCAAACTCTCCTCCATGGTCATATTGAATCATGGAAATACTGAGTTCCTTCTTATTTGACTTTATTAAAAAAATATTTAAACTTCTAAAAAGCATCACTTTTATTTGCTATGAAAAATAACCATGAATATCTAGTAAAATCATCTACAATCACAAACTCGAATCTCTTCCCATTAAGACTCTAAGTCTTGGTTGGGCCAAAGAGATCCATATGCAAAAGCTCCATTGGCTTGGAGGACAAAGGCTCAAATCTGAGCTTAAATGATTTACGGGTTTGTTTGCCCAGAGCACAGGCATCACAGACTTTTGAAATGGAACAGAATTTGATCTTAGGCATGCCTCTAACTAAATCATGCTTAACCAGTTTATTCAATGTAGAGAAATTAGCATGACCTAAATGTCTATGCCAATTAAATGCATTATTTTCAAAATCAACAGCCAAACAAAGATTTGATTAAGATTTTTCATTTAAATCAACAATGTAAACATTATTGACTCTATGTGCATCAAACTTGACCTTGTCAGAATTTATTTCAAGTATTTTGCATGCATTATCATCGAACACAACTCTGTGACCCTTGTCACATAACTGACTAATACTTCTCAGCCAGCTCAGAATAAAGAAAAGAAGATAGCAGAGACCAGTGACTGGTTCCCTCCGCCCCCACCCAATTACGTGGCTCAACGGGAGGTGTCACATATTGCCGAAGTCGAGGGAGTGCTCAAGGAAATCCCATCTGATATCTACCCTAAGCCAGAAGTGCCAAAGCTCTTGGATCTACTGGGTTATGTGAAAGTCCTTCCAGGGATCACAAGACCGCTCATAGATATAGACTGTCCAACAGTCGAATTGCTGAAGACTCTGGAGGTTCCCAACCCCGAGGGATAGCCAACAATGTTTTATAGGGCTAGTTAACAGCCAGTGAAAGGGGATGATGATTGTAAACTCCCCGAAGAAATTTAGGACTCAGATTTTCCATCATGGGGCTGCCCGATATATCCGGCAAGGTGTTAAAAATGGCCAGAAGGTAGCATATTCCCTTCTACCAAGCTGAAAGACAAAACCAGATGTTTAAAAAGTTATGGTACCCACCCAACTTGGACAAAGAGTTGCTGCAGATTACCCAGCACCCTGACCTGGATTTCTCAATATAAGAATTCTATGAGACAAATATGATATCCATTTTTGCCCCAGCTGGCATGACTCTCCAGAAGATCTAGCCACGCAAGAAACTAAGAGCCAAGAGCAGCACATGTCTCTAGACAGTGAAGTACAAGAGGAAGAAATACACCTTTGGAGTCCATCTCCATACAGGGATGTGGGCGTGTCCATTTCTAAAGGATCGGTCCCAACTATTCATGATGACAGGGTGTTGTTGCACCCGCCTGATCCCAGAATGGAAGATGGTGGCCTGAGCCACACTCTGGATTTCTCTAAATATAACCATGCCATGCTCGCATTACTATATGAGCAGCAGTAGGAGATTAAAAAGTTAAAGAAGCAACTAGCTGAAGTGACGAGATGCCTGTCCGAATTAACAAGGGGCATTCTCCCCCGACAATGCAGTCCTACAGCGTCGAAGCATCCTCCCATAACCAATGCGGAGCTATTTATATACATGCAGGGAGATGATAAACTTGTCCTGGATTACATCCAAAGGTGGAGGGGCTGTCACGCCCCAACGCGGAATATCGGGACATACAGTCGGGAACGAGCTGGCAAGAGAGAGATCTATCTAAAATAATACACAATGCTACAAGATGGAAATACTAAATGATCATTAACTAACCACAACTGATACAGTAACCTCAAATTCAACTTAATACAACTGGAATTACAACCACTAAAACTCAATAACATAACTGAAACTAAAAGCTCTCCACAACACAACTAAAAGTAAGATAACACACTGCTAACACACTAGAACTGACACACTCATGACATCACTCCTGCCCTTCCCCGTCGATAAGCGCGTCACCTGAAAAGCCTGGAAAGGGGGGAAAACACAACTATGAGCTGACGCTCAGTAGGAAATAACAGGCAATTTACGTGATTAACAAGTTAATTACATTTTCATATGCAATACTAAGAAAGAAATAAATGACAATAACGATATAATGAAACAACGTAATAACAAGATCTTGCAAGGTCAAGAAATATGTGATGTCGAGAATTTACAAGATAACAAGTACAAGAATTTACAACAGGAGATATAACAAGAGAAAGTAGTAAAGAATTGGCCACAAGTAAGTAATATCAATTCATTCGCGATCAAGTAACAAGTAACAAGAGATGTTTGTCATAGACGCAACAAGCAAGCAAGTATTTCGGTGTAATGCCCCACCATGTCATTAGCATCCCATGGGCTCAGTAATTTTTCGGGCGCTCTCCCCAGGACCAGACCGGGCCCTTATGATGCGATGGCATTTATTTTTATGGGCCCAAAGTCCCACACGTCCAGACATTCAGTCAATTTTAATGGCCAATTAATCAGAGGAATTTCTGTCAAGAGTATGAGATTTAAGGACTAACATGTCCTTGAATTCCAAACAAAAACTCAGTTGATACGGTCACCTCGGTGCCGCTTTACAAGAACTGGACCAAAACTCGGTCCACGGGGTCAAAAAAATTACGGTTGACAGTATACCGTTCAAGTGTGTAAGTAATCCATTCTACTGGAGTAATAGGGACTAAAATAGCAACTTAACAATCAATTTAATCCTAATTACCAAGTTAATATATCAAGGATTATCCATTATCATTTGCATTAAACCAATTTGCCAAAGGATGATTCAAGATGATAAGGTAAGGAACAAGCTCGTATAGGAATGAAATAGCATGCATTAACAAAGATTTAGTTTCACCATTAATCACTAATTATGTGGGTTTCTATTTAACCATTGTATGAAGATGATAAATGGCATGTTTTTACACTACGTTTGCATGTAGGGACCAATGTTAATTGAAATCAAAGGGGTACATGAATAGGTTACTGGTTCTTCAAGAATATACTTTTCAATAGGTCTAAGTTGAATGGGTCGATCCCCTAATGATCCAGATCAATCCTCGGGTCGAAAAATGACAAAAATCGGGTTTCTGGTACATGGGTCGACCCCTGGGGTCGACCCCTATAAAAATGGGGTCTGCCAGCTGCATGGGTCGACCCCTGAGGTCGACCCCCACATTTTTGGCTGTATGGGTCGACCCCAGGGGTCGACCCCTACACTCTGGCCGTATGGGTTGACCCCAGGGGTCGACCCTTTGCAGGGGCTGGATGGGTCGACCCCTGGGGTCGACCCTCGGGCCTGCCAGATTACCCAGAAAACGGGTCGACCCCTGGGGTCGACCCCTGCAAGAACAGAAACGGTTTCAGCCCCGGAAAACGCATGAACTCACCCAATTGAGGTCCAATTGAATTGGGATCTTAGCCACATGATCTAGGGTTATTAATATACATACTAGGGCCATAAAACAAGCGATTTGAAACACTAATTTCAACAGAAATCAATTAAATCTTAACCTATTCTATGATGAACACATAAAAACATAATTCTTGACATGCTTCTACTAAATCATGAAACTCTCTCAATATACATAACGAAAATTGGGGCTTCTTATGTCAAAAGAAAGCTAACTTGATGCTGAATCCAACCATATATGATAAGCTATATATGGGTCAAGTTATCTAACTCAAAATCAGCAATCAAGCTCTAACTCAAAGGGTCACAATATAAATCAAGTTCTAGACATGCTCTCACTAAAAATCAAAATTCTCCAAGCATGCTCAATGAAAATTGGGGCTTTCTACGTTAAATGAAAGCTAACAACATGCTGATTACATCATATAAGTTAATTAGAGTTTGGCCTGTTAAACCTACCTCAATCGAAGAGAGAACTTAAAACCTAGAATAAAGAACGAACTGGATCACCCTTCACAAAACCTACGATAGCTCTCTAGATACCTGATAAAAACTAAGACTTTCAGTCCCATTGGATAGATCTCGTCGAGAGGAACAAAATCATATATTCATGATCGAATTTTGGTTGAGAATTCCTACCTCAATTGAAGAAACAAAGAAGGAAGAAGGAAGCCGACGGCCTGCCGACACACCTCCACAAATCGAGCAAGATCTTCCCAGATCTGAAACTTCAGCAAACCCCACAGCCACCAAAAGAAACTAGACTCCAAGAGCTTTCTATCTATAGCTCACACATCTTCTGGAGAGTTCTGAGCTGGGAGAATTTGACGGAACAAGAGACGTGTTAAAAACGGCGCCGAAATGGTTGACTCAACCAAACTCGGCCGGCTGCGCCTCCTAGGGTTAGGTTTGTGTCGAATTGATTGAGGGCTATTAATCCTTAGCTCATGGCCGTTCATTTGCCTCTGATTTGAGCTAATTTGGTTGAGTATTAAGCCTCAATTTCGTGTTTTAATCCAAGGTTAGGTAAGGGTCAAAAAGTGTGCACTTAAGGGCTTAATCTCCACTTAGATCTAACCACGGATTTATAATGGCTTAAAGCTAGAAGACAAAGTTGTTGTCTACATCGATCTTAACCTGTTTACTATTTTTATGGATTTTTATAAGGTAGTCGGATTTTCATATATACTATTTCTAACGAATTAAATATTAATAAATCCGAAATTCAATTATTAACTCAATAAGAATTCAATTCTTAATTAATAAAAGCTTAATAAATATATTAGGCTCAATTAAATAATTCGGGTGGGGCTTTTGTGCAAGGTGCGAGCCTCCACTGAGCCATAAGGCTGCTATCCAGATCTGCAAATAAGGTCTGAAGAAAGAAATTTAGCAAAGAATAATTGGCATCAAAGTCCAATCTTTTGATCAGCTCAAAACAGTAGCAGCCGATCTTGAAGCCTTTCTAGCAAAGTACTGCCCCGCTACCACTACGGCAAGGCGGGAAAACAGATCTGAAGGCGTTAACCTCGATGCTTTCGAGCAAATGAGGATGAAAACCCAGGAGATGGCGGGATCTCCGACCAATAAACTTGTAAAGCAACTCTCCTCGTTGCGGGAGAAGATGAAGAAGCCCTACTCCTTCCCAAGGGAGAAATCACTAGTGATTTTTGAATGGGCTTGTCATTATGACAAGATTACTCTGCCAGAGCTCAAGAAGCCGGAGGATGCTAAAAGAAGTAATGACCCCCGATTCTGCTTGTATCATCAAATGTTGGGGCATTCTATTGAGGACTGTTATGCTTTCAAAGATATTTCCCATAGTCTAATCAAGAAGGGGGTACTCCAGATGGGGGAATACACAGTAGACCCACCAAGCCCACATGAAACAGGCGCTTACAGAAGGGGATTTCATGTGGTCTCCATCCACTATCACACCCCCGAAGAGACATCAGAGGATGAGCAAGGCAAACCTTAAATCCCAAAGGAGCTATCCGGGCGGCCAATGTCACACATGAAAGATAAGAAGAATAACCGCCCTTGTCCCACGGTAGGGGCATACACCTCCACCGTGGAGACAGCCGGTTCGGCTAATGAGGAATGCTGCAAAGTAGATGTGACCTCCCTCTCCACCTGGGTGAGTGAAGGTCCTTCGAAGGCAGTCTATAACGACTACCTAGATGATCATGAAGAAGTCCTGCAGCTCTCAAGGCCAAGAGATATCCCAAAGCCCCGAACAGTAATATAGGAAAGGCAAGAAGCCGATGTCCCCTACAAATGTTGGGAATCTGTTGTTGCAAAGGTCAGCACGACCTCTGATGATGCTCCGCAAGCACAAGAAGTTAAGAAGCTCTTTGCAGCCCTCAAGGGGTGACTCATCTACGGGCCAACATCCAAGCTGTCTGAAAGTTGCATTGCCAGCTTCACCGCTGATTCCCCAACAAACTCAAAAGCCAGAGAAAGAAGCTAATTATGACCCGCCATTAGGCGAGATGAGTCGAGGAAGCACCTATGATGTCCTCGAAGCCGAAGAAGATGACGAAGGCTTCATCGACTTACAGGCGGCTCCCCCGGAGATAGAAATGGCGGCCAGGCTACCGTTGATGAGATGGTCAAAGTAAACCTTGGCACGGAAGAGGAGCCTAGGCCAACCTTCCTCAGCGCTCTCCTTCTCCCAGAAGAGAGAGAGCGATATATACAGCTGCTTCAAGACTTCCGAGACTACTTTGCTTGGAAGTACAAAGAAATGTCAGGACTCAACCCCGAAGTTGCTATACACATGTTGGCTATCAACCCAAAAGCTGAGCCGGTGAAGTAGCCACCCCGGCAGATGAGGCCGGAGCTTATAAACCAGATTTGCAAAGAAGTCGACAAGCTCATGGACGTCGGCTTTGTAAAAGAAAATCAATATACCACATGGTTGGCCATCATTGTGCCTGTCAAGAAGAAGAATGGCCAAATCCGGATATGTGTGGACTTTCGGGACCTGAACAATGCATGCCTAAAAGATGATTTCCCAGTGCCGATCACTGAAGTCGTGATCGATGCTACAACTAGCCACGAGATGCTGTCATTTAAGGACGGTTCATTCAGATACAACCCGATATGGATCGCTGAGCATGAAAGAGTTCACACGGCCTTCCGATCACCCAAGGGGATATTTCACTACTAGAGAATGCCTTTTGGCCTTAAAAATGCTGGCGCCACTTACCAAAGGGTGATGACGAAGATATTCAACGAGCTACTCTATGACAAAGTTGAAATGCTACATTGATGACTTGCTGGTCAAGACAAAAAGAAGAGAAGACCTCCTGAATGATCTCAAGATCATATTCGAAAGGCTGCGATAGTTCAAGCTAAAGATGAACCCGATGAAATGCGCCTTTGGCATCTCAAGTGGGAAATTCCTCGACTTTGTCATCAGATATCGGGGAATTAAGATAGACCCCTCCAAGATAAAAGCTATCCAGGAGCTGCCCCCTCCGAAGAATTTAACAAAATTGTGGTCATTACAAGGCCGATTAGCTTACATCCGCAGATTTATTTCCAATCTGTCTGGATGATGCCAGCCATTCCACAAGCTAATGAGGAAAGATATGCCATTCTACTGGAGCCAAGAGTGCCAAAAGGCCTTCGACCAACTGAAGGAATATCTGAATACCCCACCAATGCTGGGGGCACCTGTCAAAGGGCGGCCGTTGATTCTATACATAGCCGCTACTGAATATCCATTGGGGCCAATGCTGGCCCAGAATAATTGTCACACCCCGAGCCTTTATTACAACAGAAGACTCGCTCGAGGAACGTGAACAGTCGGCATAGTAAGCCTCGTGCAAGCAAGAACGATCAGAGCGCAAGGTAATCACACATAAGAATGTAATCGCACAATATTTACTCAACTTCAACTTTTATTAATAATCAAATACATTATTCGAATACAACCACTGATTCAACTTCCATCATGCTAGACTCAAGAAATAATAAATTACATACACTCGATTTAAATAATGTAAACTTCCTAAGTCTTCGCTCATTCTTTATTCACTCTCGGATCCGCTACTCGAACATTCCGAATCTGAACCCGACTCACTTCCATTTTCTGAAAAAGAATGGAAATAGGTAATGAGCACACTTAGCCAGTAGGTATCTCCGCATCAACATGAAGGCATCATTAAAGTAATTAACGTTTTTGCTCTAGAGGAATAAGGTAAACTCATGCGAATGCGATCAATCATGCGATTAAACCAAAGTATGTAAGACAGAATGAGAGAAGTCTGAACTAGCAAGAATGTTATGAGAACATGATATGGTCTTTCATGAACAAGAATGTAACAAGAATGTACTAGCAAGTCACATAATCATCACTCCAGCATCTTTTACTTATGAGTAAGTACTTCATGAATTTCTGTGGAATATCAAGAAAGTCAAGTATCAATCATGCTGTATTATGTTGTGGATTTTCAGTTATTTATAAAGAAAGTACTCCAAGCGCAATGCGACGCAAGTAGCATCATACCCCAAGGTTTATAATAGTATGTTTCCGACAATCAGCCAAGGGGACTAGCATAGAGCCCTTGAACACAATCAGTGCTTGATCGCATCTTCAAGTATAAATCAAGCTTTTTCCACGCATATAACAATAAAGTATGGCCAAGAATGTATAATTCCAACAAGCTCTTGATAACAATAATTCAATGAATGAATGCTTTAATGAGAATCATGAGAAATCAAGAATGACTTATATTATGTTATGCTTATGGAAATAAATCGGCAGCATAACGGTACGTTCTTTATTTTCCATTCATTATATTAGGTTTCTTGATCAATATGATAAGTTCTAGATCATCAAGAGTCCATCTAGAAATCTTAGAATATGAACCCTTGGTCAAACCTCGGGTTAAAATACTCAAGCATTGTGATGGTCGTGTACTGGGCCGTTACATGATGTGACGCTCCAGTATTGGGCCGTTACATTAGTCTGAATCCCAAACCAAGAAATCAGACTTAGTTGAATGTGACGGTCGTATATTGGGTCGTTACATGTGCATGACAGTCCAATATAGATCCGTTACACTACTGATAACCAGAAACATCGATAGTGTAATCTAATCAATTGGTTTTAATGGTACAACCAACTCGACATCCTAGTGGGAATCCCAGGCTCGCGGAGAATTACGGAGGCCTTGCAACAAGATTTCCTAGTCCATTGGAAGGAATATCCAATAAAGAGGTCCTCATGTCCAAGAATAATGTTCCTATAGTGCAAAGTGAACTAATGGACATATACCTGAATATATGTCATGTACTTAGAGAAATGACTCTATTGATAGAGAGGATGTGTAACAATAGGAAATCATGATAAAACTCCGTCAATACATCTTTGGAAAATCATGATTTAGATACAAAACTATAGAATTTTGGCACATGAAATTAACATAACTTAAAATAACTTAAGATATCTTAATTATGTAATTTCTATCATGAATCAGAAGATAATCTTAAAGACATGAAATCAGGTCAAAACTTAGATAATTAGGCTTATTTATAAGTTAAATTAACTAGTTTCATATTCTGTCCACAGTTACCCTGACGGTCTAGAATGGGTGCGTCACAGTGACTGTGACGGTTTATCTTGAGGCCGTTACAGTAATGTAACGCTCCTGTTAAGATGCGTCAGAGACAACAGAGTAATTAAGATGCAGTAGAGGGTGTGACGACTTATCGTAAGGCCGTTAGATCACTGTGACGGTCTTACCTTGATGCGTCAGAGTCCCTGCTAACAGTATAAAGAAATTAAAAGACTGTGATTTGAAACCATGTCATGTTTTGAAAAAATTTAGCTACCCCAATCATGATAAAACGAAGTAAAGGTCATCTAGATGTATAGGTTGCAGTGAATTGACAAGATAATATCTTTGATCTTTGATTAGGGCTAAGAACATGTATGTATGCATGAACCCACTAAAACATGGAATTAATAGTCTATAATGCATGAAATCAAGTACAATCAGAGGGCTTTTATCCCTAACAAGATATTTTTTCCAATCATGAGATAACCTACCCTTTTATCTGAGCTTTAAACTTCTAATTTGAGTCTGAAAGACGTGCCCTAGTTCTCCCTTTCCAGTGACTTTCCAGCAACTTCACGATGCTCTATCTCCTCAGCCTCTTGACCTAAGGATGTGAAATTTTGAGGGTACGAAGATGAAACTAAGGTGAACAAAAAGATCTTAAGGATTGAATTCTAATTACCTCGTTTAGACGGCCTAATCTCTTGATCTCCAGGGGTCCTTTGCTCTGAATCCTGGGTTACTATGGTCGAACCCGCAACTTTGGAAGCTTCGATCTCCTTGGTTGCTTGATCTCCTAGCACGAAATTTGGAGAACTATTAGTCTAAAGTATACTAAACAAAATCTTTTAAAGAACTTACCCAAAATTATATCTCCTTACCTTGATTCTTCACGAGCCAAAAGTAAGGGTCGCTCAGTTCAGAACTAGGTCCTATTTATAGGGTTTTGAAGATTAGATCGATTCTAGAGTCCTTAATTTGCCAGAACCTAATCCTTAAGAGTCCTTAGTAATGTTATAAATTTTCCCAGTCGATCTCTTGTAGATAAGATCACAAAGTTCTAATCTTTTGCTCGTTCTTTCATTCACTAAACTGACAGAATGTAACGCATCAAGACTGGTGCGTTACATGGCTGTGACGGTCGCACAATAGACCGCTACATCCAACGTGCACAGAGTTCAACATCCATCAAACTCTTTTGTTAATTATCCATATTATTATCCATAAAAATGGTATTTTATCCTTAAAATACGTGAATAGGCTAAATAACCTTCTAGAATATGGGCCAAACTTAATGGGCTTGGTTCTTAAACCCTTTTGGATTTTATTTAAATAGGCTAGATTAATTATTTAACATAATTGGGTCTTATAATGACTTATTAATCCAATAATCCTTTTATTAGTCTATTTATCCCTTATAAATTCTAGAAAGTTCTATAAATAACTCGGAAATTATTACATAAATTCTGGGGCACTACACCCTCCCCCACTTAGAAGAATTTGGTCCCCAAATTCAATACATGGATTATGGAGAGTGTACTTACAGTTGAATAATTCTGGAAATCTTTTTCGCACGGCTTTTTCAGTTTCCCATGTTGCTTCATATGGTCATGCTTTCTTCCATTGAATCTTGACCATAGGAATAACTTTATTTCTTAGTTGACGCACTTCTCGTTCCAGAATCTTTATTGGCATTTGCTCGTACGTCATATCCTTCAGAATCTCCAGATTGTCATAAGTGATAATATGGTCAGGATCATATACATATTTCTTTAGCATAGAGACGTGAAATACGTCATGAACTCCTGCTAATTGTGGAGGTAAAGCCAGTCTATAAGCCACTTCACCGACCCTTTCGAGAATTTCAAATGGACCAATGAAACTTGGAGTTAGTTTGCCCTTAATGCCAAATCTCTGAATACCACGACCTGGAGAAACCTTGAGATACACATGGTCTCCTACTTGAAATTCCAAGTCGCGTCTATGATTATCAGCATAAGACTTTTGCCTATCTTGTGCCATCTTTAATTTCTCTTGAATAAGCTTGATCTTCTCTGTAGAATCTCTGATAATATCGGGGCCTAGGAATTGTCTTTCCCCTATTTCACTCCAACATATTGGTGATCGACAACTTTTTCCATATAGAGTTTCAAAAAGTGCCATTTGTATACTGGCCTGGTAACTGTTGTTATATGCAAATTCTACCAGAGGTAAGTGATCATGCCAACTACCTCCAAAATCAATAACACAAGCCCTGAGCATGTCTTCTACCACCTGATTCGTTCTTTCTATCTGACCATCAGTTTGTGGATGAAAGGATGTGCTGAAATTCAATCTAGTCCCTAGTGACTGTTGTAGACCCTTCTAAAATTGTGATGTGAATCGAGGATCTCTATCAGATATAATAGTGACTGGGACACCATGTAATTTAATAATTTCCCTTATGTATAATGCTGCCAGGATATCCACACACCATCGACTTTTGATTGGTATGAAATGTGCAGATTTAGTTAATCGGTCTATGATTACCCATATACCATCGTGTCCACCTCTTATCTTAGGTAACCCCATAATGAAATCCATCCCTATACTCTCCCACTTCCATTCGAGAATATTCAAGGGATGCAGTTTACATGCGGGTCTAAAATGCTCTGCCTTTACTTGTTGACAAGTGAGACAGCGAGACACGAAATCAGCTATTTCTCTCTTCATGTTGGACCACCAGAAATTTCTTTTGAGATCCTGATATATTTTTGTACTACCTGGGTGAATGGTATACCTGGATTTATGTGCTTCGTCTAGAATCAATTTCTTCGTATCCTCATGATCCAATACACACACTCGGCCCTTGAATAGTAATCTTCCATCCTCCGTAATAGAGAAATCCGACTGTTGTTCAATATTAGCCTTAATTTCTAGTAACATGAGATCATCATTTTGTAACTTGACTAGATCCTCTATTAAGGTAGGTTGAGCTCGGATATTAGCCATGAAGCAATCTTCTTCCTTCCTGTCAATATCTAAGTTCAACTGAGCAAATTGAGGAATAAGATTAGTCATACTAATCATAAGACTTGACAGCATACCCATTGGTTTTCTGCTGAGTGCATCCGCAACAGCATTAGCCTTGCCAGGATGATATTGAATAGAAAATTCAAAATCCTTGAGATATTCCAACCATCTTCACTGCCTCATATTTAGCTCTTTTTGAGAAAATAAGTATTTCAAGCTTTTGTGGTCCGAGTAGACTGTAAACTTTTCTCCATAGAGATAATGACGTCAAATTTTCAATGTGAAAATGACAGCTGCTAATTCCAAATCATGTACAAGATAATTTTCATCGTGACGTTTCAATTATCTTGAAGAATAACATATTACTCTTCCATTTTGCATGAGTACACACCCTAAGCCAATACATGATGCATCCGTGTATACTTCAAATCCACCACCTTCCATCGGTAGTGTTAGAATAGGAGCTGTAGTAAGATGATTTTTAAGAGTTTGGAAACTCTCCTCACATTCCTCTGACCAGACAAAAGGATTTTCTTTTCTCGTCAGTCTAGTTAAAGGATCCGTAATTTTTGAGAAGTCTTAATGAATCTCCTATAATAACCAGCTAGACCCAGAAAACTTCGTACTTCTAATACGGTCGTTGGCCGGCTCCAATTCTTGACAGCTTCTACCTTAGAAGGATCCACCGCAATACCTTCTTTTGAAATAATGTTGCCTAGGAATGAAACTTCCTTGAGCCAGAATTTGCATTTATTTAGCTTGGCATAGAGTTTATGTTCTTTAAGTGTTTGCAAAGCTATTTTCAAATGTTCTTCATGTTCCTCCTTTGTCTTGGAGTATATCAAGATATCATCAATGAAGACGATGATAAACTGATCCAGATATGGCTAGAAGACACTGTTCATAAGTTGTATGAATGCTGCCGGGGCATTAGTTAATCCGAATGGCATTACCACGAATTCATAGTGACCATAACGACTTCGAAAAGTTGATTTATAAATGTCTTCTTCTTTAATTCTAAGCTGATGATAACCTGATCTGAGGTCTATCTTAGAGAAATATTCTGCTCCTAAAAGCTGATCGAAGAGCTCATCAATACGCGGCAACGGATACTTATTTTTAATTATGAGTTGATTCCGTCGCCAGTAATCGATGCATAGCCTGAGAGAACCATCTTTTTTCTTGACAAATAGAACCGGCGCACCCCAAGAGGATGTGCTAGGTCTGATGAAGCCTTTGTCTAGTAATTCCTGCAACTGCCTTTTAATTCCTTGAGTTCTGTGGGGGACATCCTGTAAGGGGCTATAGAAACAGGTGCTGCTCCTGGAATGAGTTCAATAATGAAGTTCACTTCCCTCTCGGGTGGTAAACTGGGTAATTCAGACGGGAACACATCGGGGAACTCACTTACAATAGGAATGTCTGCTAAGATAATCTCCTTGGATTCGGTAAAAATGACAGAAGTAAGAAAAGCTTCACATCCTTGCGAGATAAGTTTGCAAGCGTGAAGAGAAGATATAATAGTAGGATGCTTCTTGTACTTGATGCCAAGAAAAGAGAATCTTGGAAGACCGGGCTTTCGAAATGATATAATCCTATTTCGGCAATTGATATAAGCATCATGATCTACAAGCCAATCTACCCCTAAAATGGCATCATAACCTTTTATGTCAAGGGATACTAAGTTTGCGGGGAGATTGTTGTTGACATGTTTGTTTTACTCCTCATTGGATTAAAAGATGTCTTCTCTCCCCTTCTACTAAATTGATATATAAAATAAATGGGAATAGTAGAAGGAGAACAGAAGAGTGTAAATAATTGTGATCGCCACCAAGGTGCCTAATTTGATTGACACACCATACCTTGGAAAGAGGGAGACACTCGCCTTATGAGCAGTGCTGGGAGGATGTACAGCTCAGGATGAACCGCCTGTAAGGATGTGCGGCCACACGACAGGCCATCTAAGGGCACTGCAGAGGATGCGGGATAAGGAACTTCTGGCAGATGAACGGCTCTGACCCGACCGCAAGACGAAGAAGAACGGCCCAGGTCCACACGTCTCCTTGAACGGCTGGTTAGGAACCGCACAAGGCCGCCACACCAAAAGTTGTAAAAGGGTCTAACCTCCACCCTTTCCGGCCAGCCAGAAAGGATGGGCCTCGCGTTAGTGAATTGCTGACCTGCGAAATAGAGTGTAAAACATAAAGAAAAACTCAATATCAGAACTATAGAGTGTAGTAAATGCTAACATGAAAGGAAATAGACGTAACTAAGTGAAGTGGGGGATACCTGGGGAGTTTTAAACCCCTGGGGCGTCAAAAACGTGGGAGTGTGTGTGTGAATGATAGTGCAAGCAACGAAATTGTGGGAGAATGGATGTGTAGAAACAAACATGCAATGAGAAGAAAATGAGACTATCCAGAATGCAAGAGGACTCAAAACGGAAGTTACTCCCTGGACCGAAGGCCTATATGGACGTAGAAGTCCTCCCTCCCTGGTCGTAGGTCACTCAAGGATTCGGCAGGGCTTCGCCGTCGACCAAAATCTCCCCCCCTTTCAAAGGTAGCCTTTAGGGTCTATTTATAGAGCACCTAAAGTTCTAGCTCGAAATTAGGGTTTAGAAGCATTTTCAGGTCGAGATTATCAAATAAAAATCATAGATAATCGAATTATCTCTTATCCAGTCGAAACGGTACTCAAAATGGTTCAGCATCCGCGGAGAAAATGATGGGAGAAGTTAGGGATAAAACCACAGATAGAGAGAGAAAATTTGTTGAAATTCAGGAATCTAACGGATGAACGGTCTTACGATAGACCACTCAACGGGATGTGCGACCATGTCCTGGCCGTCCAACCCTATCGGTGGAAATTCAAATAAATCATAAATATTATCCAACTATCCATCGAACTGACCGAAATCTTCGCCGTTGGACTCTCATAGATGAACGGCTAATAGCACACCTTTCATCTTCAAGGGCGGCGAGGAGGCAACCGCTCAACCCTGTCGGTGGAAAATCAAAATAGATAAGATAATTAGATGAAAACCAGCGACGTTAGGACTCTAGAGAGATAAACGGCTCAGATGCTACCGCACAATGGTCTTATGCGGCTATGTCTAGGACGTATATATGTCTGTCAGTGATAATTCAGAAAATCAGCTAAATGTCCCATAAATATATGAACGGCCCAGTATCAACCGCACAAATTGTTATACGGCTGGAGGTTGACCGCACATGTACATGGGCGCTTGGAATTCATAGAAAAGCTCGATTAACCGAAACCAAAGCCCATTAAACCTTGAATCAACTCGGACCTAACCAGGGAGGGAGGCTACCCATAAAATAAGCCCAAAAATGTGCCTGAAAACAGCCCCAACGAGCGATGGACAACTCGAGACATCAACAAATGGGAGTAAGAGGAACGACTCAACTCATCGACAAAAAATGGGTGTCAACAGATGCCCCTCCTTAACGTCCTCTTTGCAGCGGAGCGAGCGGAGGTGAAGCGAAAGTGACATGGGACATGTAGATGAAGCGGAAATGCAGCGGAGTGGACCGGAAAGCGGGTGTTAAGGTAAAACGACACCCGTTTTTACCAACAAGCGACAG
This sequence comes from Amorphophallus konjac, assembly GCA_022559845.1. Taxonomy (NCBI): domain Eukaryota; kingdom Viridiplantae; phylum Streptophyta; class Magnoliopsida; order Alismatales; family Araceae; genus Amorphophallus; species Amorphophallus konjac. Next base: position 324,589,858 of record CM040121.1, read on the forward strand.
GAATCTTTCGAAAAACTCTGAACCAAATGCAATGAATGATAAAACCAAAAGTGACAACAGTCTGGAGGAACTAAACTAAACGAAATGAAACAAATCGATAAGACCAACCTCATAGGGGACACAATCCCGCGGTCCAATGAGGAGGCCAGAAGCAGATAGCAAAAGTAAAGGAAACAGGCTAAAGCTCCAGACGGGGACCTCTTAATTAACCAAACCAAGCGAATTGACCAAAGAGAACCTTCCAACTCAGAGTGAAATTAGTTCCTCTTACTCAAACCAGCTAACCATTGCTGGTGGGACATTCTTCAGGCAAACCATGGGTCATGAAAGCTCAAAAGAATGTGTATGATGCATGCTGGGCTAAAATAAAAGAAATCGTTAAAACAAATGCAAAGAAAGATTAAAATATAAAATACTCGAGAATAATATTGCTAAGCTGGGAAAATCAGAGTCAAGATACCATCCGCAACCACAGCGTGCAGGATAGAACCATCCTCCCCAGGCTTTCCCAACCTAACGGCCTATCCGAAGATCAAACACGTGAACCTGGATCATCATCGTTTTTGTTAAAGGGGAACATCATATTTTAGAACACGTAGATAACCAACTGGTTCTCGAGATAATATAGCATAGTACCATATAGTAATGTAGTAAGGGATGTAAGGATAGAAAGCCATACCTGACATACCTGTGTAGGTGAAACGGCATGCTTTTTTGGATTTTTATTTTCAGATTTTTATGGATTTTCATGAAATGTAGTAAGGGATGTAAGGATAGAAAGCCATACCTGACATACCTGTGTAGGTGAAACGGCATGCTTTTTTGGATTTTCATTTTCAGATTTTTATGGATTTTCATGAATAAGACAAACAAGTAAAAACATAGCAAAGATAACACAATGCTTAACTATACGACAAACAACATGACATAACATGATGAACAAATGAAATGGGAAGCAATGCAACACAAACAAGCATATATGCAATGGCATAAACAGACAATATCATGTATGAACGCGATGTGACAAGACAACAATGTGGCAGGACAACACACGGTTGGGACAAGAACGTGACGGATGATCACGTGGGTTGAGACAGCAATATGACGGATGATCACGTGGTTGGGACAAGAATATGACGGATGATCACGTGGTTGGGACAACACAGGAAACGTAGAGGGACGAATATCATCATATGCAAGACAACTAACAACATGTGGTGAGCAACAAAACAACAAGTGTGGGACGATACGGTGGGACATAGACACGAGACAAGGACACGGCGGGACAAAAGACATGAACAAATACACACTTCAATCAAAACCCAAGATCAGAATGAAGCAGAACCACCAGGTTCATAATCATGAGGCAAAGCCCTCTCATAAAGATATGATCATTGCAAACAAAAGCTGGGAAGGACATGAGCTTCAGAACAGACCGAGAGAGTGGATCGAAGAAGGAAAGAATAGATCAGAAATGTGGACAGGAGGCAAATAGAACACAATACGGAGTAAGGAAAGCTTGAGTACCTGCAACTTGCACACTTAGCGAACAGATTACATATCTGTCCTCAAAACAAATAGATAGAAAGAAACAAAGATAAATATATATATATATATATAAATATATATATATATATATTGTTGATTTTGCAATTTTCTCAATTTTTCTTATTTTTGAAAATATTTGATTTTTTTTCAGGACTTTGAAAATATTTGATTTTTTTAGAATTTTGACAATATCTGATTTTTTTGGATTTTTGAAACTATCTCATTTTTTTTTCTTTTAGATTTTCGACAGTAGCAATCCGCAGCACCTAAAGACGGGCTCAAACAACTAGCCAGGGATCGCCATCCCTCCCTTCTCATTACAGATTTCCCTTGAGCAGGGCGTGCATGTGAGGGTGGCTTACCACAACCAACCGCTTTTAGAGAACGGTGCCCCTACTAAGGTCATACTCGGGATACAACCCAGTCTAAGAGGGAGAAGTATAAGAAAAATTGGAGACAAGTTTCGTGCAGGATGGGAGATATCAAGGCTCAAATTCCTTCCAGGGCACTACCCCTCAAAGAGATAGCCTATTGCGCTGGGGCTTTGTGTCTTTGATTTTTAGACCCATATTTATCAGGCACGCATGCGACCGGGCTCATGACGTCCCATGGGGAACTGTACTGCCACTCTTGCCATCCCTTTGATTCATAATTTTGCATTGATTCATTTTCTCATTTTGGTAGCCCTTATTGGCCAGATATAGCATGAAAGCTTACTTTTGAGGGTCAAGACTGCCCCTATTTGAGACCTCTCCCGTATTAGGGAGTGCCTAGGTTGGTCATCTCATCCATCCATCTCTTGCCCCTGCACTTGGCCGAGCAGAGAAGAGAAAAGACCTTTGTGCATATCCAAAGTATGGCCAAAGCAGCAACAATGTTGCACTAGAGAGATCAGCTATCGCTCACCGTGTAGTGTATGAAAAATCCATACTCATAGGTCACCCTCAATAATCAAGGAAAGAAACTAGACTCCCAGCGCGGAGCTATCACCAGCCTAAGGATGCTGCAGAAGCTAACTTTGTTATTTTGACCCAAAGTTAAGATCTAACAAAAACTCCTAAAGCCACTCAATCATGTTAAGGGATCATGTGCAGAAATAATAGAAATAATGGAAATGAAAGCACGTTCTTGCACAAAATAAAGATACCTTTGCGGATCCATGGCGTGGAAACCAGCATCCTGAAGCGATTTTGATCATCGAGCTTTGAGGAGCGCGAGTAGCTTTGCATTCCTTGCTTGCCAGGATAAATGATGAAAGGAGAGGATAGTAAAGGATTGAATTCCCTGACATGGAGGAGTGGCAGACATCATACTGGACGAAGAAGGATAAAAAGAAAGAGAGACGGGGGCTAGAACTCCCTCGTTAAGGCATAGAGGCCCTGATAACAAGGAACCGGATACAGAATAAACAAGGATTAACTGAGATCAAGGCAGGCTAAAGCCTCGAAAATAGCACGAAAAATGGTAATGACCCTGAAAGGGTGAGGAGGAAAGAACAGAAAGACGACGAACAGATTCTTGCAAGGGAAAGGGAGAAAGAGAAAGATCATCCAATGTGGTCGGAGGAATGGAATAGCAATCACCCGCCAGAGGCGGGGAAGAAAATGTATGAACACCTGACGAGGTCGAAGAAAAGAAATGGAAACCACTCGACAAAGTAGGGGAAGGATCAGAAAAACCACCCGACAAGGTCGGGAAACGAGCACAAAGAATCCCCAACAGGGTCAGGGGAAAGAGATGAGAAGTGAAATCCGGACGTATCTGGGGAGGAAAGCTAGAAGATGCCCCTGGATTAGGGGAAGAGGAGAACATAGGCCGAGGCCTAGAATGGTAAGGATAGGAGAAGATGGTAGAAATATGGCCAGGTGGTGGAAGGTACACCACCCAAGGATAAGAACCGAGCAGAAAAAAAGATGAATGGATGGAAGAAGGAGAGGAGGAAGTGGACCCCCAAGTGCACAACTGACGGCCCTTGAACTTATGCTGTCGCCTCTTCTTAGCAGTAATCTTCTTGAAACAACTCCACCCGACGCGAACTCGGGCCTTCGGGCTTCTTGTCTTGTAATACTTTCTCAAATAACGAGCCCACCTGGCAGACGGCCTGGCCCGGTCATGAATATGCAGCTTCATCGAGATGGTTGCCCCTAGCTGTGCGGTGCTAACCATAGAAGGACATTCCAGAACAGTCAACTCCCTGTGTTGTTTATTAGAAAAATAGGGAGCTATGTCGCTTGGCGTCAACAGCATAAGATTCGGCATCTCCTCTCGGTAATCAAACACGAAGTACAGCTCCCTTGCTAGAAGTGCCGGACGGAACTGAGGGAGGGTGATGCACGGCGTCGACGTGGCCGCCTCACCAATAAGCCGAGGGAGATTGCATAGGATGTGCGGAATGTCCATGAAAAATGTAGCAGATACGGCCAATTACCCCTTGAATGCTGAATTGATCAAACTTTTGGCGGCCGTGTGGTTTAGCACCATCCGGGCGGAAAACTCTTCTAGGCCAATGAACTGAATAGCAATTAAGCGAGAGGTGATAACAACATCAACAGTGAATTCTCCGGCGAGCGAAGAGATTGCCACCTGCCTTGCTTTTGAAGAAACTGGCACCAGTGCTAAAGAACTCTTCTGAGCAACCGTCTTCATAGCAAGTGCAGGCTCATCGTCCCTAGAATAGCCAGAGACCAAGACTCGGACCTGCATGCGGCAAATGAAATCTTGAAGCCTACAATGCACAGTCAAAAGTTGGTTCGGCTCTTTATCTCCCTGGGGACTAGACCCGAGGGGCACCAAAGGTAGCGTGTACCTGCTCCGCGAAGTGGGAAGTGGTAGAGGGAGGTTAGAAGGAGGAGGTTTGAAGGGCGCGGGTGGCGATGGTGCAAGTGATGGGGAAATACTGATGATGATGGGTATGGGTGGAGGTAAAGGCAAAAGTAGAGGTATGGGTTTAGGGTCGGCCCGCTCAGGCTCAGAGGATGATGGTGAAAGGGGGAGGGGAAGAGGCGACGGCAGTGGTGGCGAAGGCGATAAAGGTGGCAAAAGGGGTGATGTAGTTGATGGAGATGGTGAAGGTGAAGGGGAAGGAGATGAAGGTAGGGGTGGGGAAGAAGGAGGAGACGAAGGTAGTGGCGTAGTGGGGAAGTGGCGGGTGGTGGCACTCTTCGGCGTATCTTTACAACACGTTGAGAGGCGTTGGGGACAGGTGTGGTGGTGGAAACGGAGGGTGAAAGAGAAGTTGCCCGAGCGGAGGCTAGGGTAGGCAAAGGTGGTGGAGGAGATGGGATGGAGGAATGATGGGGGCATCCCTTGCCCCACCACTTTTTTCGAAGCTCAGTTAGATCGTCGGCATGCGTCATTATGTTCCCCACATGTTTTTGAGTCTAGTCATGTAATTTTCATACTTTCTTTGAGTCATAAACTATGTAATTTTCCTTTTATTTGAGTCTAGTACTTAGGTATAAAGGTCATTTACCTAAGTCTTGAGTCATGTAGTTAATTAAGCAGTCTAATGGGCCCAACTAATGGGCTAGGCCCAAGGGCGCCCCTCCCTTGGACTACTTTGGTCATTAGTTAGTTTGTCAGGGTCACTATAGTCATATGAAAGTATGGAGCCTATAAATAGGCCTCCCCTCCCTCTCATTGTAACAAATTTGGCATGAATATTGAAATCCAAAATTCCACATCCCTCTAGATCTCTCTCTCATTATCTCTCTCTTCCTCTCTCTCTCTAAGGGGTCCCCCCTCTCTCTCTCTCCCCTCACCCGAAATTTCAAAATTTTCTCTCTCCTCCCCATTCACCTATCATTAAGACCCCTCCCCCTTCCCCATACACTCATTTAACTTCCCCCCAACCCCAAGGTGGAATCCTCCAATCCTTGCTCCACCCTCCAACCACCAACTACCCTCTTCCCTTCCCCAAGCACCCTTCCCTCTCCACCATATAACCCACCACTTCCCTAGGCCATTTGAATTCAAATCCACCTTCCCTCCATAGCCCTAGGGCACCCCCAAGACCCCACCCCTTGGTTAGGGTCGTCCCCCCATGTCTCTCTCATCTCCATCATTCTCCCTTGCTCCTCTCCATCACCTCTCCCACCTCCATTGATAGATCCTCCAAGCAACTGGCGACCTGCAGAAGACCACCTGCTTGCAGAGGCAACCCTGACCACATCCTGGCGAATCTGAAGACCCAAGAGGTACCATTGGAAGCGTCTGCTTGTCCTCTTCGCAACGGGGGTGGTTTCATCTTCGTCCGAGCACGGTGCTGCCCGGGCGAGCCTTTCTCCCCCGACTACGCGAATCTTCCCTGGTAGGAGGCCAGAGCCGCAGTGGAAGCTCTTCTGCGACGAACCTATTGGGAATCTGATCGAGCGTTCTTCAGCAAAAGTATTCTACTTCGAGTCCTCTACCATCACCAAAAAGCAGAGTTCAATTGGGAGACAGGACCAGAAAGTTATCAATTTTCTCCCCCGATCATGCGGTTCTGCTTCCACTCTGTCTGCACCGACCTTCCTTCAGTGTTCAGAAGCCACCGGACTACTCCGACCTCATTTGGCATCCCCGTCAGTTCGGTTTTGAAGTAGACCCGTCAACGGTTCTAAAGGCTCTGACGGAACCTAATTCTGAGCTCGGGAGCATTTGTGGCACCCTCTGCTTCCTACGTTTAGGAACCTGCAGCTGTCAGAACAGAGGACCTACTGCCTTGTTCAAGCCCCTACCCTGACTAGCAGAAGTACCAGAAGAAATCCAAAAAATTTCGATGCCTTCCGGTCCAGATATGAAGATTTTCCCACTTGTTTCATCTTCAGAAAAAATCCGTAGTGGCCGCATCGTCCAGAGAAGTGATTGTCTGTCCAGAAGCACAGACAGTGGGCAGAATCGACATTGGCGTCCAATTTTGTATTTCGTCGGTCTCACCCCCTCCCCGCTTGGCTGGCTGAAGGCCCCTCCCTGTGTGGAGGTAGTTTTGGGTGTAATCTCAGTTAACCCCCACCCTAAGATCCCCCTCCTGCGAGAGGTGTAGTTCATGTATTAATTCAGGTCGCAGGTTTGAAGCTCCGTCGACGCAGCGTGCGGGTGCATACCCACGCCTCCCCGCTCGCCCCCGTCTCCGGCCGGAGTCGGCGTCTTCACGCCGGCTAGGTGAGCCTCGATCCCTCTCTTTGCTGGTTTCAATTCATTGCTAGCATAGTATTATCGCCATTGTTTCGTCAGACGGTGAATGAGAGCTCGGCCCTAAATTGCTAGTGCCGTGAGTGACCACCGCGGGTGAGTTGTGAGTGAACCATTACATCCCACACCCTTGGTGTGCTGGCCGCCCATGATTTGGGCATCCCAGGACCATTTTGGGTTCTCCCCAAGCTAGCCAACCTTTGGAGCCTCAAGGTCTCGCCTCGGACCCTCTCCATCATCGCCGAGTTGCCTTCGGGCACTAATGTGCGCCAAGCGAGTGAGCTTGCTAGTGTGAGTCCGCTGCCCAACTTGTATGCTTGCAAAATAGGTCCAAGGGTGGTGTCACATCAAGTGGTATCAGAGCAAGTTCACAACTTGTCTCTATCAAGTTGGTCCTAGGGCATGTTTATGCATTTAGTGTCCTCGGTTGCATCTCTTGTCCACTAGTATGGTCACCTCATACCGATCTTACCAATCGGCCCTCTCCATAAGTCCAAACCACCAAGAAATGCCTACCACTAACACACATAACCTCCCTGGCCATGTCAACTACCTCATGAAGGCCTTGACCTATGCCAATGAGCGGCTTGATAACATATCGGGTCGACTCAACCAACTTGGAGAAAATGGGCCCACCCAAAGACGGACGATAGAATGGTCCCTCTCCCACTTCCCACCTTTGATGGAACCTCTCCTAGAGAATATTTAGATTGGGAAGCTACAATGGACCATTACTTTGAAAGGAATCCCCTGTCCGAGGATAGGAAGGTTTGATGTGCCAAAATGCAACTAACCAAAAGGGCTCAAACTCATTGGTTGAAAATTGAAGGCTTAAGGATAATTAGAAGGGAAGATCCCATCACCACTTGGGAAAACATGAAGGAACACCTTAGGCCTAGATATGTGTCCCCTTCCTATTCGGATCACCAAAGCCCAAGGAACCCTTCAATTCCTTCACCCCCTAAAAAGGACACACCTCCCAAAACCAATCAAACCAAGCCTCCACACCCACCCCGCCTTCCTCTTCCAACCCCAATCTTACCCCAACCTAGGCCACCACTACTCCCAACCCCACTCCAAGTCCGACCTCGTTCACCACCCCGGATGCACCATGCCCTGATCATCATCACCCCACCCACAAAGTACCTACCCACCTCCTTGGTAGAAGAACCCATAATCCTAACACCCGACCCCATAGTGGTGAACACCCCGGATCCAACCCCCACTTTGAAAGAAACACATGCCCAAGATGAGGACAAAGCTTTACATTACAATATTAACTCTATGCCCTCTCCTCTAGTAGGGAGTGAACTCATCATAAGTGGATCCTTGGCTAGATGGTTAAAAGAGGGCCCAGCTCACCCGATCATGGCCTACCCATCCTTGGAGGAACACCTCCCCATAGTGCCCTTCAAATCCTATCGCACCACCATCCAATCATCTTATCAAGTGGAGACACTAGGGGACCTTCTCAAGGGCTTAGCATGGCAATTAGAGATGACTAGCATGTTGAACCCTAGGGTCGAACAACCTAGGAGCCTTGGCCTCCTACACCTATGCATAGGGTCCATCACCTCAATGTGCACCATTGGTTGCTACACTAGTGACCTTCTCTTATTCCTCCCTATACCCGATAAGCCCGATGCTATCCATAAATTAGAGTTACTTATCTCGGGTAGAACGTCGAGTCCTCCATTCATGGCCGACCATCCCACCAAAAACTTCGGCCCAATTATTTCACTAGAGGAGGATGAATCACCACTATGTGAGGACCTAGAGTTCCTCTCCCTAAGTGACCCTTATCATGACCCCTTCGATCCCTTCCTATACCCACCCACCTTACTCACCACCAACCTTTTCCTACCCCAACCAACCATGTTGGACCAAGCCCACCTCTCCCAAGACCCGGTCCACACCAAGGGAACCATGACCATGGGTGAAATACACTTAGGAAACAATGAAGAGCCCCTCTCCATGATACCCACCTTCCTAGATCCTTTCGACCCTTTCACATGGAAGATCTAGGGCCACCCCACACCCATGCACATGGAGGCCATCTCTAGGATAGGAGTGCATAAGTCTTGGCACAACACACCACTTGGCATGATTAGAAAGTTGGGTCCATTCATTCACATCACCCACATGTCAAGTAGGAAGCATGGGTGGTCCCTATTTGGGTGTAACGGTCCTCCCCAAATCACCATTGGTCTTATGTATGCTAGGAACCTACATGGGTGTCCGGGTCCTCCAACATTCATCACACTCACTCATAAGAGGGACACCTATGGATGCCCCGGTCCTCCCAAATCCTTCAAAGTCTTCATAACATTAATGCATGATAGGTCTATATGTGGTTGCCCTGGACCACCTTTGCATACCATACATTGTCCACTCACACCGCATCATAGTGCATGGCATATGCATCCGAGCAAGTATCCAGCAACAAGCGGTGAGATTCACAACAAGCGGGCAAAAACTCATGGGCGCCACTTGGAATTCCAAGTTGGTAACTTGACAATGATGACTTTAGAGCGGCTCTACCCTAGGGTCACCTCCAATTTGAGGGCACGAGGACTTGGACCTTGCCAAGTTCCGAGTGATTTTGGCAACCTGACTTGCGGGTTGGACTTACCGATGGGTTTTGGGATTCACCCCATTTCTCATGTGGCGGATCTGGCACCCTCTAAGGGCACCGCGGTGGATCCTAGTGAGTGCCTTGAGCTTACACCTATCCTTGCGAGAGACACCCTCGGAGTGCCACCACAAATTAGCCTGAGAGCCCGACGTGAGCACACGGCGGCAATACTAGGCAAGCAAGATCCCATCGCCAGCATGAGGGTGTGTCTGAGCCACTTTGACGAGCTGAAGCGCCCTTCTCCGGCTATGAGCGAAGGTTGAGTTTGGAGTTCGTGGTTCGCCCGGAGCTGCATTTTGCGTACTACTACCCCGGTGGATCCATACTCGATGGGGTCGAGTTCTCCCCACCCCGGGGGTATGATGGGGGCATCCCTTGCCCCACCACTTTTTTTGAAGCTCAGTTAGATCGTCGGCATGCGTCATTATGTTCCCCACAAGTTTTTGAGTCTAGTCATGTAATTTTCATACTTTCTTTGAGTCATAAACTATGTAATTTTCCTTTTATTTGAGTCTAGTACTTAGGTATAAGGGTCATTTACCTAAGTCTTGAGTCATGTAGTTAATTAAGCACTCTAATGGGCCCAACTAATGGGCTAGGCCCAAGGGCGCCCCTCCCTTGGACTACTTTGGTCATTAGTTAGTTTGTCAGGGTCACTATAGTCATATGAAAGTATGGAGCCTATAAATAGGCCTCCCCTCCCTCTCATTGTAACAACTGTTGCATCCCTATGGTTTTGATGATGTCCCACACTATAAATCAATCTTTTATCTCTAGATTAATGATGTTTCATCATGTGAGTGAGTACAGTTCAATGGCTGTCAGATAACATGCTCTACCTTAATTCTGCCTACACTCTGTCTGCACAGTCTTCACACCAGTGCGTCAACTCAGCGTGCTGATGCGTCGACCCTTCAGTCATTGCATGTCTCTGTTCTCACACCAGTGCGTCAACTCAGCGTGCTGATGCGTAGACTCTTCTGTTCAGGTTCTTCATTTGATTAAGTCTATACATCATCAGTTGAACGTAAAAGTAATACGTTGCAGCGTCAACTCATTGGGCTGCAGCGTCAACTCAGCATGTTTGCACTTCGTCTTGAGACTTTCAAGTCTATACACCCTACACTCTTTGCAAGTCTGTACAGCCTACCGTCTCATGCAGCGTCTAATGTTAAAGTCTCCACATCGCATTGCATCGTCTCTATCAGTGTCTCACTGGTCTAGTCTGTATAGACTTTAGCGTCTCATGAAAATCTATACAATGCATCAGTTTTTAGAAGTCTGTACACTGGCCTTTGCATTAAGCCTCAAAGTCTGTATAGTCGTGTACAGTGGATTCCAAGTCTATACATCCTTCAGCTGGATCTGTTCAAGTCTGTACATCGCCCAACTGATTTGGTAAGTCTATACAACGTGAAGTCTTCACCTCGTATTGGTTCAAGTCTATACAGTCTGAAGTCTACATTGCTTTACATCCACAGAGTCTGTACAGCCTATCTGACTTCATGGGTAGCATGCCTTTAGTGCGTTGACGCACTTGGCTGACTGCGTAGACGCAATGGTGCGTCTTTCGCTTCCTTCTTGTTCACTGCTTCGACGCTGACACTGGATGCGTTGACGCATTGGTCAGCTTGCCTAGGGAGTGAGCATTTTTCTTGAGGAGCTGAGGCGACGCTGCACGCTGGAAGCGTTGACGCCTTGGCTGTTGACCAAGGGTCTTTTGATCAGCATCAAAGTCTGACAATTGTCCACTTTTTACAAGTCTACACATTGGGTTGTACGACCACAATCCTATACATTCTGTTATTACATCTTGAGTCTTTAGAGCTCACAGCACACTCATTACAAGTCTGTACACTGGTTAGGCTTTGTGAAGTCTACACAGTGGATGAGCAATGTGAAGTCTACACAGTGGCTGAGCAATGTTAAGTCTACACATTTGTCTCCTCTAGAGGTCTATACATTGGCTAAGGGTCTTCAAGTCCATACAGAGTCATCTGATGCATGCTGTCTGAAGTCTGTACAGCATGCCTTGCTGTTTACAGCTTTCAAAGACACATTGCACTGCGTCAACGCAGTGCATAGGCACGTAGTGTAGCGTCAACGCATTTCATTGTGCATACCCTGGTAAAGTCTATACATGCGTTTATTCATTAAGTCTATACATTCTCTCACGATTGTACACAGTTACTCAGTTGATGTTTCTGAAGTATATACATTCTTGCTAAAAGCCTGAACTAACTAAGTCTATACATTCCATCTGTCTGTCTGCAGGTGATTCAGGCTGATGATTGGGCACGTGAATTGAGGTTGGTACCTGACACGTGATCCAAGACAACAGGCGCATGACACGTAGATAGCAACCTTGTCAGGATGCTGCCATGTGGTCGAAATTCAAATGATCTGGCCAAAAGTGCATGGGCGGGAACCTGGCAGCCACACGTCATTCTCTGCTATAAATATAGAGCTTCATCCTTCAGTAGAAGTTCGATCATGAAAAAGAAAAAGCAGAAGTCATTGGTGAGAGTCTACACGATCCAGAAAAGAAAAAGAGCAGAGAGTTCCAGATCTGTGAGGAGTTTGCTCGAGAGAGAGAGAGAGTGTGTGGATTGATGAATTGCTTCACTTGAAGCTACATTTGTATTGGGTTTCAGAACCGATTTCTTCTTCATTGGTTTTTCTTTCTATTTTGCTTTCGTTTATTTTGTTCTTCCATTCTGATTTGAATTGGTTTCCCTCCGGTGTGTGGAGGAAGGGAGTACTACTCCAGTTTCCCTCTGAGTTGCAGAGGAAGAGAGATCGGTGATCTCTGGTGTTGTTAGTGACAGGTTGTCATTAACAGTTTCCCTCCGTGTGTGGAGGAAGGGAGAGGATTCTCCAGTTGTGTTCTAGCTGGGAGCTAGAACATGTTTCAAGTTCTGTGGGTAGCAGAGCTTGGTCGAGAGATTTGTTTCCCTTGGGTGTTCAAGCTGTGTGGCAGCATGTTGTACGCAGACTGAGTCTGCTGTGATCTAGCTTTGCCTAGTGGAATCCTCACTCTAGTTAGAGTGAGGGGTGGATGTAGATTGCGGACTGCAATCAAACCACCTAAAAACCGAGTGCCTTCTCTGTGGTTTGCTATTGATTTCTGTGCTCTTCATCTGCTTGTCCCTTTGCCTTCAAGTGATCAGTTCTTCACTCTCATCTATATTTCTCTGTGTACGGGTTAAGGAGGTGCGTTAGCAGTAGAATCTATTTTCTGCCTAAGTTTCTGCAAATTGGGAGTGATCTATTCATCCCCCCCTTCTATATCACTCTTGCTGCGCTAACAACAACTTTGGCATGAATATTGAAATCTAAAATTCCACATCCCTCTAGATCTCTCTCTCATTATCTCTCTCTTTCTCTCTCTCTAAGGGGTCCCCCCCTCTCTCTCTCTCCCCTCACCCCAAATTTTGAAATCTTCTCTCTCCTCCCCATTCACCTATCATTAAGACCCCTCCCCCTTCCCCATACACTCATTTAACTCCCCCCCAACCCCAAGGTGGAATCCTCCAATCCTTGCTCCACCCTCCAACCACCAACTACCCTCTTCCCTTCCCCAAGCACCCTTCCCTCTTCCCCATACAACCCACCACTTCCCTAGGCCATTTGAATTCAAATCCACCTTCCCTCCATAGCCCTAGGGCACCCCCAAGACCCCACCCCTTGGTTAGGGTCATCCCCCCTGTCTCTCTCATCTCCACCATTCTCCCTTGCTCCTCTCCATCACCTCTCCCACCTCCATTGATAGATCCTCCAAGCAGCTGGCGACCTGCAGAAGACCACCTTCTTGCAGAGGCAACCTTGACCACATCCCGGCGAATCTGAAGGCCCAAGAGGTATCGTTGGAAGAGACTGCCTGTCCTCTTCGCAACGGCGGTGGTTTCATCTTCGTCCGAGCACGGTGCTGCCCGGGAAAGCCTTTCTCCCCCGACTGCGTGAATCTTCCCTGGCAGGAGGCCAGAGCCGCAGTGGAAGCTCTTCTTCGACGAACCTATTGGGAATCTGATCGAGAGTTCTTCAGTAAAAGTCTTCTACTTCGAGTCCTCTACCATCACCAAGAAGCAGAGTTCAATTTGGAGACCAGACCACAAAGTTATCAATTTTCTCCCCCGATCGTGCGGTTCTGCTTCCACTCTATCTGCACCGACCCACCTTCAGTGTTCAGAAGCCACTGGACTACTCGACCTCATTTGGCATCCCCGTCAGTTCGGTTTCGAAGTAGACCCGTCAACGGTTCCAAAGGCTCTAACGGAACATGATTCCAAGCTCGGGACCGTTCGTGGCACCCTCTGCGTCCTGCTGTTAGGAACCTGCAGCTGTCAGAATAGAGGACCTGCTGCCCTGTTCAAGCCCCTACCCCGACCAGCAGAGGTACCAGAAGAAATCCAGAAAATTTTGGTGTCTTCCCGGTCCATATACGAAGATTTTCTCACTAGTTTCGTCTTCAGAAAAAATCCGGAGTGGCCGCAGCGTCCAGAGAAGCGACTGTCTGTCCAGAAGCGCAGACAGTGGGCAGAATCGACATTGGCGTCCAATTTCATCTTTCATCGGTCTCACCCTCTCCCCGCTTGGCTGGCTGAAGGCCCCTCCCTATGTGGAGGTAGTTTTGGGTGTAATCTCAGTTAACCCCCACCCTAAGATCCCCCTCCTGCGAGAGGTGTAGTTCATGTATTAATTCAGGTCGCAGGTTTGAAGCTCCGTCGACGTGGCGTGCGGGTGCATACCCACGCCTCCCCGCTCGCCCCCGTCTCCGGCCGGAGTCGGCGTCTTCACGCTGGCTAGGTGAGCCTCGGTCCCTCTCTTGGCTGGTTTCAATTCATTTCTAGCATAGTATTATCGTCGTTGTTTCGTCAGATGGTGAATGAGAGCTCGGCCCTAAATTGCTAGTGCCGTGAGTGACCACCGCGGGCGAGTTGTGAGTGAACCATTACATCCCACACCCTTGGTGTGCTGGCCACCCATGATTTGGGCATCCCAGGCCCATTTTGGGTTCTCCCCAAGCTAGCCAACCTTTGGAGCCTCAAGGTCCCGCCTCGGACCCTCTCCATCATCGCCGAGTTGCTTTCGGGCACTTATGTGCGCCAAGCGAGTGAGCTCGCTAGTGTGAGTCCGCTGCCCAACTTGTATGCTTGCAAAATAGGTCCAAGGGTGGTGTCACATCAAGGAAGAAGTGGGTAAAGGAGCAGGTATCTTATCAACTGAAGAAACACCATGGTGCCCCTAGTCTTGAAGTGGAGACGGTTGCCTAGGCGGCACGGCTTGCTGCTGTTGCTGTTTGCTGCTGAGATCTGAAATAACTTGGCGTATGATAGCCCAATCAATCATCTTCTTGTCTTCCAAGTTGTGAACACGTTCCCGAAACTCAGAACAATTCTCGACCACATGCCCCTGTTGACGATGGAATTCACAGAAATGGAGCAAGTTCTCAACCGCGGGTCGGCAAGGCATAACCGGAGGGAGCTGCAACGCATGCGTGGCCATCAAAGCCCTGAAAACATCTGTAAGAGATTCCGACAACGGGGGGTGAGAAGCTCGCCTCGGGCAAGGTGGGTGCCGAGGGGTGTGAGAAGGTAGTGGGGATGGTAGCGGAGGTTGCGTAGGTAAGGGGGATTGCGTAGGCGAAGGCGGAGTGCTAGAATGATGTGGCAGCGTGGAGGGAGTGGGAATGTAATGAACGGCATCCACCCGCTCGGGGTATAGTTTTTCCTTGACCGGAAGTGGAGGGGCGTGGGGAGATGAAATAGCGGAGGGCTGACTCGTGAAGGGAGATGTAGTGGAGGGACATGTGGAGGCATATGTGGAGGTATGGGGGTGTGTGGGAGCGGAAGGCTGACTCGTGGAGGGATATGTAGTGGAGGGTTGACCCATGGTGGATGGGGAAGAGAAGGGGTATGTGGAAGGTGAAGGTGGAGGAGACTCGTGGACAAAGGAAACTAGGAGTTATCGGCTAATGAAGCGGGCTCGACTGTAAAGTTGTTGCCAGGATGTAATATCATTCAGGGCTAAGATGCACCTGAGCTCGGGCGTTGCATTAGAAATAACCATCTTGATCTGCTCACCCTCCGGAATATGCCCCGGGACTTGCGCAACTAGACGATGCCAACGGTCGGCAAACGTGGAGAATTCCTCGCCGGGCTTCATCTTCTCTTGGGCCAGATCAACCATAGAATATCTGGGCCCAACCTGGTCTTGGTACTGCTGAATAAATCTTGCTTGGATGGCCTAAAAATTCATCATCTGCTCTTGCGGCAATGTGAAGAACCAATCCTTGGCTGAGCCCTCTAAAGATAGGCCAAACAAATAGGCCATCAAGCATTGATCGTGCTGGAACTGGGCCAACTCATATAGGAAATCCTTCAAATGGACGTAGGGGTCACCAATTCCACCATAGCGACGATATGCCAGTATCTGTGAACGTGGCGGAAGCTGAAGACCATGGAATGAAAATGGGATATCCAAAGAAGTTTGGGGATTGATTTGGCATTGCAATTCATCAAGCTGGTGTTGGGCTTGAGCGAACATCTCCTCGGTAGGAAGAGTCCGAGAAGAATATGAGTCAGCCTGAGCAAGAGATGATGAATTTAGACCAGGATAATGATGATGGGCCGGATAAGGGGATCTGGCCTGAGAAGAAGGAAATCCCGCTTCGGGAACAGAGGAATGCACGGGCCTGGACGGATTATGTACGTGGGAATGAGGATTGATTGGGCCAACAGCAGCACGGGTGGGATAAGAAGGCCCGTTAAAAGAATAGGGTCCAATGGAGGAATAAGGAGATGGGCCCGCACGGGAAAAGGAATCCACACGGGGGTAAGAAGATAGGGAGGTGCAGGAATAAGGTACAGGGGAGAAGTGCTCCATGGGGAGAATGGAGACTTTGCACAGTGGAACTCAAATGAATACAAGAAGGGAAATGACCCCAAGATAAATGTAACTAAATGGGGACACACAAAGATGAACTAGACCTAATGAGCCTGATCTGACAAAGAGATGCAAATGATGACACTGCAACATGTAATGGAGGGGAGAGATGAGAAAAGAACCCACCAATTAACCACCTAAGTTGTAAATGATGCACGAAGATTTTATAAGTTCCTCTTTAGGACCTTAGTGGATTAATTAAAATGTGAATTCACTCAACCACAAGGTACCTAAATAGGGTGGGGGACGGGAAACTGGCAGACTCTAAGGGACTCTCTCTCTCTCTCAAGAATGCAGACCCTAGACTGGGAGGTTGTACGGTACAACCTGCCCAGCATCCGTGTGGGAATCCACGGCTCACGGGGACTTACGGAGGCCCTCAGTAAGGTCCCCTAGTCGGCTCCAAGGAGTATGGAGATGAGAGGAAACTCTACCTCGGTAGGAATGCAACTAAATATGAATGAAATGCATGAATCCTATGCGCACCGGAGTGCATGCAAAATTCTAACCTAAAAACTAGCAAGCAATGAACTAGCAAATGTAAGAAAATGAGATGAACGCAACCATGGAATGATATAAAAACAACAGGGGGAGGTCAAATAGCACCAACGTATATGCATATAATGATATAATTCAATGATAAAACTGTAGCACGGGGTGCACTGTAGCAGAGAAAGATGGTCTGATGAAAACCGCTTAGGGAGCAAGGACGGCCTGTGAACGACCGTTCAAACCAGGGAGTAATGACAAAGTAATCAGAAAACTTAGACAATGATAGAATGGAAGTAAGTAGAAATCAGAAGCGTACCAGGATGGGCGGTCTACTGACAACCGCGTGATCAGTAGAACGGACCTTCACCGACCGTGCAACAGCAACCAAACCAACAGTCAGAAGACAGAGGAGTACATGTGCCAGCAAGATGGATGGCCAATAATTGACCGTGTAATACTTGAACGGATGACATTGGACCGCTTATCGCAGCAGGCTTTGCAGAAGATATGGCACTGTTCAGAGAGAAGAGCGGTGGACTTCCAATCGTCAAAGAGATGGACGGCTCCTGGAGATCCGCACATGCTCCGGACGATAGAGACTGCGCCCAGACCAACTTGAAATCACTTCGAAAAGAGGACTAACACAGCAAAAGAAAAGGTCAGCAAATCACTAACATGATGGGCACTAGGTGTCCCACCGTGATTGCCAAAAAAATGGGCTGTTGACATGTTTGTTTTACTCCTCATTGGCTTAAAAGATGTCTTCTCCCCCCTTCTACTAAATTGATATATAAAATAAATGGGAACAGTAGAAGGAGAACAGAAGAGTGTAAATAACTGTGATCGCCACCAAGGTGCCTAATTTGATTGACACACCGTACCTTGGAAAGAGGGAGACACTCGCCTTATGAGCAGCGCTGGGAGGATGTACGGCTCAGGAGGAACCGCCTGTAAGGATGTGCGGCCACACGATAGGCCGTCTAAGGGCGCTGCAGAGGATGCGAGATAAGGAACTTCTGGCAGATGAACGGCTCTGACCCGACCGCAAGACGAAGAAGAATGGCCCAGGTAACACCGCACGTCTCCGGAATGGGATGTTGATATGGATTTGTCTATCTACCTCCCCGCCCCAATTCATGAACATGTAGGCATGAATATAAACATGAAGTTGTGTGAAGAACGAAGGGCGATGAAGAATAGAACATTAACCGTGATGAACAAGATGTGAATAAGTTAATCTACCCCTCCCCTTTTAACTAGCAAGTGAACAATTATGCACGTGCAACATGGACAATGGAAGTAAAGGGGGGTAGGGGGATGGAAGACTGACCGTGATCGCCACCAAGACTAATACCTCAGAAAGACCGAGATACAAGTCTTGGAAAGAATGAACATACCGGCACTCGCAAGCGGGGATAACTGGAACAAAACGCGGTCGATCGCACGTCTGCGTATGCCTGGAAACGGTCCACTCTAGACTGCGACCATTACCCAGAATAATAGACTATGGGCTCAATCCACCCTCTCTTTCAACCTGCCAAAAGAGAGGGGCATCATGTTGGACGTGCTATAAACCTGCAAGGAAAATTGAAAACACACAGAAAACAAACCCAATTACACCTAAAGATCATGCAATATCTATCAAACTATAATGATCAAAACACATAAAAGGGGGGTCAAATACCTAGGGTTGGTGGTTTTTTAACCCCTGTGGGGCGTAATAAACAGTAGGATGGATGTTTAAAAATGCAATGAATGATTGAAACGGGGTAGGACAGCACAAAACGACGAAGCAACAATAATGCAATGCAAAGAAACGGGGAAGAAAGAGTGAGACTTGATTGATAGAATCTGAATACTCCCTGGATCGGGCAAGCTTAAGACGTGGGAAGTAGGGTTCCCTGACTGAAGATCGCCCCACGAACCGGCAGAGTTTCGACGTGAATGTCCAAAAGTTCCCCCCCTTTCAAAGGTAGCCTTTAGGGTCTATTTATAGAGCACCTAAAGTTCTAGCTCGAAATTAGGGTTTAGAAGCATTTTCAGGTCGAGATTATCAAATAAAAATCGTAGATAATCGAATTATCTCTTACCCAGTCGAAACAGTACTCAAAATGGTTCAGCATCCGCGGAGAAAATGACGGGAGAAGTTAGGGATAAAACCACGGATAGAGAGAGAAAATTTGTTGAAATTCAGGAATCGAACGGATGAACGGTCTTACGATAGACCACTCAACGGGATGTGCGGCCATGTCCTGACCGTCCAACCCTGTCGGTGGAAATTCAAATAAATCATAAATATTATCCAACTATCCATCGAACTGACCGAAATCTTCGCCATTGGACTCTCATAGATGAACGGCTAAGAGCATACCTTTCATCTACAAGGGCGGACTGGAGGCAACCGCTCAACCCTGTCGGTGGAAAATTAAAATAGATAAGATAATTAGATAATTAGATGAAAACCAGCGATGTTAGGACTCTGGAGAGATAGACGGCTCAGATGCTACCGCACAATGGTCTTATGCGGCTATGTCTAGGCCGTATATATGCCTGTCGGTGATAATTCAGAAAATCAGCTAAATGTCCCATAAATATATGAACGGCCCAGTATCAATTGCACAAATTGTTATACGGCTAGAGGTTGACCGCACATGTACATGGGCGCTTGGAATTCATAGAAAAGCTCGATTAACCGAAACCAAGGCCCATTAAGCCCTGAATCAACTCAGACCTAACTAGGGAGGGAGGGTACCCATAAAATAAGCCCAAAATGTGCCTGAAAATAGCCCCAACGAGCGATGGACAACTCGAGGCATCAACAAATAGGAGTAAGTGGAACGACTCAACTCATCGGCAAAAAAACGGGTGTCACCAATTGTGACCTTCTACTATCACTTCGCTATCAGGATAATAGTCGGTAAGCTTTGTTCTAGAACCTAAGGGTGTGGTAATAGCGAGATCTGAAGATAGGGGAACTGATGCAATTGATAATGTTTTTGCAAAAGTAGTGGAGATAAAAGAATGAGAGGCACCAGTGTCAAATAGCACAAATGTAGGACGAGAATAAATTTGAAGAGTATCTTCCATAACCCCACCATCCCTGGGCGCTTCCTCTTCTTCTAAGACGGCATTGAGGCGAGCCTGCCTCCTACGTCCTCCACCAGACGATTGGTTTTTCATAAGGGGGCAATCTGGCATGCGATGCTCCCTGCTTCCACAACGTAAACAAGCGCCGAGGCGCTTCCAACACTCCTCAGCCAAATGGCCGAATTTTTCACAAAATGTGCAAGCCGTGGTGACCTGCTCCTTCTCCTCCTTGACTTTCTTTTGCTTATGGGAACTTCCACCATTCCCATTCCTGGATCTTTTCTTACTATCACGGCTCTTGTAGGGCTCCGTGATGCGGAACTTTTCTTTCTTATAACGCCGATCTGAGCGTCGGCTAGACTCTTCTCCTTTCCCTTTTAATTTCTCGACCTTCTCTAAGGTCCTTTCACACAAATACGCTCGTTGAACCATTTCCGCATAAGTATGGATGTTTTGGGTCCCAAGCTGCTGAATGAAACCGGGCCGTAACCCGCCCATGAACCGATTAGCCTTCAATAAATCGGTGTTGATAAGATGCGGTGCGTAAGGTGCAAGCCTTGAGAATTATAGTTCATATTCGGCAACCGTCATCATTCCTTTCCGAAGAGCAGCGAACTCCATAGCCTTTCATTCCTTTACGTGCTCAGAAAAGTACTTGGCACGGAATAGGGTAAGAAAACCATCCCATGTATGAGGTGCATCGGCCGGAGGTGCCGGAACCGACTTCCACCATGTACGGGCATCTTTGTTGAGTTGGAAGATTGCGAGACGCACCTTCTCTTGATCGGTACATTGAATAACATCAAAGATACGATTCATTTCGTCTATCCAGTTCTCTACCTCGTCAGGATTAGAAGAACCATAGAAATGCGAAGGGTTTAAGCTCCGAAAGTTGCGATGTAAATCACCAGCCCTTGCTCCTGCGCCAGCTTGCGCCATAGTTTGTAATGTCTGAGTGAGGCCAGCAACTGTTTGTTGCATACCATTCCAATCTACGCGATGAGCCATGGTAATAATAGGGTACCTGAGAGAAAAATAACAACTTGTTATTTCTCGTGAAACTGGAAGGAAAATCAATCTTAAAACTAATTAACTATCTTATCCCGGGTTCTACCCAATTCTCACATGGGTGTGGAAATTTCTTCCTTAGTTCATAGGTAGGGGTCCTTAAACTTGGACTTATCCTATGACATAACTCTTCTTCCTAAGTCTTGAGACTTAGGCTCTGATACAAACTTAACTGCCACGCCCCGAGCCTTTATTACAGCGGAAGACTCGCTCGAGGAACGCAAACAGCCGGCATGGTAAGCCTCTTGCAAGCAAAAACGATCAGAGTGCAAGGCAATCACACAAAAGAATGCAATCGCATAATATTTACTCAACTTCAACTTTTATTAATATTCAAATCTAATATTCGAATACAACCACTAATTCAACTTCCATCATGCTAGACTCAAGAAATAAGAAATTACATAAACTTGATCTAAACAATGTAAACTTCCTAAGTCTTCGCTCATTCTTTATTCACTCTCGGATCCGCTACTTGAACATTCTGAATCCGAACCCGACTCACTTCCATTTCCTAAAAAAGAATGGAAATAGGTAATGAGCACACTTGCCCAGTAGGTATCTTCGCATCAACATGAAGGCATCATTAAAGTAATTAACATTTTTGCTCTAGAGGAATAAGGTAAACTCATGCGAATGCGATCAATCATGTGATTAAACCAAAGTATGTAAGACAGAATGAGAGCAAGTATGAATTAGCAAGAATGTTATAAGAACATGATATGGCCTTTCATGAACAAGAATGTAACGAGAATGTACTAGCAAGCCACATAATCATCACTCCAGTATCTTTTACTTATGAGCAAGTACTTCATGAATTTCTGTGGAATATCAAGAAAGTCAAGTATCAATCATGTTGTATTGTGTTGTGGATTTTCACTTATTTATAAAGAAAGTACTCCCAGCGCAATGCGACCCCAGTAGCATCATACCCCATGGTTTATAATAGTATGTTTTCGATAATCAGTCGAGGGAACTAGCATAGAGCCCTTGAACACAATCAGTGCTCGATCGCATCTTCAAGTATAAATCAAGCTTTTTCCACGCATGTAACAATAAAGTATGGCCAAGAATGTATAATTCCAACAAGTTCTTGATAATAATAATTCAATGAATGAATGCTTTAATGAGAATCATGAGAAATCAAGAATGACTTATACTATGTTATGCTTATGGAAATAAATCGGTAGCATAACGGTACGTTCTTTATTTTCCATTCATTATATTAGGTTTCTTGATCAATATGATAAGTTCTAGATCATCAAGAGTCCATCTAGAAACCTTGGAATATGAACCCTTGGTCAAACCTCGGGTTAAAATACTCAAGCATTGTGACGGTCGTGTACTGGACCGTTACATGATGTGACACTCCAGTATTGGGCCGTTACATTAGTCTGAATCCCAAACCAAGAAATCGGACTTAGTTGAATGTGACGGTCGTATATTGGGCCGTTACATGTGCCTAACGGTCCAATATAGATCTGTTACACTACTGATAACTAGAAATATCGATAGTGTAATCTAATCAATTGGTTTTAATGGTACAACCAACTCGGCGTCCTAGTGGGAATCCCAGGCTCGCGGAGAATTACGGAGACCTTGCAACAAGATTTCCTAGTCCATTGGAAGGAATATCCAATAGAGAGGTCCTCATGTCCAAGAATAATGTTCCTATAGTGCAAAGTGAACTAATGGACATATACCTGAATATATGTCATGTACTTAGAGAAATGACTCTATTGATAGAGAGGATGTGTAACACTAGGAAATCATAATAAAACTCCATCAATACATCTTTGGAAAATCATGATTTAGATACAAAACTATAGAATTTTGGCACATGGAATTAACATAACTTAAAATAACTTAAGATACCTTAATTATGTAATTTCTATCATAAATCAGTAGATAATCTTAAAGACATGAAATTAGGTCAAAACTTAGATAACTAGGCTTATTTATAAGTTAAATTAACTAGTTTCCAATTCTGTCCACAGTTACCTGACGGTCTAGAATGGGTGCGTCACAGTGACTGTGACGGTTTATCGATCGTGAGGCCGTTACAGTAATGTAACGCTCCTGTTAAGGTGCGTCAGAGACAACAGAGTAATTAAGATGCAGTAGAGGGTGTGACGGCTTATCGTAAGGCCGTTAGATCACTGTGACGGGCTTACCTTGATGCGTCCGAGTCCTTGCTAACAGTATAAAGAAATTAAAAGACTGTGATTTGAAACCATGTCATGTTTTGAAAAGATTTAACTACCCCAATCATGACAAAACGAAGTAAAGGTCATCTAGATGCATAGGTTGCAGTGAATTGACAAGATAATATCTTTGATCTTTGATTAGGGCTAAGAATATGTATGTATGCATGAACCCACTAAAACATAGAATTCATAGTCTATAATGTTATGTTAGATGGACGCAGTCTATTACCACGGAGAGTGGATCTAGAGGGGGGTGAATAGATCTATTGCCTAATTTAAAACCAATATAAGGCTCTAATGCGGAATATAGGCAGATCTACTAAATCACTAACTTGAGTATTAGATTTGAACAGAAGCGAATCAAACTATGAAGGTAAACAGGAAATCCAATCGCACACAGTTCATAGACAATCACACAAACACAAGGCACACGGGATTTTTAGGTGGTTCGGTCAGGAGACCTACGTCCACCCCACACTCAACCGAGTATGGCTTAATGCTGCGCGGTACAGCTTGCGTCCGCTGGGCAATACAGCTTAGCCTACAACCGCTGATACACAGCTTCGCTGGGCTTTACAGCTTGCCGACCAGAGGAACAAATCCTCTGCAACTGCTAGGCGATACAGCTTAGCCGTCCGAGACCTGGTCTCGCCTGCTGAGGATTACAGCTTCACCTGTCCAGTGGAAACCTCCACTGCAATTGCTGGCTCACAGCTTGATAACAAAAGAGTTCGAAAAATAAAGACAGAAAACATACGAAAATAGGAAACCCCAAGAGGGAATGTAGCTCTCAATGAGCAAAGCTCAGCTCTGGTATCTGAACCAAGAGTCTGAGTAACAGCCTCTCAATCAAAACTCTCTCAACTCATCTCTCTCAATCTTCTCTTCTTTCTCTCTTTTTCTTTTCTCTGCTTTTCTTCTTTGTGGATCTCGGTGGCTCTCTGTTGCTTCAGACTTTCAGTCTCACTGTACAGACTTTTCCACTCGATCGATCAGCCTCCTTCTGAAGAAGAAGGCTCATATATATACCAGCAGCAGATTGGATAAGGGCGTGTGGCTTCCACATTTCCCGCCCAATGCTTTTGCCAGATTCGAAGAACTTCGACCACCTGGCAGCATCCTGACTTAGCTGCTTCCACATGTCACCATCTGGGCACCTCATCCATCCTTGGATCACGAGCCATGTCATCAATTTCAGCAAGCAGTCCCTGTCAGACAGACGAACAGAGTTATCAGTTTAAGTCTAAAACCGTGTACAGACTTTGTAGGGTGTAATACATTGTATAGACTTTGCACTGTATAGACTCTGTGAATGCGAATGTAATGTATAGACTCTGCAATGTATAGACTTCATATATGCAGTGCTATGCGATGTACATACTTCCTATATGAAGGCAACCGCTGTACAGACTTGTTGAAGTGTAATGCAATGTGCAGACTTTGAAGAACATTCAGCAGCCAATGTATAGACTTACGCAATGTAAAGACTTGCCAGTGTATGGACTTGATGAGCATGCAGCACACAATGTGCAGACTTCGTGCAATGCATGAAGAAGCAATGTGTAGACTTAGACAGGCTTCAGCTCGTACAATGTATAGACTTAGACATACAACTGAACGATGTATGGACTTGCCAATTCAAGGGCTGTGTAGACTTTACGATGTGTGGACTTGCCAAAGGAGAGGCTGTACATACTTGATGCAATGCAAGGCAAACGAATGTATAGACTTCACGATGTGTGGACTTGCCAATTCAAGGGTTGTACAGACTTTACGATGTGTGGACTTGCCAAAGGAGAGGCTGTACAGACTTGATGCAATGCAAGGCAAACGAATGTATAGACTTCACGATGTGTGGACTTGCCAAAGGAAAGGCTGTACAGACTTGAGCAAGTACAATGTATAGACTTTGCCAAGACAACTTGACGATGTACAGACTTGAGCAAAGTGACGTCTGTACAGACTTGAAAGTTCACAATGTATAGACTTTGACAAGGTAACGGTTGTACAGACTTCAGCTCAGCTGCAATGTATAGACTTGCAGGGGCAACGTAGGTAAAGCTACCAGTGTATAGACTTGTGAGTGCAACGTCGGTAAAGCTACCGATGTATAGACTTACGAGTGCAACATAGGTAAAGCTACCAATGTATAAACTTTGAAGTTGAACTAGTGGATGTACAGACTTCACCAATGTATAGACTTGGAAGTTCACTGATGGATGTACATACTTCACCTCGAGCAAGCTACAGTGCAGTGTATGGACTTTGAAGAATGATGCATGACGCTGCAGGACAACAGCCAATGTATAGACTTTGCAGATGCAAGCAATGCAGCAATGTGTAGACTTTGGGCTATGCCATGCAATGTATAGACTTTGAGCACAAACACCACAATGCAATGTATAGACTTGCTAGTTACGTGATCTGCAATGTATAGACTTTGCTCAATGCATAAGACGCTAAGAGAGACGGACAATGTACAGACTTAGCCAATGCAATGTACAGACTTACTGAGCTGACGCTGCATGAGAGACTAAGTAAGACGAACAGTGTATAGACTTCACAGCTCAAGTGAGACGGCGGATGTACAGGCTTTGAAGCTCAACTGAGACGGACGATGTATAGACTTAGCCTGTGCGAGCAATGTAGCAATGTATAGACTTATGTTCTAAACGATGCACAAACACAACAATGCAATGTATGGACTTTGAGTGTGTAGACTTGTGTGTGTGCAATGTGTAGACCTGTGTGTGTGCATGACGATGTATAGACTCTTACTACATAGAACACATAAACAATCTGACAGAGATAGTTTCATCAAAACATAAACAGTTGCCAATCAATCAAAATAAGCTGTTGCCAAGGAAATAAAGCTATTGTCAACATCATTAACACAGAGGAGTCACAACAATCTCCCCATTTTTGATGATGGCAACACCCTATCATATGGAATAGTAACATCCTGTCATACAGATGTATTTTTGATGAAAGATATGAATTATTAGTCAGATTTGTCATGCAGATACTATGGATGCATGCTGAGAAATGAAAACAGCTCCCTGCCAACAAGATCTCCCCCTATGCCATAATCATGATGCATACACTCCCCCTTTGCCAAATAGTGGATACACTCCCCTTGTGTAGACACGCCAAAATTGACGTTACTGAGAGTACATCTCATGTTACCTTGTAATGCCCCAATTTGACCCTCAAATCAATTTTATTTGAGTGGTTTTTCTCACTTTTCTTGGAGTTCTTCCTTTTTCCTCCCTTTTCTTATTTTTCACTATTTTTCTGGATTTTCTGGGTATTTTTCTCTATTTTTAGGAATTTTTCTGAATTAACGACTTGAAGAGGGGCGTCATTTCATTTTTAGGAAAATTAAAAGAAAATTGACGCCACTTCCATCAGACGTCAATTGCACTCAAATTCCCATTTTTCTGGATTTTTCCGAGCTTTTTTCAGATTTTTTTGGAATTAACTACCAAGAATGGGACGTTATTTTAATTTTAAATAAAATAAAAATCAAAAAAATTGGAAATAACCATATTTTTGAGGGCGTCAATTTCAATTTGAATTTTTTAATATTATTTTTCAACCCTCTTCCAGAGGTGATTTGGTGACCTTCAGGGTGTCAGAAAAATATGAAAAAATAGTCATTGGAATCAGCACAGTTAGATGCACCTCCACCTAAAAAATGGGAAAATAATATTGAGAAATGAAAAATGACCCTGTTTTGAATATTTTGAATTAACGACCTTGATTCGGACGTCATTTAAATTGACGCCCGAATCAACAGTCGTCCATTCTATTTTGGCTGATTTTTCATCTTGATTAACGTCCCTTGGTAGGGCGCGTTTTTAATTAACGCCTTTAGTTCAGGCGTCTTTCAATTTTCAAATACAGGGAGGTTTTTATTTCTAAAAATTGAATCTGGAATTGACGCCTTCTGGCCAGGCGTGTTTTGAATTAATGCCCTCGTGAGGGTCGTCAATTTCAGAATTGACGCCCTGAGCTGGGTCGTCTTTAACTTCAGAATCCTGTTCGAACGCCTCCTTTCCTGTAGAGAGTCCCTTCCCTATTTGGTCACTTCGTTGATAAGGGAATTGGAGTCCTTGCTTCCTATGGCTATTGCTTGATCTGATCCTTTCCAAATCTATTTTTGGACTCTTTAAATAGGGCTCTGTGGCTCTTTTCGAAGTTCCGGATGCTGGTTCCAGTTTTTTTTTGGGGTTTTTTCTTTCTTCTTCTTCTCTTACAGGGCGCTGCTACTGCTTCTTGGCAAAGGAGTAAGTTCCCTGCGTTTATTGTTCTCATCTGATCGAAGGAGTCTCCCTCCTCATCGAGCATCTAAGCCGAGAAGCACAGGCTCTTCTATCTGTCGAATTCTTCTTTCTTTTATTTGCATGCATGCATATACATTCATCATATTCATCTCTCTGTTAATATCTCTTTATTCTCAACCACGTTGAGAACCTCCAACAGTGCAATCGCGTTGCACACTTCTTATTATTCTTTGCACATCATTCATCATATATTCTCCCATACCCTTTTGCATAGGGGTTTAAGGGCCAACACCCACAAGGTGTGTTCTTGCACATGATATTTCATGCTCATCTTTATTATGAATTTGATGCTACACTCACCTTGGTTCTAATCCAATCTTTTTATTGGTTGTTGTCTTTGATCTTTGCAAGGGTAATCAAACAAGAATAACTCTCTTCATCGGCCGGCCGATTGGAAGAGAAAGGAGCACTCACAATCTCCCCGCATTTGAGGTATTTATATTTGCGATCCCTCTCTTAATTATTATTGTTTATATCCTTTGAGGCCCTCGCGTCTCTGGCGATCACTCTCCGTATTAGCACCTCGTGCTTGCATGCTTATTATTTTATTATTTTTATTCTTTTAATTGTTCTAAGTGGATTTATCACGATCTACAAATTGGAGATCACGGTGGGACACCTTTTATTTTTCTTTTGATTACCCTTTCCCCTTGGGCACCCACGTGTGCCATCTCCCCATTTGCACCCACGGTGCGTCTCCCTTTGTGCTCCACATAGCACACTCCCTTAAGTGATTGGTTGGTTTGATAGATTTTTAGAAATTCCATTTATATATTTAAAAAAAACTGATGATGAGCATGCTATATTCCTTTTGGTGGTCGATTGCCATGATTTTATTATGATTGTGAGTGTCTTTGTCTCCTTTCATATTGGTATTTAACTCTGTTTCTGGGGACAGAAGAATTGGCGCCCCTTTCAGAGGCGTGTTTCTAGTGAGTAACGCCTTCACTTAGGGCGTGTTTTCCTATTTAACGTCTTATGCCAGGGTGTTCCTTTTGTCCCGTGCAGAATTGACGCCCAACATTCTGGGCGCCTCTTGTTTATTAAGCGCCCCTGGCAGAGGCACCTTTTACAGAATTGACACCGCACTCCGGGGCGTCTCGTTCCTGTGTGTCGCAGTGACTGATCGGTTGCTCTTCTGCTTACATTCATCTGTTTATTACATCCATCTGTTGCATATATGATTCTGCATTCATCATTTACTTTTGGTTGAGAGTCCTTCTCACATTATTAGGATCCACACCCCCTCTTGGTGAAGGAAGGACCCTCCATTGAGCATTCCGTCTCTTTGGACCGGAAATTCCTAAACCAAGCCTCCGTAAGTCCCCGCACCCGTGGATTCCCTCACGGACGCCGGGCAGGTTGTACCCTTTGAAGTACCGGGTTTAGTTGGCCTATACGTGGTGAGAGAGTGTTCCTAGTTGGCACCGGAGTTAAACCACATTTGAAACTAGGTTCACCCCTTGAGTGATTATATCAATTTGCATAAAATCTTTAATTCACCAAGGATCAAACAAAGAAATCAAGGGTAACCATTCCAACTTGTGTGCTTCTTTGTAAATTATTTTGCTTAAACTTTGATTGTATAATGGCTTACCTTGATAGACAAAGTAACATGTTTAATCTTAAATGCATTAATGAGGATGCACAACCTAGCACATCTTGCAATCCTTAGTCTCAACATGTTCAACATCATTCTCACCATATTTTCAAAGGACCACGCCCTCATTCTTATGGTGTTGCCCGACCCGTGGGCAATGTCCGATCTTGTGGCCCTTCAATCCAATCGCGAGCCACTACTCCCACGGGACCGTCTCCTCCTAACGATGAGAAGGTCTCCCAAATCTTGCATGCATTAGATCATCTCACCCCTCAACAAATTCAAGCCCTTGAGGCCGCTGTTGAGGGTGGTGCATCTCATTCATCTCATCCTCCTTCCAATCCTACTCAGGTGGCCTATCACCCACTTCCCTCTTCTATTCACATTCCTACTCGGGCAGCCCATCACCCATCTCCTTCTCCTCGGGTGATCCAATACCCGCCTCCTTCTATTCCTCCTCCACCACGGCCCCAAGGCCTATTTATTCCTTGCAATCCGGCCCATCCGGGTTCTTCTATGGGTCATCCCAATCCCATTCCACGGCCTCTTTATGCGGCCCCTCCTTCAAGGCCCTGCCAACCCTCTGTTGCTCAAGTCACACCTCTCCAACGAACCCTTCTCGGCAAAGTCACTTTGTTGGGGGAACAATTAAAAAGGGTTACGAGCCCAGGGCCCGTTCCTTCTACTCCAGTCAATTCCCTCCACACCGCTCTGAATGACATTACAAAGATGGAGAAAGATTGGAAGGATAGGAGAGATGACTACGGCATCGACAGTGCGAGCAAGCAAGAGCCGGCGGGTTTCAACGTTCAACTGGACGCCATCCATCCTCCACCCATTCACCCAATTCACACATATGGCCCTCCACCTCCACGTACACAATACCATTACATTCCACCACCCACATACATGCCTCCACTATGGTGCCCACTTGAACTAGCTGATGAAGAACCGGTGATTGAAGAATTTGAGGCGGTATACAACGAAGCTCCTCAAGAAGCACCCCTTCCGAGTTTCCTTCGCTTCCCTCTCCCTCCATTACCACTTGACGAACCCCTTGCTCAGGACGAAGCCACAGTCCCCGATCCAACCCCCATTTATGAGACCTCTTTGTGTTACGATGATGGGTCGACATTCCAATCACCCACACCGCCACACCATGAGTCACATTCTATCCCTAACACCGCTCGCCCCATCCGACATTCTCAACGCACTAAACCTTCTTCGCTCACACCTCCCGTAACCACACCAATAGTCTCCATCCCATCGGCCTCCGCCGAGCCTCCATCACCCTCCACTACGCCGGCTTCCGCCAAGCCTTCCATTACACCTCCTCTTTGTTCGCCACCTCAGCCGTCCTCTATTATACCTTTAACCCGTGACCTAGCCACTCCTATTCCACTACTTAACCCTTCACCCTTACCCGTGACTAGTCCTGAGCAAGGTCCACCCCTTTTTACACTCGAGCCAACCCCGACTGCCTCCAAGCAAAGGGAGAAGCTCGACATGTTCGAACCTTCGCTTTCACTCACCCTGTCTCCAACACCTTCCATTATACCTCCACCATCCATGGAACCTTCCACCTCCGCTTCGCACCCCTTTACTATTCGGAATGGGAGTGCTTCTGCAAGTACTTGTACCGAAGATGATCAAGAGCTGGGCAAGAAGGATTTGGCTACGGCCGAGCTATTCAAAATGCAAGAGTTTATTTGCCGGATGCCAATCCGGGTTGTTGTGCCAAGCATGGTCGAAGAGGCCAAGTCGCCGCCACTGCTCACTAAGAGAGAATGTCAAGCTTTGATGCCATGTAGGCTTGTGCCCAAAGGCCGGGAAGGGCACCCCTTGTTCCAACTTTCAAATCTTGAACCTTTTCTTCCATACAAGGGGCGAATGCCTATTCTATTCAATACTCCATATACGCCACAACCCCTGGGCAACACAATGTTTCCTATCCCAACTGTTCAACTCTCTCACACTATTACTTTTCACTCTTCAAGGGAGTTGTCATTCACCATTGAAGCTTCGTCATGGGCTCTTGCTTTATCCATTGGGCCAATTGGCTATACACTTTCACTGCCATGGAGGGGCGGTTATCTTGGTGCTAAGGGGCCTTCCACTATTTTATCCACCTTCTATTCAACTCCATCCACATTCTTGTCTATCACATTTTCTTCATGGGCCACTCCAAGGGTAAAGAGGAGGATCTCATCCTCTCGCCCTTCAGGTTCGTCATCTTCTTTGCATCTCATGCATTCTGTTGCATCCATACATTCATCGCATCCATTCTATTGCATCCACATGCATTTACACTTCTTCTTTCCCGGGTTTCAAAACCCGTATCTTCCCCGCCTTCCGAAATCTCCGGATCCCCCACGTTTCCTATATCTTCCGCCTCTATCTTCGGGATCTCCAGGTCCTCTTACACTCACCGGGCATTGTGCCCCCTCCAATCTTCCCTCAGGGCATCGCGCCCCTTTCCAACTATTGCATCCGCACTCCCCGGATTTCTCTCCCGTCCTCCTTGGGCATCGTGTCCCTCGGTATTTGCTTCCTCCGAAACCTCCGGATCCTGCTCTTTGGGCATCGCGCCCCTACACACCCTCAAGTCCGGATCTTATGGGCTTCTTACTGATTCTCCCAGGGCATCGCGTCCCTCGGTATCTGCTTCCTCCGGAACCTCCGGATCTTTCACCCCTCTCTTTATCCCTTCGGCATCGCGTCCCTTTCCGTCTTCTTCCTCCGGAACCTCCGGATCTTTCTCTTCTCCTTGGGCATCGCATCCCATGGTACCTTCCCCCTCTGGAACTATCGGGCTCTCTTTCCTTCCTCCCAGGGCATCGCGCCCTTTTCTATCTTCCTCCTCCGGAACCTCCGGATTCTCCATCTTATTTTCTCTATCTTCTTTCGGGGCATCCCGACCCTTCTGATTCCATTCCTCCGGAACCTCCGGACCCTCCATCTTTCTTCCGATTCATCTTTCTGCTCCTCCGGGACATCACATCCTTCATTTTCTTCCTCCTTTTCCATCATCTTTTTCCCCATTTCTTCCCTGGGCACCGCGTCCTTCGATATCTTATCCCTCCGGAGCCTCCGAATGATTCCTCCTATCACGATTCTCCTTCTTTACTCCCGGACCCTCCAGATCCACCTCTTTCCATCTATCAATTTCTTCTTCTGATTCCCCCTAATCCTAGGTCCGACCCAACTTCTTCCACATCCACTGCCTTGGGCATCTGCTCATTCTCTCACTGCTTTCGAGGCTTTAGTCCTCACTCCTCCTTCTAATTCTCCGCTTCTTCTGTAGACCTTTCATGTGATCAGGGTCTCCACACCTTAGTGAGGGAGTTCTAGCCCTCGCCTCTCTTCCTTTTTTCCTTATTCGTCTGAGTCTGGTCTTGGCACCACTCCTTCATGTTAATCCACTTTCAAACCCTTTGCTTCCAATCCTTTTGACTGCCAAAGAGGACTATCCCACGATGATCAACCTCGCCTCTGACAGCTACTTCTACAAAGGTTGCAAGGTAACATATTGGCGTAAGTACTCATTTCATGATATCATTATCTCATTGCTTCACGATGATTTTCAAAATAAAGTGCTTGATTAAGAGTGGTAGTCAAGACCTTTATCCTAGGTCGAATCTTTATCTTTACTAAATCATTCTCAAAACAGTCTTTTAGGCTTGTTTTTGCAGCACCTTTGGTAATAAAAACCCCACGCTGGGAATTCAACGTTCTCTCCCTGCTTGTTAAGAGTAACCCTTAGCTGGGCATTCCACACACTTCACGGCGTCCTTAGCCGACTCCTTTGGTAAAACACCGTCCCTACTTTGGCCATGCCATGAGTATAACTGAAAGTCTTCTCTCTTCTTTACTCGGCCGAGTGCAGGGGCAAGAGGTTGACGGATGAGATGACCCAACCTGGGTAATCCCCAATACGAGAGGAGTCTCAAATAGGGGCAGTCTTGGCCCAAAATCAATATGAGTTTTCATATGAGTTTTCATGATATACATCTCGCCAAAAGGGCTATTATGAAAATCAAGTCAAAATTTCGATAAAAGTAAAATTATGAATTATGGCATGTCAAGAGTGGCAAAGTCCCCGCATGAAAAACCCTGGTCGTATGCATGTCAAGGGTCTAAAAATCAAAAGGCACAAAGCCCCAGCACAACAGACTACCTCTTTGAGGGGAAACACCTTGGAAGAAATTCAAGTCCCGACATCTCCCATCCTGCATAAAGCTTATCCTCAATTATTCTTCTCTTCTCCCTCTAAGACCGAATGTTTCTCGGGTATGGCCTTGGTAGGAGCACCGTTAATCAAGGGCAGTCAGTTATAGGGCGCCACCCTTCAATGCACGCTCGGCTTTGGGTAATTTTAACGAAAGGGGAAGGAACAAGGACCCCTAGCCAGTGGTTCAAAAACACTCTTTGATGCTGCATTAACAATGTCTAAATCAAAAAAATCAAAAAAATCAAAATAAAAAAAAACTTGAATATTTCCTAAGTCAAAATCCAAACAAAATTGAATATTTTCTAAGCCAAAATCCAAAAAAAAATTGAATATTTCCTGATCAAAATTCAACAAAAATTGAATATTTTCAAAATTCATAATAAAAATTCAAATATTTTTCAAAATCCACATAAAAATTCAAATATTTTCAAAACTCATAAAAATTTGCATATTTCAAAATCCAAAAAAAATTACATTGTATTTTTCTGATGGTGCTTTTTACAGGAATGACAACTTTGCAAGGACCAAGAGCACGGGATGAGTCCTCTCCATTCATTGCCATCTACCTTTTGATTCTTCCCATGTTCACAATTGATCACAACTTCATAATTTGCTACGCATTACTCCGATTATTCATCTCCAAATCTTTAAATAAACTCCTGCTGATCACTTTGCCACTGGGCATTACTTGATTCTGATCATTCAATCTCAATCTCACATGCCAAGATTGTCATCCTCATGACAAAACAACAAACAATGATGCTTTGCAATGTTATGATTTAACTCATGCTATTCATGCTAAACATGCTTCGCCTTGCTAATACATGCTTGAATGCTATCCACACCAAGCTTTGGTTGCTTTGATGACTATGTTGTGATTGCTATTAATGCTATGTTTCATGCTATGCTTGCTATGCTTAAATGTCATATTCATTGCTTGTTATCTTCCTTATATTTTGGCTAATGAAGTTTTGAGCGCAGGAAAGAAGCTCTTGGTCCCACCGATTGGGCATCATTATCCAAGTCCCACGGTGTTTGCATCTCATCTCCCAGTTCCCTCATGCTCATTGCTATCACCATGTTCCTGTATACATTCTTACTATATGTTACATACGCTATTAGATTATATCAAGGACCTTGTGGCTTTGGTAAATCTGGAATTTGAGTTCCCCTCCATTAAAAATAATGATGGTTCCAGAGGCATCTTAGTCATACGGATAGGCCATTGAACCGTCCAAGACTGGGGACGATGGTTCCCTTTTGTGAGTTGGTGCGCGGATAAACGAGCTTCGGCTTAGTATCAGCTCGCGAAATCAGTTTCTTGACCCAGTCTGGGCAGCTTAATAATATTATCTTTGATTATCTTATATTTTCATTTGTTTTACTTTTTCCTTTTAAATCCATCATGCATTCATGTAGGAATTTGAATCAACGTTGAAAAAAAATCATTCTGATAAGCTGATTTGGAGAGTCAAATTGATCTTAATCTTTCAAGATATGAGATATTCATTGCTGAATGGAATCCTCAGTTCGTTTTGTCGCTCTTTTGGGTCATTTTCTCGAAAGCTCCTTGTTTGGATTTCTATCATCTTATTTCAATCATTTTCCCTTAATCCACCTTGGCTGCAGCACGTCCACATTGGCTGGTAACCGCTCCCCAATGGTGAAACCTACAGGTTTGTGACCTGGGGTACTTCCACCGCGTGGGAAGTTGATCATTCTCCTTCGTGCCCGCGTGCACACTCCCTCTTTTATCCAAACATCGTTGATTTCATTGAATTTCCCGAGATTACTTCATCTCAAGCTTTTGATTTCATTTTCATCAAGTGATGTTGATTGCGTGTCTCATCACACCTTGACATCTACTTTTCAGTTCGCTCTGCTCTCTTGCAAAGCAGACGCCAAGGCGGGGCAGCTGTAGACACGCCAAAATTGACGTTACTGAGAGTACATCTCATGTTACCTTGTAATGCCCCAATTTGACCCTCAAATCAATTTTATTTGAGTGGTTTTTCTCACTTTTCTTGGAGTTCTTCCTTTTCCTCCCTTTTCTTATTTTTCCCTATTTTTCTGGATTTTCTAGGCATTTTTCTCTATTTTAAGAATTTTTCCGAATTAACGACTTGAAGAGGGGCGTCATTTCATTTTTAGAAAAATTAAAAGAAAATTGATGCCACTTCCATCAGGCGTCAATTGCACTCAAATTCCCATTTTTCTGGATTTTTCTGAGCTTTTTTCAAATTTTTTTGGAATTAACGACCAAGAATGGGACGTTATTTTAATTTTAAATAAAATAAAAATCAAAAAAATTAGAAATAAACATTTTCGAGGGCGTCAATTTCAATTTGAATTTTTTAATATTATTTTTCAACCCTCTTCCAAAGGTGATTTGGTGACCTTCAGGGTGTCAGAAAAATACGAAAAAATAGTCATTGGAATCAGCACAGTTAGATGCACCTCCACCTAAAAAATGAGAAAATAATATTGAGAAATGAAAAATGACCCTGTTTTAAATATTTTAAATTAACGACCTTGATTCGGACGTCATTTAAATTGACGCCCGAATCAATAGTCGTCCATTCTATTTTGGCTGATTTTTCATCTTGATTAACGTCCCTTGGTAGGGCGCGTTTTTAATTAACGCCTTTAGTTCAGGCGTCTTTCAATTTTCAAATACAGGGAGGTTTTTATTATTGAATCTGGAATTAACGCCTTCTGGCCAGGCGTGTTTTGAATTAATACCGTCGTGAGGGTCGTCAATTTCAGAATTGACGCCCTGAGCTGGGTCGTCTTTAACTTCAGAATCATGTTCGAACGCCTCCTTTCCTGCAGAGAGTCCCTTCCCTATTTGGTCACTTCGTTGATAAGGGAATTGGAGTCCTTGCTTCCTATGGCTATTGCTTGATCTGATCCTTTCCAAATCTATTTTTGAACTCTTTAAATAGGGCTCTGTGGCTCTGTTTGAAGTTCCGGATGCTGGTTCCAGTTTTTTTTTTTTTGGGGTTTTTTCCTTCTTCTTCTTCTCTTACAGGGCGCTGCTACTGCTTCTTGACGAAGGAGGAAGTTCCCTGCGTTTATTGTTCTCATCTGATCGAAGGAGTATCCCTCCTCATCGAGCATCTAAGCCGAGAAGCACATGCTCTTCTATCTTTCGAATTCTTCTTTCTTTTATTTGCATGCATGCATATACATTCATCATATTCATCTCTTTCTCTTTATTCTCAACCACGTTGAGAACCTCCAACAGTGCAATCGCGTTGCACACTTCTTATTATTCTTTGCACATCATTCATCATATATTCTCCCATACCCTTTTGCATAGGGGTTTAAGGGCCAACACCCACAAGGTGTGTTCTTGCACATGATATTTCATGCTCATCTTTATTATGAATTTGATGCTACACTCACCTTGGTTCTAATCCAATCTTTTTATTAGTAGTTATCTTTGATCTTTGCAAGGGTAATCAAACAAGAATAACTCTCTTCATCGGTCGGCCGATTGGAAGAGAAAGGAGCACTCACAATCTCCCCTCATTTGAGGTATTTATATTCGCGATCCCTCCCTTAATTATTATTGTTTATATCCTTTGAGGCCCTCGCGTCTCTGGCGGTCACTCTCCTTATTAGCACCTCGTGCTTGCATGCTTATTATTTTATTATTTTTATTCTTTTAATTGTTATAAGTGGATTTATCACGATCTACACCTTGGAATGAATTCATCAAACATACAAAATATTCTCCCCCTTTGCCATCAACAAAGAGGAGGGAAAGTGATTACAAGGGAAGGAACAAGAGAGATCATCTGACTGGCATTCTGAACAAGTAGTTCAGGAATAAGCATTGTAAAGCACAGAGTCTTCAGTCATATGAATTTAGAAAATACTTTGAGATAGAAGTCTGGTTTAAAGGTTATAAAATTTGAGTTCATGCACTACAATCAATGGATAAGTTTTTTGTGCATGATAAAATAATAAACCAGAATCACATTTGCATGAGAGATTCAGTTTCAAAATATCTTACTTTCATAGACTCAGTAAAAATATGGTTAAGAGATACCAGGTCATGTATTAAAATTAAACAAATTGACATCCTTGAAATTTCTTTTGAAGGAACAGCATTTTCAATATTATTTCATTAAGGGCATTCAGGTACCATTTGTCTTTTTGCGTAAGGGTATACGTTTATCAGACGCCAATACCCCTAGATACTCAACATGATGGACCATTCTGCCTATGAGCAAATTCAATAAAACTGATTTACACCTTTTTGTGTAAGGGTACACATTTATCAGATGCCAGTTACCCCCAGGTACTCAGTGAAATCACCCTACTGTTTTGATCATTTTATATAGAGATAACTGATACACCTCATGACTTAAGTGTTGTCCATTTCTTTGATGGATCACTTAGTTTCTCAGTATTTTACCAGTCATTGCTCTGCCAATATTATTTTTCAATTAATATTCAATGTTTTTCAATATCTTTCTTAGCTGTCCTTTATTTGTTTCAGAGTGACTTGTTTAAGGACAATACATATACTTAGTTTCTCTAACATGATTTCAGATGAGTTTTCAGATTTCAGATATAATTGACTTTGTCTGTCATGAAATAAGATAAGGGTTGAGAACTTTATCAATTTTCAACTTTCTTATTTACTGATTGCAATCTTTAAACTTTAAAGTTTATAAAATTTAAACCATTAAGTCAGTCTTCAAGCAATTAAAGTTCTTACAAATGAAGAAGTATGTTTTCAATTGCTTAGGAATCAGAACTGACTAACATATTGCCATATTGTCAGACTCAACTCATTCAGGGTCAAAGAATTAAATTTCAATAAATTTGATGACCATTCTGAATTTTTAACAATACTCCCCCTGTCCATATGCTTGTGACTTTAGATGAGAGAGAGACCTTAGACACAGTCATGACTAGATGATATGCAATGATGGTCATGAGTGTGATGCCCAAAAAAAATATGAATGTTATGCATGATAATGAGTCTGTTGCAACATTCAGCATTCATAAGGTTTATTCAAGCCATCAGAGAGTTTATTCATTATGCTGAAATTTACAAGCCAAGTTCTCTTCTAAGAAATTTAAACCTTTCATTCCCAAGAGGCTTAGTAAAAATATCAACAATTTATTTTTCAGTTTCAATGAAGTTCATTTCAATTTCCTTTTTATTTACAACATCTCTAAGAAAATGGTGTTTTATCTCTACATGCTTAGTCCTAGAATGATGAACAGGATTTTTAACAAGGCATATAGCACTAGTATTATCATATAACATTGGAATACATCCCAATTTTATCTGATAATCATCCAGTTGGTGCTTGATCCATAGTACTTGGGCAGCACAATTACCAGCTGTAACATATTCAGCTTCAGCTGCAGACAAAGCTATAGTGTGTTGCTTCTTAGATGCCCAATATACTAGACAGCCACCTAGGAATTGACAATATCCACTAGTGCTTTTTCTCTCTACTCGACACCCAGCATAATCTGCATCAGTGTAAGCTAGAAGTTCTAACTCACACTTGGCAGGATACCAAAGACCTAGCTCTTGGGTGCCTAGTAAATATCTAAAAATCATTTTCATTGATTTAAGATGTGATTCTTTGGGACTAGCCTGAAATCTAGAGCATAAACACACTAAAAATTGAATGCCAGGCCTAGATGCTGTAAGATATAGAAGGGATCCGATCATACCTCTATATAGCCTTTGGTCCACTGGTTTACCTTGAGGATCTTCATCCAAACTGGTTGAGGTACCCATTGGAGCAGCTATTTCCTTGAGGTTGTCCATTTTGTACTTCTTCAATAGATCCATTATGTACTTGGACTGAGAGATGAAGGTACCATCCTTTGATTGTGTAACCTGCAGTCCAAGAAATAGTTTGAGCTCACCCATTGAGCTCATTTCAAACTCATTAGTCATAATTTGAGAGAATTCCTCACACAAACACAATGTCATCCACATAAATTTGAATGATAAGAATATCTGAATGACTCACCTTGGTGAACAATGTTTGATCAACTATACCTCTTGTGAAGTTCTTATCAGTGAGGAATTTGCTCAACCTGTCATACCATGCTCTAGGAGCTTGCTTTAAACCATAGAGAGCTTTTCTGAGTTTATAGACATGATTAGGGAAGTCTAAGCATTCAAATCCAGCAGGCTGCCTCACATAGACATCCTCACTGATTTTCCCATTTAGAAAAGTAGATTTTACATCCATCTGCTGAAGATTTATTCCTAGGGAACATGCATAAGCTAATAATATTCTGATTACTTCTAACCTGGCTACAAAGTCTATTCCAAATTCCTGATTATACCCCTGAGCTACAAGTCTGGCCTTATTTTTAATTACATTCCCTGATTCATCAGTTTTATTTCAAAACACCCATTTAGTCCCTATGACTGTTTCTTGATCAGGAGGTGGAACCAAGTGCCACACCTTATTCCTGTCAAATTGATTGAGCTCCGCATGCATGTCATTAATCCAATGCACATCTTTGAGAGCACAATCAATGGACTTGGGTTCTACATTTGAAACAAATGCATATGCATTCAATTCATTTTGAATCCTTAAGTGGCCTCTGGTCCTAGGGGGGTCATGCAGATTTCCAATCACAATATCTACAGGATGATCTTTAAGATATCTAATGTTAACAATTGGATTGTCATGATTTTGATTTACCTCCCCCTGAACTATAGGCTCTTCTTCATTAGGCTCTTCATTTCCTTCCTCATTTTCGGATTGGTCTGCAGAATTTCCTTCTTTCAGAATATCACCACTGTCTTCATTCCTGCATTGACCAATATTAGTCTTTAATAAGGATTCATCAAAAACTATATGTGGAGATTCTTCAACAGTTTTGGAATTCAGATTATACACTCTATATGCTCGGGTGTTTTCAGAATAACAAAGAAAAATTCCTAGTTCACCTTTAGGTTCAAATTTATCAAGGTCTCTTTTATCATTTATATGTATAAAGCATTTACACCCAACAACCTTGAAATGAGCAATAGAAGGTTTCTTACCCTTTATGATCTCATAGGGTGTTTTCTGGTAGAAGGTCTTACCATAGCTCTGTTAATTACATAACAGAAGTATTTACTGCTTCAGCCCAGAACTTCCTTGGTAGACCACCTTCAACCAAGAGTGTACGACCCATCTCCACTAGGGTTCTGTTCCTTCTCTCCACAACTCCATTCTGCTCAGGTGTCCTTGGTGAGGAGAACCTATGGTTAATTCCATTTGACCTGCAGAATTCATCAAACTGTGAGTTTTCAAACTCACCTCCATGATCAGATAGAATATTTTCAATTTTCTGGTTTTTCTTAAGACAGAACTCCTGAAATTCTGTGAATGCATCACTTTTATGTGATAAGAAGTATACCCAAGTGTACCTAGAAAGTCATCTACCATGACAAATCCATACCTCCTCCCTGATAAGCTGACAGACCTGGTTGGCCCAAAAAGGTCCATGTGTATCAGCTCATAGGGTTTAGAAGACAGATTTTCTGTCTAGATTTAAATGACTTTCTAGTTAACTTGGACTGAGTGCATGCATCACAGATTTTATTTTCTTTCTTAAAGGAAACTTCAGGAAGTCCTCTAACCATGCTATGCTTATTCAGTTTATGCAAAATAGTGTAACTAGCATGACCTAACCTACGATGCCATAAAAATGCTAAGTCTTCTCTACTAGCAGTAAGGCATAGGTTAGAATGTTGAATATCATCTAAATCTATCATGTAAGTGTTATTTATCCTCTTACCAGAAAATTTAACAGTTTCGGAATCAGGTTCAAAAACTTTGCAACATTCAGAGTCAAAAAGCACTTTGCATCCTTTATCACATAGCTGGCTGATGCTAAGTAAGTTATAAGCTAATCCTTCAATCAGCATGACATCTTCAATGCAACAAGTAGTACACTTACCTACTTTACCTGTTCCAACAATCTTACCCTTTGTGTTGCTACCAAAGGTGACAAGGCCTCCTTGTTTCTCTGTCAGCATGCAGAACTTGGCATTATCCCCTGTCATATGCCTGGAGCAGCCACTATCCAAGTACCACAAATTGTTCTTGGCTGCCAAGCATACCTGCACACACAATCAGGTAGAGAAGTTTGGAACCCAAGACTGATTGGGCTCCAGAGAAGATGAAAAGCAATTAAAACAAGAAAGCAGACTTTTAGGAATCCACATTTGTTTGAAATAGTTCTGTTCAGAAGATTTTCCAGATTTTCTTTTGTTTTGCTTTTTCTTGTTGACACTAGCATGATTAATTACATATTGATTATTTCTGTGCCAGTGCCTTGGCCAGGGTGTATTCACGAAATTTTGGCCATAGTAATCATTGGGCTGGCTGTGGAATTGTTGGTTCCTAGGTGTCTAATTACAATACCCACTAACCCAATTTCTGGTGTAAGGTTTATAGGACTGTGTAGCCTGATGTCCATAACCTGTAAACCTTCCTTGAGTCATAGTCCATCCTGACCTATTTGGATAGGTTGACTGTGCAGAGAAGTGGGACTGGGATCTCGGTTGGTAGAAATGTTTGGGTTGAGCTCTAAAAATATTCTGCCTCCCCTGCACCTTGGACCCTGCTGACCTGTTCATAGGTGTGTATTGGGTCTTCTTCAGAGGTGGTAGTGATGGTGGAGACTTGGTGACCTTAACATGGGGTTTATAAGACTGTGTAGGTTGACCCCTAACCTGAGACTGAGCTTTGGATTTTGTTTGGATGTGCTAGCTCTACTAGTCTCATTCAGTTTTGTTTGCCCTTCTCCTCAGCACTGGACTTTTTCAGATTAGCAGTTTTGTTCATTGAAATGTTTGAATTCATGCTAATTAGAGGTCCTTTCTCTTTTTGTGCAACAAATGAAATAGTTTTCATTCTAAAGGTTTTTGTTGCACTAGAATTAAATCCAAGGCCCTCTTTTCTGAAGTTGACCTTTGACCCTAACAAAGCATTTAGGTTATCTGAACCTTGGGTCATTTTCTCAATAGTCTTAAGCTTGTCCTCATTATCCTTTTGAATATCTTCAATGGATTTCTTAAGTTCTGTATTCACACTTAGGACAGCTTGATATTTTTCATTCACTATTTTTATCTCACTCTCACATTTCTGAATTTTCAATTTCAGTTCATCAGTTTCTTTTTCTAACCTCTCATTTTCTTCTTTAGAGGCTTTTGACTCATTCTTGATTTCTTCTAATTCAGAACATGTGAGTTTCAATTTTTATTCTCAGATTCTAGACATGCAATTTTATCAGTTAGAGTTGTATCATTTTGCATGGAGTTAATCTTTCTTCTTAGATGCCTGTTTTCCTTTCTAATATCATCAGCTCTATCAGCTATGTCATGGTAGGCATCTACCCAATCAGCAATAGTGAAATTTTCGAATCTAGTGATTACCTCATCTGAGTCCTCCTCTCTGTCTTCAGAGCTTGTTGCCATAAGGCAAATGGGCTTCTCAGATTCGGCTTCACTGTCTGAGCTGCTACTGAAGGAACCTTCATCTTCATCACTCCAGGTACTCACCATTGCTTTCCCTTTCCTGTTCCTTCTCTTTGACTTGTCCTTGTATTTCTGATTCTCTGGACAGTCAGCTTTCAGATGGCCTGCTTCCTGCATTGATAACAAGTATTAGTTTCAATTTTCTTTGCAGGGTTATGTTTATACCTTTTATCCCTTCGGCCGCCACTATACTTCTTTTGGCTGAATCGTCCTGCTCCTTTCCTGAGGAACCGCCTGAACTCTCTGGTCATCATTGCCATCTCAGTACGAGTTATATCTTCTTCATTCAGGCTCTCCTCGGATGATGAACTGCTAGAGCTAGATTTGCTGGATTTGCTGGCACTAGCTTTCAGAGCGATTGGCTTCTTCTTCCTCTCAGCTTCTTCTATCTTTGGCATATTAATCTCATATGCCATCAGCTAGCCAATTAGCTCATCAGCCCCTGTGGTTCGCAAATCCCTTGACTCCTCCATCACTGTAGCCTTAGTATGCCAAGCATGAGTCAGGGAACGCAATATCTTCCTCACTACATCGTATTCTGTCTGAGGTTTCCCAAGACCTCTAAGACCATTTGTGATAGTAGTTAATCGAGCGTACATCTCCTT
Source organism: Amorphophallus konjac (assembly GCA_022559845.1). Classification (NCBI taxonomy): domain Eukaryota; kingdom Viridiplantae; phylum Streptophyta; class Magnoliopsida; order Alismatales; family Araceae; genus Amorphophallus; species Amorphophallus konjac. The sequence goes on from CM040121.1 coordinate 324,633,323, forward strand.
GATGGTCTTGTTTGGCTTCATCTTGAATGCCTCATATTCAGACACTAGGAAATTAGCCTTCGTCTCTCTAACTTGAGAGGTCCCTTCATGGATCACTTCAAGTGCATCCCACATCTCCTTAGCTGAACTGCAGGCTGATACGCTGGAGAATTCTGTAGGGTGCAGAGAGCACTGAATGGCGTTTATGGCACTCCAATTTAGTGTAGACCTCCTGATCTCCTCCTTGGTCCAGACTTCCTCATTAGGGGACAGCTCATAAGGTCCCTTGCTTACTACCTTCCAGATCTCATAATCCTTCGCCCTCAAAAATACTTGCATACTGTTCTTCCAGTATGCATAGTTAGATCCATCGAAGAATGGGGGCTTTGTGGTTGAGTGTCCTTCATCTATCATCCCTCGAGCATCCATCTGTACCTTTCTCTTCGGGTGATGAGTCCCTGTAGAAGAGTTAGGCTCTGATACCAACTGTTATGTTAGATGGACGCAGTCTATTACCACGGAGAGTGGATCTAGAGGGGGGTGAATAGATCTATTGCCTAATTTAAAACCAATATAAGGCTCTAATGTGAAATATAGGTAGATCTACTAAATCACTAACTCAAGTATTAGATTTGAACAGAAGCGAATCAAACTGTGAAGGTAAACAGGAAATCCAATCGCACACAGTTCATAGACAATCACACAAACACAAGGCACACAGGATTTTTAGGTGGTTCAGTCAGGAGACCTACGTCCACCCCACACTCAACCGAGTATGGCTTAATGCTGCGCAGTACAGCTTGCGTCCGCTGGGCAATACAGCTTAGCCTACAACCGCTAATACACAGCTTCGCTGGGCTTTACAGCTTGCCGACCAGTGGAACAAATCCTCTGCAACTGCTGGGCGATACAGCTTAGCCGTCCGAGACCTGGTCTCGCCTGCTGAGGATTACAGCTTCACCTGTCTAGTGGAAACCTCCACTGCAATTGTTGGCTCACAGCTTGATAACAAAAGAGTTCGAAAAATAAAGACAGAAAACATACGAAAATAGGAAACCCCAATAGGGAATGTAGCTCTCAATGAGCAAAGCTCAGCTCTGGTATCTGAACCAAGAGTCTGAGTAACAGCCTCTCAATCAAAACTCTCTCAACTCATCTCTCTCAATCTTCTCTTCTTTCTCTCTTTTTCTTTTCTCTGCTTTTCTTCTCTGTGGATCTCGGTGGCTCTCTGTTGCTTCAGACTTTCAGTCTCACTGTACAGACTTTTCCACTCGATCGATCAGCCTCCTTCTGAAGAAGAAGGCTCATATATATACCAGCAGCAGATTGGATAAGGGCGTGTGGCTTCCACATTTCCCGCCCAATGCTTTTGCCAGATTCGAGGAACTTCGACCACCTGGCAGCATCCTGACTGAGCTGCTTCCACGTGTCACCATCTGGGCACCTCATCCATCCTTGGATCACGAGCCATGTCATCAATCTCAGCAAGCAGTCCCTGTCAGACAGACGAACAGAGTTATCAGTTTAAGTCTAAAACCCTGTACAGACTTTGTAGGGTGTAATACATTGTATAGACTTTGCACTGTACAGACTCTGTGAATGCGAATGCAATGTATAGACTCTGCAATGTATAGACTTCATATATGCAGTGCTATGCGATGTACAGACTTCCTATATGAAGGCAACCGCTGTACAGACTTGTTGAAGTGTAATGCAATGTGCAGACTTTGAAGAACATTCAGCAGCCAATGTATAGACTTACGCAATGTAAAGACTTGCCAGTGTATGGACTTGATGAGCATGCAGCACACAATGTGCAGACTTCGTGCAATGCATGAAGAAGTAATGTGTAGACTTAGACAGGCTTCAGCTCGTACAATGTATAGACTTAGACATACAACTGAACGATGTATGGACTTGCCAATTCAAGGGTTGTACAGACTTTACGATGTGTGGACTTGCCAAAGGAGAGGCTGTACAGACTTGATGCAATGTAAGGAAAACGAATGTATAGACTTCACGATGTGTGAACTTGCCAATTCAAGGGTTGTACAGACTTTACGATGTGTGGACTTGCCAAAGGAGAGGCTGTACAGACTTAATGCAATGCAAGGCAAACGAATGTATAGACTTCACGATGTGTGGACTTGCCAAAGGAAAGGCTGTACATACTTGAGCAAGCACAATGTATAGACTTTGCCAAGACAACTTGACGATGTACAGACTTGAGCAAAGCGAGGTCTGTACAGACTTGAAAGTTCACAATGTATAGACTTTGACAAGGCAACGGTTGTACAGACTTCAGCTTAGCTGTAATGTATAGACTTGCAGGGGCAACGTAGGTAAATCTACCAGTGTATAGACTTGCGAGTGCAACGTCAGTAAAGCTACCGATGTATAGACTTGCGAGTGCAACGTAGGTAAAGCTACCAATGTATAGACTTCGAAGTTGAACTGGTGGATGTACAGACTTCACTGATGTATAGACTTTGAAGGTTCAACTGGTGAATGTACAGACTTCACCAATGTACAGACTTGGAAGTTCACTGATGGATGTACATGCTTCACCTCGAGCAAGCTACAGTGCAGTGTATGGACTTTGAAGAATGATGCATGACGCTGCAGGACAATAGCCAATGTATAGACTTTGCAAATGCAAGCAATGCAGCAATGTGTAGACTTTGGGCTATGCCATGCAATGTATAGACTTTGAGCACAAACACCATAATGCAATGTATAGACTTGCTAGTTACGTGATCTGCAATGTATAGACTTTGCCCAATGCATAAGACGCTAAGAGAGACGGACAATGTACAAACTTAGCCAATGCAATGTACAGACTTACTGAGCTGACGCTGCATGAGACACTAAGTAAGACGAACAGTGTATAGACTTCACAGTTCAAGTGAGACGGTGGATGTACAGGCTTTGAAGCTCAACTAAGACGGACGATGTATAGACTTAGCCTGTGCGAGCAATGTAGCAATGTATAGACTTATGTTCTAAACGATGCACAAACACAACAATGCAATGTATGGACTTTGAGTGTGTAGACTTGTATGTGTGCAATGTGCAGACCTGTGTGTGTGCATGACGATGTATAGACTCTTACTGCATAGAACACATAAACAATCTGACAGAGATAGTTTCATCAAAACATAAATAGTTGCCAATCAATCAAAACAAGCTGTTGCCAAAGAAATAAAGCTATTGTCAACATCATCAACACAGAGGAGTCACAACAATCTCCCCCTTTTTGATGATGGCAACACCCTATCATATGGAATAGCAACATCCTGTCATACAGATGTATTTTTGATGAAAGACATGAATTATTAGTCAGATTTGTCGTGCAGATGCTATGGATGCATGCTGAGAAATGAAAACAGCTCCCTGCCAACAAGATCTCCCCCTATGCCATAATCATGATGCATACACTCCCCCTTTGCCAAATAGTGGATACACTCCCCTTGGAATGAATTCATTAAACAGACAAAATATTCTCCCCCTTTGCCATCAACAAAGAGGAGGGAAAGTGATTACAAGGGAAGGAACAAGAGAGATCATCTGACTGGCATTCTGAACAAGTAGTTCAGGAATAAGCATTGTAAAGCACAGAGTCTTCAGTCATATGAATTTAGAAAATGCTTTGAGATAGAAGTCTGGTTTAAAGGTTATAAAATTTGAGTTCATGCACTACAATCAATGGATAAGTTTTCTGTGCATGATAAAACAATAAACCAGAATCACATTTGCATGAGAGATTCAGTTTCAAAATATCTTACTTTCATAGACTCAGTAAAAATATGGTTAAGAGATACCAGGTCATGTATTAAAATTAAACAAATTGACATCCCTGAAATTTCTTTTGAAGGAACAACATTTTCAATATTATTTCATTAAGGGCATTCAGGTACCATTTGTCTTTTTGCGTAAGGGTATACGTTTATCAGACACCAATACCCTTAGATACTCAACATGATGGACCATTCTGCCTATGAGCAAACTCAATAAAACTGATTTACACCTTTTTGTGTGAGGGTACACGTTTATCAGACGCCAGTTACCCCCAGGTACTCAGTGAAATCACCCTACTGTTTTGATCATTTTATATAGAGATAACTGATACACCTCATGACTTAAGTGTTGTCCATTTCTTTGATGGATCACTTAGTTTCTCAGTATTTTACCAGTCATTGCTCTGCCAATGTTATTTTTTAATTAATATTCAATGTTTTTCAATATATTTCTTAGCTGTCCTTTATTTGTTTCAGAGTGACTTGTTTAAGGACAATACACATACTTAGTTTCTCTAACATGATTTCAGATGAGTTTTCAGATTTCAGATATAATTGGCTTTGTCTGTCATGAAATAAGATAAGGGTTGAGAGCTTTATCAATTTTCAGCTTTCTTATTTACTGATTGCAATCTTTAAACTTTAAAGTTTATAAATTTTTAAACCATTAAGTCAGTCTTCAAGCAATTAAAGTGCTTATAAATGAAGAAGTCTATTTTCTATTGCTTAGGAATCAGAACTGACTAACAGATTGTCATATTGTCAGACTCAACTCATTCAGGGTCAAAGAATTGAATTTCAATAAATTTGATGACCATTCTAAATTTCTAACAATACTCCCCCTGTCCATATGCTTGTGACTTTAGATGAGAGAGAGACCTTAGACACAGTCATGACTAGATGATATGCAATGATGATCATGAGTGTGATGCCCAAAAAAAATATGAATGTTATGCATGATAATGAGTCTGTTGCAACATTCAGCATTCACAAGGTTTATTCAAGCATCAGAGAGTTTATTCATCATGCTGAAATTTACACAAGCCAAGTTCTCTTCTAAGAAATTTAAACCTTTCATTCCCAAGAGGCTTAGTAAAAATATCAGCAATTTGTTTTTTAGTTTCAATGAAGTTCATTTCAATTTCCTTTTTATTTACAACATCTCTAAGAAAATGGTGTTTTATCTCTATATGCTAGTCCTATAATGATGAACATGATTTTTAGCAAGACATATAGCACTAGTATTATCACATAACATTGGAATACATCCCAATTTTATCTGATAATCATCCAGTTGGTGCTTGATCCATAGTACTTGGGCAGCACAATTACCAACTGTAACATATTCAGCTTCAGCTGCAGACAAAGCTACAGTGTGTTGCTTCTTAAATGCCCAATATACTAGACAGCCACCTAGGAATTGACAATATCCACTAGTACTTTTTCTCTCTACTCGAAACCCAGCATAATCTGCATCAATGTAAGCTAGAAGTTCTAACTCACACTTGGCAGGATACCAAAGACCTAGCTCTTGGGTGCCTAGTAAATATCTAAAAATCATTTTCATTGATTTAAGATGTGATTCTTTGGGACTAGCCTGAAATTTAGAGCATAAACACACTGAAAATTGAATGTCAGGCCTAGATGCTGTAAGATATAGAAGGGATCCGATCATACCTCTACATAGCCTTTGGTCCACTAGTTTACCTTGAGGATCTTCATCCAAACTGGTTGAGGTACCCATTGGAGTAGCTATTTCCTTGAGGTTGTCCATTTTGTACTTCTTCAATAGATCCCTTATGTACTTGGATTGAGAGATGAAGGTACCATCCTTTGATTGTGTAACCTGCAGTCCAAGAAATAGTTTGAGCTCACCCATTGAGCTCATTTCAAACTCATTAGTCATAATTTGAAAGAATTCCTCACACAATTTGGGGTTAGTTGACCCAAACACAATGTCATCCACATAAATTTGAATGATAAGAATATCTGAATGACTCACCTTGGTGAACAATGTTTGATCAACTATACCTCTTGTGAAGTTCTTATCAGTGAGAAAATTTGCTCAACCTGTCATACCAAGCTCTAGGAGCTTGCTTTAAACCATAGAGAGCTTTTCTGAGTTTATAGACATGATTAGGGAAGTCTAAGCATTCAAATCCAGCAGGCTGCCTCACATAGACATCCTCACTGATTTTCTCATTTAGAAAAGTAGATTTTACATCCATCTGCTGAACATTTATTCCTAGGGAACATGCATAATCTAATAATATTCTAATTGCTTCTAACCTGGCTACAAAGTCTATTCCAAATTCCTAATTATACCCCTGAGCTACAAGTCTGGCCTTATTTTTAATTACATTCCCTGATTCATCAGTTTTATTTCTGAACACCCATTTAGTCCCTATGACTGTTTCATGATCAGGAGGTGGAACCAAGTGCCACACCTTATTCCTGTCAAATTGATTGAGCTCCGCATGCATGTCATTAATCCAATGCACATCTTTGAGAGCACAGTCAATGGACTTTGGTTCTACATTTGAAACAAACGCATATGCATTCAATTCATTTTGAATCCTTAAGTGGCCTCTGTTCCTAGGGGGGTCATGCAGATTTCCAATCACATTATCTACAGGATGATCTTTAAGATATCTAATGTTAACAATTGGATTGTCATGATTTTGATTTACCTCCCCCTGAACTGTAGGCTCTTCTTCATTAGGCTCTTCATTTCCTTCCTCATTTTCGGATTGGTCTGCAGAATTTCCTTCTTTCAGAATATCACCACTGTCTTCATTCCTGCATTGACCAATATTAGTCTTTAATAAGGATTCATCAAAAACTATATGTGGAGATTCTTCAACAGTATTGGAATTCAGATTATACACTCTATATGCTCGGGTGTTTTCAGAATAACCAAGAAAAATTCCTGGTTCACCTTTAGGTTCAAATTTATCAAGGCATCTTTTATCATTTATATGTATAAAGCATTCACACCCAAAAACTTTGAAATGAGCAATTGAATGTTTCTTACCCTTTATGATCTCATAGGGTGTTTTCTGGGTAGAAGGTCTTACCATAGCTCTGTTAATTACATAACATGATGTATTTACTGCTTCAACCCAGAACTTCCTTGGTAGACCACCTTCAACCAAGAGTGTACGACCCATCTCCACTAGGGTTCTGTTCCTTCTCTTCACAACTCCATTCTGCTCAGGTGTCCTTGGTGAGGAGAACCTATGGTTAATTCCATTTGACCTGCAGAATTCATCAAATTGTGAGTTTTCAAACTCACCTCCATGATCAGATAGAATATTTTCAATTTTCTGGTTTTTCCTAAGACAGAACTCCTGAAATTCTGTGAATGCATCACTTTTATGTGATAAGAAGTATACCCAAGTGTACCTAGAAAAGTCATCTACCATGACAAATCCATACTTCCTCCCTGATAAGCTGACAGACCTGGTTGGCCCAAAAAGGTCCATGTGTATCAGCTCATAAGGTTTAGAAGATAGATTTTATGTCCTAGATTTAAATGACTTTCTAGTTAACTTGGACTGAGTGCATGCATCACATATTTTATTTTCTTTCTTAAAGGAAACTTCAGGAAGTCCTCTAACCATACAATGCTTATTCAGTTTATGCAAAATAGTGTAACTAGCATGACCTAACCTACGATGCCATAAAAATGCTAAGTCTTCTCTACTAGCAGTAAGACATAGGTTAGAATGTTGAATATCATCTAAATCTATCATGTAAGTGTTATTTATCCTCTTACCAGAAAATTTAACAGTTTCGGAATCAGGTTCAAAAACTTTGCAACATTGAGAGTCAAAAAGCACTTTGCATCCTTTATCACATAGCTGGCTGATGCTAAGTAAGTTATAAGCTAATCCTTCAACCAGCATGACATCCTCAATGCAACAAGTAGTACACTTACCTACTTTACCTGTTCCAACAATCTTACCCTTTGTGTTGCTACCAAAGGTGACAAGGCCTCCTTGTTTCTCTGTCAGCATGCACAACTTGGCCTTATCCCCTGTCATATGCCTGGAGCAGCCACTATCCAAGTACCACAAATTGTTCTTGGCTGCCAGGCATACCTGCACACACAATCAGGTAGAGAAGTTTGGAACCCAAAATTGATTGGGCTCCAGAGAAGATGAAAAGCAAGTAAAATAAGAAAGCAGACTTTTAGGACTCCACATTTGTTTGAAACATTTCTGTTCAGTGGATTTTCCAGATTTCCTTTTATTTTGCTTTTTCTTGTTGACACTGGCATGATTATTTACAGATTGATTATTTCTGTGCCAGTGCCTTGGCCAGGGTGTATTCATGAAATTTTGGCCATAGTAATCATTGGGCTGGCTGTGGAATTGTTGGTTCCTAGGTGTCCAATTACAATACCCACTAACCCAATTTCTGGTGTAAGGTTTATAGGACTGTGTAGCCTGATGTCCATAACCTGTAAACCTTCCTTGAGTCCTAGTCTATCCTGACCTATTTGGATAGGTTGACTGTGCAGAGAAGTGGGACTGGGCTCTAGGTTGGTAGAAATGTTTGGGTTGAGCTCTAAAAGCATTCTGCCTCCCCTGCACCTTGGACCCTGCTGACCTATTCATAGGTGTGTATTGGGTCTTCTTCAGAGGTGGTGGTGATGGTGGAGACTTGGTGACCTTAACATGGGGTTTATAAGACTGTGTAGGTTGGCCCCTAACCTGAGACTGAGCTTTGGGATTTTGTTTGGATGTGCTAGCTCTACTAGTCTCATTCAGTTTTTGTTTGCCCTTCTCCTCAGCACTGGGCTTTTTCAGATTAGCAGTTTTGTTCATTGAAATGTTTGAATTCATGCTAATTAGAGGTCCTTTCTCTTTTTGTGCAACAAATGAAATAGTTTTCATTCCAAAGGTTTTTGTTGCACTAGAATTAAATCCAAGGCCCTCTTTTCTGAAGTTGACCTTTGACCCTAACAAAGCATTTAGGTTATCTAAACCTTGGGTCATTTTCTCAATAGTCTTAAGCTTGTCCTCATTATCCTTTTGAATATCTTCAGTGGATTTCTTAAGTTCTATATTCACACTTAGGACAGCTTGATATTTTTCATTCACTATTTTTATCTCACTCTCACATTTCTGAATTTTCAGTTTCAGTTCATCAGTTTCTTTTTCTAACCTCTAACTTTCTTCTTTAGAGGCTTTTGACTCATTCTTGATTTCTTCTAATTCAGAACATGTGAGTTTCAATTTTTTATTCTCAGATTCTAGACATGCAATTTTATCAGTTAGAGTTGTATCATTTTGCATGGAGTTAATCTTTCTTCTTAGATGCATGTTTTCCTTTCTAATATCATCAGCTCTATCAGCTATGTCATGGTAGGCATCTACCCAATCAGCAATAGTGAAATTTTTGAATCTAGTGATTACCTCATCTAAGTCCTCCTCTCTGTCTTCAGAGCTTGTTGCCATAAGGCAAATGGGCTTCTCAGATTCGGCTTCACTGTCTGAGCTGCTACTGAAGGAACCTTCATCTTCATCACTCCAGGTACTTACCATTCCTTTCCCTTTCATGTTCCTTCTCTTTGACTTGTCCTTGTATTTCTGATTCTCTGGACAGTCAGCTTTCAGATGGCCTGTTTTCCTGCATTGATAACAAGTATTAGTTTCAATTTTCTTAGCAGGGTTATGTTTATACCTTTTATCCCTTCGGCCGCCACTATATTTCTTTTGGCTGAATCATCCTGCTCCTTTCCTGAGGAACCGCCTGAACTCTCTGGTGATCGTTGCCATCTCAGTACGAGTTATATCTTCTTCATTCAGGCTCTCCTCGGATGATGAACTGCTAGAGCTGGATTTGCTGGATTTGCTGAATTTGCTAGCACCAGCTTTCAGAGCGATTGGCTTCTTCTTCCTCTCAGCTTCTTCTATCTTTGGCATATTAATCTCATATGCCATCAGCTAGCCAATTAGCTCATTAGCCCTTGTGGTTCACAAATCCCTTGACTCCTCCATCACTATAGCCTTAGTATGCCAAGCCTGAGTCAGGGAACGCAATATCTTCCTCACTACATCGTATTCTGTCTGAGGTTTCCCAAGACCTCTAAGACCATTTGTGATAGTAGTTAATCGAGCGTACATCTCCTTGATGGTCTCGTTTGGCTTCATCTTGAATGCCTCATATTCAGACACTAGGAAATTAGCCTTCGTCTCTCTAACTTGAGAGGTCCCTTCATGGATCACTTCAAGTGCATCCCACATCTCCTTAGCTGAACTGCAAGCTGATACGCGGGAGAATTCTGTAGGGTGCAGAGAGCACTAAATGGCATTTATGGCACTCCAATTTAGTGTAGACCTCCTGATCTCCTCCTTGGTCCAGACTTCCTCATTAGGGGACAGCTCATAAGGTCCCTTGCTTACTACCTTCCAGATCTCATAATCCTTCGCCCTCAAAAATACTTGCATACGGTTCTTCCAGTATGCATAGTTAGATCCATCGAAGAATGGGGGCTTTGTGGTTGAGTGTCCTTCAGCTATCATCCCTCGAGCATCCATCTGTACCTTTCTCTTCGGGCGATAAGTCCCTGTAGAAGAGTTAGGCTCTGATACCAACTGTTATGTTAGATGGACGCAGTCTATTACCACGGAGAGTGGATCTAGAGGGGGGTTAATAGATCTATTGCCGAATTTAAAACTAATATAAGGCTCTAATGCGAAATATAGGCAGATCTACTAAATCACTAACTCGAGTATTAGATTTGAACATAAGCGAATCAAACTGTGAAGGTAAACAGGAAATCCAATCGCACACAGTTCATAGACAATCACACAAACACAAGGCACACAGGATTTTTAGGTGGTTCGGTCAGGAGACCTACGTCCACCCCACACTCAACCGAGTATGGCTTAATGCTACGCAGTACAGCTTGCGTCTGCTAGGCAATACAGCTTAGCCTACAATCGCTGATACACAGCTTCGCTGGGCTTTACAGCTTACCGACCAGAGGAACAAATCCTCTGCAACTGCTGGGCGATACAGCTTAGCCGTCCAAGACCTGGTCTCGCATGCTGAGGATTACAGCTTCACCTGTCCAGTGGAAACCTCCACTGCAATTGCTGGCTCACATCTTGATAACAAAAGAGTTCGAAAAACAAAGACAGAAAACATACGAAAATAGGAAGCCCCAAGAGGGAATGTAGCTCTCAATGAGCAAAGCTCAGCTCTGGTATCTAAACCAAGAGTCTGAGTAACAGCCTCTCAATCAAAACTCTCTCAACTCATCTCTCTCAATCTTCTCTTCTTTCTCTCTTTTTCTTTTCTCTGCTTTTCTTCTCTGTGGATCTCGGTGGCTCTCTGCTACTTCAGACTTTCAGTCTCACTATACAGACTTTTCCACTCGATCGATCAGCCTCCTTCTGAAGAAGAAGGCTCATATATATACCAGCAGCAGATTGGATAAGGGCGTGTGACTTCCACATTTCCCGCCCAATGCTTTTTCCAGATTCGAGGAACTTCGACCACCTGGCAGCATCCTGACTGAGCTGCTTCCACGTGTCACCATCTGGGCACCTTGTCCATCCTTGGATCACGAGCCATGTCATCAATCTCAGCAAGCAGTCCCTGTCAGACAGACGAACAGAGTTATCAATTTAAGTCTAAAACCCTGTACAGACTTTGTAGGGTGTAATACATTGTATAGACTTTGCATTGTATAGACTCTGTGAATGCGAATGCAATGTATAGACTTTGCAATGTATAGACTTCATATATGCAGTGCTATGCGATGTACAGACTTCCTATATCAAGGCAACCGCTGTACAGACTTGCTGAAGTGTAATGCAATGTGCAGACTTTGAAGAACATTCAACAGCCAATGTATAGACTTACGCAATGTAAAGACTTGCCAGTGTATGGACTTGATGAGCATGGAGCACACAATGTGCAGACTTCGTGCAATGCATGAAGAATCAATATGTAGACTTAGACAGGCTTCAGCTCGTGCAATGTATAGACTTAGACATACAACTGAACGATGTATGGACTTGCCAATTCAAGGGCTGTACAGACTTTACGATGTGTGGGCTTGCCAAAGGAGAGGCTGTACATACTTGATGCAATGCAAGGCAAACGAATGTATAGACTTCACGATGTGTGGACTTGCCAATTCAAGGGCTGTACAGACTTTACGATGTGTGGACTTGCCAAAGGAGAGGCTGTACAGACATGATGCAATGCAAGGCAAACGAATGTATAGACTTCACGATGTGTGGACTTTCCAAAGGAAAGGCTGTACAGACTTGAGCAAGCACAATGTATAGACTTTGCCAAGACAACTTGATGATGTACAGGCTTGAGCAAAGCGAGGTCTATACAGACTTGAAAGTTCACAATGTATAGACTTTGACAAGGCAACGGCTGTACAGACTTCAGCTCAGCTGCAATGTATAGACTTGCAGGGGCAACGTAGGTAAAGCTGCCAGTGTATAGACTTGCGAGTGCAACGTCGGTAAAGCTACCGATGTATAGACTTGCGAGTGTAACGTAGGTAAAGCTACCAATGTATAGACTTCGAAGTTGAACTGGTGGATGTACAGACTTCACCGATGTATAGACTTTGAAGGTTCAACTGGTGAATGTATAGACTTCACCAATGTACAGACTTCACCTCGAGCAAGCTACAGTGCAGTGTATGGACTTTGAAGAATGATGCATGACGCTGCAGGACAACAGCCAATGTATAGACTTTGCAGATGCAAGCAATGCAGCAATGTGTAGACTTTGGGCTATGCCATGCAATGTATAGACTTTGAGCACAAACACCACAATGCAATGTATAGACTTGCTAGTTACGTGATCTGCAATGTATAGACTTTGCCCAATGCATAAGACGCTAAGAGAGACGGACAATGTACAGACTTAGCCAATGCAATGTACAGACTTACTGAGTTGACGCTGCATGAGACACTAAGTAAGACGGACAGTGTATAGACTTCACAACTCAAGTGAGACGGTGGATGTATAGGCTTTGAAGCTCAACTGAGATGGACGATGTATAGACTTAGCCTGTGCGAGCAATGCAGTAATGTATAGACTTATGTTCTAAACGATGCACAAACACAACAATGCAATGTATGGACTTTGAGTGTGTAGACTTGTGTGTGTGCAATGTGTAGACCTGTGTGTGTGCATGACGATGTATAGACTCTTACTGCATAGAACACAAACAATCTGACAGAGATAGTTTCATCAAAACATAAACAGTTGCCAATCAATCAAAACAAGCTGTTGCCAAGGAAATAAAGCTATTGTCAACATCATCAACACAGAGGAGTCACAACATATAATGCATGAAATCAAGTACAATCAGAGGGCGTTTATCCCTAACAAGTTATTTTTGCCAATCATGAGATAACTTACCCTTTTATCTGAGCTTTAAACTTCTAATTTGAGTCTGAAAGACGTGCCCTAGATCTCCCTTTCCAGTGACTTTCCAGCAACTTCACGCTGCTCTATCTCCTCAGCCTCTTGACCTAAGGATGTGAAATTTTGAGGGTACGAAGATGAAACAAAGGTGAACAAAAAGTTCTTAAGGATTGAATTCTAATTACCTCGTTTAGATGTTCTAATCTCTTGATCTCCAGGGGTCATTTGCTCTGAATCTTGGGTTACTATGGTCGAACCAGTAACTTTGGAAGCTTCAATCTCCTTGGTTGCTTGATCTCCTAGCACGAAATTTGGAGAACTATTAGTCTAAAGTATACTAAATAAAATCTTCTAAAGAACTTACCCGAAATTATATCTCCTTACCTTGATTCTTCACGAGCCAAAAGTAAGGGTCGCTCAGTTCAGAACTAGGTCCTATTTATAAGGTTTTGAAGATTAGATCGATTCTAGAGTCCTTAATTTGCCAGAACCTAATCCCTGAGAGTCCTTAGTAATGTTATAAACTTTCCCAGTTGATCTCTTGTAGATAAGATCCCAAAGTTCTAATCTTTTGCTCGTTCTTTCATTCACGGAACTGACAGAATGTAACGCATCAAGACTGGTGCGTTACATGGTTGTGGCGGTCGCACGATAGACCGCTACATCCAACGTGCCCAGAGTTCAACATCCGTCAAACTCTTTTGTTAATTATCCATATTATTATCCATAAAAATGATATTTTATCCTTAAAATACGTGAATAGGCTAAATAACCTTCTAGAATATGGGCCAAACTTAATGGGCTTGGTTCTTAAACCCTTTTGGATTTTATTTAAATAGGCTAGGTTAATTATTTAACATAATTGGGACTTATAATGACTTATTAATCTAATAATCCTTTTATTAGTCTATTTAGCCCTTATAAATTTTAGAAAGTTCTATAAATAACTCAGAAATTATTACATAAATTCTGGGGCATTACAACAACGACGAGGGGAAACAGCTGGCGCTTTACTACCTCAGTCGAAGACTAGTTGGGGCAGAATCAAAATACACCCCGATCGAGAAGGTTTGCCTCGCATTGATCTTTCTGGTCAAGAAGATGAGGCATTACATGCTATCCCATGAAGTGCAGCTGATATCTAGGGCTGGTCCAATCAAATATATATTGTCCCAACCGGCTTTGAAAGGACGATTGGGCAAGTGGGTCGTCATATTGATGGAATTTGATATCACATATGTGCCGCAAAAGGCCATCAAAGGCCAAGCCATGGCTGATTTCTTTGCAGCACATCCAGTGCTTGGAGATTCTCTGCTAATCACGGAGCTCCCAGATGATGAAACACTAGACGTGGGCCAAGTCTATCAAGCCGTATGGCAACTTTATTTTGACGGGGCGTCCAGAATAGAAACATCCCAAACGGGGCATACAAGAGTAAGAGCCAGAGCAGGCATTGATAATGCGAAAGTGTATGTTATACTACACGCGTACTATAAATCTTAAATCGAACTCACACAAAATGATCAAAAGAAAATGTAGCACTATGGCAAGCACGGTTCAAATCCACAGGGAAGAAGAGATTTTTAAAGTTAAAAACTTTGGACTCCTTTGGAAAATGTTTGTGATTTTTTTGTAGCTCAAATAAAATGATGAAGCAATGAACTGTCCTAGCAATTAATTAAAAACGCCGATGACTATGCGCCTATGCTATGGAAACGATTGCATAAAGTAAAAAGAAGAGATAGAAGGGGGAGATAGAAAGAGAGGAATAGAGGGAGAGACATGGAGAACAAGATCAAGTTGAGCCAAAAGATTGCTTTTATTAATTTAAAGAAAAGTACAAAAATGCAAGACAGGTTTACGCTAAGAACACGACGGGATTACAATGTAATAAATTGACACAAAAATAATAAAAAAACACAAAAAGCCTAGAGTTGAAGATGGTGGTAGTAATGGTGATGACGGCGCCGTCTCCTCTTGGCCTTGGATCATGAACCACCACGCGAGGATGTCATCTACGCCGAGAGGAAGTCGCCTTCGCCTTTGGAGCCGCCCTTGGAGAATGCTATGTGGAATGAGGATGGAAGTCTAGGGGGGAAGCAAGAGAGGCTATGGGCACACTATGGTGAAATGGAGAGAGGCTATGGGTGATCTATGGTGAAAATGAAAAGATGCTTTGGATGCACTAGGTGAAAGGGAGATGTGGGAAGGAGATAGAGAGCTAGGGTGACCTAGGGTGAAGATGTGAGAGGGAGAGAGCCTAGGGGCGGCCTAGGGTGAGAGAGGGGGAGCTAAGGGACGCACTAGGATAGAGGGGGAGAAGTTAAGGCTTAGGAAAAAATCTCTAGGCAAGCAAAAATTCAAAAGATCCTCTTCTCTCCATGGAATGGGGTATTTATAGGCAAAATGGGGTCAATGGAAGGTGGAGATTGCATTAGAAGAGGATGGAGGGCTAGGATAGAAGGAGAATGAGATGAATGGAGGAGGGAGAGATGGTGGGCGCCCCCCTTCCCTAGGGTTTGGGCGCCCCTTTCCTTTTTGGTGAAGATCCTCCCCCATTTTCCTCCTTTATTCTCTCCTCAATATCCTCCTTGATTTTCTCCAATTAAATTTTTCAAATTTTTTTTCCCTCCAACAAAAATAGGTAGCGGCTGCACATTTGACTTGGTCAACATGAAGGGTAAGGGAAGAGGGCACCCTAGGGCTTCTCCCTTGGGATCTTGAGACCATTTTGCCCTTGGTTCTTCTTGCATATGTCTTCAGTGTCATGCACGCACATAATTACGACTTAATCCATAAAAATTATCATAATGTGCACATAAATCACAAATGCTCATAATTATGCAATGGAGAATTAATGTTCATGGCCTTCAACTCCAATTTATTAAATGATATCATCAAATTAATCAATTTGTGTGAACGGCCTAATTTATATGCAGAGTTGAAGTTAACTATGAAATATGCATATAACTGCCTAATTATATGCATATAAAATGGTGTGTTTGCAATGAATTATCATAGAAAATAGAACACTTATCAGGCATCGTCCTCAGGTCCCCAGAAGGAGAAGTGTCGCATATGTCATGTGCAATAAACAAGCCTTGCATAAACAATGAGGCAGAATATGAAGCCATGATTATCGGCCTTCAGATTGCTCTTCATATGGAGATCCATATGCTGTAAGTATTCGGTGATTCTATGTTGATTGTCAAGCAGATATAAGGATAGTTTGATGTCTGAAAGATGAATTACTTCCTTATTGCACCAAAGCGAAGAAGCTCATGCAGCGATTCTACATCATTGAAATAGGCCATGTCGGCCGGAATCAAAATGCTTAGGTAGATGCACTAGCAAAGCTAGCAAGCTCGCTGGCAGTCCCGCCAGATGGATCTCTCAATATAACTATGATAAACAGACGCCAGGTTCCCAGCGTGATGGAGGGGCCCGGTGAAGAAGAATTTGTAGCTACAACAGCAGAAATAGTCAGCTCACCCGACTGGAGGGAACCTCTGATACAATGGTTTAAATACCAGCAACTGCCCAAGCAAAGGGAACAGAAGATTAGATTGATCAGAACAAAAGATTCTTATAAATTTAGGAGCGGGACCTTGTTCTGGATTATGGCCGATGCCAAAAGAAAAGTACTCCTCCAATGTCTATCAATGGAGGAGGCTTGGATGGTCATGAAGGAAGTTCATGCCGGATCAGCTGGTGCCCATCAAGCCGAGCCGATGATGAAGATTGAAATAAAGAAATTGGGGTATTACTAGCCAGCTATGTTCGATGACTACTGCAAGTATGCCAAGTCATGTCATAAATGGTAGGAACATGCTACGCTCCAAAGAAGACCCCTGATACACCTACATCTGATAGCACCTAGCTGGCCGTTTGCTCAATGGGGCACTGATTTTGTGGGCCCGCTACCCGCATCCTCGTCAGGATGAAGATACATCCTAGCAACAACGGATTACTTCTCCTACTGGACAGAGGCTATAGCTCTAAAAGAACTGACAGGTGAAATCGTGGTCAGATTTATCTGTTGAAACATAATATTTTGATTCGGCATACCCGATCGAATCATCTCCGACAACGGAAGCCATTTTTGAAGCCAGAAGGTCTACAAGCTGGCCGATAAATTCAAGATTGACTGGAGGACATCCACTCCGTACAACCCACAAGCAAACGAGTTGGATGAAGCTTTCAACCAAACTCTCAGCACACTTCTTCCTAAAATAGTCAACTCCAGCAAGAAAGATTGGGAAGATAAGATGTACGAGGCGTTGTGGGCGTACCGCACTATGTACAAGACCCCGACGGTTTGCTCACCGTTCTTGCTAGTATATGGCTCAAAAGTATTCATCCAGATAGAGCTGGAGATACCCTCGTTGTGTGTCGCGATCCAGCATGAATTGGTCAAAAATGGCTAGGCAAATATAGAAAGAAGACTGGAGAAGCTCTCCGATTAAGAAGGACAATGGCTCAAAGCCTAGCAAAACGTACAGGTCTACCAAGCCCGTATGGCGCGCGCCTTCGACAAGCTTGTCAAAGAGCGTGAATTCAAGAAAGGAGACCTTGTCATGGTCAAAAGAAAAGAAGTGATGGTAGCCAATCCAAAAGGCAAATTAAATGAAAACTGGTTAGGACCCTATGTGGTCCAGAAAGTCTACGAAGGCAAAGCTTACATCGTCATCAACCATCAAGGAGAAGTTCAATTTCCACCCCTCAATGGGAAGAACCTAAAGTTATACCATGTGCCACTACCTCAGTTCGGCAATCAGCTAAAACCGATGTCCCACAATGAACAAACCTCTACTTCGAAACTCTTTTGATGAGTTCCTATCTCACACCAATTTTTGGCCCCACCGAAATAGGTGATTCTTTGCTCGGCATTGTACCAATCTCGATGATGCCACTTTACTCGGTGCCCATGACCTCTTCTAGTCTTAGCCGAAGGGTTATGACTTCGACATTACATCTAAGTCAGCAACACCCAATTTCCTTACGTCGATACAATCCAAGTACCGATGATTTCATTAACTTGGTGCCCATGGCCTTCTGGTCTTAACCGAGGAATATGGCTTAGACCTTTAGTCCATGGACAGATGAACCATGAATCATTGCGTCAGCATAAACCCAATGCTAACGATATTGTCATCAGTCCCACCGTGATTCTCACCACGAGAATCTATTTAACCCAACGGCTTAGACCTTCCATCTAAGATCGGATTAAACGATATCATTGTATTGGCATATACCCTATGCCAATCATTTCATCAAGGTTGGTGCTTGACTTCTTGTCGGGACCAGCCGCTATAACCCAACAGCTTAAACCTTCCGTCTAAGACCGGATTAAACGATATCCTTGCATTGGCATATACCCTATGCCAATGATTTCATCAAGGTTGGTGCTTGACTTCTTGATAGGACCAGCTGCTATAACTCAACGGCTTAGACCTTCCATCTAAGGTCGGATTAAATGATATCCTTACGTTGGCATATATCCTATGTCAATGATTTCATCAAGGCTGGTGCTTGACTTCTTGTCAGGACCAGCCGCTATAACCCAACAGCTTAGACCTTCCGTTTAAGGCCGGATTGAACGATATCCTTGCATTGGCATATACCCAGGGCCAATGATTTCATCAAGGTTGGTGCTTGACTTCTTGTCGGGACCAGTCGCTATAACCCAACGGCTTAGACCTTCCATCTAAGGCCGGATTAAACGATATCCTTGCATTGGCATATACCCTATGCCAATGATTTCATCAAGGTTGGTGCTTGACTTCTTGTCAGGACCAGCTACTATAACCCAATGGTTTAGACTTTCTGTCTAAGGCCAGATTAAATGATATCCTTGCATTGGCATATACCCTATGCCAATGATTTCACTAAGGTTGGTGCTTGACTTCTTGTCGGGACTAGTCGCTATAACCCAACGGCTTAAACCTTCCTTCTAAGACCGGATTAAACAATATCCTTGCGTTGGCATATACACTATGTCGATGATTTCATCAAGGTTGGTGCTTGACTTCTTGTCAAGACCAACCGTTATAACCCAACGGCTTAGACCTTTTGTCTAACACCGGATTGAACGATATCCTTGCGTTGGCATATATCCTATGCCAATGATTTCACCAACGTTGGTGCTTGACTTCTTGCCGAGACCAGCTGCTATAACCCAACGGCTTAGACCTTTCATCTAAGACCAGATTAAACGACATCCTTACGTTGGCATATATCCTATGCCAATGATTTCATCAAGGTTGGGGTTTGACTTCTTGTCGGACCAGCCGCTATAACCCAATGGCTTAGACCTTCCGTCTAAGACCGGATTAAATAATATCCTTGCGTTGGCATATACCCTATGCCAATGATTTCATCAAGGTTGGTGCTTGACTTCTTGTCGGGACCAGCCGCTATAACCCAACGGCTTAGACCTTCCATCTAAGACCGGATTAAATGATATCTTTGTGTTGGCATATACCCTATGACAATGATTTCAGCAAGGTTGGCGCTTGACTTCTTGTCGGGACCAACCGCTATAACCCAACAGCTTAGACCTTCCGTCTAAGACCGGATTAAATGATATCCTTGTGTTGGCATATACCCTATGCCAATGATTTCATCAAGGTTGGTGCTTGACTTCTTGACAGGACCAGCCGCTATAACCCAACGGCTTAGACCTTCCGTCTAAGGCCGGATTAAACGATATCCTTGCATTGGCATATACCCTATGCCAATGATTTCATCAAGGTTGGTGCTTGACTTCTTGTCAAGACCAGCTACTATAACCCAATGGTTTAGACATTCCGTCTAAGGCCAGATTAAATGATATCCTTGCATTGAGATATACCCTATGCCAATGATTTCATCAAGGTTGGTGCTTGACTTCTTGTCGGGACCAGCCGCTATAACCCAACGGCTTAGACCTTCCATCCAAGATCGAATTAAACGATATTCTTGCGTAGGCATATACCCTATGCCAATGATTTCAACAAGGTTGGTGCTTGACTTCTTGTCGGGTCCAGTCGCTATAACCCAACGGCTTAGACCATTCATCCAAGACCAGATTAAATGATATCCTTGTGTTGGCATATACCCTATGCCAATGATTTCACCAAGGTTGGTGCTTGACTTCTTATTGGGACCAACCGCTATAACCCAACAACTTAGACCTTCTGTCTAAGATCGGATTAAACGATATCTATGCGTTGGCATATACCCTATGCCAATGATTTCATCAAGGTTGGTGTTTGACTTCTTGTCGGGACCAGCCGCTATAACCCAATGGCTTAGACCTTTCGTCTAAGACCGGATTAAACGATATCCTTGCATTCGCATATACTCTATGCCAATGATTTCATCAAGATTAGACTTCTTGTCGGGACTAGCCGCTATAACCCAACGCCTTAGACCTTCCATCTAAGACCAGATTAAATGATAGCCTTGTGTTGGGATATACCCAATGCCAATGATCTCATCAGGCTTGGTGCTTGACTTTTTATCAGGACCAGACACTATAACCCAATGGCTTAGACCTTCCGTCTAAGACCGGATTAAATGATATCCTTGCATTGCAATGTATCCTATGCCAATAATTTCATCAAGGTTGCCGCTTAACTTCTTATCGGGACCAGCCTCTATAACCCAACGACTTAGACCTACCATCTACGGCTGGATTAAACGATATCCTTGCATTGGCATATACTCAATGCCAATGATTTCATCAAGGTTGGCACTTGACTTCCTGTCAGGACCAGCCGCTATAACCCAATGGCTTAGACTTTCCGTCTAAGACCAGATTAAATGATTTTCTTGCATTGACATATACCCTATGTCAATGATAGCACCATGATCAGCACCTGACTCTTTGTTAGAGTTGGTTAATCTAGTCCCACACGGGTGTAGACTGTCGACGCAAGGAAGAGAGGTTTATGTATAGGATAGACAGAAGGCCTACAATAACGAATAGAGTTGGTTAATCTAGTCTACACTCGTCCCTCGCTTATGCCACCCACGGGTGGCCGGCATTTGTTGACGTTGTTGGTCCTAAATATAACAAGTGTGGACAAGAAGGGGGGTTGAATTGTCCCCCAAACAGAGTTCAGATTTTAAGAAAAATCATTGGACTAAAATTTGAACTAAGAAACGAAACTAACTATGATCGAGTTAAAGGATGCACACTTGAACTGAAGTGTCTGAAATCTGTGATTACACTAAATGGAATAACGGAAATTAAAATGATGATGCAAACTAAGACTAACTAAGTTCAAGATGGAGTTAAGTTCGAGATGATTCAATCTATCTCACAATCACACTCGAGAAATAATGGCAAGATAGACAAACCAATCACAAGAAGCAATCACACAGAGCCAGAGAATTTTTAGGTGGTTCGGTAGGACCTTCACGTCCTCCTACATCCACCCCTCACCAAATTGGTGAGGATTCACTCGCCCCAATAAGAGCACACATGGAGTGTTACCTCCATAAACACACACGGAGACTTCGTCAATATGATCCGACAACCGGATCTACAAACCACACACACGTGCTACCAAATATGCAGCAAGCTCCACACGACCGTGCGCGGACGGTCACACACATAGAATTTCTCTAAGTTCATAAACAAAAGGATGTTCAACACAAATAATTCAAAGATCTGATGATCAAGACGATCTCCCTGATCCACAGTGAAAATGCTCTAGGAGAGGCAGGATTTGGATGGAGCTTCAAGAGAATGCCCTTCTTCCCCTGGCAGCCTATCTTTTCGTCTTCTTCGTTCTTCTTCTTCTCTTTAGTGTTCTTCTCCTCTTGGTGCTGGAATGAGCTCACAAGTATTCCTCTGCTGCTTCTGCTTGATGAACCCTTCATCGAAGGCCATTGTAGTATATTTATAAAGCTAGAGAAGAATTTCAACCCTTGATCTTGGATAAACTTAATCTAGGTTGTCCATTAATCTTCAGATTCCATGTGAGCTTTTTGTGAATTACAGAGAGAAAATGATTCAGCCTCTTTTGATTGGTCCATAGTGGAAAGTAAAGAATATTCTCCATAAAGGAGTCTTCTGGAAGATTGCCTTGAGGGTTGCCACGTGTCCTCGGATAATATGCCAATTATTAGAGGCCGAAGACACAAAGTCCACCTTAGTGATTCATGTGTTTGACTCTTTTTCTGCATTGGCGATCCATTTGTTACCCCTAAAAGGCATTTTTCACCCTTAAACACCATTTGTCACCCTTGGAAGGCATTTGTCACCCTTAGCGGTATAAGCCGTCACCTTTGAAATTTTCTTCTCTGTTTGAGCCATCGCCTTCATCTATTTTTCGTCATTGTAAGCCTTTTTACACCCTTACTCACATATTTGTCACCGTTAACGCCTATTTGTCACCCTTATTCGCCACTTGTAGCAAGAAGCTTCTGGCAGGCTATAACTGCCTGGCATCGACTCCAAAACTTTATGGAGTCGACTCCACTACCACATTTTTCATGATTTCAGCTCCGTTGTGCATTTGTTAGCCTAACCCGCCATTTTTCACCGTTGTGACTTATTTTCCACCCTTACGACCCTTTTTTCACCTCTAAGCCGTCGCCCTTGTTAACTCTGTTCATTATCTGAGCTTCACCATGTCTGACGTCGACTCCAAGACCATTTGGAGTCAACTCCACTCGAATCTGTTTCTTCATTCTTCCATTCTTTTAGCTTGATCATCCATTATTCACCCGTGTAGACCTATTTGTCAGCCTTATCCTCCATTTGTCACCCATATTGAGCTATTTGTCAGCGTTATTGCTTGCATCTGCTGCCGGGTGAACTACTTGTGAAACAGTTGCCGAGTCATCTTCAAATGCTTTTGGAGTCGACTTATCTTCTGAATTTTTTCTTTGAATGAGCTCCTTATCAATCCTGCTAGGTCATTTGGCACGGGTAAGGATTCTATACCTTCAAAGCAAGATAAACACAACATAAACACCTTGATTAAGAAATATTTTTCAATGATCATCAAAATATGCACACACAATTTGTCCTCATTAAAACTTAATTACCAAAATCAACACGAAGATCCAACAATCTCGCCCTTTTTGATGATAACAAAATAAGTGATGCGTGCATGAAATTTAATTCAAGTGTCAAAACATTTGTCTAAGTTTGAAAGTGTATGCTTGCTGTGTATGAGTTGTTCATATGAAACCAAAAAACTATGCAGTATTCCGCAAAAAACTATGCAGTATTCAGTATGATCCGAACAGACATTATTCTCCCCCTTTTTGTCATCAACAAAAAATTAGTGGACAAATGGGTGTAGATATATATTCCTTCCTTCCGCTCTCTCACCGATGGTCAAAGCGCATCAAGTGTATGGAACAACGTGCGTTGAGCAAACCACGAGAGCGAGAGAAAGAAAATAAGATCGAGAGCAATGAAAAGGACCGTGATCGCCACCAAGATGCCATACGTGATAGTCATGCCGTACCTTGGAAAGGAAGGGGAGACACTCGCCTTGCTGCAACACCTGGAAGACGCGCGGTTGACGTAGAACCGCCTTAATCGACGTGCAGCCCTACGATAGACCGTTTGATGGTGCTGCCGAACATGCGGGAGAAGAACTCCTGGAGGACGAACGGCTTTAATGGGACCGCCTAAAGATGAAGAGCGGTGCAGAGAGAGCCGCTCGTATCCTTGAACGGGCCTACACGAACCGCGCTAGTCCGCCACGCCAAGAGTTACAAAAGGGGCTCACCTCCACCCTCTCCAGCCGGCTAGAGGGGATGGGCCTCGTGCTGATGAAGTGCTGACCTGCGAAACAGTACCAAGACACAGAAGGAACACCCAGATCAGAACTAAATGACGTAGTACGCGTTCATGTGAGAAGAATGAAGCATAATCAAATGGAAAGGGGGATACCTGGGGGGTTTTAAACCCCTAGGGTGACAAAAACGTAGGTGGGTGTATGCATGGGGAGAAAAATGAGGTGAACGCAGAGAGAGAACGATGCATGCAACAGACGATGAGGAAATCAGAAAATGACGCTATGACTCGACACACAGACTACTCCCTGAACCGGAGGCTCGTAAGGACGTAGAGAGCCTCCCTCCTTGGTACTAGGTCGTTCGGAAATGCAGCAGGGCTTCGCCGTCGACCAAAATTCCCCCCCCCCCTTCGAGTCCGGCCACTAGGGTCTATTTATAGAGCTTAGAAAGCCAGCCCCGAAACTAGGGTTTAGAGGCATTTTTGGGTCGAGTTGACAAAAGATAATTCGTAGATAATATCCTTATCTTCCATCCACACGAAACGGCATCAAAAATGGCGGATTATCCACGGAGAGATCGTTAAAACAAATCAGGGATAAAACCATGCAGAAAAGGATGAAAATCTGTTAAAAAAAACCTCCATCGAAGGGATGAACGGTCTAATGATAGACCGCTCACATCTTGCACGGTTATGTTCAGACCGTTCAAACTGTCGGTGGAAATTGAATTAAATCAGATAATTAGCCCAATTATCGCTTGAACATACCGAAACGGTCGGCGTTGGACCCTGAAGGATGAACGGTTCCTTGGCGACCGCTCCAACGTAGAACGGTCTGAGACAAGCCGTTTTAACCCTGTCGGTGATAATTCAAATTTTTGGATAATTGTCTGAGGAGATTAGCACGCGTAGGACTCTGAGATGTGGGCGGTTGGTATTCGCCCGTCCATTAGTTTGAACGGGCATGATAGGGCCGCACAAATGCCTGTCGGTGGATATTAAGAAAATCCTCAGAAAATAGCCAAAAATGTATGAACGGTCTGGGAGAAACCGCCCTAGTCGTGAACTGTTGATGTTGGACCGTTCATGATCTTGGATACTTGACTTTCATAAAATAGTTCAATTAATCAAAGCCAAGGTCCAATAAGCCCTGAATGGATACGACCTTTACCAAGGAGGGAGGCTACCCATAAAATGGGCCCAGGACGTGCCACAAAAAATGGCCCAACGAATGGTGGACAACTTAGGGCATCAACTAATGGGAGTAAGAGAAACGACTCAACTTATCGGCGTAAAACGGGTGTCAACAGATGCCCCTCCTTAACGCCCTCTTTGCAGGGGAGCGAGCGGAGGTGAAACGGAGGTGACACGGAACGTGGAGACGAAGCGGAAATGTAGCGGAGTGGACCGGAAAAGCGGGCGTTAAGGTGAAACGACACCCGTTTCTACCAACAAGCGATGAGAATCTTTCGAAAAACCTTGAACCGGGCGTCAGGAATAATTGACCAAAGGCGACGCCAATCTGGAGGGACTAAACTAAACGAAACCAACCGACAAGACCAGCCTCATGGGGGACACAATCCCGCGGTCCAATGAGGGGGCCACAGAAGAAAAAAGCTAAAGCTCCAGAAGGGACCTTTTAATCAACCGGACCAAACGAATCAACCAAAGAAAACCTTCGAATTCAGAGTGGAATTAGTTCATCTTACTCGATCATCTGAACACACAGCTGACCATCACTTGACGGGACATTTCTTAAGCAGTTATGGGGCATGAAAGCTCAAAAGGTTGCGTATGATGCATGCTGGGCTAAAAATAAAGGAAAATGTTAAATCAAATGCCAAGAAAGATTAAAATATAGAATATTCGAGAGTAGTATTGCTAAGCTGGGAATATCAGAGTCAAGATACTATCCGCAACCACACCGTGCGGATAGAACCGTCCTCCTCGTGACGTCCCAACTTAACGGCCTATCTGAAGGTTCGGTACGTGAGCCTGGATCATCATCGTTTTTGTTGAAGGGGAACATCAGATCTTTGGACACGTAGATAACCTGCCGGCTCTCGAAATAGTATAATATAATACCATATAATTAATGCAATAAGGGATTTAGGGATATAAGGCCATACCTGACTTACCTGTGCAGGCGAAACGGTGAGACTGTAGGACATGATGCTGCATAAGATGGTTAAGAGATGCATTTCCAAAGAAAATATCAATATCCATGATCTAAATATACCATCCAGATAAACGGTCGTATTTAAACCGTGCCATATTCCACACGGCTCCATGTTAACCGTGTGTACCTGACATTCAAACAATTCTTTCAGGGCCGGTTGCCAGTGATGAACGGTTGATGATGGGCCGTACATTCATATGGACGGTCTATCGTAAGACCGTCCAAGTGGACCTCCTATTTGCTCGAATGGGGACTCCCTGGAGAGTCCCCAGCCCATGGGTAGGATGATTTGCACTTATCATAACCCTATCTTAGCCCGTCCTAGACTTATCCGAGCCTAACCCCAAGAGGTTTAGGCTTCCCAATGGACCCTATAAGTAGTAGGGGGGCCTTGACCCTCAATTCACACATCCTCCATCTCCCCAGGCTTAAAACCCTTGATTCCTATCACCCGATCATCATGAAGAGGGCCTTTGATGGAAGTTCTGCGGAGGGAGTGCCCTTTGAAGGGCCAAGACCAGCTAGAAAGGAGCGGGAGGTGATCCAACGGCTAAGCTTGATTCCTCGTCATCTCAGCGCCTCCTCTACGAGAGAGGTAAGTTAGATCAGAATATATTCAATTTCTCTCAATTTCCCTTATATTTCCTTACATCCTTAGCCTTTTCCTTCTTCTCAGCTCCTCCCCGGCCCGAGACGCTTTTCTAGTTTAAAGTGGGTGGCTCCCATGGTCCGTGCATTGCCCCTCGGGGTGACTCACCTTCTCAAATCCTGGCACCTACACTCCCTCTTAGTTCTAGGTCAGAATTACCCTAGACTTTCTTTAGACTGGCATAGTATCTCTGCTCTGATGGAGATTTGGCACCCCCAGACCCACACTTTCTTCTTCCCATCTTTTGAGGCCACTATCCTGTTAGAGGAGGTAGAGACATATTTCGGGCTTCCTAGGTCCAAGGTGGGGGAGGAAGACTTGATATGCCATACCGTTGCCCCTATAGATCCAAAACTCATCCTAGGGGAATTTATACCTGATAGTGGGGATGTTCGCGCCTGTGTAGGTCCTCGTCACATTCACCTCCTTCCTCTGAGCCAGTGGGTAGTGGAGCATTGCCGGAATAAGTACGGGTGGGTTGAAGCCATAGCCAAAGCTGCGTCCATCTGCCTATGTGGGGCCATCCTTTTCCCTTCAGCTGACCATGTCCTAGAGATCCCCTTACTCAGCACCATTAGCGGCCTTTGGCGGGGACTTTCCATCTCTCAGGCCATCTTAGCTTATTTGTATGAGGGTCTTACTTCAGCAGCCTTAGGAGGTCCTCTCTTTGGTTCGATGATCCTATTGGAGTGCTGGATGGGAGTTAGGATGAAGTTTACCCCGAGGGAGGACATCACTTCAGTTAGCAGAATCTTCGGGAGCCATCCCCTTTACTTCATAGGAGGCCCCTTCAGGTTTTCTCCACAGGTCGAGTGTAGGACGGCGGAACTGAAGACCAGGGACGAGTGGCGCCCGTACATCAACAGGCTGCCCCTGGACAGGTTTGTGATGCGCCCGGACTTCCTCCACGACACCACCATCATGCTACCGAGGAGAGCCGGCTTGGACTTGAGGCTCGTGAGCGACACTGCCTTAGCGATGTACAGCCCACACAGATGCTACCTGCAGATTGGACTACCTCGGACGGTGCTACCTACGCTACCCCACCTTCCCGCACTACAGGCGCGGAGGATCGGGACAGAGGAGGACGAGCAGGCGGTCAGGAGTGCGCTGATTATGTGGGAAGTGAGTAGGGCGCGTACCCTACCAGCAGAGGTTGAGGAGGCTCCAGAGACTCGACAGACTTACCTTAGGGAGTTGAGAGAGATACGTCCTCGCGGAGATGCCCAGCGGCGGACTGAGTGATTTTCTTTTGTTTTTTTATGATGACATGGGATGGGATTCTATATCCGGACAGCTTGACATGTGAAATGAATAAGATTTGATGAGATTGAGTTTGAGCTTTGATTCGATTATGATGTAATGTGATTGCATAGGCCAACACGAGGATTGAATATTCATGTGGTCTTGAGCCAACTGCCCTTCCAACCTGCCCCTGTACACATGCAAACAGATTAAATCTTTTTTAGGCTTAGCCCCTTGCTTATAGCAAGTTAGGGGATGACCCTTTCTTGATTTTTGGTCAAGGGGTTGAGCCTTATTAAATAGGCGAATATCAAAAATACGGGAAATGCAGATGAATGCAAGAGGGAAACATGTGAGTTTTCTTTGGTTTTGAAATATTTGATCTTTTTGGGTTTTGAAATATTCGATTTTTTTTTGGGTTTTGAAATATTCGATTTTTTTGGGTTTTGAAATATTTAATTTTTTTTTTGGGTTTTGAAATATTTGATTTTTTTTTGGGTTTTGAAATATTTGATTTTTTTGGGTTTTGAAATATTCAATTTTTTGGGGTTTTGAAACCAGCTCGGGTCTCAATAGCAGGGACCTCCTCGTCTTGCTATGGACTTCCAAGGCTCAACGCGTGCAGGAAGGGGGACTGCCCGTGATCGGAGTCAACTTTACTCAACGGTGCTTCTGCTGAGGCCATACCCGGGGTGGGATTCATTCCTTGGGAAAGTAAAAAAGATTGAGTAGGAAAGCTAACGATAGGTGTAGAGGTTTTTAGGGCTTGAGTTCTTTCCCAGGACCCCCCCTTTTCCAAAGAATCTGGTCTGTTGCGCCGGGGCTTTGCATCCGTCATCGAACCTTTATCCGCTCTAGGCACGCATGCGACCGGGCTCATAACGTCCCGCGGGGAAACTATACTGCCACTCTTGCCATGCCTAGTTGTTCTCCTTCGGGGGTTTTGAGAGCTTCGAGCCTCATGTGCTTTCGGCCTTAGCTTTTGATTTTGCCCCTTTTCTTTCTTTTTTCTTCTTGCTTTCCTTTTCTTTCTTTTTTTGCGGAGTGAGGTCTTAATGGATTGCCCCTATTTGAGACCTCGTTTAATGGGGGGATCTGGGTCGGTTCTCGCCCCCTTATTCACCACTTGCCCCTATCTTCAACCGAGAGAGAGGAAATACAAGGATCTCCACCTTCCCCGAGCATGGCCAAAGGAGAAACGGTGTCGGGTAGCATGAGGGAATGCCGAACCACGGGGTCGTGTAGTGTGTGAGATGCTGAACCTAGGTCCTCCTTTCGCAATTTGGTGGGGGTATGCCCTGCCATCGAGCTGTTCACTGGTTTTATTTTTATGGATAAAAACGTTTTAAATACAGCCCATTCCACGGGTTTGGCAATTCCTCTCCCTCCGCGTTAATTAGACGATACGCATTGCCCGGATAGGCTTCTTTGATTACGAAGGGCCCTTCCCAGTTGGGTTGCAGCTTAGCCCTGGGGCCTGCAGACCTGATGAATTTACGTTTCAAAACCATATTACCCACTTGAAATTTCCTTTCGATGACCTTCTTTTGAAAATATCGCGAGACACGCTTTTGATATACTGAAATATGATTGGCCGCGTTCAACCTCTTCTCGTCTAAAAGTTCCAGTTGGACTAGCAACGCCTCTCGACGTTCGTCAAGATTAAGTTCTTTATCCAGCTGCACCCTTAGGGAAGGGATCAGAATTTCATACGGGAGTACCGCTTCCATTCCATAAGTGAGGGAAAATGGAGTCTGCCCTGTGGGAGTGCGGACGGAGGTGCGATAAGCCCATAGAGCTTCTAACAATTTATCGGCCCAATCAGCAAATTTATGTGATTCACATTTTTTCTTGATAATCTTGAGAAGGGTTTTATTCGTGGCCTCAGCCTGGCCATTACCTTGGGGGTAGTATGGTGATGAATGATGCAAAACTATATTGAATTTCTTACAAAGGTCCTGGAGTTCTTGTGAGACGAATTGAGGCCCGTTGTCGGTGACGATGTCGCTTGGCACCCCGAACCGCGAGATAATGTTTTTCATGATGAAGCGGCATACTGTGGTGGCTTTGATTTCTGCATAGGCTTCAGCTTCCGCCCACTTGGTAAAGTACTCCGTAGCCGTCAGAATGAAGGATTTCTGTTTAACAGCAGAATTCGGATCACCGAGGGGTCCGATGATATCAAATGCCCACATAGAAAATGGCCAGGGGGCCGTAATAGGATGAAGAGAAGAGGCAGGAGCGTGGATTTTATCAGCATGGATTTGGCACTGAAGGCACCTACGAACATAGGTGGAGCAATCTTCTTCTAGAGTTGGCCAGTAATAGCCCTGCCTAAGAATCTTCTTTGCCAACGCCTGTCCGTTCACATGCCCTCCACACTCGCTGGAGTGGGCTGCTTCCACAACTTTCCAAGCTTCTTTGTCATCTAGGCACCTCATTAGAACTCCATTCAGCGCCCGCCTATATAATTCACCTGTGATGATCGTGTATCTTGCGGCGACTCTTCTAATGGCTCTTCGCTGCTCAGCATTGGCCGTTCCCGGAAATGTACCATCCTTGCAGTATTGCTCGATCTCATAAAACCACGGCAGTTCTTCCTTTTCAATGATCTCCTCGAGCTCAGTTAATGAAACTTCTTTTGTCTCCTCCCTTTCTATTTTCTTCTCTACAGACATTCTAAGATTGTCGAACCAGGGATCCTGAAGAGAAGGAACATCTAACCTTTGGACCATAATGGTCTCGGTGGCGTGACTTAGGGGAAGTGATAAGGAAGAGGCGAGCGATGCAAGGGCATCGGCCAAGATATTCTGAGAACGAGGAGTGTGAATATAGACGAGTTTCCTGAATTGCCTGGCCAAAAGCGTGACCAGATCCTGGTAGGGTTTGAGCTTAGGGTCGCGGGTGCGGTAAGTCGACAAAACTTGCCGCAGCACCAGCTGAGAGTCTCCTATGATGTTAAGGTATCGCACGCCCAAGATGTAGGCGTGCTTCAGACCGACAAGGAGAGCCTCATACTCGGCTATATTGTTGGTGGCGGGAAATGAGAGTTGATATGCCACGGGGATAGTTACCCCTTCTGGAGTAAGGAGAACGGCGCCGATTCCACTGCCCTGGGAATTAAGAGCACCATCGAAATGAAGAGACCAGAAAGGAAGATGAGTGATCACCGCCAGGTGTTCATCGGGGAATTCATCCTGGATGGAATCAGTGCGAGGGATAGGAGAATGAGCTAAGTGCTCGGCAATAGCATATCCCTTGATTGCTTTCTGTACAATGAAGGTGATGTCGAACTGGGAAAGAAAGCTTTGCCAGCGAGCTAGCAGACTTGAAAGGACTGGCTTTTCCAACAGATAACGAATGGGGTCCATTCTAGAGATGAGCCTAACCTCGTGGGCAAGAAAATAGTGTTTAAGCTTCTGCGCTACCCATACTAGTGCTGCACAGGTCTTCTCCATAGCAGTGTACTTAGATTCGGTGGGATTAAAAAACCTTGAGAGGTAGTACGCCGCCCTTTCCTTTCCTTCATCGTCTACCTGTGCCAGAACAGCTCCTAGGGAGTCCTCAATTACAGAAATGTACAGGATCAGGGGTTTCCCGGGGACAGGTGGTTGTAGAACCGGGGGATTAGAGAGGTAGACCTTAAGTTCCTCATAGGCCTTCTGACATTGTTCATTCCATTCAAATTCCGTGCCTGCCTTTAGTAATTCATAGAACGGGCGGCATCTTTGCGAATGCTGAGATATGAATCTCCTGATAAATTGCAAACACCCGATCAAACCTCGAAGCTCAGTGATGTTCTTCGGCGGCGGCATTTCCATGACGGCCTTTGCCTTGTTTGGGTCGATCTGAATCCCTCATTTACTAACTATAAACCAGAGCAATTTCCCTGATGCAACTCCGAACGCACATTTCTTTGGATTCATCTTTAATTTGTATTCCCTAGCCCTTTGCAACACCTTGGCTAGAATGGCGGGGTGTTCTTCTTGTGACCTCGATTTGACTAAAATGTCATCCACATAAGCTTCTAAATAAACGTGCATCATATCGTGGAAGATAGCCATCATCGCTCTTTGGTAGGTGGCACCTGCATTTTTCAACCCAAATGGCATAACGACGTAGCAGTATGTGCCCCAAGGCGTGGTGAACGAGGTCTTTTCTTGGTCCTCCGGAGCCAGAAGGATTTGGTTATACCCCGAGTAACCATCCATGAAGGAGAGGGCTTCGTACCCAGCTGTATTATCGACCAAGACGTCGATGTGAGGAAGTGGAAAATCATCTTTCGGACATGCCTTGTTTAAGTCCCTGAAGTCAATACAGATTCGAATTTTACCATCCTTCTTCATTACCGGGACTATGTTCGCCACCCATTGTGGGTACAACACAACTCTAATGAACCTGGCCTTATGCAATTTATCGACTTCTTCCTTAATCCTCAAGGCCATCTGTGGGTGGAATCTCCTTGCTTTCTGTTTAACAGGCGTTGCCCCTGGTTTGAGAATCAGCCTGTGTTCGACCAAGGCGGGGTCAAGGCTCGGCATGTCTTCGTAGGACCAGGCGAAAGAATCACCGTACTCCCTCAAGACTTTGACAAGCTCCTCTTCGACTTGAGGAGGGAGATTAGCGGAAATAAGTATGAGCCTGGGGTCCTCTTCTGTTTCGAGGTTAATTTCCTTAGTGGATTCATCCACTGCTACGGAAGGCTCGTCGAACTTCTTCAAGCCTTGGGCATATAGATCGGCAGTGTCATCCATTTCGTCTTCCTCATCATCTGCTGGGTCTTTTTCATTCACAATTTCATATACTCCTAATCCATCCTTGCTCCATACCTCATCAATTCCCTCATCATCTTCCAAGACAATCGCGGTCTCTACAAGTTCCGGACACTTTATCAGAGCATGGCATCTTCCAACCAAATCTTGTAGAAACCTATCGGGGACGGTTTTGGGAGAGCACGTTACGGCGGGTGCCGCAGACGTGGATGGGCTGACAAAACTCGAACTAGACTCTACCCTGACTGACTCGACCATCCTAGAAGACTCTGTACACTGTACATCTAACCTAGGGGAGAAGAAGTCTACCGAAAAAGAAACAGGGGTCTCGTGCCCCTGGGAATCTGGGTAGAACATAGCGTAATCTTCCATGGAGACCTCCGTTTTGAAATTGGCGTTTTTTTTTGGAGGCTGGAGGTGATCACGCAGCAGGAGGAAGAAGACGGAGGAGGAGGAAGCTGCATGGGAAACAACTCTGGGAAGATGCAGTCAAAGAATGGATCAGAAGAGGAAAACCACATTTCATGGAGCTGAGCTCCTGGGGGGGGAGGAGTGAATAGGGTTGATAGATCAATGGGCGGGCAGCGCCCGCAAGCACATGGAACGAATAAAATTTTGGGTCTCTCCGTAAAACACGGGTCGACCATGAGTGGAGGGGAACGGGGAACAGGATCCAACCGTTGAAACCAAGAAGCGAGACGGGACGGGGACATAGAATAAGTAGTGGCGGAGCTTCCCATCCTTCGTGGCCCCTGGCGGGCCAATGGCATCGGAGGACGCTTTACCAGCTGCGTCTCCTTCTTCTTTGGTTCACTCTCTTTTTCATAAAACATCCTTGTAAAGCAATCTGAAAGGTCTTCCAAGTCACCGGCTAGCCCTTGCGGTGATGGTGGCGGATCGGTAACAGCACAAGCTTCGTCTATCTTTTCTTCAAGGCTGGATGGCGAGGTCTTCAAGGTGCCGGGCTGCAACGGACCCTTCACAAAATGTTGCCGGTAATCCCAGGTCAACGGCCCAGAGTCCCCAAGCATCGACATGGAGGATTCATGATACTCGAGGCCCCGGCGGCCCATCTTCCTTCCTTTGGGAACGGGGTTGGTTCGGCCCTGCAATTGTGCGCCGAGTCCTCGGCCTGGCTGATAACCCAATTTTAGAATTAGGTGCCACTCTTTGGAGTCTCTCATTTTGGGCTTGACCTTCACATTGGTCGGTACAACGGTGGGCTTGCGTGCCGCATATGCCCACGAATAGTTTAAGTCCATGACAGATAGAACAGGCCTGTTACTCGGCCACAGTGTGGGCAGAATCTTGGCGGCTATGGCGTCAACATTTTGAACCGTGGAAACACTCTTCACCTTGACCACTCGTCCTTGGAATGGGAACTTTAGACATTGATGGGCCGTCGAGGGGACGGCATTCAAACTATTCAACCACGGACGGCCCAGAATGGCTTTGAACATCGGGTCTATATCCAGCACATAAAATTCCACATCCATAACTAAGGGCCCTAGCTCGGCCTGCACAGTCACCACTCCGTGACAAGCACGTCTGGAGTTATCATAGGCTGCTATGGTAGTCGGCGTCGGCTTGAGCATGTCCTCTGATATATTGCAAGCACAAAGGGTACTCAATGGACAGACATTTATTGACGCCCCCGTGTCTACAAGGGCGGATTCCACGGCTATTTTGTTCAGAGAGATGGTAATACATAACGGCATCTGCCGTGCCTCGGGAGGAGCTAGCTCTGACTCAGCAAATGAAATAGAGGGCCCCTTTGTGATCGTGGCCAAGACCGAGGGCAGGCTATCCACTGCCACATCTTCGCTCACCATAACTTTCTATAGGAAGGTCTTCAGGGCTTCTTGGTGGAGTGGCGACCTCTTGATTAGTTCTAACACTGAGATTTTAGCCGGCAGCCGGTCTAAGTGCTGCAGTAAGTCATATCTTGTGCCCGGCACAGGGTCTATCTTTTCTGGCTCAACTGTAGGGGAGGAAACTGCAGGGTTTGGTGCAGACGCACCTGGAGAAGGAAAAATTCTTTGGAAAGGATGCCCGCTCCGAAGGGCGCATTGTGATGCTGGCACGGCCTGGACTGGACCCCCGCTTGGCCTGGTGGGGTAAGCGAATGGCGTGGAGATGGAGGTGAGGATGACTGAAGTGGGTTTAATAGGCCCTGGTGGAGGGGAAATGGGTGAAGGGTTAAGCTCAGGGGAAATGATGGGAGGTATGGCGGGTGGTGGTGAAAGGACGGACGGAGTAGAGGGGAATGTAGCGGGCCTAAGAGGCGACGCGGAGGAAGTAACGAGTGGTGTAGCGGTCGGAATGGCGGGTCTAAGAATGGAGGGGATGGCAGGTGTGGGAGAGTAGTGGTGGTGGAAGGCCAAGAGATGGGCGGGGGTCTCATCATCAAACGTCCACCCAGCGTTGGGGGCTGGGCGTTGGACCATATTCACTTGTGCTGGGGCCGGCGGCTGCTGTTGTTGCGGAGGAGCGGGTTGATGTACTGGCATGGGATTTTGATGGATCCCAAGGTCTTGCTGCTGCGGTTGAGGTTGCTGTTGCTGCTGGCGTTGCTGTAGCGGGGGTTGCTGAGGTGCTGCCTGTTTCTACCTAGCTTGCTTTTGTCTCTGTTTAATATCCTCAATTAACTGGTGCATCTGGGCCCAATCAATCCTCTGGCCCTCATGCAAATCATACACCAGGTCCCTGAACTGGTAGCATCGCTCTATCGTGTGCCCGGGTTGCCGATGGAATATACAATATCGGGATTGGTCGGCAGCCGGATTCCAGTTCGGGCGTTCAGGAGGCAACAGAAGGTCACCGGTATACATTAGAGCAGAGAAAATATCTGGCAAGGTCTCCGGAAGAGGAGGGTAATGAGCCCTTTTTTGAGTTGGTCGAGCAGAGCCATAGGCGGTGGGTGGAGGAACATTATTGTACTGCGGGGGCCGCTGAGGCTGTTGGGGTGGCGGAGGTGCTTGTTGAGGGTATTGTGGGACTTGGAAGGTGGGCTGGGGAACTTGCGGAGCGGCATACTGGGGGTTGCGCTGAGGCGGTGGGAAGTGGGGTGGCGCGGCTTGTTGGGGGAATTGAACGGCCAGGACTTGCTCATTAATTTGTACTCCCTCAGTGACGGGGCCTTGGGTTCTTTTGGTGGCTTTGGGCTTCTGGGCCTCGAATAAAGAATGGATGGGGGAGTCCTTGAATTGGGTTTGAATAAACCTAGCTCTGCTGTATAGCTGGTGCATGTTTGCGATATCATTCATTGCCAGAATATTTCTGAAAGTCGGTGTAGCATTGGAAATTAACAACTTCACTTTTTCCTCTTCCGGGATCTGCCCGGGCACACGTGAGGCCATCTGCCTCCAGCGGTCTGCATAGGTTGCGAAGTCTTCTTCCGGCTTCATCTTCTCCGCCACTAGGTCAGTGAAAGAGTATTCGGGTCCAACCCGATCCTGAAATCTCTGTATAAACCTCTCCTTGACTGTCTTGAAATTCTCGGCATCCTCCATAGGCAAGGTGTAGAACCATTCCAGAGCGACCCCTTCCAGAGACTGACGGAACAAATAGGCCATCAAGCGATCGTCTTGCTGGAACTGTGCCGATTCGTACAAGAACTCCCGGACGTGGATGAACGGGTTGCCATTCCCATCGTATTTGTGGTACACGGGGAGTTCAGACTGAGAAGGAAAACGAATGTCCCTAAAGTTAGGGATAGGGACATCGGCAAGAGATTGCGGGCCGACCCGCTTATGGAGGAGATCAATTTGTTGCTGCATAGCAGCCCATTTGTCAAGAATTTCC
This sequence comes from Amorphophallus konjac, assembly GCA_022559845.1. NCBI lineage: Eukaryota > Viridiplantae > Streptophyta > Magnoliopsida > Alismatales > Araceae > Amorphophallus > Amorphophallus konjac. The sequence continues at coordinate 324,669,912 of CM040121.1, forward strand.
CATTCCCGGGAAGGAGGGGAAGGAGCAAGAGGAGTAATACCTGGATAGGTGGCCAAAGGATAAGCTGATGAAGGGGGCAACCCGTAAGAGGGATGATGGGCTGAGGAAGTGCCCATATCCGCATGAGTCAACTGGGCCGCCCTTGACTGTAACCTAGCGAAGTCCGCCGGGACTATGGGGGCTTGAGGTGATGGAGAAATCGTGGTGTACGGATCAAGGTAAGGAACAGAGGGGAGGGGGGACTTTCCTTTATCAAGCTGTTGATGGACCGAGGTGGAAGCCTGGCCCATTTCCATATTGGGATGGCGAAAGGTCTGAGGGCGGACAGGAGTAAGGTCAATGGGAGCCACGGAGGTGGTCCCGACCACGGGGGATGTGGTGGCAACAACAATCGTGTCATGAGGCGGAATTGAGGCCGGGGCATCGCCCCCTTGCAAAGCTCGTCTGATGAGATGGAGCTGGGTGGGGTCCAGCTGGGCCATCATATCGAGGATCATACTGGCTGAATTCTGATTGGGCGGGTTTGAAAGAGAGGGTCGGGGACCCTCGCCAAGAACGGTCGGGAGTGAAGGGGCCGTCCCCTCTCCCCCCTGCAAATGGGTGACCCGAGGTGGGTCCTCAAGGAGACCACGAGGAAGGGAGTCCTCGTGGGCCGAAGAGAAGTCGTATGACGACATGGAAGAAGACGAATCGAATAAGGGGTTGGAGTAGGAATGGAAATAAGAGTCGACCCTAGGAGGTGATCGTGGGTGAAGAAGGCAACCCCACATACACCAAGACACCTAGGGCTAGAACCAGCAACACCAATCAATCAGATCTACCAAGCAACTAAACGCATACAATGGAGAGAGATGAGAGCAGAATCACTCAGTAATGCAATCAAGTTCTTATAATGATGCTCGTCAATTCCTTATATCTTCTTCTTCAAGTTTTAGTGGATTAATGACAATATAAATCTGCTCAACCACTAGGCGCCTAACTGGGATAGGAAATGATGAACTGTGTGACTCTATTAGGATCTCTCACTTGCGGATGCAACCCTAGACTGAGGTGGGTACGGTACAACCTGCCCGGCGTCCGTGTGGGAGTCCACGGCTCACGGGGGCTTACGGAGGTCCTCGGCAAGGTCCCTAGTCGGCTCCAAGGAATATGGAGACGAGAGGAAACCCTACCTCGGTAGGAATGCAACTAATATGAGAAGGGGTCGATGCTCCTATGCGCACCGGAGTGCATGCACAAACTAGCCTAGCAGCTATCAATCAATGAGCAGATATACACATAAGCAATGAAAAGCATGGTAATACAATGATGATAAGAGAGCAGGGGGGGAATCAATGAGTAGCACCAAGCATAGCAAACCCCATAGAATATGACAATCCAGGTATAACGTAAACACACTGTGGCACCAGATGAACGGCCCCTCTACGACCGCTCCTACAGTAGAACGGTGTATGTGAAACCGTCTAACCCAGGGAGAGCACAGAACTATAGCGTAATCACAGAACCTAAAAAAAATGAGGTAGCAGGGGCAGGAGAGTACCCGAAAGACGGTCACCAGTCAACCGTGTCACCTCTTGAACGGCCCTCAATCAGCCGCGTACCTGCAGTAAGAACAGACCCAAACGTACCTGTGCTGGAAAACTGAACGGCCAGATCTAGGCCGCTCTACAGTATGAACGGTGTATCTACCACCGTGTGTAACAGGAAATACCGATGAAGCTGGCTCTGACTACAGTGGATGGACGGTAGAATATCAACCGCTCCCGTGGGTGGGCGGCCCAGGAAGAACCGCGTAGGCCCCCAGAGGACAGAAAACACATTCACCCTGCAAACCACTCTAAAGAGAAAACTTGGACAACAAATAAGGAGGGTCAGCAACTCAAAGGCACGATGGGCATTAGGGGTCCCACCGTGATCGCCACAAAAGGGGTGTAGATATATATTCCTTCCTTCCGCTCTCTCACCGATGGTCAAAGCGCATCAAGTGTATGGAACAACGTGCATTGAGCAAACCACGAGAGCGAGAGAAAGAAAATAAGATCGAGAGCAATGAAAAGGACCGTGATCGCCACCAAGATGCCGTACGTGATAGTCACGCCGTACCTTGGAAAGGAAGGGGAGACACTCGCCTTGCTGCAACACCTGGAAGACGCGCGGTTGATGTAGAACCGCCTTAATCGACGTGCAGCCCTACGATAGACCATTTGATGGTGCTGCCGAACATGCGGGAGAAGAACTCCTGGAGGACGAACGGCTTTAATGGGACCGCCTAAAGATGAAGAGCGGTGCAGAGAGAGCCGCTCGTATCCTTGAACGGGCCTACACGAACCGCGCTAGTCCGCCACGCCAAGAGTTACAAAAGGGGCTCACCTTCACCCTCTCCAGCCGGCTAGAGGGGATGGGCCTCGTGCTGATGAAGTGCTGACCTGCGAAACAGTACCAAGACACAGAAGGAACACCCAGATCAGAACTAAATGACGTAGTACGCATTCATGTGAGAAGAATGAAGCATAATCAAATGGAAAGGGGGATACCTGGGGGGTTTTAAACCCCTAGGGTGACAAAAACGTAGGTGGGTGTGTGCATGGGGAGAAAAATGAGGTGAACGCAGAGAGAGAACGATGCATGCAACAGACGATGAGGAAATCAGAAAATGACGCTATGACTCGACACACAGACTACTCCCTGAACCGGAGGCTCGTGAGGACGTAGAGAGCCTCCCTCCTTGGTGCTAGGTCGTTCGGAAATGCGACAGGGCTTCGCCGTCGACCAAAATTCCCCCCCCCCCTTCGAGTCCGGCCACTAGGGTCTATTTATAGAGCTTAGAAAGCTAACCCCGAAACTAGGGTTTAGAGGCATTTTCGGGTCGAGTTGACAAAAGATAATTCGTAGATAATATCCTTATCTTCCATCCAGACGAAACGGCATCAAAAATGGCGGATTATCCACGGAGAGATCGTTAAAACAAATCAGGGATAAAACCATGCAGAAAAGGATGAAAATCTGTTAAAAAAAACCTCCATCGAAGGGATGAACGGTCTAACGATAGACCGCTCACATCTTGCACGGTTATGTTCAGGCCGTTCAAACTGTCGGTGGAAATTGAATTAAATCAGATAATTAGCCCAATTATCGCTTGAACAGACCGAAACGGCCGGCGTTGGACCCTGAAGGATGAACGGTTCCTTGGCGACCGCTCCAACGTAGAACGGTCTGAGACAAGCCGTTTTAACCCTGTCGGTGATAATTCAAATATTTGGATAATTGTTTGAGGAGATTAGCACGCGTAGGACTCTGAGATGTGGGCGGTTGGTATTCGCCCGTCCATTAGTTTGAACGGGCATGATAGGGCCGCACAAATGCTTGTCGGTGGATATTAAGAAAATCCTCAGAAAATAGCCAAAAATGTATGAACGGTCTGGGAGAAACCGCCCTTGTCGTGAACGGCTGATGTTGGACCGTTCATGATCTTGGATACTTGACATCCATAAAATAGTTCAATTAATCAAAGCCAAGGTCCAATAAGCCCTGAATGGATACGACCTTTACCAAGGAGGGAGGCTACCCATAAAATGGGCCCAGGACGTGCCACAAAAAATGGCCCAACGAATGGTGGACAACTTAGGGCATCAACTAATGGGAGTAAGAGAAACGACTCAACTTATCGGCGTAAAACGGGTGTCAACAATGGGGTGATGAGAAAAGGTATGAACATGAGAGACCTAGAAACATGTAACTGAATTCAAGCAATCAGACAAGCAAACTATATCAAACATGCATATTATATAGCTATGTCCCATAAACGGGGCAAAGGATCTAGAATTACACTAAATTTGAGTTAAAGAGGAAAACATGAGCCATAACTAAGTAAGGCAGTGCATTCATATGCTAGAGAAAATCATATACTATGATCACTACAAATGCAGGATATACATTCAGCACAATGACACCCAGAGTGGAAAAGTGTATGAGAATGAAAAATGAACTATAAAATATATGGATGTCTAGAGTTTCTTAGGAACACTAAAAGGTTATATCATCTCTACATTTTCATGTTGGCTCCTCGACTATTGGTAGCTTCACACAACCCCCTTTTTTTATGTGGACTTCATCGTTTTACACGAGTTTCACCCTTTGTTTCAGGGGTGATTCCCGGTTGCTAGGATTCGTCACTTATTGAACTGACATGTGGATTTTGCTTCACTGTTCGGCACGAGTTTCCTCATTTATTTCAGTGGGGATTCCCATCTACTAAGTTCCACATTCCACTTATTGAAACTTTGTTGGGGTAGGCAGCTATTTCCTCACGATTCGCCTAATTTCCATGTAGAGATTCAACTCTCTATAAAGTGTTGAAAAGAATATCTAAAATCCTTATCGATTAGAGTCATTAATTTCATCATGTGCAAAATGTGTGGGGGTGATTGGCTTGAATGTATGAGCAGAATTTGCCATGTCATTGCACTAACTCCTCCTAAATGTATGCACCAAAGAAAAAAATTCGTCCCCCTTAGTTCATGCCATGTTTCTCAAAAGATCAAATCAGTGTATTTTTTTTTAACAAGGAGGTAAGGTCTTAGAATTATTCAAAGGAAAGGGTTTGTAAAATATATACATGCAAGCAACCATGAATTAGTTATATAGTCATACAAAGTTGATTACCGATACATGGCGGAGAACTTAGGTCCGAAGATCACCTCACACGTAGTGAAAGTTTCCAGTTGGACTTAATCCAACCTTCTCTAACCAACATTTTATATACCAAGTAATCATGGCATTCAAGCACATGATAGTATAGAGTATATACAAACAGATGCATGAAAGTGAAATTCCTATCTACATGTATGCAAATGTTGAAAGAAAATGAAATATGATCAAAAAGGAATTTATATTTGCAAGTGAAGAATGGTTGTGAACATTACTCTTCTATGGACAATTACTCCTCAAATCTGCAAATTCTTAATTCTTTTCTTATTTAAGCAAACTTTTCAGTATTCAAAGGTTTTGTAAAAATATCCGCAAGTTGATTGTCAGTATGTACATGAATAAGCTTAAAATGACCTTTATTTACATGATCCCACAGAAAATGGTGACGGATTTCAATGTGTTTTGTGCAAGAATGCAGAACATGATTTTTTGAAATATTAATAGCAGATGTATTATCGTACAGAATGGGTGTATTATTCAATGAAACACCAAAATCAACTAACTACTGCTAGATCCAAAGCACCTGGGCTGCACAACTTCCTACAGCCATGTATTCGGCCTCGGCAGTTGACAGTGCCACAGCATTCTGTTTCCTAGAGGCCCATGAGACCATGCAGCCCCCAAGAAACTGATAATAACCACTATTACTTTTACGATCCACCAAACACCCAGCATAATCAGAATCCGTATATGCTACCAAATCAAAATTGTCACTATGTGGAAACCAAAGACCAACATCTACAGTGCCGTGCAAATATCTAAAAATTCTCTTAACTGCTAACATGTGTGAGTGTTTTGGATCAGACTGAAACCTAACACACATGCATACACTAAACATAACGTCTAGCCTACTAGCAGTCAAGTAAAGTAATGACCAAATCATGCCTCTAAAAAGTTTCTAGTCAACAGACTTATCTTTTTCTTTGTCCTTTATTAGTCTGGCAGAAGTGGACATTGGTGTCTTCTGTGGCTTCACAGTGTCAAACTTAAACTTCTTGAGCAGCTCCAACATGTATTTCTTCTGATTGATAAAAATCCCATCCTTCAATTGATTCACCTGTAAACCCAACAAAAATATTAACTCCCCCATCAAACTCATCTCAAACTCCCCCTGCATCAATTTAACAAATTCAACATTCAAAGAATCAGTCGTGACTCCAAAGATAATGTCATCGACATATACCTAAATAATAATCATGTGTTCATTGTAGCTCCTAATGAAAAGTGTTTGATCTATGTTACCTCTCTTGAAGCTATTTTCTGTCAGAAAAATACTCAACCTTTCGTACCAAGCTCGGGAGGCTTGCTTCAGACCATATAGCCCTTTATCAAGCTTGTACACGTGGCCTGGATGACTCTCGTCCTCAAAACCTGGTGGCTGCTCAACGTAAACTTCTTACTTCACAAAGTCATTTAAAAATGCACTTTTAACATCCATTTGGAAGAGTTTAATATTTCTAATACAAGCAAAGACAAGTAATATGCTGACGTGAGACGAACCTCCGAATCTGAGATTTTCTTTTCTTTTCATTTTTTCTCCCATTTTATTTTTTTTTTCACTTTTTTTTCTCTATTTCATTTTCTTTCCCAAACCTCTCATCATTTTTTTTCTAAAAAAAGATTCATCACTTTTTTTTCCAAACCTTCTCTTCCACCCCTTTCTTCCATTTTATTTTCTCAAAGAGCATCACGAGAGAGAGATAAAGAGAGAGAATAGAGAAAATGAGAAGGTGACGTGAGATCATGCAAACCATGCACATGCATCTCACGTAGCTTGCTTTCATTACACTTTTTTTTCATTAATTTTGTTGGTCTGCTACGGTGGCTAAACGGAAAATCAGAGAGTGAGTGAGGAGGAGAGAAAAAGGATAGATTGAGAGAGAGAAGAATAACGTCGGGAGGGGCTGTGCTTTCCTATATTTTTTTTCACTCACAGTTACAACAACCGAATAGAGAAAGAGAATGAAATGTGAGAGAATGAAGAGAAGAGAGATACGAGAGGATATTCGTGAGAGAGAAGTGAAGAGAGAGACGGGGAGAGATGTTGGAGACGGCGGTGGTGGCGGTGGTGGCGGTGAAGGATGGCAGCGGCGGTGGACGTCGAGGGAGGTCGACTGAGGCTTCAGATGGGGCTTCTCACCCGCTCCCATCCCAGGAACGGTGCACTCGAAGTTACCGGTCTTCCTCCATGGCGGGTGTGGACGTGGGTTGTGGGCTTCTCACCCAAGGGGATTCCAAAAATTGGAGATAACACAAAGCATAGCCATTACTAACACATAACATTTCTCATTCTATTATTATCGTGGGTTACATGTCCTTTTTAAATAGGGAAAGGTGGGGAGGGGAAAGGCCTCCTAGGAAACCCAAGGGACTTGGGTTCTACGAGGAGTCCCCATAAGTGCAGCCATTACATGAATATATATATATATATATATCTATATGACAAAAGAACTAAAGACTACATGGGAAACTCAAGAGACATGGTTCCTACGTGGGTTCCTATGTTTATATATATGTATATATACATATTACTTATGACAAAAGAAGACATTATATATGAGGCCCACTCTATATGGCCCAATAAACAAAAGATAATTTAGACATAAATTTATATTCGATAATTTTGCCGATGCCGCTTTGACGATCCCGTCAAATCCCTCCGTTTGGAGGAGGTTCGACCTCGAACCTCGAATCTCGAACCGCAGAACCCCGAGACTTGTTGGAACAAACCGGACGACTTACTATGATACCATTTGACGTGAGACGAACCTCTGAATCCGAGATTTTCTTTTCTTTTCATTTTTTTCTCCCATTTTATTTTATTTTTCACTTTTTTTCTCTATTTCATTTTCTTTCCCGAACCTCTCATCATTTTTTTTCTAAAAAAAGATTCATCACTTTTTGTTCGAAACCTTCTCTTCCACCCCTTTCTTTCATTTTATTTTCTCAAAGAGCATCACGAGTGAGAGATAAAGAGAGAGAATAGAGAAATTTAGAAGGTGACGTGAGAGCATGCAAACCATGCACATGCATTTCACGTAGCTTACTTTCTTTACACTTTTTTTTTCATTAGTTTTGTTGGTCTGCTACGGTGGCTAAAAGGAAAATCAGAGAGTGAGTGAGGAGGAGAGAGAAATGATAGATTGAGAGAGAGAAGAATAACGTGGGGAGGGGCTGTGCTTTCCTATATATATTTTTTCACTCATGGTTACAACAACCGAACAGAGAGAGAGAGAGAATGAAATGTGAGAGAATGGAGAGAAGAGAGATACGAGACGATATTCGTGAGAGAGAAGTGAAGAGAGAGATGGGGAGAGATGTTGGAGATGGCGATGGTGGCAGAGAAGGACGACAGCGGCGGTGGACGTCGAGGGAGGTCGACTGAGGCTTCGGATGGGGATTCTCGCCCGCTCCCATCCCAGGAACGGTGCACCCGGAGCTGCCGGTCTTCCTCCATGGCGGGGGTGGACGTGGGTTGTGAGCTTCTCACCCAAGGGGATTCCAAAAATTGGAGATAACACAAAGCATAGCCATGACTAACACATAACATTTCTCATTCTATTATTATCGTGGGTTACATGTCCTTTTTAAATAGGGAAAGGTGGGGAGGGGAAAGGCCTCCTAGGAAACCCAAGGGACTTGGGTTCTACAAGGAGTCCCCATAAGTGCAGCCATTACATGAATATATATATATATATCTATATGACAAAAGAACTAAAGACTACATGGGAAACTCAAGGGACTTGGTTCCTACATTGGTTCCTATGTTTATATATATGTATATATATATATTACTTATTGTTGTGCCCCTGTAGTTTTGATGATCTATAGTTTTGATGATAGCAATCAGTATGAGTCACAAGTCTATTCAGTTTATTCATCCATGCATTCTTAAGTCTAGACATTGCTTGTGCAGCAGACACATTAAGTCCATACATCGCATGGCTCACAGGCTAGCAAGTCCATATACTGCATGGCTCGCAGGCTAGCAAGTATGTACATCGCAGTCGTCGCAGGCACAGCAAGTCCATACACTGCATGACTCGCAGGGTAGCAAGTCTATACATTGCATGCCCAAGTTTAAAGTCCATACATTGCTGCATTGCTTGCACTTGTGAAGTCTATACATTGGCAGTTGTCCTGCAGCGTCAACACAAGTCCATACATCGGTTGCAGCACTGCACGCACACTCATGTCCATACACTGCATTGTGGCATGCACACTCACAAGTCTATACATTGGTATATTTTACCGACGTTATATTCTCACAAGCCTATACACTGGCATCTTTACCTACGTAGGACTTGCAAGTCTATACATCGTGCAGTCTGCACATTGTGGCTAGTAAAGCCTGTACATCAGTGTGTTAGCAAGTCTATACATCGTCCGTCTTAATCAACGTCTCATGATTCGAAGTCCATATAGCACCTTGCTTAATGCAAAGTCTGTACATCAGACTAAGTCTGCATAGGCTAAGTCTATACACTGCAGCATGCATTGTCTCCAAGTCTGTACAGCGTCTAGCGTCTCTTGCAAAGTCTGTACAGCCCTTGCTTTGCCAAAGTCTATACATCGTGCAGTTGAAGTCTGTACATCCACCGTCTCAATTGAGAGTTGAAGTATGTACATCCACCGTCTCTCTTGAGCACTTGTGCTTCTGATGTCTGATCAAGTCTATAGACTCTTGAGCATATCTTCAATGTACACACTTTGCTTGATGCATTCTACGTTACACATTAGCATGTCTGTACAACATTTGCATAGTGAATGTGAAGTCTGTACATGATTTAGTGTTGCATTCACTAAGCCTGTACACACCTCAGCCTTGCATATATGAAGTATGCACATGCCTTAGCACTGCATATATAAAGTCTATACAAGCTCTAGTGTTGCATATATAAAGTTTGTACATGGCATTGTTTCACATTCACAAAGTCTATATAATGGCTACACATTACACTTCAGCTAGTCTATACAATGCAGAGTCTTTACATTGCTATTTTTAACTACGATCGAAGTCTGCACATTGTGTTGCTTTGTTCACACTTTGTTTTGCTAAGTCTACACATTGATGCACGTTTACTTCTGCATATTTGATGTCTGTACAGGGCTTAAGCTCTACATATACGGAGTCTATACATTGCACAGCATTGTATTCACAAAGTCTGAACATGGCATAAGCCCTGCATGCGTAGAGTCTATACAGGCCATAGCACTGTATTCACATAGTCTGTACAACGCATAGCCTCGCATTCATAGAGTCTGAACACTGCATTGCCTCGCATTCACTGAGTCTATACTGCTTTAGCTCTGCTTCATGAAGTCTATACATTGCTTCAGCTTTGTCTTCACATAGTCTGTACAACGCAATTATCTTGCTTCATGAAGTCTATACATTACTTCAGCTATGTCTATGTATAGTCTGTACATCAGTTAACCCTTAAACTGATAATTCCTTTCGAATGTCTGATAGGGACTATCTGCAGGGACTGATGACTTGGCTAGTGATCCAAGGAAGGACGAGGTGCCCAGATTATGACACGTGGAAGCAGCCCAGTCAGGATGCTGCCAGGTGGTCGAAGCTCCTCGGATCTGGCGAATTCTCTGGGCGGGAATTGTGGAAGCCACACGCCAAATTCAAACTGCTGCTGGTATATATTTGAGTCTTCCTCCACCAGAAGAAGGCTGATCAAGATCGAATAGAAGCGGCCAGAGCTAAAAGAGAAGTACAGAGAGTGAGCGCCTGCACGATCCACAGAGAAGAAGAAAAAGAGAGAAGAAGATTCAGAGAGAAGAAGAGAAAGAGAGAAGAGAAGATTGAGAGAGTTGAGTTGAGAGAGCTTTCGAGAGATCTTGTAAGTCAGACTCTTGGTTCAGATACCAGAGCTGATTCTGCTCATACTTGAGCTACATTCGTCTTATTTTTACATTTTGTTTGTTTCTATCCTTCTTGCTTTCGATACACTTTTGTTATCAAGCTGCGAGGCAGCAATTGCAGTGGAGGTTTCCACTGGATAGGTGAAGCTGTAATCCTCAACAGGCGAGACCAGGTCTCGGACGGCTAAGCTGTATTGCCCAGCAGTTGCAGAGGATCTGTTCCTCTGGTCGGCAAGCTGTTAAGCCTAGCGAAGCTGTGTATCAGTAGTTGTTGGCAAGCTATGAAGCCTAGCTGTTCAAGCTGTTAGTCAGCAGGATCCACATTCCAGTTGGAGTGTGGGGTGGACGTAGATCTGTGGATTGAGATCGAACCACCTTAAAGATTGGTGTCTACTGTGTGATTGCATGTGGTTGTGTGATTTCAATGTGTTCATCCTACTGCTATACAGTTGCTTGTTTTAATTCCGCATTAGAGTCAACTGTGTTCTAAAATTAGACATTAGATCTATTCACCCCCCTCTAGATCCACTCTCCGTGGTAATAGACTGCGTCCATCTAACATAACAGTTGGTATCAGAGCCTAACTCTTCTACAGGGACTCATCTCCCGAAGAGAAAGGTACAGATGGATGCTCGAGGGATGATAGCTGAAGGACACTCAACCACAAAGCCCCCATTCTTCGATGGATCTAACTATGCATACTGGAAGAACTGTATGCAAGTATTTTTGAGGGCGAAGGATTATGAGATCTGGAAGGTAGTAAGCAAGGGACCTTATGAGCTGTCCCCAAATGAGGAAGTCTGGACCAAGGAGGAGATCAGGAGGTCTACACTAAATTGGAGTGCCATAAACGCCATTCAGTGCTCTCTGCACCCTACAGAATTCTCTCGCGTATCAGCCTGCAGTTCAGCTAAGGAGATGTGGGATGCACTGGAAGTTATTCATGAAGGGACTTCTCAAGTTAGAGAGACGAAGGCTAATTTCCTAGTGTCTGAATATGAGGCATTCAAGATGAAGACAAACGAGACCATCAAGAAGGTGTACGCTCGATTAACTATTATCACAAATGGTCTTAGAGGTCTTGGGAAACCTCAGACAGAATATGATGTGGTGAGGAAGATATTGCGTTCCCTGACTCATGCTTGGCATACTAAGGCTACAGTGATGGAGGAGTCAAGAGATTTGCGAACCACAAGGGCTAATGAGCTAATTGGCTCGCTGATGGCATATGAGATTAATATGCCAAAGATAGAAGAAGTTGAGAGGAAGAAGAAGCCAATCGCTCTGAAAGCTGGTGCCAGTAAATCCAGCAAATCCAGCTCTAGCAGTTCATCATCCGAGGAGAGCCTGAATGAAGAAGATATAACTCGTACTGAGATGGCAATGATGACCAGAGAGTTCAGGCGGTTCCTCAGGAAAGGAGCAGGACGATTCAGCCAAAATAAATATAGTGGCGGACGAAGGGATAAAAGGTATAAACATAACCCTGCTAAGAAAATTGAAACTAATACTTGTTATCAATGCAGGAAAACAGGCCATCTGAAAGCTGACTGTCCAGAGAATCAGAAATATAAGGACAAGTCAAAGAGAAGGAACACGAAAGGGAAAGCAATGGTGAGTACCTAGAGTGATGAAGATGAAGGTTCCTTCAGTAGCAGCTCAGACAGTGAAGCCGAATCTGAGAAGTCCATTTGCCTTATGGCAACAAGCTCTGAAGATAGAGAGGAGGACTCAGATGAGGTAATCACTAGATTCGAAAATTTCACTATTGCTGATTGGGTAGATGCCTACCATGACATAGCTGATAGAGTTGATGATATTAGAAAGGAAAACAGGCATCTAAGAAGAAAGATTAACTCCATGCAAAATGATACAACTCTAACTGATAAAATTGCATGTCTAGAATCTGAGAATAAAAAATTGAAACTCACATGTTCTGAATTAGAAGAAATCAAGAATGAGTCAAAAGCCTCTAAAGAAGAAAATGAGAGGTTAGAAAAAGAAACTGATGAACTGAAATTGAAAATTCAGAAATGTGAGAGTGAGATAAAAATAGTGAATGAAAAATATCAAGCTGTCCTAAGTGTGAATACAGAACTTAAGAAATCCATTGAAGATATTCAAAAGGATAATGAGATCAAGCTTAAGACTATTGAGAAAATGACCCAAGGTTCAGATAACCTAAATGCTTTGTTAGGGTCAAAGGTCAACTTCAGAAAAGAGGGCCTTGGATTTAATTCTAGTGCAACAAAAACCTTTGGAATGAAAACTATTTCATTTGTTGCATAAAAAGAGAAAGGACCTCTAATTAGCATGAATTCAAACATTTCAATGAACAAAATTGCTAATCTGAAAAGGCCCAGTGCTGAGGAGAAGGGCAAAAAAAAACTGAATGAGACTAGTAGAGCTAGCACATCCAAACAAAATCCTAAAGCTCAGTCTCAGGTTAGGGGTCAACCTACACAGTCTTATAAACCCCATGTTAAGGTCACCAAGTCTCCATCATCACCACCAACTATGAAGAAGACCCAATACACACCTATGAACAGGTCAACAGGGTCCAAGGTGCAGGGGAGGCAGAATGCTTTTAGAGCTCAACCCAAACATTTCTACCAACCTAGAGCCCAGTCCCATTTCTTTGCACAGTCAACCTATACAAATAGGTCAGGATGGACTAGGACTCAATGAAGGTTTACAGGTTATGGACATCATGCTACACAGTCCTATAAATCTTACACTAGGAATTGGGTTAATGGGTTTGGCTCTTGGACACCTAGGAACAAATATTTCCATAGCCAGCCCAATGATTACTATGCCCAAAATTTCGTGAATACATCCTGGCCAAGGCACTAGCACAGAAATAATCAATCTGTAAATAATCATGCTAGTGTCAACAAGAAAAAGCAAAACAAAAAGAAATTTGAAAAATCCACTGAACAGAACTGTTTCAAACAAATGTGGATTCCTAAAAGTTTACTTTCTCGTTTTAATTGCTTTTCATCTTCTCTGGAGCCCAATCAGTCTTGGGTTCCAAACTTCTCTACCTGATTATGTGTGCAGGTATGCCTGGCAGCCAAGAACAATTTATGGTACTTGGATAGTGGCTGCTCCAGGCATATGACAGGGGATAAGGCCAAGTTCTGCATGCTAACAGAGAAACAAGGAGGCCTTGTCACCTTTGGTAGCAACACAAAGGGTAAGATTGTTGGAACAGGTAAAGTAGGTAAGTGTACTACTTGTTGCATTGAGGATGTCATGCTGGTTGAAGGATTAGCTTATAACTTACTTAGCATCAGCCAGCTATGTGATAAAGGATGCAAAGTACTTTTTGACTCTCAATGTTGCAAAGTTTTTGAACCTGATTCCGAAACTGTTAAATTTTCTGGTAAGAGGATAAATAACACTTACATGATAGATTTAGATGATATTCAACATTCTAACCTATGCCTTACTGCTAGTAGAGAAGACTTAGCATTTTTATGGCATCGTAGGTTAGGTCATGCTAGTTACACTATTTTGCATAAACTGAATAAGCATAGCATGGTTAGAGGACTTCCTGAAGTTTCCTTTAAGAAAGAAAATAAAATCTGTGATGCATGCACTCAGTCCAAGTTAACTAGAAAGTCATTTAAATCTAGGACATAAAATCTATCTTCTAAACCTTATGAGCTGATACACATGGACCTTTTTGGGCCAACCAGGTCTGTCAGCTTATCAGGGAGGAGGTATGGATTTGTCATGGTAGATGACTTTTCTAGGTACACTTGGGTATACTTCTTATCACATAAAACTGATGCATTCACAGAATTTCAGGAGTTCTGTCTTAAGAAAAACCAGAAAATTGAAAATATTCTATCTGATCATGGAGGTGAGTTTGAAAACTCACAGTTTGATGAATTCTACAGGTCAAATGGAATTAACCATAGGTTCTCCTCACCAATGACACCTGAGCAGAATGGAGTTGTGGAGAGAAGGAACAGAACCCTAGTGGAGATGGGTCGTACACTCTTGGTTGAAGGTGGTCTACCAAGGAAGTTCTGGGCTGAAGCAGTAAATACAGCCTGTTATGTAATTAACAGAGCTATGGTAAGACCTTCTACCCAGAAAACACCCTATGAGATCATAAAGGGTAAGAAACCTTCAATTGCTCATTTCAGCGTTTTTGGTTGCAAATGTTTTATACATATAAATGATAAAAGAGACCTTGATAAATTTGAACCTAAAGGTGAACCAGGAATTTTTCTTTCTTATTCTGAAAACACCCGAGCATATAGAGTGTATAATCTGAATTCTAAAACTGTTAAAAAATCTCCACATATTGTTTTTGATGAATCTTTGGTAAAGTCTAATATTGGTCAATGCAGGAATGAAGACAATGGTGATATTCTGAAAGAAGGGAATCCTGCAGACAAATCTGAAGATGAGGAAGGAAATGAAGAGCTTAATGAAGAGGAGCCTACAGTTCTGGGGGAGGTAAATGAAAATCATGATAATGAAATTGTCAACATTAGATATCTAAAAGATCATCATGTAGATAATGTGATTGGCAATTTGTATGACCCTCCTAGGACTAGAGGTCACTTAAGAATTCAAAATGAATTGAATGCATATGCCTTTGTATCAAATGTAGAACCCAAGTCCATTGACTGTGCTCTTAAGGATGTGCATTGGATTAATGCCATGCATGAAGAGCTCAATAAATTTGACAGGAATAAGGTGTGGCACTTGGTTCCACCTCCTGATCATGAAACAGTCATAGGGACTAAATGGGTGTTCAGAAATAAAACTGATGAATCAGGGAATGTGATTAAAAATAAGGCCAGACTTGTAGCTCAGGGGTATAATCAGGAATTTGGAATAGACTTTGAAGAGTCTTTTGCTCCTGTAGCCAGGTTAGAAGCAATTAGAATCTTATTGGCTTATGCATGTTCCCTAGGAATAAATCTTCAGCAGATGGATGTAAAATCTGCTTTTCTGAATGGGGAAATCAGTGAGGATGTCTATGTGAGGCAGCCTCCTGGATTTGAATACTTAGACTTCCCTAATCATGTCTATAAACTCAGAAAAGCTCTCTATGGTTTAAAGTAAGCTTCTAGAGCTTGGTATGACAGGTTGAGTAAATTCCTCACTGATAAGAACTTCACAAGAGGTGTAGTTGATCAAATATTGTTCACCAACGTGAGTCATTCAGATATTCTTATCATTCAAATTTATGTGGATGACATTGTGTTTGGGTCAACTAACCCCAAATTGTGTGAGGAATTCTCTCAAATTATGACTAATGAGTTTGAAATGAGCTCAATGGGTGAGCTCAAACTATTTCTTGGACTGTAGGTTACACAATCAAAGGATGGTACCTTCATCTCTCAGTCCAAGTACATAAGGGATCTATTGAAGAAGTATAAAATGGACAATCTCAAGGAAATAGCTGCTCCAATGGGTACCTCAACCAGTTTGGATGAAGATCCTCAAGGTAAACTAGTGGACCAAAGGCTATACAGAGGTATGATCGGATCCCTTCTATATCTTATAGCATCTAGGCCTGACATTCAATTTTCAGTGTGTTTATGCTCTAGATTTCAGGCTAGTCCCAAAGAATCACATCTTAAATCAGTGAAAAGGATTTTTAGGTATTTACTAGGCACCCAAAAGCTAGGTCTTTGGTATCTTGCCAAGTGTGAGTTAGAACTTCTAGCTTACACTGATGCAGATTATGCTGGGTGTCGAGTAGAGAGAAAAAGCACTAGTGGATATTGTCAATTCCTAGGTGGCTGTCTAGTATCTTGGGCATCTAAGAAGCAACACACTGTAGCCTTGTCTACAGCTGAAGCTGAATATGTTGCAGCTGGTAATTGTGCTGCCCAAGTACTATGGATCAAGCACCAACTAGATGATTATCAGATAAAATTGGGATGTATTCCAATGTTATGTGATAATACTAGTGCTATATGCCTTACTAAAAATCTTGTTCATCATTCTAGGACTAAGCATATAGAGATAAAACACCACTTTCTTAGAGATGTTGTAAATAAAAAAGAAATTGAAATGAACTTCATTGAAACTGAAAAACAAATTGCTGATATTTTTACTATGCCTCTTGGGAATGAAAGGTTTAAATTTCTTAGAAGAGAACTTGGCTTGTGTAAATTTCAGCATGATGAATAAACTCTCTGGATTGCTTGAATAAACTTTGTGAATGTTGATTGTTGCACCAGACTCATTATCATGCATAACATTCATATTTTTTTTTGGCATCACACTCATGGTCATCATTGCATATCATCTAGTCATGACTATGTCTAAGGTCTCTCTCTCATCTAAAGTCACATGCATATAGACAGGGGGAGTATTGTTACAAATTCAGAATGGTCATCAAATTTATTGAAATTCAATTCTTTGACCCTGAATGAGTTGAATCTGACATATGGCAATCTGTTAGTCAGTTCTGATTCCTAAGCAATAGAAAACAGACTTCTTCAATTATAAGAACTTTAATTACTTGAAGACTGACTTAATGGTTTTAATTTTATAAACTTTACAGTTTAAAGATTGCAATCAGTAAATAAGAAAGCTGAAAATTGATAAAGCTCTCAACCCTTATTTCATTACATGTCAGACAAAGCCAATTATATCTGAAATCTGAAAACTCACTTGAAATCATGTTAGAGAAGCTAAGTTTGTGTATTGTCCTTAAACAAGTAATTTTGAAACAATTAAAGGACAGCTAAGAAAAATATTGGCAAACATTGAAAATTAATTTAAAAACACAATTGGCAGAGCAATGACTGGTAAATTACTGAGAAACTAAGTGATCTATCAAAGAAATGGACTATACTTAAGTCATGAAGTGTATCAGTTATTTCTGTATAAATGATCAAAACAATGGGGTGATTTCACTGAGTACCTGGGGGTAACTGGCGTCTGATAAACGTATACCCTCACACAAAAAGGTGTAAATCAGTTCTATTGAGTTTGATCATAGGCAGAATGGTCCATAATGTTTTGAGTATCTAGGGGTATTGGCGTCTGATAAACGTATACCCTTACGCAAAAAGATAAATGGTACCTGAATGCCCTTAATGAAATACAATGAAAATGCTGTTCCTTCAAAAGAATTTTTAAGGATGTCAATTTGTTTAATTTCAATACATGACCTGGTATCTCTTAACAACTTTTAATGAGTCTACGAAAGTAAGATATTCTGAAACTGAATCTCCCATGCAAATGTGATTTTGGTTTATTATTTTATCATGCACAGAAAACTTATCCAATGATTGTAGTGCATGAACTTAAAATTTATAACTTTTAAACCAGAACTCTATCTGAAAGCTATTTTTTAATTCATATGACTGAAGACTCTGTGCTTTAGAATGCTTATTCCTGAACTACTTGTTCAGAATGCCAGTCAGATGATCTCTTTTGATTCTTTCCCTTGTAATATCTTTCCCTCCTCTTTGTTGATGGCAAAGGGGGATAATATTGTCTATTTGTTGAATTCCAGGGGAAGTGTATACATTGTTTTGGCAAAGGGGGAGATTGTTAGAACTTGCATTCTCATAGCATGCATTAGGAGTCAGTGTAACTCATAGTATTGTCATCATCAAAAAGGGGGAGATTGTTGTGCCCCTATAGTTTTGATGATCTATAGTTTTGATGATAGCAATCAGTATGAGTCACAAGTCTATTCAGTTTATTCATCCATGCATTCTTAAGTCTAGACATTGCTTGTGCAGCAGACACATTAAGTCCATACATCGCATGGCTCGCAGGCTAGCAAGTCCATACACTGCATGGCTCGCAGGCTAGCAAGTATGTACATCGCAGTCGTCGCAGGCACAGCAAGTCCATACACTGCATGACTCGCAGGGTAGCAAGTCTATACATTGCATGCACAAGTTCAAAGTCCATACATTGCTGCATTGCTTGCACTTGTGAAGTCTATACATCGGCAGTTGTCCTGCAGCGTCAACACAAGTCCATACATCGGTTGTAGCACTGCACGCACACTCATGTCCATACACTGCATTGTGGCATGCACACTCGCAAGTCTATACATTGGTATATTTTACCTACGTTATATTCTCGCAAGCCTATACACTGGCATCTTTACCTACGTAGGACTTGCAAGTCTATACATCGTGTAGTCTGCACATTGTGGCTAGCAAAGCCTGTACATCAGTGTGTTAGCAAGTCTATACATCGTCCGTCTTAATCAACGGCTCATGATTCGAAGTCCATACAGCGCCTTGCTTAATGCAAAGTTTGTACATCGGACTAAGTCTGCATAGGCTAAGTCTATACACTGCAGCATGCATTGTCTCCAAGTCTGTACAGCGTCTAGTGTCTCTTGTAAAGTCTATACATCCACCGTCTCAGTTGAGCTTTGAAGTATGTACAGCCCTTGCTTTGCCAAAGTCTATACATCGTGTAGTTGAAGTCTGTACATCCACCGTCTCAATTGAGAGTTAAAGTATGTACATCCACCGTCTCTCTTGAGCACTTGTGCTTCTGATGTCTGATCAAGTCTATACACTCTTGAGCATATCTTCAATGTACACACTTTGCTTGATGCATTCTACGTTACACATTAGCATGTCTGTACAACATCTGCATAGTGAATGTGAAGTCTGTACATGATTCAATGTTGCATTCACTAAGCCTGTACACACCTCAGCCTTGCATATATGAAGTCTGCACATGCCTTAGCACTG
Organism: Amorphophallus konjac; assembly: GCA_022559845.1. Classification (NCBI taxonomy): domain Eukaryota; kingdom Viridiplantae; phylum Streptophyta; class Magnoliopsida; order Alismatales; family Araceae; genus Amorphophallus; species Amorphophallus konjac. The sequence continues at coordinate 324,689,207 of CM040121.1, forward strand.
CATATATGAAGTCTATACATGCTCTAGCGTTGCATATATAAAGTCTGTACATGGCATTATTTTGCATTTACAAAGTCTATACAATGGCTGCACATTACACTTCAGCTAGTCTATACAATGCAGAGTCTTTACATTGTTGTCTTTAACTACGATCGAAGTCTGCACATTGTGTTGCTTTGTTCACACTTTGTTTTGCTAAGTCTACACATTGATGCACGTTTACTTCTGCATATTTGATGTCTGTACAGGGCTTAAGCTCTGCATATACAGAGTCTATACATTGCACAGCATTGTATTCACAAAGTCTGAGCATGGCATAAGCCCTGCATGCGTAGAGTCTATACAGGCCATAGCACTATATTCACATAGTCTGTACAACGCATAGCCTCGCATTCATAGAGTCTGAACACTGCATTGCCTCGCATTCACTGAGTCTATACTGCTTCAGCTCTGCTTCATGAAGTCTATACATTGCTTCAGCTTTGTCTTCACATAGTCTGTACAACGCAATTGTCCTGCTTCATGAAGTCTATACATTGCTTCAACTCTGTCTATGTATAGTTTGTACATCAGTTAACCCTTAAACTGATAATTCCTTTCGAATGTCTGACAGGGACTATCTGCAGGGACTGATGACTTGGCTCGTGATCCAAGGAAGGACGAGGTGCCCAGATTATGACATGTGGAAGCAGCCCAGTCAGGATGCTGCCAGGTGGTCGAAGCTCCTCGGATCTGGCGAATTCTCTGGGCGGGAATTGTGGAAGCCACACGCCAAATTCAAACTGATGTTGGTATATATATGAGTCTTCTTCCACGAGAAGAAGGCTGATCAAGATCGAATAGAAGCAGCCAGAGCTAAAAGAGAAGTACAGAGAGTGAGCGCATGCATGATCCACAGAGAAGAAGAAAAAGAGAGAATAAGATTCAGGGAGAAGAAGAGAAAGAGAGAAGAGAAGATTGAGAGAGTTGAGTTGAGAGAACTTTCGAGAGATCTTGTAAGTCAGACTCTTGGTTCAGATACTAGAGCTGATTCTGCTCATACTTGAGCTACATTCGTCTTGTTTTTACATTTCGTTTGTTTCTATCCTTCTTGCTTTCGATACACTTTTGTTATCAAGCTGTGAGGCAGCAATTGCAGTGGAGGTTTCCACTGGACAGGTGAAGCTGTAATCCTTAGCAGGCGAGACCAGGTCTCGGATGGCTAAGCTGTATTACCCAGCACTTGCAAAGGATCTGTTCCTCTGGTCGGTAAGCTGTTAAGCCCAGCGAAGCTGTGTATCAGCAGTTGTTGGCAAGCTGTGAAGCCCAGCTGTTCAAGCTGTTAGTCAGCAGGATCCACATTCCAGTTGGAGTGTGGGGTGGACGTAGATCTCTGGATTAAGATCGAACCACCTTAAAGATTGGTGTCTACTGTGTGATTGCATGTGGTTGTGTGATTTCAATGTGTTCATTCTACTGCTATACAGTTACTTGTTTTAATTCCGCATTAGAGTCAACTGTGTTCTAAAATTAGATATTAGATCTATTCACCCCCCTCTAGATCCACTCTCTGTGGTAATAGACTGCGTCCATCTAACATAACACTTATGACAAAAGAAAACACTATATATGAGGCCCACTCTATATGGCCCAATAAACAAATGATAATTTAGACATAAATTTATATTTGATAATTTTGTCGATGCCACTTTGACGATCCCGGCATATGCGTACTGCTTCTAGCTTAGCCACAAGTGCAAAAGACTCATCAGAATCAATTCCCAACTCTTGGCTATAGCCTTTGGCTACTAGTCGGGCTTTTTTCCTAATTACCACCCCCTGATCACTAAGTTTGTTCTTGAAAACCCACGCAATTCCTATCACATGGTGACTCTTAGGTCTAGGCAAAAGAAACCACACCTTATTCCTTTGGAATTGGTGTAATTCCTTCTGCATAGCCAAGATCTAAGAATTGTCATTTAAGGCCTCTTCTATGGACTTAGGTTCAAACTGTGAAAGCAAGGCTATGTAATCATTTTCAAGAACTCCCCTGAATATAGCTCTTTTCCTCACTCCTTGTCCCACGTCTCCTATCACATTATCTTGTGAGTGATCTCGGTGGAATGTCCATTGTCTTGGAAGGTTCTGAATTTGAATTTGATGCTCGACTTCTTCTTGGGTTGGAGCTTCTTCATTCTTTTTGCTTGACTCTGCTTCATCAACATCAATTTGCTCTTCATCATGCTTCTGCTCTCCTTTCTCTTCAGGCCCTGCATCAAGAAAATGTGATTCTTTATCAGTTAACCTCGAAGTATATTTATCAATCACTACATGAGGATTTTCTTCAACTATAAGAGTGCATAGGTTGTATACTCGATAAGCTCTAGAAGATAAAGAATATCCAAGGAAAATACCTCTATCACTCTTGGCGGTAAACTTTTTCAGATTATCTTTAGAATTATTCAAAATGTAACAAGGTGACCCAAAAGGTTTTAAATGAGCAATGTTGGGTTTCTTACCTTTATATAGCTCGAATGGCATTTTCTTGAGTAAGGATCTTACCATGGCTCTATTGATTATGTAGTAGGCCGTGTTGACTGCCTAGGCCCAAAAATACCTTGGTAGCCCGCTCTCAGCTTGCATGGTCCTCGTCATTTTCACAAGCGTTCTGTTCTTTCTTTCCACAACTCCGTTCTGTTGTGGGGTTCGAGGTGCTGAGAAGTTATGTGCAAACCCCTGCTTCCTGCAGAAATCATCAAAATTGTGGTTGTCAAACTCTTTACCATGGTCACTCTGAATGGATTTAATATTATACCCCTTTTCATTTTCGATTTTTATGCACAAACCTTCAAACTCCTGTAATGCATCACTTTTGTGAGATAGAAATAATACCCAGATATATCTAGAATAATCATCAACAATCACAAATCCATAAAGTTTCTCACCAAGACTGTGAGTCCTAGTGGGACCAAATAAATGTAAGTGTAGGAGCTCAAGAGGTCTCGAAGTAGAAACAATGTTCTTTGATTTAAATAAAATCCTGGTCTATTTTTCCATAGCACAAGCATCATAAATTTTATTTTCATCAAAATTTAGCTTTGGTAGCCCTCTAACCAAATCATATCTGAACAATTTGGACAAAACACTAAAACTGGCATGACCAAGTCGACGATGCCACAACCATGCATCATCTGACTTATTAGCAACTAAACAAAAATTTTCTTTGGACAAATCTTCAAAATCAAGAATGTAAATGTTGTTATCTCTAACACCAATGAATTTTATTTCATTTGAATGTGTATCTACAACTAAGCAATGTGTGTTTTCAAAAACCACTTTGTGACCCTTGTCACATAACTCGCTAATACTTAGCAGACTGTGATTTAAACCATCAATAAGCAATACATCATCAATGGACTGGTAAGGATTTTTACCTATTCACCCAATTCCAACGATTTTATCTTTATCTTTACCACTGAAGGTTACAATCCTCCATCTTTCTTCCTTAGGTCTGAAAAGAGCTCTTTATTCCCCGTCATATGTCTGGAACAACCATTGTCCAGATACCACTTTGTCCATTTGGCTATCATGCAGACCTGCACATTCAAAAATAGTTCTCAAGTGTTTTTAGGTACCCAAGCAAGCTTGGGTCCCACAGTGTTAGCTCAAGTAGAAACATGAAATTTCTTGTATTTTCTTTCAAACAATTCATCACCGGCCTTCATGGTATTGCATACATACATTGAATGGCTGATCATTCCACAGTAAAAACATGTCACACGAGGTTTTTTGAAATTATTTCTTCTATATCCATAAGAGCTATCAGCATTTGAATCCAACCATGTATCAACAAGAGAGTAATAAAATGAACCAAAGGAATTTTGAAATTTGTTATTCACAGGGGAATTTTTTTCTCATGGGCACATGACCCACTCCATTCTTCACATCCTTGGGTCTTTCTTTCTCAACTTCACCAACCTTTTGTTTTCCTTTTAATTCTCTCTCTACAATGATTTTCAACCTTTTCAACTCAGCATTCAAGATGTTGAATATTGTTTCAATCTCTTCCTTACTCTTCTCACATTCATCCAATTTTGATTTTATTTCATTTAATTGTTTCAACAAGCCTTCATTTTTAGATTTCACTATTTCCAAATTCTTATATGCACCTTGTTTTTCAACTTCAAGACAACTTATTTCATCTTCAAACAAGGTCATCCTAGAGAACAATTCCTCTTTATCATGTTTAAGTTTTTCAATGGCCTGTTGGAACACAGCACACCTATCACATGGATTATTGGACTGAAGAAGATCATGAAATTTCTTTTTCAAATTTTTGTTCTCACTTATGAGTTTCTTATAACTCTTATACAGATCAGCATAAAGAAATTGCCATAGTTCAGCAGTAAGGTTTTCAGAATCAGAATTTACCTGATCTTCCTCATCTTCTCCAGCCATCAAACAGAGGTTGTGGACAATCTCCTCTAGCTCGTCACCTTCAACTTCGGTGTTCGATTCCTCTGAATCCTCATCACTCCATGTGGCCCTCATAGCTTTGGGCTTTTTGTCTTTTTCATTCTTCAATTTCTTCTAGAGCTCGGGGCACTCACCTCTCATATGTCCGACTTTCTTGCATTCATAACATATAATTTCTTCTTTCTTGCTGAACTATCTCTTCTTTGCAGCATTTTTCTTCAAAAATCTTCTTGGGAAAGTTCCTTCCCTCCTTGCTTTCCTGAAATACTTTCTGGCTCACTTAGTCACAAGAGCCATAAACTCCTCCATATCACTATCAATCGGTGAGTCTTCACCGCTTTCTTCTGAAGAAATTGAATGAACCTTCAATACAATAGTCTTCTTTTTCTTGCTCTCTTCCCCAGCTGGCTTCATGATATTACTCTCGTACATCATCAGCGACTCAATCAATTGATCCACCGTGAGTGTGGTGAGATCCTTCGAACCTTCAATGACAGTCGCCTTTGTGTGCCACGGCGGTGAGAGTGACCGTAGCACCTTCCTGACTAGCTCTTGATTTGAATACACTTTTCCTAAAGCTTTCAAACTGTCGTGATCTCACTTAGCCTTGCATACATTTTGCTTACATTCTCCTTAGGCTTCATTATGAACAGCTCATATTCCCGGACTAGCAAATTTGCCTTTGTCTCACGAACTTCTGAGGTGGCTTCATATATCAGCCGTAACTTCTCCCACATCTCCTGCACAAATGAGCACATTGACACGTGTGAGTACTCGTTAGGATCTATTGCGCACTGAATGATATTCATAGTCTTAAAATTCAAACAAGATTTCTTGATTTGATCTTCATTCCATTTATCGTCATCCGGAGGCAACTGATATGGTCCTTTGCTGAACACCCTCCAAACATCAAACTCCTGTGATCTTAAGAACATAGTCATCCTATTCTTCTAGTACGGGTAATTTTTCCCGTCAACGTATGGTGGACGATAGATCGAATGTCCCTCAAGGAGCATTCCTTTGTTAGCCATAACAAATATAATGGATTTTTCTGTACAATCACAAGATTGATTAAAGATCAGAGACCTACTCTGATACCAGATGTTGGTCCTAAATATCACAAGCGAGGACAAGAAAGGAGGTTGAATTGTCCCCCAAACAGAGTTCAGATTTTAAGAAAAATCATTAGACTAAAATTTGAACTAAGAAACGAAACTAACTGTGATAGAGTTAAAGGATGCACACTTGAACTAAAGTGTCTGAAATCTGTGATTACACTAAATGGAATAATGGAAATTAAAATGATGATGCAAACTAAGACTAACTAAGTTCAAGATGGAGTTAAGTTTGAGATGATTCACTCCGTCTCCCAATCACACTCGAGAAATAATGGCTAGATAGACAAACCAATCACAAGAAGCAATCACACAGAGCAAGAGAATTTTTAGGTGGTTCGGCAGGACCTTCACGTCCACGTACATCCACCGCTCACCAAATTGGTGAGGATTCACTCGCCCCAATCAGAGCTCACACGGAATGTTACCTCCACACATACACGGAGACTTCATCTCCAATACGATCCGACAACTGGATCTGCAAACCACATACACGCGCTGCCAGATATGCAGCAAGCTCCACACGACCGTGCACAGACGGTCACACACACAAGATTTCTCTAAATTTAGAAACAAAAGGATGTTCAACACAAATAATTCAAAGATATGATGATCAAGATGATCTCCCTGATCCACAGGGAAAATGCTCCAGGAGAGGCAGGATTTGGATGCAGCTTCAAGAGAATGCCCTTCTTCCCCTGGCAGCCTTTCTTCTCGTCTTCTTCGTTCTTCTTCTTCTCTTCTATGTTCTTCTCCTCTTGCTGCTGGAACGAGCTCACAAGTATTCCTCTGTTGCTTCTGCTCGATCAACCCTTCATCGAAGGCCATTGTAGTATATTTATAGAGCTGGAGAAGAATTTTGACCCTTGATCTTGGATAAACATAATCTGGGTCGTCCATTACTCTTCAGATTCTATGTGAGCTTTTCGTGAATTACAGAGAGAAAATGATTCAGCCTCTTTTGTTTGGTCCACGATGGAAAGTAAAGAATATTCTCCATAAAGGAGTCTTCTGGAAGATTGCCTTGAGGGTTTCCACATGTCCTCGGATACTGTGACAATTATTGGAGGCCGAAGACACGAAGTCCACCTTAGTGATTCACGTGTTTGACTATTTTTCTACATTGGTGATCCATTTGTTACCTCTAAAAGGTATTTTTCACCCTTAGACGGCATTTGTCAACCTTGGAAGGCATTTGTCACCCTTGGCGGTATAAGTCATCGCCTTTGAATTTTTCTTCTCTACTTGAGCCATCACCTTCATCTATTTTTCACCGTTGTAAGCCATTTTACACCCTTGCTCACCTATTTGTTGCCAGTAATGCCCATTTGTCGCCCTTATTCACCACTGCTAGCAAGAAGCTTCTGGCGGGCTATAACTGCCTGGCATCGACTCCAAAACTTTATGGAGTCGACTCCACTACCACATTTTTCATGATTTCAGCTATGTCGTGCATTTGTTAGCCTTACCAGCCATTTGTCACCGTTGTGAGTTATTTTTCACCCTTACAACCCTTTTTTCACCTCTAAGTCGTCGCCTTTGTCAACTCTGTTCATTCTCTGAGCTTCACCATGTCTGACTTCGACTCCAAGACCATTTATAGTCAACTCCACTCGACTCCGTGTAGCAACCCGTATAAAATTAAAAGAAATAAATTTAGATAAATTGAAATAAAGTGAACAAATGAAAAAGGTTGAAACAAGAAGAACAAAGCCCTGATGAAATTAACGCCTTGGAGCAAGGCGCTACTTGACAAGAAACGCCCTCACCTAAGGCGTGTTTTTGAGAAAGGACGCCCACATTTCAAGGCGTCAAATCTTAAACAACCAAAATTACATAAAAAGGCAAGTATTTGAAACGCCCTTTTCTTGGACGCGTTTCCACAAGAAACGACGCATGCCAAGGCGTCAATTTAAAATTCGACGCCCTAGAATAAGGCGTTAATTCCATTCCAGTTTCGTTCGAACCGGGAACTTATCCAGGGTAAGTTGATAACTATGAGAAAGAGTTCGAATGTAGTAATGACTCTATCACGGAAGTGTTACTTCCAATCGAACACTAACCCTGTTAGGATTCCCAAAATCCTATAAATAACCTTGTTCAAACAAACCCTAAAGATATTTGGCCGAAGAAGGTTCTGCTGCAGTCATCCGTGAAAGAGAGGTTGGTTCTTCCTGTGGTTTCTCCTCTGCTGATTAGGTATTAGGAGGAATAATTCTTCTCCATCTTATTCTTCTATCGCAGGTTGAGGAGCTTCTGTCTTCCATTAAAGAACGAGGGTTCTTCATCCCGAAGTGTTCCTATCATACGTGAAGAACAGGTGATGTTCTTCTTCCCCTGTCTATGAGATAGTCATGAAGAATATTGATATTCTTCATCTCATGATTCTGTAGGTTGTCTACGTCGAGAAGGAGCTCTCATATAGTTGAAGGACGTAAGGTTCTTCATCATAATTGTCTCCAATCATCTGCAACTTCTCCTTCAGTTTCTTCTTCCAGTGAGCACTCTGTACAAACAGAGTATCGTCTCTTCACCAGATCCTTCACGTTTCATCAAAAGGTAGGATTTTCTCAGGGATTGTAGCCCAAACTAGCATATTAATATCTATAACATCATCCGTTAATACCTGCATATAGATTTCATGCGTTTCGGTTAGTTTCTAAAGAGTTTTGAAATAGACGCCCTTATCAAGGACGCTACATTAAAAGACACGACCACGACTAGGTCGTCAATTTAATATTTGACGCCCTGCACACGGACGTCAATTTCTCTTAATTAATAAACACCATGTTTAAAAATTATATATCAATGCAAACATGATTCTAAATTAATGCATGGTCAATCTCTTGTAATCCTGCTATTTCTTATGGTACTGACCATATATTGTGTTTCCTGAAATTTCATTGTCTCGAAACTTGTAAACTTGTGAATTAACGACCTTGTCCAGGTCGTCTTTTCTTGAACTGACGCCCCATACCAGGGCGCCTTCTGTAAACTAACGCCCCTGTCCAGGGCGCGTTTCATTAAAATTTCCAGATTTATAATATTCTGTAAAACTAGAAATATTGAAAGGACGACTGATGTACACGTCGTCAAATCTAATATAAACGCCCCTGATTAAGGCGTTAATTACATGAAAACGACTTTACCAAAGTCGCTACTTTCTGCATTACTGATTTTTCCTGATTACTGTTATCCGAGGGATTCATTACATATATTTATATATAGGCACTATTACTCCACTCCGTGAGTATAGTCCCATGTTTTCTACGATGATTTATCGCATTACACACTCAATTCTCATTGACATACAAGCTCTCCATTGGACATTCCGTTCCTTTGGACTAGCGAGTTAGTCATAGAGACCTCCGTAAGACTCCTCGCCGCCTTGGATTCCCTCAAGGCCGACTGAGCTGGTTGTACCATAAAAACCCATTACACAATCTTTGCCATGTCCCTCTATAGAAACATGGTGATACCGGCCCTCATGTCATGCCATGAGTATGATATGAGAATTATCTTAATGAACGGGGAAGAATATGTCGTTGTTATGATGTTCTTGTAAACCCCAATTCTATATCAAACTTGATGTTCTTGTGAACCTCAATTCTATATTAAGAATGAGGACGTCTTGCCAATGAGGTGCTATTCATATGGACCTCAATTCTATATAAAAGAGTGTCTCTACTTACTTATCATGGTACCCGAGTTAAGGGAACCAATTCCACCTAGTTTTATCGGCAATCGTGATTGTACCGTTATTATCGCCTATCTATGTCAAGTATCATATTTTTGGACTCGATTCTTTCAAAGTCTATCCTACATGTCTACAAGCTTTATCCTTGAAATTCCATATTGGCTATATACAAAAGTGGATGTTAAAATACATGATTAATGCCTGCGCATATAGGGCCCGATCTGGTCCTGGGAGGAGCACCCGAAAGTACTTGTGCCCATGGGAGTTGATTGATCACGGTATTGGCATTATACCGAAGTGCATGACTAGCTTGATTGAACATTCCACAAATCTTGTACTTGACTTGATATTACATGACTTGCGTGGCCCGAAAAAGGGTAATTACTTGCGTACTTGAACGTGATAGCCAAATTTCATCTTGACATGATAAAGTACTTGCTTGAATATCTTGAGGTCATTTGATATAAGTTCTTGAAAGTTCATAACTAGTCCTTCCTGTTATCTTATTGTTATATCCTCTTTCTATCTTGTCGTTTTAGGCGAGCATGCATAGCTATAGTGCATTCATGAAAGATGTAACTATTTAAACCCCTTGCTAGTTCCTGAGATATAATTTCCTACTGAGCGTTCGCTCACTCCGTGTTTCCCTTACTTTTCAGGTAGGTCCGACGACGAGGGAAGTCAATCGGATGGGGAGAATCAAGAGTGAAAGAGCTAGAGCTTTTCCAAGTGTCATCTAGTCTTTTATGTATTTCTTGAGTCAAATGTGTACTTTTCTTTTTTTTGAATAGAGTATTGGGTTTGTAATAGACTATTTATTATGAAGAAATAAATGGATTGGGTTATCTTTACTTTTGCGCATCTCTATCTTTGTGTCGAATACACTTCTACTCTGATTGACATGATTGATATAAACTCGTCACGCATCTCCGGGTATCTTCCGCTCTCGGGACGTGACAGTTTTTTTGGTATCAGAGCCTAGGGTATTCAATTCCTAGGAAAAACCCAAGTCCAAGGATCGGTTTTAACCCTTTAACCAGTGAGATTGGGTAGAACCAAGGGTTAAAGTTAACATAGAATGCTAGTCTTTAAAATACAAATCACGTATTAATCTAGTTATTATAATTGTAGGATAATGGCTGCCGAACGTGCTCAATGGCGCAACATGCAGCGTACACTGCAAGGCATGACTCAAGTGCTGCAACAAGTAACACAAGGAGGTGGACAACGAGCAGGAAGTCTCCACCAGACTTTCAAGAACATGAACCCGCCCAAGTTCACGGGTTATACTGATCCAGATGACGCTGAACACTGGATTAGGGAAACAGAACGAATATTCCGTGTTATGTAATGCACGGATCAAGATAAGGTCTTATTAGCTACTTTTCAGTTAGAAAGGGATGCTAGATGCTGGTGGGAATCAATAGAGGCTACTATAAATCAAGATCAGGTTACGTGGGAGGAATTCGTTGAACACTTCAACGCAAAATATTTCTCGGACCAAGTTCAGGAAAAGAACGCTGCAGAATTTGCTACATTAAAGCAACGATCTTTGTCAGTGGCCCAGTATGAGGCCCAATTCTCTAGATTATCTCGGTATGCTAAGCATCTAGTTAGAACCGAGAAAATGAAAGCTAGGAGGTTTCTTAATGGGCTCAGGCCCCAAGCTATTACCCAACTGGCGCCGATGGACATTCAAGTCTACTTGGAGATAGTACGCCGAGCTCAACTATTAGAAGATGCCACGGAACTGTCTGATAGGATTCGTGGTAAGGATAAGAAGGAACAAGTTACAGGTTCGGGTTCCTTTAAACCCAACTTCAAGAAAAGGCCTAGCAATGGAGGAGCATCCTCACAAGACCAAAAGTTCAAGAAGACCAAGCCCTTCTCTATCACCACTACCTCTTTAAATACAGTGTGCAAACATTGTGATAAAGTGGGTCATAGAGCAGAAGAATGCTGGAGGAAACTTGGAGCATGTCTCCGTTGTGGGAGTCGTGAGCATCGGATTCCCGATTGCCCACTACTAAATAACCAAGCCGATGACGGAAAGCGCCCAGTAACCAAGAATGCTCGTCTTCATGCAATCAAGGAGACCGAGCAAGAAGAAGAAGGCGGCTTAGTGGAAGGTACATTGAAAGTTTGTTCCAAGAATGCATATGTCTTAATTGATATTGGTGCATCACATTCTATTATTTCTAAGAAGTTTGCTGACCCATTACCCCTAGAACCGGAATGGATAAAGTTAGTTTTGTCTACTCCTCTGGGTGATGAGACTGATATTACACATCATTACCAAAACTGCGAAGTATTGGTTCAGGGTAGAAATCTCCCTATTGATCTCATATGTTTAGATCTGAAAGAGTATGATGTTATACTAGGAGCAGATTGGTTATCCAAGTATCAGGCAACGGTTGATTGCCGCAATAGCAAGGTTACATTCAAGGAATTTCCAGAACTAATCTTTACTAGCCCCAAGGGTCGGAGCAGATTCCCTCTTATTTCAGCTCTCCGAGCTAGCAAGCTCATCAGAAAAGGATGTGCATCTTTCCTTGCCTTTGTCACAGTTAAAGAAGCTAAGGAAGCTAAGCTAGAAGACATTCCAGTGGTGCAGGAATTTCCGGACGTGTTTCCGGAAGATTTGCCGGGATTACCCCCGCAAAGAGAAGTGGCCTTCACCATTGACTTAGTCCCTGGTGCTGGTCCGATTTCAAAGGCACCTTATAGGATGTCACCTGCTGAACTCAAGGAGTTAAAAGAGCAATTGATGGAACTCATTAAGAAAAGATTCATTAGACCAAGTACTTCCCCGTGGGGAGCGCCTGTATTATTTGTAAAGAAGAAAGACGGATCCATGAGGTTATGCATCGACTATCGACAGTTGAATCATCTCACTATCAAGAACAAGTATCCACTGCCGAGAATCGATGAATTGTTTGATTAAATTTCAGGATCCAAGTACTTTTCCAAAATTGATCTTAGGTCAGGATATCACCAACTAAGAATCAAGGATGACGATATTCATAAAACCGCATTCAGAAGCAGGTATGGCCATTATGAATTTGTTGTTATGCCTTTCGGACTAACGAATGCCCCTGCTGCCTTTATGCAGTTAATGAATAGTATATTCAGGCCTTATTTGGATCAATTCGTGGTGGTCTTTATTGATGATATATTGATTTATTCCAAGACCAAGGAAGAGCATGAGGAACATTTAAGGATTGCATTACAAATATTGAGGGCAAACCAATTATATACAAAACTTAGCAAGTGTGAATTCTAGCTTGAAGAAGTGACTTTTCTCGGACATGTTATATCAAAGGATGGCTTGTCTGTAGACCCATCGAAGGTTGAAGTTGTAAGGAACTGGGAAAGACCGACCAATGCTAGCGAGATCTGAAGTTTCCTAGGTCTTGCCGGCTATTACAGGCGATTCATCAAGGATTTCTCTAAAATCGCCGTGCCACTTACGAGGTTAACTCGCAAGGAGATCCGTTATGAATGGAGTAAGGAATGTGAAAGAAGCTTCCAAACTCTCAAGGATCATCTTACTACAGCTCCTATCTTAGCATTGCCAATTGAAGGAGAAAAGTTTGAGGTATACACTGATGCTTCTGGCATTGGCCTCGGATGTGTTCTAATGTAACAAGGGAAGCTTATAGCCTACTCTTCTCGTCAATTAAAGAAGCATGAAGAGAACTACCCCGTCCATGACTTAGAATTGGCCGCGGTAGTATTTGCACTCAAAATATGGAGACATTATCTTTATGGAGTACAGTTTACTGTATACTCCGATCACAAGAGTCTCAAATATCTTTTCTCACAGAAGGAGTTAAATATGAGGCAAAGACGATGGCTGGAATATCTCAAGGACTTCGACTTCAATATACAATATCATCCCGGAAAGGGTAATCATGTAACAGATGCCCTTAGTCGAAAGCCGAGAGCACTGTTAGCCAATTGTATGATTCAAGAATGGAAATTACTGGAGCAATTCTCTGAACTCAATATAAGCATGGACACAGACCCTAGATGTGTCACATTATCTCATATAAGCATGCAGTCAGACCTATTAACTGAAATACAAGCACTTCAAGATAATGACCCAATGTTAGTAGAGGTCAAGGACAGATTAGAAGGACAATCGGATTTCCAATTAACTTCTGATAGAAGATTGTTATTCAGGAATAGAACTTGCATACCGGATTGTCCCGAGGTAAAGAAGAAGATCTTAGATGAAGCTCATAGGTCAAGGTATACGATTCATCCAGGATCTACCAAAATGTACCAAGATGTAAAAAGAAATTTTTGGTGGCCCAACATGAAAAGAGAAATAGCGGACTACGTATCACGCTGTCTCACATGCCAACAAGTCAAGGCGGAACACCAAAAGCCTACTAGAAAACTACATCCTCTAGATATCCCTAAATGGAAGTGGGAGGATATTGGTATGGATTTCATCATGGGTTTATCTAAATCAAAAAGAGGACATGATGGAATATGGGTTATTATTGATCGATTGACTAAATCAGCGCATTTCTTACCGATCAAGAGCCGATGGTCAGTTGATGTCTTAGTTGCACTATACATCAAGGAAATAGTCAGATTACATGGTATTCCTGTTTCAATCGTGTCTGACAGAGATCTCCGTTTTACTTCTCATTTTTGGAAAGGACTACAACAGTCGTTGGGGACGAGACTTAACTTTAGCACAGCTTTTCATCCTCAAACGGATGGTCAGACCGAGAGAACCAATCAAGTAGTCGAGGATATGCTAAGAGAATGCATTACTGATTTTGGTGGGAACTGGCATGATCACTTGCCTCTGGTCGAATTTGCATACAATCGTAGCTACCAGGCAAGTATACAAATGGCACCTTTTAAAGACTTATACGGAAGGAGTTGTCGATCACCCTTATGCTGAGACGAAGTTGGAGAGAAACAACTATTAGGTCCAGACATGGTAAGGGACACTACCGAGAAGATACAATTGATCAGAGAAAGACTACAAGTTGTTCAGTCTAGACAAAAAGCTTATGCCGACACAAGAAGAAGAGATCTTGAATTCCAAGTTGGAGATCATGTATTTCTCAAGATATCGCCTGGACGTGGAATACGAAGATTTGGTGTTAAGGGCAAGCTTACACCAAGATTTATCGGACCTTTTGAGATACTAGAAAGAGTTGGCGAGGTTGCTTATCGCATCGCATTGCCACCTCAACTGTCCGAAGTACATGATGTGTTCCACATATCTATGTTGAAGAAGTATGTGCATGATCCATCACATATTATTGAGCATGGAAATCTAGTAATCCGGAAAGATCTCACATACGAGCAGAAGCCCATAAGAATACTAGATCGAGAAGTACGAACCCTAAGGAATAAGGTTATTCCCATGCTAAAAGTACAATGGAATAAGAATTCAGAACATGAAGCTACATGGGAGACCAAGGAATCTATGAGGAAGCGATTTCCAGAATTATTTTAGAAGGTATGAACTCTACACTCTCCATATGTAAATATATGTTATGAATTTGGGGACCAAATTCTTTTAAGTGGGGGAGGGTGTAGCAACCCGTATAAAATTAAAAGAAATAAATTTAATAAATTGAAATAAAGTGAACAAATGAAAAAGGTTGAAACAAGAAGAACAAAGCCCTGATGAAATTAACGCCTTGGAGCAAGGCGCTACTTGACAAGAAACGCCCTCACCTAAGGCGTGTTTTTGAGAAAGGACGCCCACATTTCAAGGCGTCAAATCTTAAACAACCAAAATTACATAAAAAGGCAAGTATTTGAAACGCCCTTTTCTTGGACGCGTTTCCACAAGAAACGACGCATGCCAAGGCGTCAATTTAAAATTCGACACCCTAGAATAAGGCGTTAATTCCATTCCAGTTTCGTTCGAACTGGGAACTTATCCAGGGTAAGTTGATAACTATGAGAAAGAGTTCGAATGTAGTAATGACTCTATCACGGAAGTGTTACTTCCAATCGAACACTAACCCTATTAGGATTCCCAAAATCCTATAAATAACCTTGTTCAAACAAACCCTAAAGATATTTGGCCGAAGAAGGTTCTGCTGCAGTCATCCGTGAAAGAGAGGTTGGTTCTTCTTGTGGTTTCTCCTCTGCTGATTAGGTATTAGGAGGAATAATTCTTCTCCATCTTATTCTTCTATCGCAGGTTGAGGAGCTTCTGTCTTCCATTAAAGAATGAGGGTTCTTCATCCCGAAGTGTTCCTATCATACGTGAAGAACAGGTGATGTTCTTCTTCCCCTGTCTATGAGATAGTCATGAAGAATATTGATATTCTTCATCTCATGATTCTGTAGGTTGTCTACGTCGAGAAGGAGCTCTCATATAGTTGAAGGACGTAAGGTTCTTCATCATAATCGTCTCCAATCATCTGCAACTTCTCCTTCAGTTTCTTCTTCCGGTGAGCACTCTGTACAAACAGAGTATCGTCTCTTCACCAGATCCTTCACGTTTCATCAAAAGGTAGGATTTTCTCAGGGATTGTAGCCCAAACTAGCATATTAATATCTATAACATCATCCGTTAATACCTGCATATAGATTTCATGCGTTTCGGTTAGTTTCTAAAGAGTTTTGAAATAGACGCCCTTATCAAGGACGCTACATTAAAAGACACGACCACGACTAGGTCGTCAATTTAATATTTGACGCCCTGCACACGGACGTCAATTTCTCTTAATTAATAAACACCATGTTTAAAAATTATATATCAATGCAAACATGATTCTAAATTAATGCATGGTCAATCTCTTGTAATCCTGCTATTTCTTATGGTACTGACCATATATTATGTTTTCTGAAATTTCAATGTCTCGAAACTTGTAAACTTGTGAATTAACGACCTTGTCCAGGTCGTCTTTTCTTGAACTGACGCCCCATACTAGGGCGCCTTCTGTAAACTAACGCCCCTGTCCAGGGCGCGTTTCATTAAAATTTCCAGATTTATAATATTCTGTAAAACTAGAAATATTGAAAGGATGACTGCTGTACACGTCGTCAAATCTAATATAAACGCCCCTGATTAAGGCGTTAATTACATGAAAAATGACTTTACCAAAGTCGCTACTTTCTGCATTACTGATTTTTCCTGATTACTGTTATCCGAGGGATTCATTACATATATTTATATATAGGCACTATTACTCCACTCCGTGAGTATAGTCCCATGTTTTCTACGATGATTTATCGCATTACACACTCAATTCTCATTGACATACAAGCTCTCCATTGGACATTCCGTTCCTTTGGACTAGCGAGTTAGTCATAGAGACCTCCGTAAGACTCATCGCCGCCTTGGATTCCCTCAAGGCCGACTGAGCTGGTTGTACCATAAAAACTCATTACACAATCTTTACCATGTCCCTCTATAGAAACATGGTGATACCGGCCCTCATGTCATGCCATGAGTATGATATGAGAATTATCTTAATGAACGGGGAAGAATATGCCGTTGTTATGATGTTCTTGTAAACCCCAATTCTATATCAAACTTGATGTTCTTGTGAACCTCAATTCTATATTAAGAATGAGGACGTCTTGCCATTGAGGTACTATTCATATGGACCTCAATTCTATATAAAAGAGTGTCTCTACTTACTTATCATGGTACCCGAGTTAAGGGAACCAATTCCACCTAGTTTTATCGACAATCGTGATTGTACCGTTATTATCGCCTATCTATGTCAAGTATCATATTTTTGGACTCGATTCTTTCAAAGTCTATCCTACATGTCTACAAGTTTTATCCTTGAAATTCCATATTGGCTATATACAAAAGTGGATGTTAAAATACATGATTAATGCCTGCGCATATAGGGCCCGATCTGGTCCTGGGAGGAGCACTCGAAAGTACTTGTGCCCATGGGAGTTGATTGATCATGGTATTGGCATTATACCGAAGTGCATGACTAGCTTGATTGAACATTCCACAAATCTTGTACTTAACTTGATATTACATGACTTGCGTGGCCCGAAAAAGGGTAATTACTTGCGTACTTGAACGTGATAGCCAAATTTCATCTTGACATGATAAAGTACTTACTTGAATATCTTGAGGTCATTTGATATAAGTTCTTGAAAGTTCATAACTAGTCCTTCCTGTTATCTTATTGTTATATCCTCTTTCTATCTTATCGTTTTAGGCGAGCATGCATAGCTATAGTGCATTCATGAAAGATGTAACTACTTAAACCCCTTGCTAGTTCCTGAGATATAATTTCCTACTGAGCGTTCGCTCACTCCGTGTTTCCCTTACTTTTCAGGTAGGTCCGACGACGAGGGAAGTCAATCGGATGGGGAG
Source organism: Amorphophallus konjac (assembly GCA_022559845.1). Lineage (NCBI taxonomy): Eukaryota > Viridiplantae > Streptophyta > Magnoliopsida > Alismatales > Araceae > Amorphophallus > Amorphophallus konjac. The sequence continues at coordinate 324,706,812 of CM040121.1, forward strand.
AATCAAGAGTGAAAGAGCTAGAACTTTTCCAAGTGTCATCTAGTCTTTTATGTATTTCCTGAGTCAAATGTGTACTTTTCTTTTTTTTGAATAGAGTATTGGGTTTGTAATAGACTATTTATTATGAAGAAATAAATGGATTGGGTTATCTTTACTTTTGCGCATCTCTATCTTTGTGTCGAATACACTTCTACTCTGATTGACATGATTGATATAAACTCGTCACGCATCTCCGGGTATCTTCCGCTCTCGGGGCGTGACACTCCGTTTCTTCATTCTTCCATTCTTTTAGCTTGATTGTCCATTATTCACCCGTGTAGACCTATTTGTCATCCTTAACCTCCATTTGTCACCCGTATTGAGCTATTTGTCACCGTTATTGCTTGCATCTGTTCCCGGGTGAACTACCTTGTGAAACAGTTGCCGAATCGTCTCCAAATAATTTTGGAGTCGACTTCTCTTCTGAATTTTTTCTTTGAATGAGCTCCTTATCAGTCCTGCTGGGTAATTTGGCACGGGTAAGGATTTTGTACCTTCAAATCAAGATAAACACAACATAAACACCGTGATTAGGAAACATTCTTCAATGATCATCAAAATATCCACACACAATTTGTCATCATTAAAACTCAATTACCAAAATCAACACGGAGATCCAATAGACGTTTAAAAGTTAGCATCAAAAAGCAAAGCAAAGTTAGTTGCAAAAGAAGGGGAAGGTGGGTAGACGCACTCAGAAGGCTACGTCGACCCCGCAGTGTCGTTCAGGCTAAAAAGGCCCTGGATGATGGGTTGTGTCGCCGTAGTACCCCAGCTGCGTTGACGCACCCTTGAAAAGCAGGGCTGCTGACCAAACTGGACAATACACTGCGTCAAAGCAGCTTACAACCTGCGTCGACGCCTCTGAAGATGAAGAGCAAAAAGTTTCTAGGTGACAACGTGATGCGTCGACGCATCCTATGGGCTACATCGACACACTCTCAACGGCGTAAAAGTCGTACCCGCCATGAGATCCGATCGTGACGCATTATCCAAAAGAAAAGCAACTCCGTACGGTGACACCGGCTTCTAGAAGGCGCGTGGAGGCCGTACAACAGCACGTAGTGGATGATCTCCAATCATTTGAGATTGTTCCTTGTCCCTACCTCGAAGGAACCCTCGTGCGGCCGCTATACAATGAGGGCAGCGCCCTGAAGAAAGGCCCCCGGCCCCTTTGCTGTTCAAAGCTCCCTACGGTCGAACCCCGGCGCAAGCTGCTGCTCCAGTTCGATAATAAAGAAGAGAGGAAGAATGAAAGAGAAGAAGTGCTGCTCTGGGGAGGGAAGGGAGTCAATGCTCCGCCCTCCCCCATCTTTCTTTCTCTTACTGTGTATCTATTTTTTTTTCTGATTCATTACTTCCCAGACTTATTGGTCTTGGGACGATGTATCTTTTCTGTTTAGAGAAATGAATGAAAACATTCTTTGCTGTGTTCAGATACAAATATATCTTGCCTTGAAGATTTCTCCCCAATTCCCATTCCCACAGTTTAATGTAATTCTGATGTTACATTTTTTCTTTGCTTTATCGTTTGGAGGAGAGCGTTGTATTGTGAGAGCGGTTCGGGCCTAGCCTATCCAATGACAATGGATTGAGTTTGGCTTTTTGTCCTTCTCGATTTGCCAAGATGATGGTCTGCTTTCGGACCTCATTCTGCTCTCTAGGGTGAAGCCAATTGCAGGGTGATGTCCTGATCCTCGTAATAGATTAACGCCCTTATGGGCAATATTAATCTCACAATCCCTTCCCCGGTACCTTAGATAGGCCCAGACCATATGTTCAAACTCTCTATGCATCCTGTGTGCACATTCTCCATGTATTTCATGCGCATACTCTTTCACTTTCTAATGTAGAAGATTCTCATGGAGATGGCCATCTACCCTCTCACCCACCCCTATGGGTTGTGGGGGCTCTGGCCTGGTCCCAAATCCACTGGAAATCATGTTTTCTTCTACATTCTTCATCATTCAACTACAGCGCGACAGAAAACTGCTGCTCATCATGTGTCAATCCCCTGGCTTTTACGCCAGCCACACACGAGTGCCCCATTGTTTGCTCAAATGCTTAGCAGAGTTGTGTTTCCTCCAAACCTCGTGTCTGCATGCCTGCTGAATGCTGATCATTAGGGTTTCATGTCTCCATTTGGGGCATGGGTTTGCTAGTCTTCAAAGCATGACCAGTGACCTCATGCACCGAAGCAATAACGTCTATTCTCTGATTTCACATAAGCTTTCTTAAATGTAAGGACCTATTAATGGGGAGGGGGTACATCCCACTACTCTAACAACAGCACGCTCTTTATACTATTTCCTGATTAAATGTTTCATATCGATCAGATTTCTATAACCACCCTCTGATCTCCAGGGGCTTGCTTCTCCATTCCATGGCCTCTGGAGGATCCTCCTCTAGACGGATGGATATTAATAGCCATGGAATTAGCAACAATCCAATGGGTATGTCAGAGCTAGGACTGCAGCAATCCCTGGGTCAGTGGAGCCCCTTTGTAGGCCAGTCCTCGGGGTGTTCCTTGCCCAATTTAAGATATAGGGTAGTAATTCTTGGCTTACCCTGAATTTTAGGGGCCATCTCGGAACCTCCGTGGATGTGCTTCCAATTGTTCACCCCCCAAACGCTCTGGTCTAGGGGAGATGATGTCCAATTTTTCTCAGAATCCTGAACTTAAAGAAAATGAGCCAGTAAAAAGAGGAATGGGCTGAACAAAATATATAATGTTAAAAGATATGCATTTGAACAAAAAGCTTACAATGCTAAAAAGAACACGTTTGAGCAAGAAATGTGCTCATGAGAAGGTCATGCCTTGCTGGCAGCAGTAAAGAAAAGAAATTGTTTAAAAGAAATGAAATGAAAGAAATGAATAATAAAAAAAAGTAATTAGCAATCCATAAAAATGACCAAACAAAAATTCATGACCATAAGGAGAGTGCGCTCATATATGCATTTATTCATGCATCCATGCATTTTCTGAACTTAGAATGGCCTGAAGTCTACTACAACAGGGGTCGACCCCCTGGGTCGACTCCCCTTGAGTCTGGCCCCTGCCTAGCGATAGTGTTCCATTAAGAATAAAACCAAACACCTTAAGTGCATGATTAAATTCACAGTAACTCTTGCTAAACCTCCATGGGCATGGTTGAACTCATCCCCTCATGTATTCCTCAATATTGAGTAATTCATTAACACTCACAATGAATCATGCATGCATCATGCGTGTGAATTAACCCTATACATCTGCCACCTATGTATGCTTGCATGCCATGATCCGTGGTATAATAAATGGTGGTTTGAGGAAGGTTGGGTTATGCCCAATTAGATACACCCACTATGCGTAAGTATGTAACTCCGCCTTGTACCAAGGTCATACTGCATAATTGCACCATCGAGCCCCATGCATGTGCTGGTTTCTGAATGCTTGCAAACCGCTTCCTGCATTTCCAAGGGGCCTAGCCTCCTTGCTAAACAAGTGATGCATTAATGCATTCTATATACAAAGAAGAAAGAAAAGAAAGAAAAATAAAAGAATAAAGTTTGAAACAAAAGAAAGACTGAAGTTTGGCATCCTTCAAGCTTCCAAGATTAATCTATAACATGAACAAACGAGCAAACAAAATAAAGGGGAAAGGCTAGAACAAAAATGAAGGCGTTAGTGAACGCTGTGTCGACGCAGTTCATACCCTGCGTCGACGCAGCTTGTGTGGCGCTTACCCCGTTTAGGGCTCTCTGCGTTGACGTCGTCCTTATTTGGTCGACATGATGGTCCGTGCTAGCCCCTAGCGGGCCTTGCGCGTCAACGCAGCGTCGTCCTACGTCGACGCAGCGGCTCATGCCAGCACCCTGGAAGGGCTTTGTGCGTCGGCGTAGTGAGACCTTGCGTCAATGCAACAGCCCCTAGTGAGCCTCCTGTGTGAGCTTGTGCGTCGACGCAGCTTAAGCTCTGCGTCGACGCAGTGGCCTTTGGCCCCCTTCGCACGTTAAGAAAAGAAAAGAAAATAGGAAGAAAAAAAGAAGTGATAATAAATAAATAATAATAATAATAATAGTATAAAGGGTAATAATGATGGCATGAAGCATGATAATAATAATTGAACACAAAACCCTTCCTTAAGAAGCTAATAACGCCTGACCTGGGACTCCTCCTTCCCCCCTAGACCCAATGTAAAGGAAATATTAATGAGTCCTCTATAGGTCATGCTTGAACCTTGGGGTTATCCCATCATGGTCATGGTTTGACTCTATTCTGGGCCAATAGCCCGCTACGTCTAACATATTTCTATTGGCATCTACTCCCGAATATCAAGGTTTCCATGCTCCCGGTTTGACTTGTAAATTGGGACTGTTATCTAAGCATGAATTGGTCAATCAACGATTGGCTTTATTTAAATGCTTACCCCTAAATGGGGGATATCTTCTGGTGTTGGTCCCTAGGTAGGCGAGCGGACAAGAAAGGGGTTGAATTGTCCCCCACGCGATATGGCAAATTAAAAGCTTACGCAGCAGAATTAACAAGTTTAACGAGATTGATAGAAATGAACTAAGCAAGGGTAAACAAGTTCTCTCAATCTCGTCGCACTCACTCGAACATTCAAGTAATTTAAACAATTAAGCACACATCCACAAAGTAAATTATAGAACACGAGGATTTTAAAGGTGGTTCGGGACCACGACGGACTCCCTACGTCCACCCCTTACCAAACCGGTAAGGCTTCACTCGGGGATGAATCCCCAACACAGAGATGATGCTCCAATACATACACGGGGATAAATCCCAACGAGGAGAACTCACCTCACGCTGTAGACACAGCAACACGGGGATGAACCCTAAACGCTCTGGATCATAAGTCCAGTAGCACAAACACACACACGCTGCAACAATCGTAGCACCGTAAACACAACCATACGCAGATAGTCCACACACACAAATATCTCTAGTTCAAAAATAAACACAAATATTCAATCATGCTCAGATCGAAATAAAACCCATGACAAACATCACAAATAGACAGGAATAAGATGTAGAAGTTGTTCTTGTTTTGATATCCAAAGCCAATGGATGTTGATGCTTGACGCTCGGATCGGATGATGGCGATTCTTACGTCCTCTTGTTTCTCTCGTCGATCCGCTCCTTTTCTTCTTCTTCCTAGAACTCTAGAAACTCCTTGGAGTAGATGAAATCCACCTTCCACGTCCTCCTTTTCTCCTCCTTGGCCTTCTTCTCCTACAAGATAGAAAATAAGCACATTAAGGTATTTCACTTATCAAATTTGGAGTTCACACATATGCATATATAGAAGAAATCAAAAGACCATTATAGCCCTTCTAGAACCCTCCAAAAGACCTCCGATAGGTCTACCATGAACCCAAGGGCAAAGGGGTAAAAGTTAAGCACAAATGGATAGGGTTTAATGGGTTTTCGGATCCACGTTTTTGGTTTTTCACCGCATTCAGTCGACCAATAAAAAGGGGTCGATCGATCAGAATTTTACAGGCTGCAGATGAAGAGCTCTGCCTAGTTCGGTCTACCGAATTGCCCAGTTCGGTCGACCGAACTTTGCTGCACTTTTCTTCCAACCAACACTGGCTGAAGTGGTCGACCGAACCCTGTACATTGGTTGATCGAAAACTTACAAAATAGATAAAAATGAAGTTAAAACCATGGGTTTTCATATGCATTGATCCCACTATATGTTTGATCAAGGTCGAGGTGTCAAGGGAGCCTATAAAGCAATGTAAAACACATATCAACACCATTCTATCAAGATTCACATGAATTGATCAAAACACAAGCTTACTAGCTCAAGAGTTCTATGAACACCATCCATGAATCATATCAAATGTGTATATGCTTGGTTATCAAATCCACACTTCATTATCAAGAGTTTAGCTCAGTGAAAATAGGAAAGGGTTAGTTGATAAATCAAACAACCAAGGATTCCTTGGTGATTAAGCAATGTGAAAACACATATCAACCTCTTTCTACCAAGATTCACATGAAGAGATTAGACCATTAACTCAAGAGTGCTATGAAGAACATGCATGAACATACAAGAACATATGAAGTAAGTATATTACTAGCTCATCAAATTTTATTTGAGAATCTCAACCAATACTTACCATCATGGCTTTCAGGAGGAATATGCATGGAATTGCATTCAAACCTGTACAATAGACTCATGAAAACTCATTTCACCATGGCCATTCTTATCAAATTCCACATACCAAGTCAGAGTTCAAACCATCATGTATCTTTGCAATAAGACCATAAACACTCCAACTTACTCCAAGACATGCAAGAGGATCCTAAACATATGACTATCCTCAAGAGATTCATATGGAAAATGCATGAAGCACATTCAAGCAATCTTACCTTAAAACTTATGTGAAATTCTTAAACACATTTTGATCCTTAGAAACCACAAAAGATATGCATGTAAGCTCAAGAAAAAACAAGTTTTCCTCAACCATAGATTAAGAGCAATTAGCCAAGCATTTGACTCGTGTAAGAATACCATTCAAATCACATTCATCAAGTTTCAAGAAAATAGATTGAGCATATTTTAATCCCAAAAACCTTATGAGGAAAATGCATGAAAATAGCCAATCAATACTTTGAAAACACATTGATGAAATTCATTAGTCAAGATGCAAACATGTTGCTCAATGAAACACACACAAGCACAATCGTTTTGTTGTCATTAAAACCAAATACCAAAAATAATTAGGGGAATGCAACAATCTCCCCCTTTCTGATGATGACAAATGACGTGTGCGAGAGTTTCAAAAGATAGAGTAGAAGTATTTCAATGAATCATTATGAGAATGAAAGATAAGGCATTCAATCACATTCTCCCCCAAAGCTACTCTCTTACATTAAGCACATAATCATAAGGCATTGATCATTGAGCACACAAACCATTCTCCCCCTTTTTGTCATCTACAAAAAGACAACTGACAGTGGGGTTATTAGAAATGATATGAACATGTGAGACTTGAAGATATGATACCAATTCTTATGTCAAATTTTACTAATTGTTGGCCCAAAGATATGATACCAAATGTTGTTCAAATTGTTAGAAGATATGTGCAACATGAAGTGTTCAAGTTGATATCATGTATGAATTATATGCATGCTGAAAATGCCAAATATACAAGAGTGCACACCATGAGTTTAATATTCCAAATGCTAAAAATATGCACTAAGTGAATGCTAAGAATGTAAGATATGTAGCTATGCACATTGTGACTTTCATCCTTCAAATACAAAGTTTATGCTCAGAATTCGACCAAAGAGGGGAATGCATGAACATGCAAACACACAAGCACAACTATCATGCACGTAAATATTACTTATAGTAACTCCCCCTAATTGAGACACAGGTTAAGAAAAGAGCATGTGATTCCATTTCAAAATGTAAGACATGAAGCATAACTAAAGTAGTTTTGCATACATAACTAGAAGTACTACATAAACTATGAATGTAACCAAATTCATAGTATACATTCATCACAAAGATACCCATATGTGAAATGTGATGCATGAACAATGAACTTTAAAATATATGGATATTTAGATTTTCTAAAGAACACTAGAAGGTAATCTCCTCTCTGCACTTTCACTTTAGATTCTCGACTTTCGGTAGCTTCGCACAACCCATTTTTGTTTCTTTTAATGGACTTCACCGTTCGGCGTGAGTTTTCTCATATGTCTCAATAGGGATTCCCGGATACTTGGATTCGTCACGTATGCGGATTTTTGCTTCACCGTTCGGCGCGAGTTTCCTCATTTGTCTCAATGGGGATTCCCGACTACTTGGTTTGACATTCCACTTATTGAATTTTGCAGGGTAGGTAACTTTTTCCTCACTATTACTCTTTAATGTCCATGTAGAGATTCAAGTTCCCTTTAAAGTGTTGGAAGGAATTTCTCAAATCCTTATCAGTGAAAGTTATTAAATTCATTTTGTACAAAAGTGTGGGGATAACAATTTTATTTTGTATATATAAAATGAATTTGACAAGACACGGCTATGACTCCCCCTAAATGTATGCATGGTCGGAAATGAATCCTCCCCCTTAGTGTATGACATATTTCACATATGAATTAAATCACTGCATTATTATTTAGGAAGGAGGTAAGGCCTTAGAAAAGTCAGGAAGTGGTTTCATAAACTATATACATACGCGCATGCAAGAATTCACGGAAATATTCATGCAAGAACTCATGAATCATGATATGCAATGAGACTCATATTCACAATGCATGCAGAATATGTGAATGATATGCTTGGATGCCAATGTAATCTCTTTATACGGATTTTTATTTTTATTTTTTTGAGCATTCTAGAACATTCACGAAAGCATGAGACTAGTAAATGCATGAGATGAATTTTCAAGTAATCTTAAACTGAACCATGAGTATTCATTTTAGATTTCATCACGAAGAGCCATATTCTTTAGAACCCAATAGTTCAATCATGATCATTCAAAAACAGTATTACATGAGATATGAGCCAAGGTCAACATTCAATACCAATTGTTGCATTAGTGATCAAGTAATTCCATAGTTCAGAAATTTTACCTTTTTGAAACAAGAAAATTTTTCAGATTCAATTTGAAAGCAATGCAAATCAAAGGAAAATTGATTTCATTCAAAATACATGATTCCTCATAAGCCAAACAATTTAATTTCTGAATTTTTGTACAAGGCGGAGGTCTTAATCCAAGAATCTAACTCACGCATAGTGTTAGCTTCCTGACAGACTTAATCTATCATTTCACATAACACCATTTGATATATCAAACATTCAATTAATGAGAGCATGAATGACTTGTAAAGAACTTGCAATTAAAGCAAAACAAAGTAGCATAAGGATAACATCAACATCACCAAGTTTGACAATAAAAGAAGTAAAGTTAGGGTTTTACCAAATGAGTGTGTCTTGTTCTATTTTATTGGAACCCCTTTCATTCTTTATTTATCTCAAGGCACACCTCTATCAAAATCAACTCATTTGATAGATTTTGGCACCCAAGCTTTCTTGGGTCCCTGGAGGTTAGTGACATTTCTTCTAAAAGCTTTCTTTGACATTTTCATTACTGCCATATCATCATTCTTCATAATCCTGCAATCCTCAATAACATGTCCACGGTTTTCATAATAAAAGCATTGAGGGGTGGCAACTCTAGCAAAAGACTTTCTTTTTTTAGCAAAAGAATTTTTAAATACATTCCATCTTCTATTTTTAAAAGATCTAGATTTAACAAAATTAAACCTACCATTCATTCTAGAAGTATGGAAATTGTCAATTTTTAAAAACCAACAGTTTTTCATTACATGACCGTACTTCCCACAATGAAAACAACAAGGAGATTTGGGTCTACGGAATGATTTCTCATTGTTTGCATGAGTGTTTGTAAATAAATTTTTCTTATGGGATGTAAACCTTTGAGCATAAGAAACATGTTCATTTCTGAATTTTCTTTGAAAGTTAAACTTAGCATTCATGGCACGACAATCATCATTTTGTTTGACAAAACAATTATCCATCACATGGTCAAGTTTATGATAATAGAAGAATGAAACATTTCTTTTACTCTTGAGAGCATATTATTCTTTGCATGCATTTTCATCATCCATTTTCATGACAACACAAGCATTTCATTTCATGGCCAAACATATCACATTAGAAGCATTCAACATTCGATTTCATTTTTTGAGATCTATTTGATATGGAGGGCTTAGTGTTGACATTTTTCTTTTTTGTAAAACTGTTTTCAGAAATTTTCTTTTGAGCATTTGGAGGAGGTGCTTTTGAAGTACTTGGAATGTCGAATGCTTGAACAAAAGAGATTTTTAATTTATTTTTAAAATATTTTTTATTGACCGGGGTGTATCAAAGACCTTCCTTTTAAAAATTCACTTTAACACCCAACACCTTATCCAAATTTTTTTCCCCTTCACAAATCTAGACAAATCATCTTTTAACATTTTCACCTCTTCTTCTAGATCAGAAATATGTAATTCAGTATTTGTGATTTCTTCTTCGCATGCAGACACTTTATCACTTAACATGTAATTCACTAATTTGAAGTTTTCATTTTCTTCCATGACTTTCTTATTTTTATCAATTATAGCATGCAGTTTTTCAGTTAATTTTTCAATAACTATCTTAGTTTCAGCAACCTTTGAGATCTTAGCAAGCAACTGTTCATTATCATGCTTCAACAATGAGTTTTCTTTTTCAAACTTATCAAAATCTTTCAATCTACCTTCAAGCAAGGAATTTTGGATTAGCATGGCACCATTTTTCTTTTTAAGTTCTTCATTTTCAGTCATGATGCTTTTGCTATCTAATTCAGTGTCAAGAAATTTTTCAAACAACTTATCATCATCAGATAAAGAAGCTAGCTTGTTCTTAAGATATTCTTCATTTTTCTCAAGAAAAGAGATTTTAGATAACAAAGTTTCATTTTGCTCACGCAAATCATGACAATAATTTTTAATTTTAAGAGATGTATTGGATTTTCTAGTCATTTCAAGGTCTTCATTCATACAAGACACCTCATCTGAAAGTAATTCAACTTTAGATTCAAGATATTCATTTTGATCTTCTAGATTTTTAATTTGTGACTCCAAAGTTTTATAATTTTCACATGAAGAATTAGCATCCACATTCTCATCTGAAATAGAAGTAATTACAACATCTTCAATTTTCTTTGTCAATTTCTTGTTTTCAAATTTAACCTTTTTATATCTACCTAACAGTTCCTCATAAAGATCCATTAACTCTTCAAAGGAAATTTCCTCACCTTCGGATTCTACCTCCGAGCTTTCTTCGCTTTCTTCATCATTGGCCATTAAGCTTGAGCCGACTTGCGAAGTCTTTTCATTGGCTGCATACTTTGCCAGTTGATCCCATAAATCTCTGGCTGACCTATAAGAGGAAATTCGGGAAAGAACATGAGGCTCTATGCTATTCCTTATAACACTCAAAGCTCGAAGATTGATTTCATTTTTCTTCACATGCTTGTCATTCCATTTAGCTTCATTTGATGGAAGTTTATGTGGACCGTTACATATAACTTCCCAGATTTCACTCTCATTAAAACCAAGATAAGCACACATGCTATTTCTTGAAGAAATATAGTTATTACCATTATAACGAGAGGGAAGAGTAAAGCTAGACATGTTGCTAAATGAAACTTGCCAACAGGGATCACTCTAAAGGTCGTTAGACCCAAGAAAATAGAGCCGTGGCTCTGATACCAAATGTTGGTCCTGGGGTACGCGAGCAGACAAGAAGGGGGGTTGAATTGTCCCCCACGTGATATGGCAAATTAAAAGCTTACATAGCGGAATTAATAAGTTTAACGAGATTGATAGAAATGAATTAAGCAAGGGTAAACAAGTTCTATCAATCTCGCCGCACTCACTCGAACATTCAAGCAATTTAAACAATCAAGCACATATCCACAAAGATTACCATAGAACACGAGGATTTTTAAGGTGGTTCGGGACCACGACGGGCTCCCTACGTCCACCCCTTACCAAACCGGTAAGACTTTACCCGGGGATGAATCCCCAACATGGAGACAACGCTCCAAAACATACACGGGGATAAATCCCTACGAGGAGAACTCTCCTCACGTTGTAGACACAGCAACATGGGGACGAACCCTAAACGCTCTGGATCGTAAGTCCAGCAGCACACACACACAAGCAGCAACAACCGCAGCACCGTAAACACAACAGTACGCAGATGGTCCACACACACAAATATCTCTAGTTCAGAAATAAACACAATATTCAATCATGCTCAGATCGAAATAAAACCCATGACAAACATCACAAATAGACAGGAATAAGATGTAGAAGTTGTTCCTGTTTTGCTACCCAAAGCCAATGGATGTTGATGCTTGACTCTCGGATCGGATGATGGCGATTCTTGCGTCCTCTTGTTCCTCTTGTCGATCGGCTCCTTTTCTTCTTCTTCCTAGAACTCGAGAAACTCCTTGGAGTAGATGAAATCCACCTTCCAAGTCCTCCTTTTCTCCTCCTTGGCCTTCTTCTCCTACAAGATAGAAAATAAGCACATTAGAGTATTTCACTTATCAAATTCGGAGTTCACACATATGCATATAGAGAAGAAATCAAATGACCATTATAGCCCATCTAGAACCCTCCAAAAGAGCCCCGATATGTCTACCATGAACCCAAGGGCAAAGGGGTAAAAGTTAAGCACAAATGGATAGGGTTTAATGGGTTTTCGGATCCACATTTTTTATTTTTTGCCGCATTCGGTCGACCAATAGAAAGGGGTCGGTCGATCGAAAATTTACAGGCTGTAGATGAAGAGCTTTGCCTAGTTCGGTCGATCGAACTGCCCAGTTCGGTCGACTGAACTCTGTTGCACTTTTCTTCTATCCAGCACTGGCTTAAGTGGTCGACCGAACCCTGTACATTCGTCGACCGAAAACCTGCAAAATAGATAAAAATGAAGTTAAAACCATAGGTTTTCATATGCATTGATCCCACTATATGTTTGATCAAGGTCGAGGTGTTAAGGGAGCCTATAAAGCAATGCAAAACACATATCAACACCATTCTATCAAGATTCACATGAATTGATCAAAACACAAGCTCACTAGCTCAAGAGTTCTATGAACACCATCCATGAATCATATCAAATGTGTATATGCTTGGTTATCAAATCCACACTTCATTATCAAGAGTTTAGCTCAGTGAAAATAGGAAAGGGTTAGTTGATAAATCAAACAACCAAGGATTCCTTGGTGATTAAGCAATGTGAAAACACATATCAACCTCTTTCCACCAAGATTCACATGAAGAGATTAGAACATTAACTCAAGGGTGCTATGAAAAACATGCATGAACATACATGAACATATGAAGTAAGTATATTGTTAGCTCATCAAATTTTATTTGAGAATCTCAACCAATACTTACCATCATGGCTTTCAGAAGGAATATGCATGGAATTGCATTCAAACCTATACAATAGACTCATGAAAACTCATTTCACCATGGCCATTCTTATCAAATTCCACATACCAAGTCAGAGTTCAAATCATCATGAATCTTTGCAATAAGACCATAAACACTCCAACTTACTCCAAGACATGCAAGAGGATCCTGAACATATGATTATCCTCAAGAGATTCATATGGAAAATGCATGAAGCACATTCCAGCAATCTTACCTCGAAACTTATGTGAAATTCTTAAACACATTTTGATCCTTAGAAACCACAAAAGATATGCATGTAAGCTCAAGAAAAAACAAGTTTTCCTCAACCATAGATTAAGAGCAATTAGCCAAGCATTTGATTCATGTAAGAATACCATTCAAATCACATTCATCAAGTTTCAAGAATATAGATTGAGCATATTTCAAGCCCAAAAACCTTATGAGGAAAAGGCATGAAAATACCCAATCAATACTTTGAAAACCCATTGATGAAATTCATTAGTCAAGATACAAACATGTTGCTCAATGAAACACACACAAGCACAATCGTTTTGTTGTCATTAAAACCAAATACCAAAAACAACTAGGGGAATGCAACTTGTGGAAATTCAGATTTCTTACTCCTTTCATTAATATCAATTTTAGGCCCGAGGGCCCCTTCTCCTGACGTTTAATCAAAGGTTTTGTCCCCACCGGGGAGATATAATTAATGTTGTGACCTTTATGGCACGACAGGTTTTAGTCCCGACCCGATACCCACAATCATCTGGTTAGTCAAATGGAGCGCACCAGTGGTTCTAGACTGCCTTGGTCTTCAGAACCCGAATAAACTATCACTTTGGTGACTGGCACGCCCACGCACTTAATAAATCGAATATACCAAGAACGAAAAGAAGATAAAAAGATAAAAAAGATGAATGAATGATGAACCTATAGTGCGTCCAATAACTGCCCACCGGAAGCAAGGCCGGATGCATCAACTGAACCTCACCGGTCGGTCGACTAAAAACGGTAGAAAACCCTCCGGACCTGACCTAGGGGTCCGATTCCATTCCCCAATCACCCCCGAGTGATGGGGAAATCATGGAGAACCCATTTTCCGTCCTCTGGACCACCAAGAGGCGCCATTCAAACCCCAAAAATATGATCAAAATGAAGAATCCGCCACTCACCCCAAAATCATGCTTTTTAACCCCCGGCGTGAAATAAACCACTCTCGGCTCACCTTGGCCTATAAAATCATGGGAAAATAAACTATAGGGGCCAGGGATCCATCACCCTACCTCCACCGAAGATTTCCCGCGTTGAGGATGTTGATTCCTCGTGAAAACGCTTCATGCATCGCCGCCAGGTTCCGAAATCCGTGAACGAGCTCTGCCGCGCCACCTTCCCGCTCCTCACTCCATCCTCGGCCGCTCGCCGCCCGCGTCGCCTTCGCCTCACCCTCGCCATCCTCCATCGGCCATCGGAGAAGAGAGGGGGAGAAAGAGAGAATGAGAGAAGAGAGAGAGAGAGAATGAGAGAAATGGGGAGAGAAGGGGTGGGTTGGTTTAAATAGAAAATGATTTGGCATTTAAAAATCTAAAAAATCAGAGAAATAGGGAAAAATCATCCCCACGATCCTCGAAAATGCACAACGCGCCTGCAATGTCCCGGAGCACGAAAACACATCGATTCACCCTACATAGGGGTCCGAAGGCTCGATAGCCAAAATTCTGATTTAATCACAAAACACGATCTGGGACCCACGGAAACGCTCTGAAACCCACGGATTTTGATCCAAAAAATATGGGGCGTTGCATATAGGCTGGCTCAGGTTGACCTACATCTGGCTAGGTTGACCTATATCTGGCCCAGGTCGACCTATACGGGCTCGAATGGCGTTGTGCACCTCGTAAATGACCCCAACACCCCCATTACCCCAGGTCTGTCATTCTGGGTGTCTGTGTACGCTATAAAAAAATAAATGATAAAATTGTAAATAATAATAACAATACAAAATGATAATAATAGTATCAAAATACCTTTTGCATTTCTGTGTATGCTTTAATAGAGTTTTCAGGCCATAGGGCCCTTTCTCCTAGCAATTAATCAAGGGTTTTCTCCCCTTCGGAGAGATGTAATTAACATCGTGGCCTTGATGGCACGGTGGGTTCCAGTCCCGACATGCTATCCACCATCGTCTGATCAGTCAGACAGCGCGCACTAGTGACTCCAAGCCATCTCGGTCTTTGGAGTCCGAATAAACTATCACCTCGTGACTAGCATGTCTATGCACCAAATAAACTAGAATAAAATAAATGAATAAAATAAATAAATAAATAAATAAAATAAGCTCCCACAAGTCTGGAATGCCCAGTGGGACTGAGACTTCCCTTCATCTCTTTGCCAAGATTAAGGGCCCTATGGCTTTTCAATAAACGATGATTGCCTATTTTAATAATGTGCAGGTGTTGTTCTGGCAGTTTTCATGTCTGGAATTTAACTCGGGCTCAGTGTCGTCCGAGGGCATGCTGCTCCTAGGTACCTGGTCATCCCAATCAAATTCAAAGACTTTTCTCCCAGTGGCTGGCCTCCCTAGCCTTTTGGGGGTGACCTTCATAAATATGCTGAAACACTGAAGCGACAAAGCCTGCAATGAATGCTATTATCAAGGCCGCGTCCGCTAAAGTAAGAATTGCAATTGCCAGAAGTCTCAGACAATTGGCTATCACGCCTACCATGCCAGCTCCAGTACTAGTTCAATCAACCAAAGATTGGCTTCTTGCTAAGGGGAAGATTTTCA
Source organism: Amorphophallus konjac (assembly GCA_022559845.1). Classification (NCBI taxonomy): domain Eukaryota; kingdom Viridiplantae; phylum Streptophyta; class Magnoliopsida; order Alismatales; family Araceae; genus Amorphophallus; species Amorphophallus konjac. Next base: position 324,722,639 of record CM040121.1, read on the forward strand.
AAGAAAAAAATTGATGTCATCCCTAAAGGATGACTATATGCCACCGACAAATCTGTGCTGATTAGAAATGTCAAAATCTACCTGAAGGGCTGAGAGGCTGAAGTCATACCGGGCTATGGTGTATCATCGGTTCCAATACCCAACTCATTTCAACTGTTGATCGGAATAGAAAAGAGCATATTAAGACACAATTTAGCTCTTAAGCCAGCTGAATTCAAGCGAGTCTGGGTGTCTGGGAGGACCTGGGAGCCCCAAGAGCTCAATACAAATTCAACCCAACTAATGAGAATAAAAGTAAAGAAAAGTCGTATGGTCTGCCATTCCCGGTGGTCCCTTCGCCGATGTTTAAAGCAGGAGTACGACAAAGAAAATGCCCTTTGCAACTCCGGATGTTACAACAAGAACAACTCATCCAGGGTGCCTAGCTCATATGCCCCTGCAAAGAGAAGGGTGTTGTCCCCGCCCTCCCTCCTCTTCACAAGCACAAAGGGGGAAAAACTGGACTGGGCGCAATCATTTCTGTGGCCTCGAAGATGCTACTCCGGGGCAGCCAAGGCTCTTGGGAGTCATGGAAGCTACTAAAAAAAACAAGGGAAAGAAGAAAGAAGGAAAATCAACCCAAAAAATAATAATCAAACTCCAACTGGTAGTGGGGCAGATAATGAAGAAGTCGGTGGTTATGGGTCTTCACCCCAGAAAGAAATGAGTCTGGAAGTTTCAGTCTTTGAGAGACTAACCTTTCTTCATGAGACACTAAGAAGAACGACAAGAGGGAACAATATCTGCATATATACATGTCACATGGAAGAGTTGACCGACCGACATGGGGCTCTGCCCACTGAACCTGAGGAACTATCCCAATTCGCTCAAAGATTGGGTCCTCTCATCAGCAAAAAATAAAAAAATTAAAATTAAAAAATGGCGAATGAGGCCGTGATGGCCTATCGGGGGAACAATCACTCCCCTCATGTCCTGGTCCTTGGTGAATGAAAACTACCATTGTGGGTTGGTGTAGTGGAGCGAACCACTCATCCCCTCTCTGAGGGGGTAAGCGCTCTCCTGCACACCCACCTTGGTCTGTTTATAATAAAAAAAAGGAGAAAAGAAGAAAAAATAAACAAACAAACAAAATAAAAAAAGGAGAAGAAGCAATCTCCCAGTCAGTCATGACAGCTAAAGATGGCGGTGAGATGCCGACTATTCCGCCGAAATAAATCTCATGCGAAGTACAAAGTAGTATATTCAGAACTTCTACACAAGACTCTGCTTTGCCAACATTGTTGTAAAGGTACCGGCGAATAATTGAGATGCCCCATATAGGCACCAGAATAAAAAAAGACAGAACCATCTATATCTAAGTAGGTAAGACCCTCGCCCAAAACATCACGAAGCGATGCCGATCCACATGGAGCTTCATCGCAACCAGATGTGTCCCAACTAGCACATGGTTATAATGGGGGCATCTTGCACCGCCCAACCCCACCAATTACAAAAATTTGGGGCATTCCCCACCAAAGGCTACAACCTGTAGTCTCACCATAGCCTCCAGTCCCATAGGTGCATTAACCGCCTGAAGACGAGGTAGAAGCCAGCATTGAACGAGCTTATGGGGCCTATATTCCATCGCCTGCAAAAAAACAAGAGGGCTGTCAGTCAATGCCCAGACAAGTCAGAATAAAGGTCAGTACTATGCTCAATTCTAGATGACTTGCCTAGGCTTCTGCTACTGGCCGTAACTCTTACTTGAAGCATAGCAAGCCCCCATATGATCTTAAGAAGACCCAATAAAAGAAGGAACAAGAAAGAAGCAAAACAAAAAAAGACTGATTTCACTGCCAGTGCCTAAGGAAGCAAGCCCAGCAGCATCACGACTGCAAGCTATCATAAACGGGTTAGATGAATATGAACAAACCAAATTGCAGCCCTGTGTAGCTGAAATACTATGTCATACGGGGGCATTTTGAGCTCCTTGAATTCTGGCAGGGAGCTAAAGAAAAAATAATACAAGGCACAAAAGATGGTTTGTTCTGGGGGTAGACGCTAATAAACAAAAAAAACAAAAGAAGGAAAAGCCAGAAGATGAAAGAGGAGTTACGGCTATGCATTTCGACTCGATGTCGACGTTGCCCCAGTTGATAGATTCTGAAGAAAAAAAGAAGAAATATGATTTGCAGCAGTAGAGGCAGACCAAGCTGAAATTCCAACTTTCAACAATGTCATTTGGTCTGGAAGGAAATGGGGGCATCCTCCACGAACCGGCAATAACAACATACTCAGGGGTGAAAGCCATACTAAACTTCTGGGACTGAAGTTAGGGGTGTACAGATCCCACCTCCACTCAGCACACAGTGAAGGAGAGTAGCAAAAGCATCCGCTCATTCGCTGAATTTCTATAAGCAAAGAGTCAGATGAGTAGACATAATAAGCCCGAACAGTATAAGAGAAGCAGAAGAATAAGTCGCCTTGTGAATTAACTCCAGTGGTACAGAATGATGTCAAGCGGGTCACAACCAAAGAAACGAATATGGCCAATGCCATGACCGGCAACAGAATGATGAGGCTATTGAAGAAAATCTCCGAGAGATACTCTCTTCGAATGAAAAGACCCAACAAGATGCAACTGCAGCCTTCCAAACCCCAACACATTATGGAGGATGCTTTATAGCAATGCAGTCAGGGACAGCCATAACTCTCTCTGAAGAAGATATGCTCCTACCCTCCACAACCCATAACAAGTCACTCCACATGAGAGGGGGCAATTGAATGATCAACCGTTGAGAAGGATTTTAATTTGTTTCGGGGCACCTAGCAGCATACTCCCTTCCCGGAGTCATCAGAAAGACTGTTTGAATATACACCTGACGAGGACCAAGGGTATAAAGACAGCCAATTGCAATCAAAATCTGAAGTGCCTTCAAGTATGGCAGAATTCCACCCCTCGCTTGGGGATTTCACCACCAGGGGCGTAGAAGAACAGAAGAAATTAACTGAATTACACTCACTTGGGGTGTTTGAATGTCACCCCCTTGAAGCATGCCTATATATGAAAAGGGGACAAAGGACAGTTTGCCAAGGAGGCTGAAGATAAAGAAAAGAAGATGGTGGGGTCTAATGACTGGTTCTCCTTGCCGCTACCCAGTCAAATGACTCATCATGAAGAAGTAAAACTGCCTAAAGCAAAAGATGCACTATGAACAGTTCCTCTACTTATCCACTCCGACTTGGGGCTGCGTGAAGCCGAAAGTTTACTTGGGCACACCAAAGTCCCACCAGGAATCACAAGACCCATCATGGACACTAACTATCGGGCTGTTGAACTACTGAAGATTTTTAAAGTTCCTCACTCAGAGGACCTATCTAATATATTCTATGCAATAGAAGAACAACGGTTAAAAGGGAACTACAACTCCCGCTTCCCAAAAAAGAAATATATGATCTGGTCATTTTGACCATGGGATCCCCCTTGATGAAGCTCGCAAGGCGGTCAAACCAGCAAAGAAGCAGCAAACCCCTCTCTCCCTGCCTAGGAGCCCCCCCTCCCCAAAACAAAAGGAAGAAGAAATGATGAATGACAAATAAATGAAATGAATAGACAAAATGCTCCTAAAGTCGGTACATCCACCAAATATGGACGAGGACCTGCTACAGATTGCTCAATACCCAAGCTTGAGTTTCTCTCTAAAAAAAGAAAGAGAAAGAAGAAGAAAAAAAAGAGAAGAAGAAGGAAAAAAAATTATGAGGTAGACATGATTTCTGCCTCCACCTCCACAGGCAAAGACTCCCTAGAAGCACTACATGATGAATATCTAAGAGGACAGGAAATGAATGTGCCGTCTTCAGAGTTAGGAAAGGCCTCGCAGATGCAACCATCATTACAAGAGGCCAAGAAGATGGCTCTCGGTACAAGCGCTGGGAGCCTATTCTTGCAAGAGCTGCAACTTTTCGGGCCATCTCCCGCATAAATTAATGACAAAAAAAGGGTAGCCGCTGATTCTATACATAGATGTTGCTGGATATCCCCTGGGGGCAATGCTAACTCAAAATAATGATGAAGGAAAAGAATAGGTTCTCTACTATCGTGGCCAAGACTAATGAGAATAGAAGGGAGGCGCATTCCAATCATCAGGCTGAGATGGACAGGCGTCCTCTGACCCCAAATAACGAGGCCTAGCACATCTCAGGCTCGATCAATGGGGCCTGCATGAATAAGGAAGCAGATTGCCCTCAGTACGGAGAGTCAGATCCCCTGGTTATGCGGCTCGCGGAGCAGTTCTCTCCCCCATTCAAATTCATTAACAGTTCCACCGGACAAAGCACCCGCATTGCAGACAAATTTGTACCAGGGAGCCCAGCAAGCTGGAAGAAGAACCTGACGAAGAATAAAATGAAGTTATGATGAACGAGAAAGCTCAAAGGTCCGACAGAAGAAGACCGTCGGCGTAGTGGTCCAAATAACAGCAACTGCCCAACAAAAAAATGAAAATAAAAAAATTAAAATGATGATGAGTAATAATAAAAAATGAAAATGAATAAAAATAGATAATGAAAATAAAAAAATAAGAACAAATGAAATGAATGAAAATAATTACAAAAAAATGAAAATGGATAAAAATGAAATGAAATGAAAAATGAGAATAAATGAAAATGAATGAAAATAATGAAAGAAAATGAAAATGAATAATAAAAAATGAGATGAATGAAAAATGAGTAATAAAAAGATGAAATGAATGAAAATGAATAATGAAAAGAAAAAATGAAGATGAATGAAAATGAATAATAAAAAAGGATGAATGAAAATGAATAACAAAATAATAATAATAAATAAATGAAAATGAATGAATAATGAAAGAAAAAAGAGAAGAAAAAATAATGAAAAGGAATGAAAAGAAATAATGAAAGAAAATGAATAAAAATGAATGAAAATGACGACGAACGATGACAAAAAAAAGAGAAAAAAAGAAGAAAATGATGAAAACAAATGAAAATGAAAATGAACAAGAAAAGAAGAAAAGACCACCATTGGCAAGTATCGACCCTCGGTCCCACCAGTAAACATTTATTCTGCCCTTGGCCCAAACCATATGATTTGCCAAGTAGGTTGACCTCGACATTCCGTCGAGTCAACATTTATTCAGCCCTTGGCCCAAACCTTCTATCTGAGTCAAGTAGGTTGGCCTCGACATTCCGTCAAGTTAACATCTATTCTGCCGTTGGCCTAGACCCCATGTCTTTGCCAAGTAGGTTGACCTCAACATTACGCAAGTCAACATTTATTCTGCCCTTGGCCTAGACCTCCCGCCTTTGCCAAGTAGGTTGACCTCAACATTCCGTCGAGTCAACATTAATTCTGCCCTTGGCCCAGACCTTCCGTCTGAGTCAAGTAGGTTGACCTCGGCATTTCATCGAGTCAACATATATTCTGCCCTTGGCCCAGACCATCCATGTGAGTCAAGTAGGTTGACCTCGACATTCCATCGAGTCAACATCTATTCTGCCCTTGGCCTAGACCTCACGTCTTTCCCAAGTAAGTTGACCTCGACATTCCGTCGAGTCAACATCTATTCTGCCCTTGGCCTAGACCTTCTATCTTTGCCAAGTAGGATGGCCACGACATTTCGTCGAGTCAATCTGCCCTAAGCCTAGACCTCCCATCTTTGCCAAGATTGGTTGACCTCGACATTCCATCGAGTTAACATCTATTCTGCCCTTGTCCTAGACCTCCCGTCTTTGCCAAGTAGGTTGCCCTCGACTTTCTGTCGAGTCAACATCTATTCTGCCCTTGACCCAGACCTTCTGTCTGAGTCAAGCTGGTTGACCTTGACATTCCGTCGAGTCAACATCTATTCTGTCCTTGGCCTAGACCTTACATCTTTGCCAAGTAGGTTGACCTCGACATTCTGTTGAGTCAACACTTATTCTGCCCTTGGCCCAGACCTCCTGTCATGCCCCGAGCTTTTAATACAGCGGAAGATAATCTCGGGAAACGTGAACAGCCGGCATGGTAAGTCTCTTGTAAGAAAGAATAATCAGAGCGCAAGACAATCACACACATAAGATGCAATTGCACATCAATTTAATCAACTTTCACTTCCATTAATACTGATAAAAATCCAAGTACATAGACTATTCCAACTCACTTAAATCTATTTGACTCAATAAAAAGAAATTTACATGAACTCGATCTAGACATCATTAACTTCCTAAGTCTTCACTCTTAATTTTATGAGACTCTCATTCGCTCTCAGACCCATCACTTGAATAACTCGAATCCGAATCCGAATCACTTGCATCTCCTGAAAAGATTGGAAAGTAGGTAATGAGCATACTTGCCCAGTAGGTATCTTCGCATCAACATGAAGGTAATATTAAAGTGATTAGCATTTTAGCTCTAAAGAATAAGGTAAAATCATGCGAACGCGATAAATCATGTAAATAAACCAAAGTAACAAGACATGATCAAGTTAAGATATGATTGAGCAAGCATAATCAAGCAAGAATGTAATTATGGCCTTTCATCAACAAGAATGTAATGAGAATGTACTAGAACGTCATGTAACAAGCAAGGAAGTACTTTTTCGCTTAATAGCAAGTACTTCGTGAATTTCTGTTGATAATTCACTTCATGAGCCGTGGATATTTCACTTATTTATAAATAAAGTACTCACAGCGTAATGCGATGCCAGTAGCATCATACCATATGGTTTATAATAGTATGTTTCCGACAATCAGCCGAGGGGACTAGCATAGAGCCCTTGAACACAATCAGTGCTCGAACTGTATCTTCAAGTATAAATCAAGCTACTTCCACGTATATAGTAATAAAGTTGGCCACGCATGTAATAAGTTCAACGAATGTTCAAGACTTAGCGTCAATAAGAATGCACCAAATATATATTCATGAGTTCAAGAAATGCATTAATAACTAAGTTATGCCTTGGAGAAAATTCGACATCATAACGGTACGTTCTTTATCTTTCATAATTTATCTTAGATATGTTTGAATAAGGTTACAAGTCCTAGACTATCATTAGTCAATCTAGGATTATAGGAATATTAACCTTTGGGTCAAACCTCGGGTCAACAGTACTCAAAAAATTTAGCGGTCAAAAATTGGGTCGCTATGTTGATATGGCAGTCTAATATTGGGCCGCTAGAGTGGGCTGAATCCAGAAAGAAATCGGTTTGGACTCAGAGAACTTGGCGGTCAGATACTGGACCGTTAATGGGATGTAGCGGTCGAGTATTGAAACGTTAATGGATAGAATTTCAAAAAACATCGGTAGTACTTTCTAGACAATTGGGCTTTAATGGTACAACCAGCTCGGCATCCTAGTGGTAATCCCAGGCTCGCGGAGACTTACGGAGGTCTTGAAACAAGATTTCCTAGTACATTGGAAGGAATATCTAATGGAGAGTATCAAGTCCAAGATTATGTTCTTAATGTGCAAAGTGTAACTAATGGTCATATACCGGGATATATGCCATGAACTTACAGAAATTGACTCTGAGATAAGAAGAGAATATGTACTGTGATAAACCAACGTTCAATCTCGTTAATGTAGCGTTTAAACCATGATTTAATACAAGATTATATGATTTTTGGGCATGAAATTATCATATGCTTAAAAATAATCCCAAGCACCATAAAGAACATTAACTCACGATTACGAATCAGTAAATAAAAACTCAGAGTAGTAAATAACATTAAGACAGGTTAGAACATAGTTAACTAGGCTTATTTATAAGCTAAATGGACTGCTCTTGATTCTGTCTCGGGTTGACAGAAATCGGAACATTGGCGGTCTATTGTAGAGCCGTTACCACAAGTTGGCGGTTTATCGTAAGGCCACCTGAGAGACTTTAACGGTCTATTTCTGGTCCGCCAGAGGTTTTATAAAAATTGTGTTTCAAGGTGACTAGCGGTTTATCGTAGGGCCGCTGCACAAGGTTGGCGGTCGAAGATTAGGCCGCTAGAGCACGTCTGACAGTAAATTAAATAAGAAGAAACTAATGTTTAAAACGCATCATGTCTGGAAATCAACATGTATAAACTTCCCTATCATGATAGAACGAAGGTTAGGCTAATAATATGCAGGAGATTTCTATGAATTAACGAGAGAGTTTCAATTAATTAAGGCTAAGAATATGTATGGATGTATACTAGATGCATAAAACATGAAATTCTTGATGCATAGATCATGAAATCTAGTAAAACAAGAGTGCTTTTATCCCTAGAATGATATTTTAGCCATTCATGAGATGACCTACCTTTGTCCTTGACATTTAATTTCAAATTTAAGGTTGGATGCTACCCCTAGTTCCTTGCACTTCTTGTGACAAATCAGCAACTTCACATTGCCCTAACTCCTTACTCTCTTGACCTATGGACATGAAATTTGGAGGGTACGAAGAAGATACTAAGGGGAACAAAAAGTTCTAAAGGATCAGGTTCTAAATACCTCAATTTGGTTCCCTAGATCCTTGATCTTCACCGGACTTTCGCACAGTTTCCTGGGTCGCTAATGTGAAACTAGCAACTTTGCATGCTTCTAACTTCTTGTGTGCATGATCTCCTAGCACGAAATTTTGAGGGATGTTAGTCCTATGTATTAGGAATAAAAACTTCTAAAGAACTTATCCAAAATAATACCTCCTTATCTTGATTCTATGCGAGCCAAAGTAAGGGTCGGACAGGCCAAATCTGGGTTCTATTTATAGGGTTTTGCTAGGGTTTCATGGATTAGATCAATTCTAGAGTCCTTGTTTACTATTAGCCCGACTTCTAAGAGTCCTTAAGATGTTTACTAGTCCTCCCATCTCGATCTCTAGGAGATAAAACATTAAAAATTCAATCTTTTTGCTCTTTCTTCAACTCACGGAACTGACAGAAAGTAGCGGTCTAGAACTGGACCGCCATATGTCCCCTATCGGTTTTACGATAGACCGCCATTATGTTTGGCAGCCAAATTTGAAATTCATTCAAACTCTATTTTCATTTTATCCACTTAATTATCTAAATAGGGAGTATTTATCCCTTATATTCCGTGAATAAACTAATTAACCTTCTAGAATATGGGCCAAACTTCATGGGCTTGGTCCTTAAGTTTTTTGGGCTTTATTTAAATAGGCTAGGTAAATTGGTTATCATACTTGGGCTTTAGAAATGATTTATTTAACCTAGAAATTTATTTATTAATTCATTTTGGTACTTAAAAATTCTTATAAATTCTTATAAAATTCTTAAATACTTCAGAAATATTTTATAAAATTTACGGAGCATTACACCTTCCGTCTGAGTCAAGTTAGTTGACTTCGACATTCCGTCGAGTCAACATTTACTCTGCCCTTGGCCTAGACCTCACATCTTTGCCAAGTAGGTTGACCTCGACATTCCGTCGGGTCAAGATTTCTTCTGCCCTTGGCCTAGACCTCCCGTCTTTGCCAAGTAGGTTGACCTCGACATTCCATCGAGTCAACACTTTTTATGCCCTTGGCCCAGACCGTCCGTCTGAGTCAAGTTGGTTGACTTCGACATTCTGTCGAGTCAACATTTATTCTGCCCTTGGCCTAGACCTCACATCTTTGTCAAGTAGGTTGACTTTGACATTCCGTCTAGTCAACAAATATTCTGCCCTTGGTCTAGACCTCACGTCTTTGCCTAGTAGGTTGACCTCAATATTCCATCAGGTCAACATTTCTTCTGACCTTGGTCTAGACCTCCCGTCTTTGCCAAGCAGGTTGACCTCGACATTCCGTCGAGTCAACACTTATTCTGCCCTTTGCCCAGACCTTCCATCTGAGTCAAGTTGGTTGACTTTGACATTGCATCGAGTCAACATCTATTCTGCCCGTCACGTCCCGAGCGCGGAAGGAACCCGGTATGCGTGACGAGTTTATATCAATCATGTCAACAAGGAAATTCGACACTTAGGTAGAGTGCGTAAAAGACAAGATATAACCACTATCTTTATTCATTAATAACTCCAACTAACTTCATTACATAATTTCTCAAAAATAAAAGTACTTTTATGACATTCTAACTCAATAAAGAGAAAAATATAATAATCGACTCAGGAAAGTGTAAAAGACTCGATGTAGATATCTTGGACGGCTTCTACGCTCATCACTCTTGGTCATCCCCGTCCGAATGAGTCTCGCTATCAGAATTACCTAAAAAATAGGGGAAACCACTAGGTGAGCGAACGCTCGGTAGGGATTACATATCAAGAACAAGCTTGCTTTAAGTAAATTACAAGTTACATGTAATGCAAGTATAGCTAAGCATGAACGCATAATCATGTTGAGAAGGAATATCAAGAGGTGATAATAGGAACAAGCTAGTTTCAAGATGTCATGTAAAGTACCAAGAGATATCAAGCATGTAATTATCAAGTCATGTCATGAGAATTACCTATTTAATTTTAAGCAAGTAAATACCCATTCTGGGCCACGCAAGTCACATCATGTAAATATCAAGTCAAGTCAAACACGAGGTCGTGAAATGTCAAAATCAAGCAAGTCATGCACTCTAGTGCAATGCCACACCGTGGTCAATATAGCTCACATGGGCATAAGTACTTTCGGGTGCTCCTCCCAGGACCAGACTGGGGCCCATTAACGCCAAGCATTGAATCATGTAAATATTTAGACATCCACTATAGTTTATAGCCAATAGAATTCCAAAGGAATAAGCCATTGTAGGATAATAAGGTAGATTCACGGAATAGAGATTTCAAGGACAGAACTTTGAATAATGATGACATAGCGATAAATCTCATAAAACCAAGACATTCATAAAACTGGATAATTGACGTCCACTTAGACCGCCGTCAATTATAGAAATAGCATCCACTACGGTGGCCGCTAATTCTGTGAACAGTGTAGGCATGAAGAAATAGCATCACTTCAAGTGGTCGCTAATTAAATTGGCATCCACTGGCTGGTCGCCAATTCTAGACAGAGACAGACTCTCATAGAACACCAAAAATAGCGCTCTATGATGGCTAGGGTATCATGTTTCTTCAGAGTGACAAGACAAATAAGGTTCCAGGGTTTTGAGGGTACAACCTGCTCGGCTGCCTTGAGGGAATCTAAGGCTAGCGGAGATTTACGGAGGCCTTGGAGAAAGAAATTTCAGTCCGACGGAAGGAATATCCGACGGGGGGTCTTTCAATTTCCAAGGAATAGTGTGCAATCGTCAACCATCGTAAAACCAGGACTCTATCTTCGGACTAGAGATAAGAGTGCCAAAAGATCCGCGATATGGATCAAAAACCCGATAAAACATGTGAGAGCAGGAAATAGCGTCCATTCAAAAAGTCATTATTTACAGAACTAGCGCCTCTCCAGAGAGACGCCAGATCATTAATTTACAAAATTTTTATAATTATCAGAAGAATTAGCATCCTTGTGAGAGGGCGCCATATCTTTAATTAGCATCCAAGTTGTGGACGGTAATTCATGATTTTCACAATTATTGCAATTTTTTCACTAAGTAACAGGAATCTGCATCTCTGTAGAGACGTGCTATTTCAAGAATGAATGTATGTTCACATAGATGCCAAATCTTCTATGTATACATGTTTCAAGGCATCAGGCAGATACATTTTTGGTCACAAATCACTATTCATTTCTTTTAATTTAGCATGAACAGTAGCATATTGATGTGTACATGGAATTTCAGGAAACTAAAAGCATGGAAAGGTAGGGAAAAATATGAGGAGTCCAGAAACATGCTCATGCTGAATTAACAGAATCAGATTCCATAATTATTAATTTTTAAACATGCATTATTTATTAATTATACTAAACGAAATAGCGTCAGGAAGATGATCGCTCATTAATTGGCGCCCTTAGGACTGTCACCAATTCAAGGACCATTAATCAGCGACCACTGTTCTGGCCGCTATTTGTACATGAAACAGAATGGTTGGATTTCTACGTAAATTGCAAAAATAGTGATCATGAATCATGATATTGAGACAGTAATAGGGATTTATGCATGCAAGTCTATTTACTAATGTCTTGTGCTTCGATTCTTAAGATAACCTACCTATTGGTTTGATGACGATGACGAATGGAGACGGCAGCAACTACAGTTGTAGCAGCACAGGAACAGCAACGAAGGAAGGAGAAGCTCCTACCTTCACGTTCGCAGATGAGGGAAGAAGAAGGAAGAGGAAATCGGCCGCTTCAACAGCCGCAGCAGCAATAGGAAGAAGAAGAAGCAGAGTCTTCTTCTCGCATGGCCACAGGAGGAAGCAGAGGACGGCGATGCATGAATAGCAGCAGCAACAATAGGCTTCTGTTGATCGCAGGGGTCTTATTTATAAGGTTTTGAAGCTCTACGAATCCTACTGGGTACATGGTATCCTAATGGGATTTAAATTTCACGGGATAATCTTTTCTCCTTTCCTCATCGACAGCCGCTTTCCCTGTTGAATACAAACCCTAATCCCACTCCATGTAGGTATCAAACGTGATAGATATTGGAATGGCCCAAAGGCCCTATAGTAATAATATTTGTTTATGTATCCTTAGGCCCTCTTTACCAACCGTAAAACCCCCATCTTAAGGCCCACTTGGCTATTGGGTTGGGTTTAAACAAAAGGGTTTTATGTTTATATATATATCTATATACATAGCATGTAAGGCCCATTTGGCCCTTCAAAAGTTTTTAGCTGTTTGGCTTTTATTAAGTCTTGTTCTACGCCTTTATCTATTAATTGTTTATATTTATATGTATATTTTATTTGGGGTGCTACACCCTCCCCCACTTAAAAGAATTTGGTCCCCAAATTCAATTGCATATAAAATTGGAGGGTGCAGAATACTTACTATTGGAATAATTCGAAGAATCTCCTTCGCATAAACTCTTTTGTTTCCCATGTGGCTTCATGTTCGAAGTTTTTATTCCATTGAACCTTCACCATGAGAATAGTCTTGTTCCGTAGTACACGAACTTCACGGGTGAGAATCTTCAAAGGCTTTTGTTCATATGTGAGATCCTTTTGTAACATCAGGTTATCGTGTTCTATGACGTGGAACGGGTCATGAACGTACTTCTTGAGCATAGAGACATGAAATACGTTGTGGAGGTAAGATAATTGTGGTGGCAAGGTGATCTGTAACGCCCCGTGATCCGATTCCCAGATTTATGGGCATAATTTTTTTTTCTTCTTTATCAGATCCCGAAGCATTACTTTGTACGTATCGCGGAAGCACAATTATGTAACGTGAATTCACACGCATGAGAGAAAGAGAGAGAAACCATAATTACACGAGATGTAGTCGGCATTTCAACCATTCATAATTTTCATAAGAGAGTACATGTCCATTGTTCCAAAATAAACTTGAGTCCACATAGGCTCACCACCCCAAAATCATACATATAAGAGAGACATCCATCCATAGCATACCCAGACAAACTATGCACTAGCACTACTCCTCAGCTGCAGCCTCCACCTCAACCTCCAGCTCTATGTCTCCTGAAAAACGTGTGTCACAAAGGGGTGAGTGTAATGCTCAGTAAGTAGCCTAAACAAATCGGGGTTAACTCGCATCTATATAACCAATTGTATACATAATTCAGATGTTAATAATAGCATAATCCATTCATTACCATCTGCTGAAAATAACTCATATGAGGAAAATACACATTTTAACTAACATATAAGGTACCCATGCATGCACTAAAACCTTGGTGAATGAGCAGTTTTCATATTATCACCCTTTTTACATTTTCACATTTCCATATTTTCACATTTTCATAATTCTGTTATTCTTGGAAACAAACAGCTACTACAACACAGATGGCCCCACGCACACGAACGAACGAACGAACGAAAGAGTACTACGCAGACCCGAGAGCGAACTCCCACCTAGATTCTTGTGGCCCGGTGGCGATACGCATCACCAACATCACAAGGGCCACCCCACGATGGGACCGAAGACTGAATCAAAAGGATTTTAAACCACCTAGATTCTTGTGGCCCCGTGGCGATACGCATCGCTAACATCACAAGGGTCGCCCCACAATGGGACCAAAGACTGAATCATAGGAATTTTGACCAGGCCGTCCCACAAGGGACCGAAGTCCTTTCTCACAGAATGCTGATGATTCCATTCATAACATTCACCTCGTTTTCACATTCACATCCAAACTCATTTTACACATATTAGTATGATACTTTATCATAACAACCATGCTTCCAATGATTTAAGTGGTCTAAACATACTCAGTGCATGATCAGGTCACCGAAAAAGAAGGCAGGTTTATTTCTAGGTTACACATATGTAGAAAATAATTCATAACCACAAGTGTAGAATTTCTATAAGCATGAAATTTTTACAGTGGGTAACTAACTTAGTCTTCTACCATTTTCTAATTTTTCAGATTTTTCTGAACTAATATGACCTCTCAAAACTCTCTTTTCCCATGTTTTTGGAAATTGGGGACAAAGCCCCAGGGTGTCGACCTGTCCACAGGGAAGTGTCAACCTGTCAACCCTATACATGCATAGAAAATAAACCATAACTACAAGTACAGATTTTCTGTGAGCATGAAATTTTTACAATGGGTTACTCACTTAGCCCTCTACCTTCAATCCAAAACAAAGACAAAGAGGACCTTGTTGATCCTAATCCAGAACCTGCAGATACTAGAACTTTGTGTATTTCTGTGGACCCTCTTCCTGATGAGATCACTAACAATAGACTGGAGATAGCTAAACAGGCAGAAATTCAAAATGCTATAGTGGCTTTTACTGAGCGACCAGGGATCATTACTAGATCAATGAAGAGGATAGGGTCCACTGGACATATCCCGGATTTAAGGCATTCTCAATGAATATTATTATTTGTAATATTAGAGGTATTGGAAATGATGTTTCCGTAGGTAGAGTGAGATTCTTGATCAAGACTCATGGTATTGAATGTATTGTGTTGTTGGAACCTAAAATCAAATCCAACAGACTGCATAATATCTGCAAAAAAATAGGTATGGACTATGATGTTGCTAATTCTGATGGGCTGGCTCACATCTGGGTTTTTTGGAAGGACCCGTTGAACTTTTCAGTTACTAGCAGGGATGATCAACAGATTACTCTTACACATTCCAGTACAATTATTCTTGAATTTCAAGCAACTTTTGTCTATGCAAAGTGCACTATTTCTGAAAGGCAAACTTTATGGGCTTCTCTTCTCCATATCCATTCTTTGTATAATGGTCCCTGGATTGTAGCAGGTGATTTTAATTGCATTATTAATGAGGATGAAAAATTAGGTGGAAACCCTCCTACTCTTTCAGCTATGACAGATTTTAACAATTGCATTTCTGATTGTGCTTTATTTGATGGTGGATTCACTGGTTCAAAATTTACCTGGCATAATAACCAGTCTGGGGGCAGAGGCATTTGGGCTCGGCTGGATAGAGTTCTTTTAAATGCAGCCTGGCTTAATTTACTCCCTCTTTCTATTGAACACTTATCCAGAGAGGCTTCAGATCATGCTCCTTTACTTGTTAAATTGCTCTCCCAGGACAGACGATTCAGCAGATTTTGCTTTCAGAAAATGTGGATCATGCATGAGAAATTTCTTGAAGATGTTAAAGCCTGTTGGCACTCTAGTCCTGTTGCATCCTCCCCTATGGTCTGTTTACACCTTAAGCTTCATGCTATGAAAAAATGTTAAGGATTTGGAATAAACAAACTTTTGGCAATGTCCACTCAAATCTCTCTATGGCCGAAGATGATGTTCTCCTTGCTGAGCATAATTATGACTTGCAGCCTACTGATGCAAACTTTATCCTTCTTGAAGAAGCCAAAAGTCTACAATCTGATAGACTTATGCAGCAGGAATGTTTTTGGAGGCAACAATCTAGAGTAAAATGGCTACTTGAAGGGGATAGAAACACAAAGTTTTTCCATATGTCTACTACTGCAAAAAGATGAAAAAACAAAATTACACATTTAAGAACTACTGATGGGAATTTATCCTCTGATCATGAGGTCATGAAAAGAATAGCTATCTCTCACTTTCAGACTGCTTTTTCTACACAGGATCATTACACTGATAATAATTTTTTAAGCTGCATCCCTGCTTTAGTAAACCAAGAGGAAAATGATAGTCTGTGTGCAATGCCTACTGATTCAGAAATTCAAGAGACAGTTTTCAGTTTATCAGCTGACAGTGCCCCGGGGCCTGATGGTTTCTCTGGAGTTTTCTTTCAAAAGGTATGGAATACAATTGGTTCTCTTGTCATTAGTGCTGTGAAGGAAGCTTTCTCTTCCAGGAATCCTTTGCCTCGAAGTGTTACCTCCACCCTGATTGCTCTAATCCCAAAAAAGCATAATGCTGTGGACATTACTGATTTTAGGCCGATTAGCCTTTGCAACTTCTTCTACAAGATTATTTCATCTCTTCTAAATAAAAGATTGGGCCTTGGCCCAAGAGCTTTCCCTATAATTGGGTAGAAAAACAAGATGTTCGAATGTTATGTTGAAGCTTGATATGGCAAAAGCATATGACAGATTGGAATGGGATTTCTTATATGCTGTTATGCACAGATTTGGCTTCAGTAATAACTTCATTATGCTTATTGATAAATTGCTCAATAACTGCTGGTTTTCTATCTTATTGAATGGAGATAGTGCTGGTTTTTTTAAATCCTCAAGAGGTATTCGCCAAGGTGACCCTATTGCTCCATCCTTATTTATTATTGCAGAGGAAGCATTGAGCAGATCTCTTAGAGAGGCTTTTATCAGCAATCATATTGAATGGTTCACTGGCATTCGGAGATGCCCAAATATATCTCATCTTTTGTTTGCAGATGATACTTTGATTTTCTGCAAAGCCTCCTCCAAGTCTATAAGGAACTTGCTTAAGATCCTCCATACTTATGAAAAAGCTTCTGGTCAGCTTATCAATGTCAGCAAGAGTGGCTTTCTAATTCATCCAAAGTTGCACTGCTCTATTTCACAGCGAATTCAGAATATCACGGGTTTTTCAAGACTGTCCTTCCCCCATAAATACCTTGGCATTCCTTTGGTGATTGGCAGGACAAAAAAGATTTATTTCACAGGGATTATTGCTTCTATTCAAAAGTGTATAGATGGGTGGAAGGCAAGTTTGTTATCTCAAGGTGCCAGATTAATTCTTGTTAGACATGTTCTTTCTTCCATACCTATATACACACTGTTCTCCAGTCCTTTGCATATTGGTATACATAACTTGATTGAACAGGCCTGTGCAAATTTTTTCTGGGGCTCTTCTACCTATGGCAAAAAGAGGCATTGGAAATCTTGGAAATCCTTATGTAGGCCCATTTCAAAGGGTGGTCTTGGTATTATGTCACTGAGATCCATGGAAATTGCTCTTCGGATAAAAATGTTGTGGCAGGCTATTCATACTACTTCCTTATGGGCTTCTTATTTCAAAGCGAAGTATATGTATCAATGCCATCTTCGAGACATTCAATTCAAAAACATGAAGGGTTTTGCTAGAAGAAGTTGGCTCAAGGCAAAGGATATTATTATTCAGCATAAGCAGGTTATTATTGGTGATGGTTTAAACACTAATTTTTGGCATGATAAATGGCTGGGTCAGCTATGTCTGAATTCTTACATACCAAATGACATTATTCCAAATTCAAATGTTTCTGTAAGAGCTGCTGTTCAACAACCTACTGCTGTAGAATCCGACCTGATTGAGGAATTTTTCCCTTGCAATATAAAGCAAGCTATAAAGGCAGTGAAATTTAATCAGGAAAATGATTTGGGAGTTTGGACTATCTCCTCATCTGGACAGTGTACTGTTTCCTCTATTTATAAATGTCTGGTAAACAGTCACTCCCATTCTGTTTTCCCTTGGACCCGGCTGTGGTCAAATTGGCTTCCTACTAAAATATCAATCCATATTTGGAAAATTTTGAATAATTGCATTCCGACTGATGCAAATATTCAGAGAATTGGCATTGGTCTTTGCTCTAAATGCTCTTGCTGTTTGACTCCTCAAGTGGAAGACCTTAATCACCTTTTCATTGACAGTGAATTGGCTGGGCACATTTGGACTGCAATCAAAGCTATTGGTATTCATATTGAAGGCAAAACAATTAAGGAATTACTTCTGAATTCTTTTCTTCATCTTCAGGTGGGAACAGCATTTAGTCTATTTAGCTCTGCAACTATTGGCTTTGCATTATGGGAGATTTGGAATTCCAGGAATTCAGTTAGATATGAGGACAAAGTCTTATCTAAATTCAATATCCTCCATCAAATCATCTATCAAGCTAAAAGAGTTTGCTCTGCTGCTGTTCTTAAAGAACCGAAGGTTTCTAACATGAACATTTTGAATGATCTGGATATTAAAACTAAACCTTTGTGCAGTCAACCGCCTAAGATTGTACAATGGTTATGTCCTCCGTGGTCATCTCTTAAGTTGAATACTGATGGGGCATATAAACAGTCTGGTAATTCTAGAGGAGGTGGGATTATCAGGGACTCAAGAGGCAAGGTCATCCTTGCATTTTCACACTTTTATGGACAATCTAGCAGTTTAATTGCTGAAGCACGTGCTCTTCTTGATGGCATTTATTATCTGCATACTGTTGAATCTGGACCAGTTGAAATTGAATGTGATTCCCTCACTCTTGTCAGGACTATTAACAAGGAAATCACATGTCCTTGTTCAATTCTCAGCTATGTCAGGGATATCTGGAACAATATACCTCAGCATACTTCTGTTTCTCATATCTACAGAGAAGCCAACACTGCAGCAAACTTACTTGCTTCCGTAGCTTGCTCAAATAAATGTAATTCTTTTTATTTATATAGTGAGCTCCCTTCTATTATAAAAGGTGCTGCTCGGCTGGACTCACTAGGCTTGCCTAGTATTAGATTGATGTAACTCCTTATTCATTCTTAATGAAATTTTTTGCCTCCTAGTGGTTTGATGGTGGAGTGGCTTTCTCCTTACCTCTGGTAAGGGGTGCACTCTCCCATTGACCTCTAGGCTAGGTTTCTATTGAAAAAAAAGTCCTCTACCATTTTCTAATTTTTCAGATTTTTATGAATTAATTTGGCCTCTCAAAACCCTCTTTTCTCACGTTTCTAGAAATTGGGAACAGAGTCCCAGGGTGTCGACCTGTCCAAAGGAAGTGTCGACCTGTCCATGAGAAGTGTCAACACGTCCAGCAATTTCTAAAGGGGAAGTGTCGACCTGTCCAAAGGAAGTGTCAACCTGTCCATGGGAAGTGTCGACACGTCCAAGGGGAAGTGTCGACCTGTCCAAAGGAAGTGTCAACACGTCCAAGGGGAAGTGTCGACACATCCATGGGAGGTGTCAGCACGTCCAAGGGAAGTGTCAACACATCCAAATATTTTCAGCTAAAATTTTAATAAACTTCTCAAGAACACATAACTTGATGGAAAAATCAGAAAATAAACATGATAGTTAACCCCACATGCCCTTAATCCCTCTTTGGCATATAGAAACTACTTTGAAATCATTTTAATGCATCATTGGCCCCTTAAGATTTGTGGTTAGGTGCCTACCATTGAAATGATAAATCGACGATCTGGGGATGATATCCACACCCCAGATCCTCCTAAAACTTTTCCCCTCTCGACCCCGGGGTGCTGCAGGATCATCCTCCACGCGCCGAATCGACCACCCACGCACCAAACTGTCCACCTACGAACCGGATGGTCCGTCCACGAAGAGACGGGGTCCCTCACTCTCTTCTTACTCAAGAAAGCGAGAAGGTGGTGGAGGGTTGATGGAAATGGTTTGCTAAAGGCTTGACACCCTTGAAACCCACCTCCTTATATAGTTTTTAGGCTTCCCAAGGGTTTATTCACGTCCCTCAAGGCTCTAACAAGCTCCAAGGTTGCTGGTTTTGAAGAGGAGTTAATGCTTAGCACCTCTTCGGGTTTGAACAGTTGTGACCTTTTGATCTCCTATCATAAACTCTGTTGGACGCGCACGTATGCTAGGTATTAGGTTGGGATGTCTTCATATGAAATGAAGAGGACTTCCATATCTAACTCTGGGTCATAGTTTTGTCAAATTTCGTTATTCCTAGCCCGAGTTATGATTTTTCAAACATTAATGTTTATTTTCCCCTGTTTCAATCGCGACCCTTCGTCTACTCAGTCATAAATGTGCGTGGGCATGCTCTTCCGTCGAGATTCAGGCTGGGACATCTTCAGATGAAATCAAGAAGACTTCTGGATATAAATTTGGGTCATTGTTTCATCAAATTTCATTATCCCTATCACGAGTTATGATTTTCACAATATTAATATTTATTCTCCCTCGTTCCAGCCGCGACCTTTCGGTACCCCGAGGTAATTCAGGTATAACTATAGTGTCCAGGTAGAATTTGGCCTTGACCTCAACGGAGAAGTTGTAGCTAACACCCCATTCGAAATTATGGCCTTAGTTTTAGGTCATTTCATCAACCACAGACGAAGTTATGAATTTGCTAATAATTACATTCGAATTCTTCTAACAGTCACACCTCTCTATGATAGCTGGCAACAAAAGACTCAGAACCTTAGGTTCTGATGAGAATTGGGCTTCCACCTCAACAGAAGAGTTTGGGTCAAGGGCCCAATCTTTCTAATGGGCTAAGTTTCATCTTATTTGGTTGACTGTGGACCAGGATATACTTATTTTAATAGGTGACTATGCTTTTTGTAATAATTTCGGCCCATTATCATAACTCCTTCTTATCTCCTAATAGGCCCATTTTTCAGAAGTTATACTCTTCATCAAGGTTGTTCCCTACCTAATGGTTGTTGCATGGGCTTTGGTTTCATCTAATTCTGACCTCCCTGTAGTAAGTTACCAATTTCCTAAAGATTCTTCAATAATCTATCCATATTTCTAGCCCATTGGGTTCACGGGCCCGAATTATTCTCAATTGGGCCAGTGCCCAAATTGGTGGTCGTAACATGATCCGGTAGGCAACCTCGCCAACCCTTTCTAGAATCTCAAAGGAACCGATATACATCGGTGTAAGTTTACCCTTAACACCAAATCTTCTAATGTCTCGACCTGGGGAAACCTTAAGGAATACATGGTCCCCAACTTGTAACTCGAGATCTCTCCTTCTAATATCGGCATAGGTATTTTGTCTAGACTGAGCCATCTGAAGTCTTTCTCTAATGATCTGAACCTTCTCGGTTGTATCCCTTACCATCTCTGGGCCTAGAAGTTATCTTTCTCCAACTTCATCCCAGCATAGGGGTGAGTGGCAACTCCTTCCATATAGTGCCTCAAAGAGTGCCATTTGAATGCTTGCCTGATAACTATTATTGTAGGCAAATTCTACTAGAGGTAGATGATCATGCCAGCTTCCACCAAAATCAAGAACGCAGGCCCTGAGCATGTCTTCCACGACTTGATTTGTTCTCTCGGTCTGACCATCTATTTGGGGATGAAATGTAGTGCTGAAGTTGAGTCTCATCCCCAAAGAGTGTTGTAGACCCTTCCAGAAGTGTGAAGTGAAGTGTGGGTCTCAGCCAGACACGATTGAAACAGGAACACCATGTATCATGACAATCTCTTTGATATACAAAGCTGCTAGTACATCAACCGACCATTTACTCTTGATGGGCAGAAATTGTGCAGACTTGGCCAATCGATATATAATCACCCATATCCCATCATGCCCGCCCTTGGTCTTAGGCAAACCCATGACGAAACCCATCCCTATGTTCTCCCACTTCCACTTAGGAATGTCTAAGGGATGCAATTTACCTACCGGTTTTTGATGTTCCGCCTTTATCCTTTGACAGGTAAGGCAGTGAGAGACAAATTCTGCCACCTCTCTCTTCATGTTGATCCACCAAAAATTTCTCTTCAAATCTTGGTACATCTTGGTGGCACCAGGGTGAATAGTATATTTTGAATGATGAGCTTCTTCTAAAATCTTGTTCTTCAACTCCGGGCAATCCGGTACGCAAGTCCTCTCATGAAATAATAACCTTCCATCCGATGCTATCTTGAAGTCAGGTTGTTCATCTAACTTGCCTTTGATTTCTACTAGTACCGGGTCTTCATCTTATAACACCTTGATCTCGGAGAGTAAGTCTGGTTGTAAACTCATATGTGACAAAATGACACGTCCCTTTTCCTCGTCCAGACTTATGTTTAGCTTAGAGAGTTGTTCTAACATCCTCCATTCTTGAATCATGCATCTAGCCAGTAAGGCTCTCGGCTTCCGACTAAGGGCATCAGCTACATAATTACCCTTTCCTGAATGATATTGTATGGTGAAGTCGAAGTCCTTGAGGTACTCTAGCCAGCGCCTTTGTCTCATATTCAACTCCTTTTGAGAGAATAAATACTTGAGACTCTTGTGATCAGAGTACACGGTGAATTATTCTCCATAGAGATAGTGTCTCCAAATCTTCAAGGCAAACACCACCGCGGCCAACTCTAAGTCGTGAACCGGGTAGTTCTTCTCATGTTTCTTCAATTACCGGAAAGAGTAGGCAATAACCTTCCCTTGTTGCATTAATACATATCCGAGGCCAATATCAGATGCATCAGTATATACCTCAAATTTTTCTCCTTTGATGGGCAATGCTAAGACCAGAGTAGTAGTCAAACGGTCCTTTAAGGTTTGAAAACTCTCTTCGCAATCTTTGGACTAGACATACGGATTCTCCTTTCGTGTCAGCCTAGTGAGAGGGATAGCATTCTTGGAGAAATCCCTTATAAATCGCCGGTAATAATCAGCCAGACCCAAGAAGCTACAGATCTCGGTAGCATTAGTAGGTCTTTCCCAATCCTTCACTGCCTCGACCTTTGATGGATCAATAGAAATCTCATCCTTTGAAATCACATGTCCCAAGAAAGATACCACCTAGAGCCAAAAATCGCACTTGCTAAATTTGGCATAGAGTTGATTGTTCCTCAATATTTGAAATGAAATCCTCAAATGCTCTTCATGATCTTCCTCGGACTTTGAATATATCAATATATCATCAATGAAAACCACAACAAATTGATCTAGATGAGGCCTGATTATGTTGTTCATTAACTGCATAAAGGTTGCAGGGCATTTGTTAGTCCAAAAGGCATAACAGTAAATTCATAATGCCCGTACCTGCTCCAAAATGCGGTCTTATGAATATCCTCATCCTTGATCCTCAGTTGGTGGTATCCCGATCTAAGATCAATCTTTGAGAAATACTTAGCTCCTGATATTTGATCAAATAACTCGTCAATCCTCGACAGTAGGTACTTGTTCTTGATAGTAGGCTAATTCAACTGCCGATAATCGATGCAAAGTCTCATCGTTCCATACTTCTTTTTGACGAATAGCACGAGCGCTCCCCACGGGGAAGTACTTGGTCTAATAAATCCCTTTTTCAAAAGTTCCATCAATTGCTCCTTTAATCCCTTTAACTCGGCGAGGGACATTCTATAGGGTGCCTTAGAGAAAGGACCCACACCAGGGATAAGGTAAATGGTGAATGACACCTCCCTCTCCAGGGGTAGACCAGGCAAATCCTCCGAAAAAATATCGGGAAAGTCTCAAACTACGCGGATGTCTTCTCGCTTTGACTCCTTAGCCTCCTTTATGGTTATAAGAGCAAGAAAGGCCATGCAACCTTTCCTTATAAGCTTTCGAGCTTGAAGAGCCGAAATAAGTGGTGACTTGTTCCGACTCCGAGGACTAGTGTAAACCAATTCTGGGAAATCCTCAAAAGTTTTTTTTTCCTAAAGCAATACTTGCAAGATGAGATGAGGAAGACCCAACCACCCTTCATTGCAGAAGGGGAGGGACGCTCCACCTCGACCAGTCCGGCAAGCGTTTTTCATTAAAGAGGTGCAGAAAGAAAGACAACAGTACAAGGGGAGGGCAAGAAGAGAGCACCCAAACTTATAGAGACGAATGGGGCCACATAGAACAGAAGGGCACGAAGCCCAACAAAAAAAAACCCAAAAGAACCCTTCAACGTTCCCGAGTGGAGTTGGTGGAGTTGGATCTACGATGAGAGCTTCTGGTAGCAACTCTTTCAGGCCTAGCAGACGGCCTCAAATGGTCATGTGGAGGATCACCCATGAAGTTGACATGGGCTTGGAGGATGTCCAAAGGACCAGTCGGCACGAAGCCAGGGACAGTGAGATGTTCAAGTCAAAAGGGGGGCTAAACGAAGCCTAGATCCGAAGGGGACAATGTGCTGGCGAACGAGGACCCTTCCCAAGAAGCAGTGGCCGAGGCTGGAGGTGCATCCATGAACGGAGTTGGTGGTCCGCGGTCAGAAGATTTGGTTGCCCGTTTGAGGGCCTGAAATCCTCAAAAGTCACCTTGCCCTTTCGGTAATCTATAACTGCCTTGTGTGTGGATAGCCAATCGGCACCTAATATGACATCATACCCTTTCATGTCTAGGCATATCAAATCGGCAGGTAGATTTTGCCCTTTAACCAGAACTTCACTATTCGAGTAATGGTGTGTAATCTCAGATTCGCTTCCAAGAGGAGTAGAAATAAATAGATCAAACCATACAGGTTCCATAGAAATTGAAGCAGCAAATTTCTTGGAAACAAATGAATGAGTCACGCCGGTATCAAATATGACGTGAGCAGTCATGGAGTAAATTTTTAATGTACCTTCCACGAGTCCACCTTCACTATCTTCCGCCTCTTGGAGAGCTTGGAGAAGGCTTTGCTTCATTGCCGGGCGCTTCTCATTGTTGGCTTGTTCACTTAATAAGGGACAATCGGTAATCCGGTGATCGCGGCTCCCGCATTGGAGACAAGCTCCCAACCTTCCTCAGCACTCTTCGGCCTTATGTCTAGCCTTGTCGCAATGTTTGCAGACCTCCTTAGATGGTGTAGTGGTGATGGAGAAAGGTTTGTCATTCTTCTTAGACTTCTTTTCTTTAGAGGAATCACCACCATTATTGGATCTCCTGTTGTTAAAAGAGAGTTTGAACGTTCCTAAGCTCGTGACATGCTCCTTCTTGTCTCTCCCACGGATTCTATCAGACAGCTCTGTGGCATCTTCTAGTAGTTGGGCTCGCCTTACCATCTCTGAATAGACTTGTATGTCCATCGGCACCAGTTGTGTGTGTGTTGTGGTTGAAGCCCATTAAGAAATCTTCGGGACTTCATCTTTTCTATACTCACCAGATGTGGCGCATACCTTGACAGCCTGGAGAATTGGGCCTCATACTCGGCCACGGATAAGCTTCTTTGTTTTAACGCAGCAAATTTCACGGCCTTCTTCTATTCTATACTATCCGAAAAGAATTTGTTATTAAAGTACTCTATTGTTGGCCCTGGTAGGCGAGCGGACAAGAAGGGGGTTGAATTATCCCCCACGAGATATGGTAAATTAAAATCCTAACTATGCAGAATTAACATGTTTAACGAGATTGAAGAAATTAAACTAAGCAAGGTAGACTTGGTTCTCTCAATCTCACCGAGCTCACACGTTCAAGTAAACGGATTTAACTATTAAACACACAGGCATCAAGGTAAACCACAAGACACGGGGATTTTTAAGGTGGTTCGGGACCATGACGGGCTCCCTACGTCCACCCCTTACCAAACTGATAAGGCTTCACTCGCTGGTAAACCCAGCATGGGGATAACTCCCCAACACGGAGCCAAGCTCCAATACACAGACGGGGACACGCCCCAACACACACACGGAGACAACGTCTCCAACATCATCCAACGATCGGATCAACGACACACACACACACGCTGCAACAGTCGCAGCACCAACGACACAACCTTACGCAGACGGTCCACACACATGAATATCTAGTTCAGAAAAATCGACACAAATATTCAAAACATGCTTAACCCAACATATAGATCATAAAACACATCACAAACAATGTAGAAAAGATGTAAAAATAATCCCCCTTGATCTTCAATAGCCGGTTGAACATATTCCTTGAAGCACAAGTGGGAAGGAAGTCGGATGTCTTCGATTCGGGCATCAACTCGATCCTCTCCTCAATCCGCTTCTCTTTTTCTTCTACAACGATCTCCAGAAATGCCTTGGAGTAGATCAAATCTTCCTTTCTTCTTGCCCTTTTCTTCTTCTCATCTTTCTTCACCTGCAAGATAAGGAAATAAGCTCAATAGGAGATGAAATCCCCAAATTCGTTGGTCAAGTATATATATACACAAAGAGGTGTAAAAGACCAAGATAGCCCTTCTAGAATCCTCCAAAA
This sequence comes from Amorphophallus konjac, assembly GCA_022559845.1. Classification (NCBI taxonomy): domain Eukaryota; kingdom Viridiplantae; phylum Streptophyta; class Magnoliopsida; order Alismatales; family Araceae; genus Amorphophallus; species Amorphophallus konjac. Next base: position 324,748,848 of record CM040121.1, read on the forward strand.
CAACCCCAATAGGTCTACCAAGAACCCAGGGGCATAATGGTAAAGTTTAGACCCCAAATGGATTGAGTTTAATGGGCTTCAGACTGAGTTCATAATAGTGTTCGCCGTATTCAGTCGACCGAAATTGGTCGTTGGTCGACCAAATGTTTACAGGCTGCAGAAGGAGAGCTCTGCCTAGTTAGGTCGACCGAAATCCAAGTTCGGTCGACCGAACTCTGTGACATATTCTTCTGGCCGGTTCTGGCTCAAATGGTCGACCAAACTCTGCCTATTGGTCCACCGAAAACCTGCAAAATGCATAAATAAATGGAAAACAAGTTAGATTCACATTCAATGGCCCCATGTATAAGATGCATGATGTATATACATATAAAGCACATGCACAATGTGAATGTGAACACTTTGAAGGCATGATTAACTTTAACTTAGGATCAAGATCATATGGCAATGCAATTTTGACCACATGAATGATCATCATGTAACCATATCTTCCAAGATTGACGTGAGCATTGAAAAATCAATTATCATGGATCAAGATCATATAACCATGCGTATATGCAATTTGAATGAACATCATGAAGCCAATTTTCATGAAGACTTGTATGAACATGTCAAATTACAAACTCAAAAGCCTCATGTGGAAAAAGCATGAAACACATTTATGTCTTTAGCAACTAATGAAGAATATGCATGAGAACCCACAATGTCTCAACCGAAAGTCAACTTCATCAGCCATGCATTTAAACATGTATGAGCATCATTCAAGATAAACTTACACCAAGATTGATGTAAAAGATTTGAACACATTATGAGCCTCAATATACATGAGGAAACCATGAACCACAAACAAGGGTTTAATAACCCATGAAGAATGTGCATGAAAGCCCAAGCAAGAACTCAGTTTTCCTCAACCAACACTCTTAGCATATCACCAAAATAAGCTCAAAAACCTCTTTGAAGAGTATGGGATGAGTAAATTCAAAACATCAAGAACTCATTATTGATATACTTGAAAAACCAATCACGACTTTGAAAAACCAATGTATGAAGTCCATTAAACAAAGAAGGGTTGATGTAATGCGTGGATGCGTGGACTCTATTGAAGAGAATCAAAATGATGTTCCGATGCAACCCTTTGACATCAAAGTATCACCCATGATTTTTCACCTTGAAAAACAAGATAAGACATGTGGTTAACATGGATGTCAAGATCAAAATAGTAAATGACTAAAAGGAGCTTCTTTACTAAATATGCTTCTTTGAAACAATCACACCACAAGTTTAATCCATGATTCACCGGGTTGATAGGAGGTCTCAATTTGAAAGCTTATTCATAAATCCACTAAAAGATTTCAAAGATCACAAATGCACTAGATGATCTTAACTATGAAAACTCATTCAAAACTTCACTCAATTGTGAGACCAAATGAGTTAGGCCAAAGCCTTCAAGCAAGCACACACAGATTACTTCCACATTCACACAATACACAATATTTTGTTATTATAAAAACCAATACCAAAATCAATGAGGGAGCATAACGAACCCAATAATCTCCCCCTTTTTGATGATGACAAAATATTGTAGTAACTAAATCAAATCAAATCTCGTTCTCCCCCTTTGACATTATCAAAAAGTTGGAGGAAAGTAATGAGGTTCAAATTTCAGCAAAACAGATTCATGAGTAAATAGAAGCCCAATTCAGAAGATCAGGTGATGCAATGGCAACGCAATAACAAGATATTTGGTGGAATGACTTTGAAAGCCAGAAAACATAACAAGATGTTGACATACTAATTTTTGATTATCGAGATGGGAAGATGAGTAGACTTAAGATGAACAAATCAATATGATTCCAACAATCAGAGCATATATTAACAAATCTGATGCCATTCAATGCCTAAATCCCATTTAGAAAATATAGAGCATTTGAATCCCATGTAAATATGTGGAGAATGTCTGGATTTTCATGATTTTCAAATTTTTTAATTTTCTTTTTGAAATGCATGAAGCTAAATGCACACAAATGATGACACTATGAATGCATACAATGCAACCAAGCAGATATTTGTATATATATGTAACATATCTCCTCCTTTTTATTTAAAAAGATGGGGTAGGTGTTCGAAGTATGCAAGTGAGTCAATACATTAAGAATGTTCATGTATAACACCTAGCAGATTGTGCAATCTCATAGAAGAGTCAAGCAGTAGTCAATGCAGTCATTCAATTTTCTGAATACATATTAAATCAAATTACCAGATGTGTAAGTGAATAACATGAAAATAGATTGTTGCAATATAGATATTCAGATTTTCAGATCAACACAATTAGAGATTATATAGACTGTACTTCAATTTAGGAGAACAACGTATTGGAGGCTACGCTCTGCCACAACGAATATACACCAGAATTTTTCAACTCAAGCATTTTCACATTGACAATAATAATTTTTCAAGAGTGATCAGGTTTAAATAATTCCTTTTTACACGAGAAGACACATGGAGCTCATGCCAGACTCTCCGGTTACTCAAAACATTAACCGTTTCACTTCATTTTGAACAAAGATACTTCAGTCAACACTTTTCAGAAATGAACCATATCACGTCTCAGGTGACGTGCATCCAATTTACTTAGTGAGACTTAGCATTGCTCTGCCATTCTTTTCAGATTCTTTCTTTAAAAATTAGGCAGGTAACTTTTTCCTCAACTACCTCTTCAACATACATGTAGCAAGTTTAATATCTCTAGAGTGTTGAAAAGAAATTTCTATATTCTTATGTTTAACACTCACTTTCACATTTTGTGCAAGAAGTGTGTGAATTTGATTTAGCATATATACCAAAATTTGAAGAACGCATAATAGTGCAGCTCCCCCTAAATAGATGCACTTATCACATATTTACTCCCCCTAAGTGTATGATAATAAACAAACCAATGATGATTAAAATGCAACATTATTTAGCAAGAAAGCATAAGGTCATAGAAATTCTAAGGATGGAGGTGAATAGCATATATAACATGCAAGCACACAATGATGAAACATGCAAAATGCAATGCAAGATGCAATATGGATGCAAATTTTTAGATTTCTCTTGAATGTCCTAAATGCATTGCAAAGTGCAAGACATAACATGGGTGCAAGATGCAAATTTTTTGTTTTTCATTTGAATGATCTAAATGCACCTAATGCATGAATTCTAATGCATGCAACCTATAACCTATATGAAAATGCAATAAAAGATACAAAAGTTTGATTTTCACTTCTTGTTGTCTGAACTTTGTGGCAGATTGCACACGAAAGCATTCAGCATAAAAGAGGGTCAAAATTTTAGAAATTCATTTCAAGTATTTCAACATGTTCAATGATCAATTTGCAGAGATTACACAGCAATTCACAGACTAACCATTTTGAGCAAAGGATACATCCAGCAAAAACATGTGAACATGCAGTCCAGTCCAAAAACTGACTCGCTCACAAATGAGCAGCGAGTAAGATTTTAGAAGCAGCTCAGAGATGGATTTTCAGGAACATTTCAGAAATTTAGAGATCATTCACAAGCCAAACAGATTTTTCAAGTTCCGGTACATGACGGAGGTGAAGGTCTGAAGACCCAACTCACACATAGTGAGAGCTTCCAGGTGGACGTAATCCACCCTTCCACTACACACCATTTGATATACCAGATACTCAATTAAGCTCAAATGTGCTCAAGCAATTCAAATTGAAAAACATTCAATAGTCAACAACCTCATTATCCACTCCTCAAGATTTTCAATTCTATTCAACCATTAGGCAAATTCATCACATCGAGAAAGAGAAATAACAGGTCAAGTTTTCAGACTTTATACCTAAGTTCAGTAGGCATCATCATGCCTTCAAGCATACAAACTTAGCAATAGTCTTGAAAGAGGCTAGCAGTTCATTGAAGCTATTGTCATGAGATATACTTACAGAAGAATGAGTTAAATTCACAATGGGAAGTCATCCAGTAAGAAAACTCCCCCTTTCTAGGTGCATGAAATTCACAAATGACAATTTGACAGTAAGTCATGCATCCTATGACTTATATGAACATGTGACTCATGGTACTAGGCGGAGGCACATTCTCACATATGGTGATAGATTTCAGACAGGAATGATCTGCCCTTCCTCAAATCACCATTTAATATATCATGTAGTCATGCAATAAAGATCAGATAAATGCAGTGCAATCTCATAAGAAAAATAGATTTTTTATTATATTTAAAGATGGATTTTCAGTTCAAACAAGTTTCAGTTATTCAAAGAGAGTTCAGAAATTTATTTTCAAAACCTTTGCCTTGAGCAGCCATTATTTTGTAAGCCTTCCACATGGCCTCAAGGCATCCCTTCAACAAAGTTCTCATTTGACAGTTTTGGGTACCCAAACCTTCTTGGGTCCTGGATGGTTAACATGAGCATTCAATTTCTTAAAGGCATTCAATTCATCAAATTTCATCCAAGAGCAATCATCCATAGTATGCCCTAACTCACCACAGTAATGACAACAAATTGAAGACTTCATATTTTTCTTGTAGAAATGAGCATGGAATTTCTGTGGATTTATAGAAATGCTATCATTTTTAGCATGAAAATGTGTCCTATTTACTTTCCAACATTGTGACATATGGTGTCCTAGCTTTCCACATGAATGACAAACAGAAGGTTTCCTATTTAAAAATATTTTTATCTTCACACAAGCATTTGTCCTTTTACTTGCCCTTAGTTCATCATTTTTCAAAATGAAACAATTTTTCATCTCGTGACCGAACTTTTCACAATAAAAGCAATGAACCTTATTTTTGTTGACAACATGATTTCTAGCATAAGCATAAGAATTTTCAGATGTTCTTTTTCTGTTCGAAGACTTTCTTGACTTTTTAGAATCATTCATTTTCTTGCATGCTCTCAATTCATCAGATTTCATAACAAAACAATCATGCATCATATGATCAATTTTACCACAATAAAAATATGAAATTTTCCTTGTGGATGCATGTGTGTGTGCAGCATGATTGTGCTTCCTAGCATTAACATTAGTACAAGCAGAATTGATTTTCAGCTTTGAGGTTTGGTTCAAGTTCTGCTTAACACCATATTTCTGAGTTTTCTTTTTAGCATGCTGAATATGGTGAGCGTTTGAGGTACTAGCTACATCCAAACTCGAGACAAAAGATGTATACAATTTATTTTCAAAGTTCTTTTTATTCACCAGATTATAGCCTAGCCCTTCTTTTTAAAAATTAATATTTGTTCTCAAAATTTTATCTAGGTTGTCTTTCCCCTTGATAAATTTGGACAGAGATGCATTCAAATCAATAATTTCTTTTTCAAGAGAAGCATTGTGCAATTCATAGCTAGCTATTTCTTGTTCATTGCAAACAACACTTTCATTCAATACTCTATTTGTAGTTTTATAACTCTCAAATTCTTGTTCTAACACATGCACTTTTTCAAATTCATCAACATTGATAGATTTTCCTTTTTCAAATTTTTCAAGACTTTTCAAGCTACCTTCAAGCAAGGAACTCTGAATCAACATAGAATTAATTTCCTTTTGGAGTTTTTCATTTTCTTCTTTCATACATGAAATGGTTTCTTCATGCTTTTTAATATCAATCAAGAGGGATTCATTTTTACTTCTTAAGCATGTAATGGTTTCTTTGTGATAATTTACATCATGCTTTAAAAGTTCATTCAATTTATCAAGCTCAGAACATTTATCACAAGAACTATTCTCAAGGAGGGTGTTTTCAGATATCTTTTTCAATTTTATATTTTCAGATTTAACCTTCTTGTATTTCTCAAGCAATTCATCAAAAAGATCCATAAGCTCTTCGAAAGAGATTTCCTCACCTTCAGAGTCTGACTCTGAGCTTTCTTTACTTGTTCTATCGTGCTTGTCGGCCATCAAGCACTCAGTGTCCTTCTTTTCTTTATAGTTCTCGATCAAGTATTTCAATATTTCTTTGGCCGTCCTGCATGAGGAAACAGGTGAAAATTTGTGAAGATCAATTGAACTTCTAAAAATATTTAAAAGCATATAATTGTCTTTGTTTCTCTTCACATGCTTGACAGTCCACTAAGAGTCATCACTAGGCAACCTATATGAATCATGCTTAACTAAATCCCAGAGTTTGGGATCAATGGTTTTAACATGACGATTCATGTGCCCAAGCCATTCAGTGAAATTTGAACCATTAAAATGCAAAGGGAGAGAAGACAAACAACTATTAGACATGATGCTTAAAAAAGCTCGCCGAGGGATCTCTCTATAGGTCGTGAGACCTCAAGAAGATAGAGCCGTGGCTCTGATACCAACTGTTGGCCCCAGTAGGCGAGCAGACAAGAAGGGGGGGTTGAATTATCCCCCACGCGATAAGGTAAATTAAAATCCTAACTATGCGAAATTAACAAGTTTAATGAGATTGAAGAAATTAAACTAAGCAAGGTAAACTTGATTCTCTCAATCTCACCGAGCTCACACGTTCAAGTAAATGGATTTAACTATTAAACATACAGCCATCAAGGCAAACCACAAGACATGGGGATTTTTAAGGTGGTTCGGGACCATGACGGGCTCCCTACGTCCACCCCTTACCAAATCGGTAAGGCTTCACTCGCTGGTAAACCCAGCACAGGGATAAAACCCCAACACGGAGCCAAGCTCCAACACACACACGAGGACACGCCCCAACAGACACACGGAGACGACATCTCCAACAAGATCTGACGACCGGATCAACGACACACACACACACACACGTTGCAACAGTCGCAACACTAACGACACAACCGTACGCAGATGGCCTATACACATGAATATCGAGCTCAGAAAAATTGACACAAATATTCAAAACATGCTTAACCCAAGATATAGATCATAAAACACATCACAAACAACGTAGCAAAGATGTAGAAATAATCCCCATTCATCTCCAATAGCCGGTTGAACATATTCCTTGAAGCACAAGTCGGAAGGAAGTCGGATGTCTTCGATTCGGGCATCAACTCGATCCTCTCCTCAATCCACTTCTCTTTTTCTTCTACAACGATCTCCATAAATACCTTGGAATAGATCAGATCTTCCTTTCTTCTTCCCTTTTTCTTCTTCTCCTCTTTCTTCACATGCAAGATAAGGAAATTAGCTCAATAGGAGATGAAATCCCCAAATTCGTAGGTCAAGTATATATATACACAAAGAGGTGTAAAAGACCAAGATTGCCCTTCTAGAACCTCCAAAAGACCCCCAATAGGTCTACCAAGAACCCAGGGACATAATGGTAAAGTTCAGGCTCCAAATGGATTGAGTTTAATGAGTTTCAAACTAAGTTTGTAACAGTGTTCGCCGTTCGATCGACCGAAATTGGCCGTCGGTCGACCAGCCTTTTACAGGCTGCAGAAGGAGAGCTCTGCCTAATTAGGTCGACCGAAATCCTAGTTCGGTCGACCAAACTCGATGACATATTCTTCTGGCCGGTTCTGGCTCAAATGGTCGACCGAACTCTACCTCTTGGTCGACCGAAAACCTGTAGAATGCAGAAACAAATGGAAACCAAGTTAGATTCACATTCAATTGCCCCATGTATAAGATGCATGATGTATATACATATAAAGCACATGCACAATGTGAATGTGAACACTTTGAGGGCATGATTAACTTTAACTTAGGATCAAGATCATATGGCAATGCAATTTTGACCACATGAATGATCATCATGTAACCATATCTTCCAAAATTGATGTGAGCATTGAAAAATCAAGTATCATGGATCAAGATCATATAACCATGCGTATATGCAATTAGAATGAACATCATGAAGCCAATTTTCATGAAGACTTGTATGAACATCTCAAATTACAAACTCAAAAGCCTCATGTGAAAAAAGTATGAAACACATTTATGTCTTTAGCAACTCATGAAGAATATGCATGAGAACCCAAAATGTCTCAACCAAAAGTCAACTTCATAAGCCATGCATTTAAACATGTATGAGCATCATTCAAGATAAACTTACACCAAGATTGATGTAAAAGATTTGAACACATTATAAGCCTCAATATACATGAGGAAACCATGAACCACAAACAAGGGTTTAATAACCCATGAAGAATATGCATGAAAGCCCAAGCAAGAACTCAGTTTTCCTCAACCAACAATCTTAGCATATCACCAAAGTAAGCTCAAAATCCTCTTTGAAGAGTATGGGATGAGTAAATTCAAAACATCAAGAACGTATGATTGATATACTTGAAAAACCAATCACGACTTTGAAAAATCAATGTATGAAGTCCATTAAACAAAGAAGGGTCGATGCAATGCGTGGATGCGTAGACTCTATTGAAGAGAATCCAAATGATGTTCCAATGCAACCCTTTAACATCAAAGTATCACCCACGATTTTCCACCTTGAAAAACAAGATAAGACATGTGGATAACATGGATGTCAAGATCAAAATAGTAAATGACTAAAAGGAGCTTCTTCACTAAACATGCTTCTTTGAAACAATCACACCACAAGTTTAATCCATGATTCACCAGGTTGATAGGAGGTCTCAATTTGAAAGCTTATTCATAAATCCACTAGAAGATTTCAAAGATCACAAATGCACTAGAAGATCTTAACTATGAAAACTCATTCAAAACTTCACTCAATTGTGAGACCAAATGAGTTAGGCCAAAGCCTTCAAGCAAGCACAACAGATTACTTCCACATTCACACAATACACAATATTTTGTTGTCATCAAAACCAATACCAAAATTAATGAGGGAGCACAATGCTCCCAACATCTACGAACTCAACCCATGTGATGTGATCATGCGGCAGAGTGGCTTCCATAGATTCCCACCAGAATCAGGAATCCCGCTCTAGTTGAAAATTGTCCAGTAACACCTTCTCTTAGTCCGTGCATTGCATGACACGGAATATGCGTTCTATCTTCTTCATCCAATTCTCGGCATCATCCGGGTCGGAAGAGCCGATGAACTTAGGTGGATTCATATTTTGAAAACTTCGGTGGAGATCTCCAGCTCCACGGTTTATACCGCCATGTGCTACTTATTGTAGCTCTTGGGTGAGGCCTTGAACAGTGCGCTGCATGTCGTGCCACTGGGCTCTCTCGGCGGCCATGATCCTACAAGAAATTTAAATCTAATTAATAAGTGACTAACTATAACGTTTAATGTCCTATATTGACTTAACCCATGGTTCTACCCATCTCACCGGGTAAAGGAACAAAACCTACCCTTGGACTTTGGTTACCTAGGAATTTGAAAAATCTAGGCTCTGATACCACAAAAACTGTCACGCCCCAAGTGCGGAAGGAACCCGGTATGCGTGACTAGTTTATATCAATCATTTCAATCAGAGCACGAGGAAATTCGACACTTAGACAGAGTGTGCAAAAGACAAGAGATAACCAAAGTCTTTATTCATTAATAACTCCAACTAACTTCATTACATAATTTCTCCAAAAGAAAAGTATGTTTATGACATTCTAACTCAATAAAGAGAAAAATATAATAATCGACTCAAGAAAGTGTAAAAGACTTGATGTAGATATCTTGGATGGCTTCTACGCTCATCACTCTTGGTCATCCCCATCCAAATGAGTCTCGCTATCGGAATTACCTAAAAAATATGGAAAAATACTAGGTGAGCGAACGCTCCATAGGGATTACATCTCAAGAACAAGCTTGCTTTAAGTAAATTACAAGTTACATGTAATGCAAGTATAGCTAAGCATGAACGCATAATCATGTTGAGAAGGAATATCAAGAGGTGATAATAGGAACAAGCTAGTTTCAAGATGTTATGTAAAGTACCAAGAGATATCAAGCATGTAATTATCAAGTCATGTCATGAGAATTGGCTATTTAATTTTAAGCAAGTAAATACCCATTATGGGCCACGCAAGTAACGTCATGTAAATATCATGTCAAGTCAAGCACGAGATCGTGGAATGTCAAAATCAAGCAAGTCATGCACTCCGGTGCAATGCCACAACGTGGTCAATATAGCTCCCATGGGCACAAGTACTTTCGGGTGCTCCTCCCAGGACCAGACCGTACCCCATTAACGCCAAGCATTGAATTATGTAAATATTTATACATCCACTATAATTTATAGCCAATAGAATTCCAAAGGAATAAGCCATTGTAGGATAATAAGGTAGATTCACGGAATAGAGATTTCAAGGACAGAACTTTGAGTAATGATAACATAGGGATAAATCTCATAAAACTAAGACATTCATGAAACTAGGTAATTGGCGTCCACTCAGACCGCCGTCAATTATAGAAATAGTGTCCACTGCGATGGCCGCCACTTCTGTGAACAGTGCATGCATGAAGAAATAGCGCCACTTCAAGTGGTCGCTAATTCAAATTGGCGTCCACTAGCTGGTCGCCAATTCCAAACAAAGACAGACTCACACAGAACACCAAAAATAGTGCTCTATGATGGCTAGGGTATCATGTTTCTTCAAAGTGACATGACAAATAAGGTTCCAGGGTTTTAAGGGTACAACCTGCTCGGCTGCCTTGAGAGAATCCATGACTAGCGGAGACTTACAGAGGCCTTAGAGAAAGAAATTCTGGTCCGACGGAAGGAATATCTGACGGGGGGGGTCTTTCAATCTCTAAGGAATTGTGTGTAATCGTCAACCATCGTAAAATAGGGACTCTATCTTTGGACTTGAGATAAGAGTGCCAAAAGACCCACGATTTAGGTCAAAAACCCGATACAACATGTGAGAGTAGGAAATAACGTCCATTCAAAAAGTCGTTATTTACATAATTGGCGTCTCTCCAGAGAGGTGCCAAATCATTAATTTATAGAATTTTTATAATTATCAGAAGAATTAGCATCCTTGTGAGAGGGTGAAGTTTCTTTAATTAGCGTCCAAGTTGTGGACGGCAATTCATGATTTTCAGAATTATTGTAATTTTTTAACTAATTAACAGGAATCTACGTCTCTGTAGAGAGGCGCTATTTCAAGAATGAACGTTTGTTCACACAGACACCAAATCTTCTATGTATACATGTTGCAAGGCATCAGGCAGATACGTTTCTGAACACAAATCACTATTTATTTCTTCTAATTTAGCATGAACAGTAACATATTGATGTGTACAGATAATTTCAGGAAACTAAAGGCATGGAAAGGTAGGGGAAAATATGAGGAGTCCAGAAACATGCTCATGCAGAATTAACAGAATCAGATTTCATAATTATTAAATTTTTAAACATGCGTTATTTATTAATTGTACTAAAGGAAATAGTGTCAGGAGGATGGTCGCTCATTAATTGGCACCCTGAGGTGATGGAAATCAACACCGAGCATTAACATTTTATTTTTTTGCATTTGTGTCCTTTTGTTTGTATTTATATCCTTGGCTAATTGGGTTTGTAATTGTAAGACATTATAAGTCAAAGGGTTAGTCTTTAAAGTCTTTAGGTTTCTATGTAAATTGCCAGTGGGTCCAGCAGGGTCCCCCACCCTCTTTCCCATTGGTCAACCTAGGTTCTAGGGCCCATGTGGGGCTGGTTCAAAGTCCAAGATTGGACTTGGACCAAGGGGGGACAAGAATAAAGAAAACTCAAATTTGATACCCCTTAAGTCAAGAGGGCGCCCCCCTTATATATTAGTTTATTCTTGTTGTAATTTTTCATATTTTGGTCATTTGACCACATGGGGGTTAACTATCATATCCCTAGTTTACCTCTCCCGAACCCTAGATCTGAGGGTAGCTTAGGTCTTTTTTATATTTCTATATAAGCCATGTATTTTGTGAATTACATAGAATTAATGAAGAAGAAATCAAAAAATTGGCATTTACCTCCAAGAGCCCAAGGGCGCCCCTCTCTCTCTCCCACCCCCTTGCAGATAGATTTCTGTGAAATTCTTGAGGTGTGAAGCCTCCCCATCTCCCCCTCTCTGAGTGAGAAGCTCAGCCCCGCCGCAGCCATCGAGCCGCCGTCGCACCACCACCGCCACCGCGCCGGAGTTCTATCTACATCAAGGCAGAAGGTTAAAGCCTGAATTTTATCTCCACATCAGAAGATCTGATCGAGCTGTAATTTTAAGTGTTTGTTTTTCTTGTTATACCCAGACTCTATTTTAAATTTCGTGTCATTCCGACATCGTTTGGTATTTTTCCCCGATTTTTAGATCCACCCCTAACAATTTACCGGTTTGCAGATCTGTAGGATAGGAGTCTGTTCTTCTATTTTTCCCACCCCCTAAACAGCGTCATAAAATTCCCAAAAAATTCATGCGTATTCCACAGTTCCCCACCTTCCACCCATAATTTTTCTGGAGTCTAAATCTATTATTTTCCTGTCGGTCAAAATTCAATTTCAGACAAATCTTATTCTGTCCTGTGTGTCTATAATTATGAGTCAGAAGCAACAGCAAACCACAGTCATTTTCATTTCTAATCCGCTTGTTGGATGGATGTGACATAATTATATGTTGTATCCCTGTGAGTCCTCTATCTATCGGTACCAATTTTGCCTTGATCCGACACCGGATTTGGGCGCACAAATTCTTTTTGTGGAGGTGCGCATTCCTGCTCCGAGCCAAGCCAGAAAGAAGGTGTTGGGAAATAATTCTCAATAATATATCAAAGCTCTGATTCAGCGACCGCCACTTCTGGGAGTCGACCAGGGACGTCCCGCCATCGTCCCAGCCAAGCGCCGCCTTCAGAAGATCCCAGGAGGATGACGTCCCTTTGGAGGCCCTTGTACGCTGTCCTGTCGACCTGTAAATCACAGATCCGGACTTGATATCTTCAACCTCCCGGAACCCCTCCAACGTGCTGCCCGTCAACCCAGAATCGGCACTCCCGGACCGCTGTTGTGGCCTGTTACCTCCCTGCGTGGAGTGGGCCTTAAAAATCACTTCTGTAATTATTAACATTTACTATACCGGGAGTCACTGTTCTTTGCCGGGGTCATTTTCCCCACGCCCGGAGCGTGGAGGTATCGTTTCCGCTCCCCTCTTTGGCATTTGCTTTACTCGTATATTTTTGAATGCCACTGCATGAGCGATTGTTAGGATATTAGCTCGTTCAAATTTTATCGCCACTACGAGCGAGTGAGTGGAAACCGTCCCGTGACTCAATCCGAGTACGCGAAAAAGCCGATAGCCATGACTCATTGCCAGTTTCTCAACCGCGCACGTCCGCACGCTTCCCTCGCTTAGGGACGTCCGCGAGCTAGAGTCCCAGGTTCGCGTCCCGTCCCGCATCATGAGGACTGTCGCCAATTCAAGAATTAGCGCCCGTGCACATGGTCGTCCATTAATCAGCAACCACTGTTCTGGTCCCTATTTGCACATGAAATAGAACAGTTGGATTTCTATGTAAACTACAAAAATAGTGATCATGAATCATGATATTGAGACAATAACAGGGATTTTATGCATGCAAGTCTATTTACTAACGTCTTGTGCTTCGATTCTTGAGATAGCCTACCTCTTGGGTTGATGATGATGACGAATGGAGACGGCAGCAACTGCAGTCGTAGCAGCGCAGGAACAGCAACGAAGGAAGGAGAAGCTCCTTCCTTCACGTTCGCAGACAAGGGAAGAAAAGGGAAGAGGAAGTCGGCCGCTTCAACAGCCGCAGCAGCAATAGGAAGAAGAGGAAGCAGAGTCTTCTTCTCACACGGCCGCAGAAGGAAGCAGAGGATGGCGATGCACGAACAACAGCAACAACAACAGGCTTCTGCCGATCGCAGGGGTCTTATTTATAAGGTTTTGAAGCTTTAAAAATCCTACTGGGTACATTGTATCCTAATGGGATTTAAATTTCCTGAGATAATCTTTTCTCCTTTCCTCATCGACACCCGCTTTCCTTGTTGAATACATACCCTAATCCCCCTCCATGCAGGTATCGAACGTGATAGATATTGGAATTGCCCAAAGGCCCTATACTAATGGTATTTTTTTATGTATCCTTAGGCCATTTTTACCAACCATAAAACCCCCTTCTTAAGGCCCACTTGGCTATTGGGTTGGGTTTAAACAAAAGGGTTTTATGTTTATATATATATCTATATACATAGCCCGTAAGGCCCACTTGGCCCTTCAAAGGTTTTTAGTTGTTTGGCTTTTATTAAGTCTAGTTCTACTCTTTTATCTATTAATTATTTATATTTATATGTATATTTTATTCGGGGTGCTACACTGCCCTTGGCATAGACCTCCCGTCTTTGCTAACTAGGTTGACTTCAGCTTTCCATCAAGTTAGTATCTATTCTGCCCTTGACCCAGACCTTCCGTCTGAGTCAAGTATGTTGACCTCATCATTCCGTCAAGTCAACATTTCTTTTGCCCTTGGCCTAGACCTCACGTCTTTGCCAAGTTGGTTGACTTCGACATTCCGTCAAGTCAATATCTATTCTGCCCTTGGCCTAGACCTCCCATCTTTGCCAAGTAGGTTGACTTTGACATTCCGTCGAGTCAACATATATTCTGCCCTTGGCCCAAACCTTTCGTCTGAGTCAATTTTGTTGGCTTCAAAATTTCGTTGAGTCAACATCTATTCTGCCCTTGGCCCAGACCTTCCGTCTGAGTCAAGTTGGTTGACTTCGACATTCCATCGAGTTAACATCTATTCTGCCCTTGGCCTAGACCTCCCATCTTTGCCAAGTAGGTTGACTTTGACATTCCGTCAAGTCAACATCTATTCTGCCCTTGGCCCAGACCTTCAGTCTGAGTCACGTTTGTTGACTTCAAAATTCTGTCGAGTCAACATCTATTCTGCCCTTGGCCCAGACCTTCCGTCTGAGTCAAGTTGGTTGACTTCAACATTTCATCGAGTCAACATCTATTCTGCCCTTGGCCTAGACCTCCCGTCTTTGCCAAGTAGGTTGACCTCGACATTCTGTCAAGTCGACAACTATTCTGCCCTTGGCGTCATGACATTTCGTCTAAGCCAAGCAGCTCAGCGTCACGACATTCCGTCAAAGCTGACATATTTTCTGCCCTCATTGTCATGGCATTCTGTCAAAGCCTACAGGCATTCTACCCTTGGCGCCATGACATTCCGTCTAAGCCAAGTAACTCGATGTCACGACATTCCGTCGAAGCTGACAACTATTCTACCCTTGGCATCCTGACCTTCCGTCTAAGCCAAGTAGCTCAGCATCATGACATTTCATCTAAGCTGACAACTATCCTACCTTTGGCCCGGAACTGCCGTCCGAACCAATGAACAAAATGACCCCCCTTTCTCTCAGCGTCACGACATTTCGTCCAACCCGACAACCATCCTACCTTTGGCCCAGACCATCCATCCAGGCCAATGAATAAAATGACCCCTTTTTATCTCGGCGACACGACATTCCGTCGAAGCTGACATATATTCTGCCCTTGGCGTCATGACACTCCGTCTAAGCCAAGCAGCTCGACGTCAGGACATCCCGTCGAAGCCGACATATATTTTGCCCTTGGCGTTATGACATTCCATCTAAGACAAGCGGCTCGGCGTCACGACATTCCGTCGAAGCCGACATATATTATGCCCTTGGCATCATGACATTCCGTCTAAGCCAACCAGTTCAGCGTCACAACATTTCATCGAAGCCGGCATATATTCTGCCCTTGGCGTCAGGACCTTCCTTCTAATCCAAGCATCTCGACGTCTCGGCATTATGTCTAAGCCGACAACTATCCTACCTTTGGCCCAGAACTATCATCCAAGCCAATGAACAAAATGACCCTTTCTACTATCGACGTCATGACATTCTGTCTAAGCCGACAATTATCCTACCTTTGTCCCGGAATTGCCATCCAAGCCAATGAACAAAATGACCCCTTCTGCCATCGGCGCCACGACATTCCGTCGAAACTAACATATGTTCTACCCTTGGCGTCAAGACTTTCCATCTAAGCCAAGTAGTTCAGCATCACGACACTTCTATCAAAGTCGACGACTATCCTACCTTTGGCCCAGACCTCCCGTCTAGGTCAATGAACAAAATGACTCCCCTTGGTTAACGCCAACCTCCAGTCCAGCCGGGATTCACCCCAATACATAAAACCCTTCTTTCCTTGCTTCGGCATTAACCTCATGCCAACAAATAATCAACTTGCATATGTTTTTATCAAACCCTGAAATAAAATAGTAATAATTAGAGAGGGGAAAAATAACCGCCCAGACGGAGAGGCCAAACGAGGTCCGGTTTGACCCAACGAGGCCCAGCTCCTTGAAGTGGTAGCCCCAGGGCCCACTAAATATAAAGCCTAATAACTCACTCGGATCAAGCACTTGCTAGGCGGCCTTTGGGTTGGGAAGTCCGAGCATCAGTTCGATCGGGAGAGCTCCTTCGGAGCCCCGTATTCTTTGCCCAAACCACGCACTCATCGCTAGAGAGACCTCTCCTGGGCCAGTGCCTCTTGCTCATGCCAACTGATGGAAGCTTATCTGTACGACCGTTATGAGTCCCTTAATAGCAGGAAGCTCAAAGGGATAGGGGAGATCAAGAGTCTGCATGCTATAAAAAGCCCGCAAGGAGGACGTAACCCCCCCAGAAACTCCTCAGCTTATAGGGATCGTTCACTCAACGAGCCACTATTCAAACTGGAAGAGCCCTATTGCGAAGAGATAAGCCAAAAAAAACCCTGAGTAGGAACCACTTCACCTTTTGGTGGAGAGGGATCTCGCGCTCCCATCTTCATCCTAACCCCCCCTTTGCACCAGTGCTCTACTACATTTGCTGACTTAAGCATCGGAGGGTCTTCCCCGGAGATCTATCCCTGGGCACCTATAACTTGTTTCCCTCCTTACAGTTCACACTTCAAGTGTATGTGGTCATCTTCTTCTCCGCTCAGGAGTAGCGTGAGATTGCCCCTCTTCATCTGGCGCCGTCTGTGGGAAATGAACAAAGAGCCATCATGGTGCGAAGAAGTTCTGGCAGGAGGACTGCCGGCAACAAGGGAAAGGCCCTGGCGATGGAAGAAGGCGCACCTTCCCTCCCCATGGAGAATTCCCTGTCAGGCAACCACACCAATGAAATACCTCCATCGGTGGCGGGGGAACAGCTTCCCGGCGGGAGTACCGACGCCCTCCAAACCCTCAATGTAAAACTGGATGTCCTTGTGGATCTCATGAGGGCCCAAGCGATCAGGGAGGCGAAGTCGCATCTCCCCCGAAAGAGCCCCCCCCCCCCCCCCCCCCCCCCCCGCGGAGATGCCTCCCAGCAAACCGCTGGAGGCCGTTTTACCCTCGGGGGGCGGCGGCCCCTCCCCCGGAGTAGGAAGCCTCCTCCACACTGAGGAGGGAGAAGTTCGGAGCACACCGACCGTTCCCAGAGACTGATGCCCCTGAGGAGCACCGGGACAGGATGCAAGTGCGTCCCCCCAGCCCCTCGGGCCAACGACAACCGGAGTTGTCCCTCCGGCTGCGAGACTTTGAGAGGCGTTTCGCAGAGCAAAAGCGCGCCCTCCGTGCCTTGTAGAAGACCTCTCCTATGGAGGATGAGGAGCGATCCCCGTTCTCTGATTATATCTTGAAGGCCAAGATTTCCCCCAGGATCTCACTTCCGACCTTCAAGTCGTATGACGGCCAGGGAGACCTCTCCGATCACTACGACAGCTTCGATGCCCTGATGACCTTACATCGGGCGTCTGATGTAATCAAGTGCCGAGCATTCGTGACCACTCTGGCTCAGTGCGCTCAGGCTTGGTTCAAGGCCCTCGCCCCCTGCAACATCCCCAACTTCAAGCAATTCGGGAGAGTGTTCAAGGAAAGCTGATACGCACAGCGGAAAGTGAGATAGAAGGAGGGGATGAATAGATCACTCCCAAACTCGATAAGCTCAATAAAAATTGCTCAACCCCTCAAACAGCAGTGATGAAACCTCGAAGAAAGGTAAAAGAAATATATGAACAATGGATGGAGTTCTAGAAAGAAATACGCGATGGAGCAATATATCAAGTAGATGGAGAGCAAACACAAAGTAGACAGGCAAATCCACAAGAGAGACAGAGAGTTTTTAGGTGGTTCAATTGCTACCCGCAATCTACGTCCACCCCTCACTCAGAAGAGTAAGGTTTCCTTGCAATGATCAACTGTACACAGCAGACTCAGTCTGCGACAACCGCTGCCAAATAGCTTGCCCTGAGGAACACCCTCCTCAAACTTTTGATCAACCAGAAGAAGCACTGGAGAACAAATCTCCCTTCCTTTGCACGCAGCAAAGGGAACCCTGTGAAATTACTTCCAAGCAACTCACAAACCTAGAGGATCAAACCTCTCTTCCTCCAAGAACAATGGAGGGAAACCGAAGAACTTCTCACTTCCTCCGAGCAAGCTTGGAGGGTAACACAATGGAATTGAAAGCGAAGGAAACTCGAAAATAAAAGATCAATGGAAAACAATTACCTCTAAGACAAAACAATGTAGCTTCCGTAGAAGCAGATCTTCAGATTCACGGACAGCTCTCTCTCTCTCTCTCTCAGACTCTTCTCTCTACTCTTGATGGAGTGGTTTTTCTCTGGATTACTCTCTTGATCCACACACTGCTCTCTCTCTTCTCTCCTTTTTCACTATTCCATCATCTCTTCTCGAACCCTTTTCCTCAGTATATATATAACTGTTCCAGAAACTTAGGCGTGTGGATACCACATTTCCCGCCTGAAAGGTTGGGGCACGTGTCGGAATGTTCTGGACCTCCATCTTTCTTGGATCACGTGCCATCCATCTGGTGAATGCACAGACAAACTGTCAGAAAAGGAATAAACATTTTGTCACACACTTAGCACAAGTTGTACCGACGTAGCGAGTGAGTAAGCATAAACTGCATTGAGTAGGAGTTTCCAAGTCAAACAATGCACTGACTTACTACAAGGTGAACAAGAACTGCACCGGCCTCGTTGCTGTAGGGATTTGTATAGACTTGGCTATGCACTATTCATGTTTTTATCTCAAGCAAAGTATGCACTGACTTTATGTTATTCAGAAAGAGAAAGAATGCACCGAGTTGAAATATGCAGTCCAAGCAAGAGTTGCACCGAGATGGCAGAGAGAAATGCGCAGACCGAAGAGATGCAAGATAGACTTGCACCGAGTTGGATTTGCACTGAGAAAGGAATGAGAAGACTAAACAATGCATTCTAGACAAGAATTGCACCAACCCAGATATTGCACAGCCCTCGAGAGGTGAGATGCAGGGACACGATATGCACGGACCTTGGTGCACACGACTTAGTGAGATGCACTGAGACAGAATATGAACGACAGAACCTGTGCATGAACAAGGACTTGCACTGAGGCAAGCTATTTATGCGAGAAATGCAGAACTTGTTGTGCCCCTGGTTTTGATGATGACAACCATGAGATGTGTATGTTGAATTCAACTTAAAATGTTGAACTAAATCTTGATTCAGTAACGCATGCATTTGGTTCATTTTTGATGCAAGAAAGGAACAAGGTCGACGCTGGGAGTTCAAGGCGTCCACGCATCAGTTGAAGAGGCAAAATCATAAGTCACTGTTATAATCTCAGTGCTTCAACGCCACACTATTGCAGTGTCTACGCATCAGCTTAAGAAGCAGAGGCACTCACAGATCTACTTCACTGCGTCAACGCCATAATAGAGCAGCGTCGATGCAGCAGTTCAAAAGGTAGAATTATGGTTCACTGGAATACCCCAGTGCGTCAATGCTACAGCATGATAGCGTCGACGCAGCAGTTCACTCTGAGATGAAATTGGCTCTGGGTTAGCTTAGTGGGTTGACGTAGTAACCCAATGCGTCAACGCATCCACCTACGAACTTAAAGCTTTGTGGACAGTTCAAGGTAGCGTAAACCCCTTGGTCACCATGGGTTGACGCCATCTGAATTCTTTCATAAAATTAGTTGGGTGGACCCCAGTCATTAGTGACGTCAAAGGCCACATCAGCCAAAAAGTGTTTCGATCTCGTTTTCCCTCGCGATTCCAGAAGGCTCTGAGGAGATCAATCATTGGGCTAACCAGAAAATCTGGTTGGGGCCCACAAGATGTATATATTACATGGATCTGGAAGTGAGTGCAAAAAAAAATAACCTGAACATCGAAGAAGGTTTTTGGAGAGTTGCAGTCAAACCTGAGGGTGTGAAGTCCTCGAGAAGGATCCTGGAGTCTATCATCTTCCTGCTGGTACCTTGCTGCATTCACTGACGATCAGAGGAGATCCAGGGGCAGTGGATCAGTGCGAGTTCATCTACCCTTCAGAAGGAGAAGGCCAGCTGATCGTTGAAACATCTTCCTCCAGACATCTGAGTTCGAGCTGAGATCAGCAGCATCACAGATCTGAGATTACTCCTCATCTCTGAGTGATTTCGTTTATTGTTTGTCTTTTCATTTGAACTCTGTTACATTGTTTCTCCCTCGTACTGGTTTGAGTAGAGGGAGGGGTTTGATCTAGCAGATTGTGCTTGGATCAAGGGCGCTTGGGCGTCTTTGCCTGCAAGCTGTTCGTTAGTGGTTTAGAGGATCTATTCCTCTGGTTAAGCCAAGCTGTACTGCTCAGCGTTGTTTGAGGAGGTAGTTCTCGATGAAGCTAAGCTGTAAAGCTCAGCAGGGATCCTCACTGGTTTAGTGAGGGGTGGACGTAGGTCTCCACAGGGAGACCGAACCACCATAAAAATTTGTGTTCCTCTTGTGGTTTGCTATTCTCGCATAATCCACCTATCGTTAGATGTTTGATTAGGCTCGATCTTCATACAGTCTGTTACTGAATTTCTAATTAGCATTCTGCTTTCTAATGCGAGTGTGATCTTGCATTAATTTTTCAAAGGGTCAACCTATTCACCCCTCCCCTCTAGTTTGACCTTCCACTTAATCCAACACGTGGTATCAGAGCTTGGCTCTCTTGTCAAGGGTCTCACAACCCATAGAGATTTAGTGGAATGAAAAACAAGGGGCTTACGCCTGAAGGGTATGTAGTGAATAGGCCACCCTTCTTTGATGGCACTAACTATGCTTACTGGAAAAATCGGATGCAGGTATTTCTGAGAGCTCGGGACCATGAGATTTGGAGAGTCGTGAGCAAGGGACCCTATCAGTTAGAAGGAGATGAAGAACTGTGGGTGAAAGAGTAGATTCAGAAGTCCAACGTCAATTGGCAAGCTATGAACATCATGCAATGCTCATTGCATCCTATGGAATTTTCACGAGTATCCTCATGTGCCAGTGCCAAGGAAATGTGGGACAGACTTCAAGTCATCTATGAAGGTACGTCAGAGGTAAGAGAGACAAAAGCCAATATGTTAATTTCTGAATATGAAACTTTTAGAATGAAGCCAGAGGAAAATATATCTGAAATGTATGCTAGACTAACCCTATTAGTGAATGGTCTTAGAGGTCTGGGAAAGGTTTACACTGATTATGAACTGGTCAGGAAAATTCTTAGATCCCTAACTCCAATTTGGCACACCAAGGCCACTGTTGTTGAGGAATCTAGGAACCTTCCTACCACTACCCCTGATGAGCTTATCGGATCTTTGATGGCTTATGAGCTGAACCTCAAAAGGACAGATGAGGATGTGAAAAAGAAAAAGGATCTTGCATTGAAGGCAGGACCAAGTAGCAAGGAGAGTTCAGATGACAGTCAGTCATCCAGTTCAAATGATGATTCAGGTGAGATAGCTATGCTCACCAGGAAATTCAGGAAATTTTTAAGGAAGGAAGGTAAGGCTGTATGGAGTCGAAGACCGCAGGTAAGAAATAGTTCAAAATTCAAATCAGAAAATTCAAAGAAATTTGACAAGGTTGTTTGTTATAAATGCAGGAAACAAGGACATATCAAATCTGAATGTCCAGAGAATATGAAGAAAGCTCAGCCAAAGTGGAAAAACAAAAAGCCCAAGGCCATGATAAGTACGTGGAGTGACGAGGAGAAAGATGAAGATGAAGAAGAAAGCACTTCTGAAGAAGAGAGTGATGTTAAGCTGTGCTTCATGGCTAAGGATGATGAGCAGGATGAGGTAACTTCTTCCTTCGAAAACTTCTCTTGCTGTGATTGGGAAGAAGCATTTAATGAATTGTTAGATAAGTATGATTATGTTAAGAAAGAAAATAAATCACTCAAGAAAAAGAAAAATCTAACTAGTCAAGAAAATTCATTGAATGAGAAAATCAGGTGCCTAGAAGCTGAAATTACTAGTTTAAGAAAATCTCTTGATGAAAGTGACTAATGTAGAGATCAATTAATAGAGATGAAGAGAGAAAATGAATTTCTTCTGAAAGTGCATGATGAACTAAAACTCAGAATGCAAAAATCGGAGAGTGAAGTAAAAGTTGCTGAAGAAAAGTATGAAGCCATTCAAGGAGTAAATCAGGAACTCCAAGAAAATTTGAAGAAACTGGAATATGAGAATTCGAGTAAACAAGCCTCTCTTGAGAAATTAACACAAGGTAAAAACAATCTTGAAGCTGTCATGGGAATAAGAAGTAATTTTGGAAAAGAAGGACTTGGTTATAATCCAACCAAGAAGAAGGATCTAGGAACTAGATTTATAACATTTGTTTCTGAACAAGGTACATCTGAGCAGAGCCAAACGGCTGAAAAGAAGTCTTGTGAGAAAAATCAAGAAAAATTAAAACAGTCTGATGAAATCAGAAAAGAAAAGGGAAAAGAGAAAGTGAAGGTCATCTTGAAAGCCAATAACCACAAGAATGTGCCTAATTTCAGAAGTAAACACTCAGGTCAGCCTATAGACCCTAGTTCATCAACCCAGCATCAAGGATATAGAAATTTAGGGAGTCATAGGTCTGGTACAAGACAGTTGCGTCAACGCACTGAGTACCTTGCATCCACTCAACCCATGTCCCAGGGGTTCTACAGAAATAATTCTAGAACAAACCATTGGCCGCGTCAACGCAGTGTCCATACTACGTCAACGCATACACCCTTCCGGGATGGGTATTCTTTCAGAAACATGAGAATGAGTCGACGCAGCCACTACAGTGCATCGACGCACCCTATGTACCAGAACCCATATGACAGAAGGTTTGGGTGGATGAGTCAACGCAGTCAGGAGAGAGGGTCTACGCAGCGAACCTTCATCCCTTCAAGAACTCAATATTCCTCTAGAACTTCTCATCCTAGGTTCCTCAGTGCTTCTTGGAGTCATAATAATCATTGGAATGGGAACAAGAATAAAACTTCAGACTTCTCTAACAACAGAAATGGTTTAAAACGGTCATTCCAAAGGGTACCTCAACCCAATCAGAAAACTCTCAAACCTTTGAACTCCACATATCAAAAACCTCCAAAACAACAACTATGGGTTCCCAAAAGCATGTTGTCTTATCTGACATAATCCTATGGTGTGATGGGACCCAAGTGTATTTGGGTTCCAAAATCTCTTGTTTGATGTGATTTGCAGGAGTGCCTTGCAGCTGTACACAATAGGTGGTATCTTGACAGCGGCTGCTCAAGGCACATGACCGGCGATAAGGCAAAATTTTGTTTCCTAGTTGAGAAAGAAGGAGGACATGTCACGTTTGGGGGGAACAATAAAGGTAAAATAATTGGAAAAGGTAAAGTTGGCAAAAATCCCCCGAACTCTATTGATGATGTGTTACTTGTTGAAGGATTAGAATACAATCTTCTTAGTATAAGCCAACTGTGTGATAGGGGGCACAAAGTTGTGTTTGATTCTCATGCATGCACTATTCTTGAGATACAGTCTGAAAGTGTCAAATTCACTGGAAAAAGAATAAATAACATGTACATGGTAGACTTGGATGATCCTGCTCACAACAATCTCTGTCTTGCCGTTAACAAAAGTGAGCTGGCTTGGCTATGGCATCGTAGACTAGGACATGCTAGCTATAGTGTTATGCATAAGTTAGCAAAATTCAGCATGGTGAATGGTCTGCCTGATGTATCATTTAAGCAAAATGACAAAATTTGTAATGCATGCACTCAAGGCAAGCATACTAGGAAGTCATTTAAATCCAGAATTGAAAATCAATCTTCTAGACCTCTTGAACTTGTTTACATGGATCTGTTTGGACCCACTAGAACTGTAAGTTTGAGTGGCAATAAATATGGATTTGTTTTGGTAGATGACTTTTCTAGGTTTACTTGGGTGTTCTTTTTAACTCATAAGAATGATGTATTTGAAGAATTTCAGGCATTCTTCAGGAAAGTTCAGCAGGAAGGTAAGTATACTATTTCATCTATCATGTCAGATCATGGAGGAGAATTTGAAAATTCAAAATTCGATGGTTTTTGTAGGGCAATGGGAATATCTCACAAGTTCTCATCTCCAAGAACTCCTGAACAGAATGGAGTGGTGGAAAGAAGAAACAGAACCCTTGTCGAGATGGCTAGAACAATATTGATCGAAGGACAACTCCCAAGGAAGCTCTGGGCAGAGGCGGTAAACACAGCTTGCTACATTGTAAACCGGGCAATGGTAAGACCTCTGTCCAAAAAGACTCCATATGAATTGTTGAAAGGTAAGAAGCCATCTGTTATACATTTCAGAGTTTTTGGATCTAAATGTTTTGTTCAAAATAATCATAAACGGGACTTAGATAAATTTGAACCTAAGAGTGAACCAGCCATATTTCTAGGATATTCAAATCACTCTAGGGCCTATAGAGTCCTAAATGTCAAAACTCAATCTGTTGAAGAATCTCCACATATTGTATTTGATGAAATGAATGTCAGGTCTGCAAATGAACAATCTTGTAGGGACAAAGATGATGGGGAGTTTCTTGAAGAAAAGGAAGAACAATATACTCAAGAGGAAGATCCAAGGTCAAATGAGAATCAAGCACTAGAGGTAATGCAGATGCTAATGAAGGTAACTCTCTGACCAATGTTAGAATGTTAAGAGACCACCCTCTATCAAGCATTATTGGTAATCTACATGACCCTACCAGAACTAGATCTCATTTTAGAACAATTGAAGAAATGGATAATTTGGCTCTTATATCTCAAATTGAACCTAAAAATGTAACTGAAGCCCTGAAAGATGAATGCTGGATAAATGCAATGCATGAGGAATTAAATCAATTCAAATGAAATAAAGTGTGGCACCTTGTGCCAAGACCCAATGAACTTTTAGTAATTGGAACTAAGTGGGTCTTTGAAATAAACAAAATGAAAATGGAATTGTGATAAGAAATAAAGTAAGACTGGTTGCACAAGGATATAACCAAGAATTTGGTATTGATTTTGAAGAATCCTTTGCACCAGTAGCTAGATTAGAAGCTATTAGATTATTACTTGCATATACATGCTGTCATGGAATAAAACTCCATCAAATGGATGTAAAAGGTGTATTTCTTAATGGTTTAATAAAAGAAGAGGTGTATGTTGAACAACCCCCCGGTTTTGAGTCTATAGACTGCCCTGACCATGTTTACAGATTAGACAAAGCTCTCTATGGGCTCAAACAGTACCTCGAGCATGGTATGATAGACTCAGCTCATACCTCACTGAGAAAGGATATTCAAGAGGTAAAGTGGACCAAACCCTATTCACTAAGGTAAGAAATAATGACATTATTCTGGTTCAAATCTATGTTGATGATATAGTCTTTGGATCCACTAAACCAAGCATGTGTGAGGAATTTGCAAATTTGATGACCACAGAATTTGAGATGAGTCTCATGGGTGAGCTTCAATTTTTTCTAGGTCTACAAATCACCCAAAGCAAGGATGGATGCTTCATCAACCAGGCAAAGTACGTCTCTGAACTATTGAAGAAATATCAAATGGAGAATCTTAAGGCAATCAGCACTCCCATGAGCACCAACACAATTTTGGATGCAGATCTGAAAGGTAAATCAGTAGATGCAAAGATGTATCGAGGTATGATCGGATCACTCCTCTATCTTACTGCATCTAGGCCAGACATCCAATTTTGTGTATGTATGTGTGCTCGTTTTCAGTCTGATCCTAAAGAATCTCACTTGATTTCTGTCAAGCGTATCTTTCGATACCTTACTGGAACTCGAGATTTAGAGATTTGGTATCCTGCATCTTGCACTTATGATCTAGCATCATACTCAGATGCAGACTATACTGGATGCAAACTTGACAGGAAAAGCACAAGTGGCTATTGCCAATTTTTGGGAGGGTGTTTGGTTTCTTGGGCATCCAAGAAACAACACTCAGTGGCACTATCCACTGCAGAGGCAGAATATGTCGCACCAGGGAGTTGTGGCACTCAAGTGTTGTAGATCAAACACCAACTCCAAGATTATCAAACTGATCTTGGATGTGTCCCAATATTGTGTGATAACACAAGTGCCATTAACCTGGCAAAGAACCCCATCCAGCACTCTAGGACCAAACATATAGAAATTAGGCATCACTTCTTGCGAGATGAGGTTAATAAAGGAAGCTTTAAATTGTGTTTGTAGACTCAGAACATCAACTAGCTACATTTTCACCAAGCCTCTGAATACTGAAAGATTTTCTTGTCTTAGGAGAGAGCTTGGATTGTGCAATCCTCATCTTGACGCCTAAATTGATTGCTTGTATTCTTCTTTGAAACCTGTTTGGTTAACTGTGCCAAGGAATAAATTGATTACTTGCCTTGCTTGAGTTGAAAATGCCTGATTTCTAAATAAGTCACAGATTTAGGGGGAGTTTAGTTTTGAGCATTTTTTAAGGAGCACATGATAAATAAAAAGCCATCAGGTCAACAATTGCATCTTCATTCATATTTTCAGTCATGCATGAATGGAGGGAGAGTTTGCATTAGTTCTTACTTGCTAAGAAGTGCAATTCTGTCCCTTTAGATTAAGTGATCTGGGAATCTGAAGAGTGGTTAATAAGGCTGAGTTAACGCTATTGCAAGACTGAGTCAACGCACTGAAAGAAACTTTCTGGAAATAGGTTGGAAGTTGAACTGACTGGTTTAGTGAGTTAACGCAGTCACCTGGTTGAGTTGACGCACTGACATTAACCCGGTGCAAATCAGTTCTGGAATTAATTGGATTACTTCAGAAGGGTTAACGCAGCACTGGAGTTGGGTTCTCACATATCTCATTATGTGCGATATGTTGAAATCTTCTAGTACCTCAGTCTGTCTGAAACTTGGAGTCTCCTCAACCTCTCATCAACCTTGTTTCTTCTATACTCAGTTCTTCAGCTTGTAGTGAAGTACCTCTCAATCTTCAGTATGAGGGAAGTTTCTTGAGCTCCGAAATGTGAATTGATGTCATAGATTCAGGAGGAGCTAAAGTGATATTTCCTTTATAAGAGGTGGTGATCTTTATTGACTGGCTCTATGCAGTATTAATGGTTGGAGATCTATAAATCTTTTGTTCTTTGAATGCTAAAATTCTTGAACATAAAAGTGCTTTGCATATGGAATAGTCATGGAACTACTTAATAAAACTGAGAACTCATCCATTCTTGAACTATGATGATCAAAAGTAAAGAGACCACTTTGTGCAAATGAATTTAATATCTGTATTGACTTTAAACTCAGAATAGGTTTAATAAGAGCTGAAGAAACAAACCCTATGCAATGTATATATATATCTACATGGAATAAATTGCAGAGTAATGGCAAGCTTTCGCTGAGAAACTGTCTCTATGCACCAAAGAAGTGCTAAGGAGCATGTCATGAAGTGAGCTGTTATCTCTGTTTCAAAAGAAAAATAATTCATTGCAGAGCAATGATAACTTTCCACTGAGAAACTACCTTCATGCACCAATGAAGTGCTAAAAGGCATGTCATGATGTGAGTTGCCAACTCTGTTTCATTGGAGCAGAATAGTTAGCTATGCTGAGTAACCAGGAACTCTGGTGTCTGATAAACATGTGTACCCGTGTCAAAAGACTAGCTACACTTGATTGCAAATGAGAATTTAAATATATATATATATATATATATATATATATATATATATATGGGTGGTTGACCTGAAGCTCATATAAAAACCTATAGAGTTCATCTTCAATACTGGTTAAATTCACTTCTCTAAGGGTCTCTTGAAATTGAACAATCTAAGGGAAAGATATGAGAAAGTTCCAAGTGTGCAAATTGTTCTATCCTTATTCCATAATCATGCTCTTCTTGTTCAAGGATTTGTCTCAAATTCTTAAGATTATTTTTCTCCACATCATTAAATGAATTAGGGGCTCTCATCATTTCTCATCATATCTCTCAGAAGGGAATTTGAATTTTATCTATTAAAAATCCCTGAATGTAATTTCATCCCTTCATAATTTCAGTGTCTTTAGAATGCCTAAATACTGTGGGTCTTCACTATTCCTAGTATCTACTCAGTATTTCCCTCTTATTCCTCTTGGTGGCGTCGACTCAGTGTCTCACTGCGTCAACGCAGTCATGCACTAACTTCAAATTCTTCCCAGTCCGGTTCAGCACAGTGAACCGGTTCACCCTTTTTTATTTGAAAATGAGTCGTCACGTTCTTTAAAACCCCGCAGTGTAAACGCTGTCGTTTCCTCAGCTCCTTCCAAAACCTAGTGGGCTTCTACCTCTCCGAATCTTCTCTCATGTTTCCATTTGATTCTCGCTGCCATGGCGCCTCCGGAACACGTGAAGAAGGGGACGAACAAGAAGGGTTTAACGAGAAGAGCTCCCATCTTCGCTAAGGGAAAGATTGAGCATCGAACCAAATTTCAACGTGCTCCAGAGGAGATATCTTCCCAGTCAGCTCCACGGACATGTAAAGGAAAAGAAAAGAGCTCTCCGGCAAAGACAAGGGCAGCAAAGCAGAAGGAGACTCATGATGTTCCCGTGGCAGATCCTCCAGAGGAGATACCGTCTCCTTCAGCTCCAAGGAAACGGAAAAGAAAAGAGATAGAGCTATCTCTTCGGAAACGCCGTCTCCATCCAAGCCCGCCGACCAAAAAGAGAAAGCTATCTAAATCAAGGGCAGAGGAGCAGTCCACATCTTCAGCTGCTGCGAAGGGGAAGCAAGGTGCGGACAGCTCACATGCAAGGTCTTCTGATCCCTCTCTCACCATCAATGTAGAAGAACCTCTGAAAGTCCTCATTCCACGATATATTGTTGCTACTGATGTTGAGATGCTTGAGGTTTTTCCACAATTATTTCCCACTTTGGATTTTCAGGGTTGGTGGTCTTTTGTCACAAATCATAAGATATATTACCCCACCCTCGTTAGGGAATTTTACCAAAATTTGAAATATGAGCCTCAAATCCCCAAAGTTTCTTCAACAGTCAGAAATGTCCGTTTTGAGTTAACAAATAAATTGTTTGCTAGATCATGAAAAATTCCAATGGATGGGGTTCAGCTACACAGTTTTCACTTTGATGAACATGAAGCTTATGCTCTTCTGACTGAACAGCCTAGTGATCCTACTATTGTTAAGCAGACATATCTATCTAGTCTGAAAGCCAATCGGTTCCCTCCCTTCAACAGACTGCTACATCATATCTGCACATCCATCATTACACCCCAGAGCAGTGGTAGGGAACGAGTTACTGAGATGCAAAGATTTTTGCTATACTGTATGTTGAAACAGATCAAGATTTCATTAACTGATGTTATCATTCAGACCATGGGTACATGTCTGAAACAGTCTAGGACACTTCCATATGCTGCCCCATTGACTGCCATTTTTAGAAAAGTTGGAGTGAACTTTGGCAATGAAAGGAAACTAAACATTCCCAAAGGGAATAGATACTCCTTATCATACATTCAGAAGTTCATGGGATTTAAAATTGTGAATGGACAGCCAGTCAGAGTACTGCCAAGTCAGAAGCATGCCTCTACCTCTGGGGCTCCTGTTGTAGAATTGAGAGAAACAGCACAAGAAAACCCAGAGGCCAGTCCAGCCAGAGTAGACAGACAAGAGGTTAGTCCTGCCAGAATAGACCTGAAGCCAGTTCAGCCAGAATGGACGACCAAGACTTCAGTAGTATCCAAGATGATTATAATGTACAAGATGATACTCCTTTGTTTCCAGTTGCTTCCAGAGAGATTGTCATTGTACATGGTCCTCTTCCAGAACCCTCTCCACCAAGGGGACCTGCATCTACTTCTGAGGAGATTCCAGCTAACTTTCAACATGATACTAGTATGCCTGATTTTTCTGGCATCAATCCTACACTCATTCAATTTTTGGAAATGAAATTCAGGAGCATTGACTCTTCCATAATGCACTTAAGCTGAACAACGGATATGAGGCTGTCACACCTTGAACAGAAATTAGACAGCAGATGGGAAAAGTTTACACGTGATAAATTCAAGTTAGACAAGAAGCTTCATGAATTTATGGAATCTCTTCTTCAAGCTTGTCAGAAAGCTGGTTCAGTCATGCGTAATTTACAAAGCTTGCATCACCAATGTTTGAACAGGTTACAGAGTGTACAGACATACAACTATGATGTCAAGGAAAATCAGTCAAAATCTGAAATATTCTACCCTGATAGACAAGAATTTGATGTTCAGTGAAACGATTCAAAACTTGTTTGAAAAGATTACATCTTTTGGTCAGGACCTTGCTAAACTGTTTGAACGAACCACTCTAGTCGGTGATGAGGTTGTGGATGTGTTGCATATTCTAAAAGAAAACTTCCTACCCACAATTGAAGATCAGCGTGATGTGTACTGCCCTCCACCAACAGAAGCCTCCTCTTCTGCACCTGAATGGAGATCTCAGCAGAAAGCTCAGGTGGACTATCTGTTTGATATATTACACAACTGGTTTGATGGTGTCACTACCAAGGTCCAAGAATACCACAAGTTTGTGGTGCACAGAGATCAGCTGCTTTCTGAAAGGATGGACACTATGGCAGCATCCATGGCTCAGCTTCAGCAACAGTTGGATATTGTATCTGCAACTGTCCTTCAGTCTTCCTCATCTACTCCCCTTCCTGATGATGTCAAAGGGGGAGAGAAATGAACTCAAGTTGGAGTCTAGTCTAGAATTACATTGCATCTACATCAAAGTTGCATCAAATGTGATGATTGAGTGAAGTTTTTGTTTCTTTTACATATTTTGTGAAATGTTCAAAAGAAGTCGTAACATGTGAGAATCTCCAATTTTTGTTAGAAAAGCCTCTCTGGTTTTCTGTTTGATGTAAAACCTTGAGCTTAACTGAATGACAAAAATTGGTGTATTAGCCTCTGAAGTGAATTCTTTGTTTGATCTGAACTTCCTTGTTTGATCTGAATAATACATCTTTATTTAGATGCAATGACATTCACCTCATAGTTGCCATCATCAAAAAGGGGGAGATTGTTGTGCCCCTAGTTTTGATGATGACAACCATGAGATGTGTATGTTGAATTCAACTTAAATTGTTGAACTAAATCTTGATTCAGTAACGCATGCATTTGGTTCATTTTTGATGCAAGAAAGGAACAGGGTCGACGCTGGGAGTTCAAGGCGTCCACGCATCAGTTGAAGAGGCAAAATCATAAGTCACTGATATAATCTCAGTGCGTCAACGCCACACTATTGCAGCGTCGACACATCAGCTTAAGAAGCAGAGGCACTCACAGATCTACTTCACTGCGTCAATGCCACAATAGAGCAGCGTCGACGCAGCAGTTCAAAAGGTAGAATTATGGTTCACTGGAATACCCCAGTGCGTCAACGCTACAGCATGATAGCGTCGACGCAGCAGTTCACTCTGAGATGAAATTGGCTCTGGGTTAGCTTAGTGGGTTGACACAGTAACCCAATGCGTCAACGCATCCACCTACGAACTTAAAGCTTTGTGGACAGTTCAAGGCAGCGTAAACCCCTTGGTCACCATGGGTTGACGCCATCTGAATTCTTTCATAAAATTAGTTGGGTGGACCCCAGTCATTAGTGACGTCAAAGGCCACATCAGCCAAAAAGTGTTTCGATCTCGTTTTCCCTCGTGATTCCAGAAGGCTCTGAGGAGATCAATCATTGGGCTAACCAGAAAATCTGGTTGGGGCCCACTGATGTATATATTACATGGATCTGGAAGTGAGCACAAAAAAAAAACCTGAACATCGAAGAAGGTTTTTGGAGAGTTGCAGTCGAACCTGAGGGTGTGAAGTCCTCGAGAAGGATCCTGGAGTCTATCGTCTTCCTGCTGGTACCTTGCTGCATTCACTGACGATCAGAGGAGATCCAGGGGCAGTGGATCAGTGCAAGTTCATCTACCCTTCAGAAGGAGAAGGCCAGCTGATCGTTGAAACATCTTCCTCCAGACATTTGAGTTCGAGCTTGAGATCCAGCAGCATCACAGATCTGGAGCTGTTCCTCCATTCTGAGTGATTTTGTTTATTGCTTTTGTTTTTTCAGTTAGAACATTGTTACATTGTTTCTCCCTAGTATTGGTTTGAGTAGAGGGAGGGGTTTGATCCAGTAGATTGTGCTTGGATCAAGGGCATTTGGACGTGTTGCCTGCAAGCTGTTCGTCAGTGGTTTAGAGGATCTATTCCTTTGGTTAAGCCAAGCTGTACTGCTCAGCATTGGTTGAGGAGGTAGTTCCTCGATGAAGCTAAGCTGTAAAGCTCAGCAGGGATCCTCACTGGTTTAGTGAGGGGTGGACGTAGGTCTCCACAGGGAGACCGAACCACCATAAAAATCTGTGTTCCTCTTGTGGTTTGCTATTCTCGCATAATTCCACCTATCGTTAAGATGTTTGCTTAGGCACGATCTTCATACAGTCTGTTACTAAATTTCTAATTAGCATTCTGCTTTCTAAAGCGAGTGTGATCTTGCATTAATTTTTCAAAGGGTCAACCTATTCACCCCTCCCCTCTAGTTTGACCTTCCACCTAATCCAACAAAACTGGGAAAAACTTGCACCGAACAAGCTTATGAACGCGACAATGCATTCACTGACTTAATATTCATTAAGTAAAAAGACGAGTGTCAAACAATGCACGGACCTAAATCATGCAACAAGCACAGACCTTCTTCATGCTTAGAAACAAAGAAATGCACCACGGCATACTATGCACGGACATTATGCGAGATGCACCGAGCTCTTCTGAGTCGAACAAAGTGTTGAGCTTATAGAAAGAAACTTGCACCGAGGCAAGGACATACTACGTCTAGAGAAAAGCATGCATTGATCCATTGAATGCATATGAACAGGAGAATGCACGGACCTTTATTGCAATAGTGTGATAAAACAAATTGATTTATAGTGTGAGACATCATCAAAACTGTAGGGATGCAACAATCTCCCCCTTTTTGATGATGGCAACACTATAAAT
Source organism: Amorphophallus konjac (assembly GCA_022559845.1). Classification (NCBI taxonomy): domain Eukaryota; kingdom Viridiplantae; phylum Streptophyta; class Magnoliopsida; order Alismatales; family Araceae; genus Amorphophallus; species Amorphophallus konjac. The sequence goes on from CM040121.1 coordinate 324,782,039, forward strand.
CAAGCAATGTCAGGGCATTAAAATGAGATCAAAAATAATCAAGAGCAAACCAAAATGATATTATTGACAAGCCAGAAAGCCTCTCCCAGAGACAGCATCTTCTGACCTTCTTCTACAAATCCACTCCCCTACAACTCGCTCTCAGATGCCTCAGATGCCCTGAACCTCTCAGATGACCTCTTACCGCCTGAACCTCTTAGATGACCTCTCTCCCCCTTTGACATCATCAAAAGGAAATGAAAGATATATGCAGTTGCTGGAGATGTGAGGAAGAAGTATAGTGGCTTCGCAATGTAGAAAGAGTCATGAGCATATCTTAAGAGAATAAGTGAGGCGCTAAACTCAAGAAAAGATTCTTTAACTCTCGTAAACAAAAGAGAATTAGAATGATAGGGAAGTTTATCCACATACAGGGTATATGATGAAGAGCAGGGATGAACAAGTATGATAATACATAGCTGATCAAACAACTCTACGAAGTAGACAACAGAGAAAAAAATAGAAAAGGTGTGCTCAAGGTATTGAGGACAAGCATTTCAATAATTTGCACCAATATAATGGATATTATAGAGATTTTCAAGATATTGACCATTAAGTAAGTTGGTAAATCACATCTTTGACATTAGGGAGACACCTTGAACAGAGGCCGAAATCCCCAGTTACTCAATGTGAGAACCTCATTACCTCTCCTTTTTAGAGAACAGAGTTAGTAACTGTGACTTTTTACGTGAGGAAACACCTTGATCAAAGGCCAGAGTCCCCAATTACTCACCACCTGGTCACCATTGCTCTGTGATGGTCAGAAACATTCAGTTTATTTTGCAAAAAAAAAAATTGAATTTGACACCTCATGACATAGGAAAGACTTCATTTCATTGATGAAGCTCCCAGTTTCTCAGTGATCACACCATAGACCTTTGTTCATTTAGTTGATCCCTTATATTGTGGAGATAAAGTGATTGAAGACAATACCAGAAGAACTGTTTCTTTGAAATGAATCTTGAAGTCTATATTTCAAGTTGTTCTAGACAGATATCAAGACATACAAGTTTTAGCCTGAACCAGAATCATGAACAATGTAGGAAGATATACTTCGGACACTTAATTCAAGTCTCTGATAGTTTACTAGAGAAAAGATTCTAGCTGGACTTTAGTTACACAAACTTATAGACTTAAGAGATGGATGAGATTCTACTGTCTAAGAGAGAACCGCACTCATTCAATCATGAGAACCAGCAATGACACACATCTGGTCAAACTTTTGAATCGGTCAAAAATTCACTAACTTCCCAGCTCCCCCTCAATCGATGCACAGAAAGAAACTAATCAGCAGACACTGAGAACTCCCCCTCACGGTTAGGATAGGCTTCTCACACAACCTCTTCCCCAAAAAAATATCAGGAGATTAGAAATTAAGATAATTTAAATAGGCCTAATTCTCTCCTTAACGAGGTGAATTTGTCATTGTCTAGAGGCTTGGTGAAGATATCGGTAATTTGATTAGTAGTGCCTACATGAATCAGTTCAAAGGTGTTCTTAGAAACCTCATCTCTTATTAAATGATGCCTTATTTCTATGTGTTTGGTGCGTGATTGCAAGACAGGATTCTTGGCTAGATTGATGGCACTAGTATTATCACAGTAAATGGGTGTGCACCCCAGGTCTACGTGATAGTCCTGAAGCTGGTGTTTAATCCAAATGACTTGTGTACCACAACTCCCTGCAGCCACGTACTCAGCCTTTGCAGTGGAGAGAGTCACATAATGTTGTTTCTTGGAACCCCAAGATACTAAACACCCACCTAGAAATTCACAATGACCACTAGTGCTTTTTCTATCTAGTTTACACCCGGCATAATCTGCATCTGTGTATGCAATTAAATCTAGAGTGTGTGATGCAGGAAACCATAAACAAAGGGTGTGTGTAGCAGACAGATATCTAAAAATTCTTTTTACTACAGCTAGATGCAATTCAGTGGGTCTAGATTGATACCTTGCACACATTCCTACACTGAACTGTATATCAGGTCTTGAAGCTGTCAAATAGAGTAGAGATCCAATCATACCTCGGTAGAGCTTGGCATATACTTCTTTACCTATCTCATCTGCATCCAATGAGGTACTGGTACCCATTCGTGTAGTAATCTGCTTTAAGTTGGTCATGCCAAACCTATTGAGAACGTCCAATGTATACTTGGTCTGGTTGATGAAGCATCCTTCCTCCAACTATTGTATCTGCAGGCCAAGAAAATACTTCAGTTCGCCTACCAAACTCATTTCAAATTCTGCTGACATCAATTTTGAAAATTCATCACATAGACCAGTACTTGTTGAGCCGAAGATAATGTCATCTACGTATACCTGGACTATGATGAGATCTTCTTTAAAGCTTTTTGTAAAGAGAGTTTGATCTACCTTACCTCTTTGGTAGCCCTTGCTTGATCAGAAATTCCATTAATCTCTCATACCAGGCTCGAGGGGCTTGCTTTAAACCATACAAAGCTTTGTTCAATCTGAAAACTTGGTCAGTTTTAGTGGAGAATTGAAAACCGGGGGGTTGTTCAACAAAAACTCCTTCCTTGATAATTCCATTTAAGAACGCACTCTTCACATCCATTTTGTTGGAGTTTTATATTTTTGGAGCATGCAAATGCTAACAATATTCTTATAGCTTCCATCCTAGCAACAGGTGCATAGGACTCATCAAAGTTAACTCCAAATTCCTGACAGTAGCCCTTGGCTACTAGTCTGGCTTTATTTCTAGAAATAATTCCATCTTCATTCATTTTATTCTTGAACACACATTTGGTTCCTATCACATTAGTGTTCTCGGGTCTTGGAACAAGTTCCCAGACATTGTTTCTATCAAACTGACCTAACTCTTCAGACATGGCATTGACCCAAGATGCATCGTTTAAGGCTTCATCTACTGATTTTGGTTCAATTTGAGAAACTAAAGCAATTAAATCTTGATTTTGAACATTTTTGAAATAAGACCTGGTCCTAGGGGGATCCCTTAAATCTCCTATGATATTATTCTCAGGGTGGTCTTTTAAGAATCTAACATTGGTTGAGGACTCACCTAGTTCAGTTGGGCTTACTTGATTCTGGTCGGTTTGTCCTTCGGGTTGTTCATTTTCATCCTTCAATTTCTCCTCAAGAAATTCTCTATCATGCTTTGAAGACCTGTCAGCATCATCAAGGTTGTTAGCATCTGTTGATTCACCAATTATCACATGAGGAGTTTCCTCTATAGTTTGGTCTGTTACATTGAAAACCCTATAGGCCCTAGTTGTTTCAGAGTATCCCAGAAAGATTCCTGGAGTACTTCTAGCATCAAATTTATCTAGGTCCCTTTTATTATTGTTATGGATGAAACATTTTGAACCAAAAGTTCTGAAGTATGAGACATTTGGCCTTTTATCTTTAAGGAGTTCATAGGGAGTTTTCTTATGGACAGGTCTTACCATTGCTCGGTTAATTGTATAGCAGGCTGTGTTGGCTGCCTCGGCCCAAAATCTCCTGGGAAGCTGACTTTCGACCAGCATAGTTCTGGCCATTTCGATGATTGTCCGATTTCTTCTCTCAACAATTCCGTTCTGCTCTAGAGTCCTGGGAGAAGAAAATTTGTGAGTCAGTCCCTCTTTATTGCAGAAGTCAAAAAATAAAGAATTCTCAAACTCACCTCCATGCGCAGTTTGAATTATTGAAATACAGTGAGAACCTCCTTGTTTGATTTTATTGAAGAAATGTTCAAACTTTTGAAATGCATCATTTTTATTTGCTAAGAAAAATAGCCATGAAAACCTAAAGAAATCATCTACAATGACGAACCCAAACCTTTTCCCATTCAAGCTCAAAGTTCTAGTTGGACCAAAAAGGTCCATATGTAAGATAACATAGGTTTGGTTGATAAAGACTCAGACCGGAGCTTAAATGACTTGCGAGTTTGTTTGCCTAGAGCACAGGCATCACAGATTTTTGAGATTGAATTAAACTTGATTTTAGGCAAGCCTCTAACTAAATCATGTTTGATCAATTTATTCAAAGTAGAAAAACTAGCATGGCCTGAATGTCTATGCCAATCAAAAGCATTATTTTCAGAATTAACAGAAAAACAGAGGTTAGATTCAGACTCAACATCTAAGTCTACTATGTAGACATTATTGGTCCTGTTGGCTACAAATTTAACAAGATCAGAATTTATTTCGAAGATTTTGCATGAGTTATTATCGAACACAACCCTGTGACCCTTGTCGCATAATTGACTGATGCTAATCAGATTGTGTTGAAGACCTTCCACAAGTAAAACTTTCTCAATTGAGTTAGTGGAGGACTTACCAACCGTGCCAACCCCAATGATCTTACCTTTGTTCTTTCCTCCGAATTTGACCAGACCTCCTACCTTCATTTCTAGCTTGCTGAACTTGGATCGGTCTCCTGTCATGTGCCTGGAGCAGCCACTGTCAAGGTACCATTTGTTGTTCTCAGCTGCCAGGCAAACCTACACAAGAGAAATCAAGCAAGGTGGTTTGGAACCCAAGATAAGTTGGGTCCAAAGACATCATTTAAATCTTTAAGCAGGTGTTTGGGAATCCAAAGTTGTTTTAGCTTGTTTTTCTCTTGGATCTTATTTTCAGGTCTATTGAAATTGTGACTAGAATTATGTCCAGTTGGTCTGGAGATATGGAATTTATTCCAATTATTAGACCTTTCATCCTTGGGGTATCTTCTGTATGTATGTTGATTACCGAATCTTTGAGGGTGTATCTTATTTCCCCAGTGACTTCTGTTTGGGCCCGTTGTTTTATAGTAATTCCAGGTTCTATTCTGATATATTTGCCTTGTCCAGCTACCATTTCTATTCTGGTGAATGGGCTAAGTGAAGTTCTTCCCTATTTTAAGAGATTGTTCAGCATGGTTTGTTGCTTTCTCCTTTGGATGCTGAATATTTTGATTACTGTTTGAGCTGGATGGTATGTCCAGCTTATCTTTTCCCTTCTGAGGGTAGAAGGTAGTGGTCTTGAACTGAAAGGGTCTCTTATTTGTCGGGTTAAAGCCTAAACCCTCTTTGTTGAAATTTACCCTTGTCCCTAGTATAGAGTCCAGATTTGTTTTCCCTTGAACAAATTTTTCTAAGATTTTTTGTTTGTCTTCCAGCTCTCTTTGCATAGACTCACAATTTTTTAGAAGTTCTGTGTTTACTTCCTTAACAGCTTCATACTTCTCAGTGATCACGCTGTTTCCATTCAGACTTTCTTCAAGTTTTATCTTGAGTTCGTTGAGCTGTGTGTGAACTTCCTGGTTCTCTGATTTGTACTTTTCATTTTCCTTCTTCAGAGTAGTCATTTCTTCTAATTGTTCCTTCAATTTCTGATTTTCCTTACTGATTTGAGTTTGCTCTTCAAAATTAGCATTGAGTTTTCTTTTCAGAACCCTATGCTCTTTACTCGATGAATTGAACTTATCTAATAGTTCAGCATAGGCATCTTCCCAATCATCAATAGAAAAGTTCTCGAAAATGTTTGTTACCTTCCCATCGCTATTTGTCATCAGGCAGATTCCTTCTTCGTCCTCCTTAGAGGAGTTGGCTTTTGGATCTTCTTCCTCATCGCCCCACGTGCAGACCATTGCTTGTGGTTTCTTCTTCTGCACCTTGGAGCTCTTCTTTTGAAAGTCGGGACCCTTCTTCTGAAGATCAGGGCAATCCCCTTTCATGTGTCCAGGTTTCCTGCAATGAAAGCATGTGATTTTCTTGGCATTCCTATTCTTATCATTGCTGGAATCAAAGTTCTTACCAGAGGGATATGACATCTTTCTTCTAAAGGCCTTTCCCTTAGTCCTCAAGAATTTCCTGAATTGACGAGTGAGCATTGCTTGCTCCTCCTGGTCGAGATCTGACAGCCCGTCAGACTCGCAAATACTACTCCCGTTGGTGCTACTGCCTTTGCTGCGGGACACCTTGAGGGCAATATTCTTGCCCTTCTTGTCGCTTCCTTCACCATTCCTCTTGAAATTCATCTCATACGTCATTAGGGATCCTATAAGTTCAGTGACTGTCATTTTCGACAGATCCCTAGACTCCTCTATCACAGTGGCCTTAGTGTGCCATGTAGGGGTTAGAGATCTAAGTATTTTCCTGACTATATCTCCCTCAGATATCTCTTTCCCAAACCCCTTAAGACTGTTCGTAATCAATGACAGTCTGGCATACATCTCAGTTATGGTCTCCTCCGATTTCATCTTAAACATCTCATATTCAGAGGTGAGGAGATTTACCTTTGTCGCTTTCACTTGGGATGTACCTTCGTAGATTAACTCCAACTCATCCCACATTTTCTTGGCCATTTTGCATGTTGAGATGCGGGCGTATTCGTCTGGATGAACTGCACATTGGATGATGTTCAGGGCCATCCAGTTGAGTGACGAAAGCTTGACTTGATCATCTGTCCATGCATCTTCGTTCGGTGGCAGATCATATGGCTCTGTGGTGATCACCCTCCAAAGTTTGTGGCTCTGCGCTCTAATGAAAACCTCCATCCTATTTTTACAGAAAAGGTAATTATTATCATCGAAGAACGGAGGGCGGCTGATGGATTGTCCCTTAGCCATGAAGCTCCGAGGAGCATTAGATCCGGGGTGACCTTGGCCATTGGACCACATAGTGAAACCTGCTTTGATACCAATTGATACACACAGCGAAAAGTCAGATAGAAGGGGGGATGAATAGATCACTCCCAAACTCGATAAGCTCGGTAACAATTGCTCAACCCTTCAAACAGCAGTGATGAAACCTCGAAGAAAGGTAAAAGAAATATATGGACAATGGATGGAGATCTAGAAAGAAATATGTGATGGAGCAATATATCAAGTAGATGGAGAGCAAACACACAGTAGACAGGCAAATCCACAAGAGAGACAGAGAGTTTTTAGGTGGTTCGATTGCTACCCTCAATCTACGTCCACCCCTCACTCAGAAGAGTCAGATTTCCTTGCAATGATCAACCGCACACAGTAGACTCAATCTGCGACAACCGCTGCCAAACAGCTTGCCCTGAGGAACACCCTCCTCAGTCTTCTAATCAACCAGAAGAAGCACTGGAGAACAAATCTCCCTTCCTTTGCACACAGCAAAGGGAACCCTGTGAAATTGCTTCCAAGCAACTCACAAACCTAGAGGATCAAACCTCTCTTCCTCCAAGAACAATGGAGGGAAACCGGAGAACTTCTCCCTTCCTCCGAGCAAGCTTGGAGGGTAACACAATGGAATTGAAAGCGAAGGAAACTTGTAAATAAAAGATCAATGGAAAATGATTATCTCTAAGACAAAACAATGTAGCTTCCGTAGAAGCAGATCTTCAGATTCACAGACAACTCTCTCTCTTTCTCAGACTCTTCTCTCTACTCTTGATGGAGTGGTTTTTCTCTGGATTTCTCTCTTGATCCACACACTGCTCTCTCTCTCTCTTCTCTCCTTTTTCACTATTCCATCATCTCTTCTCGAACCCTTTTCCTCAGTATATATATAACTGTTCTAGAAACTTAGGCGTGTGGATACCACGTTTCCCGCCTGAAAGGTTGGGGCACATGTCAGAATGTTCTGGACCTCCATCTTTCTCGGATCACGTGCCATCCATCTGGTGAATGCACAGACAAACTGTCAGAAAAGGAATAAACATTTTGTCACACACTTAGCACAAGTTATACCGACGTAGCGAGTGAGTAAGCATAAACTGCATTGAGTAAGAGTTTCCAAGTCAAACAATGCACTGACTTACTACAAGGTGAACAAGAACTGCACCGACCTCGTTGCTGTAGGGATTTGTATAGACTTGGCTATGCACTGTTCATGTTTTTATCTCAAGCAAAGTATGCACCGACTTTATGTTATTCAGAAAGAGAAAGAATGCACCGAGTTGAAATATACAGTCCAAGCAAGAGTTGCACCGAGATGGCAGAGAGAAATGCGTAAAATGAAGAGATGCAAGACAGACTTGCACCGAGTTGGATTTGCACTTAGAAAGGAATGAGCAGACTAAACAATGCATTCTAGACAAGAATTGCACCGACCCAGATATTGCACTGCCCTCGAGAGGTGAGATGCAGGGACACGATATGCACGGACCTTGGTGCACACGACTTAGTGAGATGCACTGAGACAGAATATGAACGATAGAACCTGTGCATGAACAAGGACTTGCACTGAGCCAAGCTCTTTATGCGAGAAATGCAGAACTTGGAAAAACTTGCACCGAACAAGCTTATGAACGAGACAATGTATTCACTGACTTAATATTCATTAAGCAAAAAGATGAGTGTCAAACAATGCACGGACCTAAATCATGCAACAAGCACAGACCTTCTTCATGCTTAGAAACAAAGAAATGCACCACGGCATACTATGCACGGACATTATGCGAGATGCACCGAGTGTTGAACTTTTGTGACTTCCCTAGTGTTTTGATGATGAGCATCACTATGTTAAATATTGTTATTTTAATCAGATATCTTGAGTAATGTTATGCATTTGAAATTTCCATGATTAACAGGAAAACTGCCATGAGATAATACCTTGCATGTCCGTAATGTTCCCTTCATACTTCGTGTTGTTTGTGTTCACTACACTCCGTGTTGTCCTTTTATATGTCGTGTTGCTCCAACTATGTTTGTTGGTTGTCTTCGTGTCGCTCCATCTGTGTCACCCCTATGTCTTCGTGTCTTATGTTCTAGCCAAGTCTATACAGCCTCATCTTTATCTTCGTTCCAAGCCAAAGTCTACACATTGTCTTAGCGTCATGCATCAGTCTTCAAAGTCCATACAATGCACTGTAGCATGTTCGAAGCTAAGTCCATACATTGGTTTAAGCTTCCAAGTCTGTACATTGGCCTTCAAGCTTTCCAAGTCTATTCATTGGCAGCTGAACTTTGAAGTCTATACATTGGTCTTCACTTCAAGTATGTACAGCCATTGTCTTGCCAAAGTATATACGTTGTGAACCCTCAAGTCTGTACAGACTTTGCCTTGTTCAAGTCTATACATCGTCCAGTTCTTTGGCAAGTCTATACCTTGTGAAAGTCCATACATTCGATTGCGTTGCCTTGAAGCCGTTCCAAGTCTATACCTTGTGAAAGTCCATACATTCGATTGCGTTGCCTTGAAGCCGTTCCAAGTCTATACATCCAGTTCAACGCAAAGTCTTCACATCGCCTCACATCATATGAAGGCTGTACGTTGCTAGTGTCTTTCTTGCTTTGTGACCACACTTCGTGTCAGTTTCTGTTTTCGTCTTCGAGTTGGTTTCAGTCCATGTTGTTTTCGTGTCATTTTCATCTTCGAGTTGGTTTCAGTCCATGTTGTTTTCGTGTCGTCCTCGTCTTCGAGTCGTTCGTACGATTCGAGCAACTTAGTACTCGAGTTGTTTTCGTGTGTATTCAAGTCTTTTTAGTAAAGTGTTGTTTCACCTCGTGCCATTCTCTTTGCTGTTTGTTATGTCGTGTTGTTTTTGTATTCGTGTCTTCGTGTTGCTTTTGTATTCGTGTCTTTGTGTTATTCTTGTGTTTATGTCCTCGTGGTGTTTCTTTCTATCTCCGTCCAATTTTTCTCTGATCGCGTGCTTTACTACTGTTTTACTCCGTGTTATTTCCTTCTCACCTCGTGCTGTTCTCTTCTAACTTCGTGTCATTTTCTTTGTAGTGTTAGCTTTATTATTATGTATCTCGTGTCGTTCTCTTTTTACCTCGTGCTGTTTTAATCTGACCTCGTGTCATTCTCTCTTTATTTCGTACTGTAGTAATCTTGTGTATCTCGTGTCGTTCTCAGTACAGTGCATCTCGTATTGCTATCACATACCTCATGCAGTTTTAGTTTTTGTGGCCCTGAGTTTTAATAGTCTTATTTCTTTGCAGGAGAAGAAGAAAAACAAAAAGAAGAAGGTGGTCCGAGGAAGAATATTCCCAGTGACTGGGCTGCACGTGATCCAATGCTAAAGGAACCAATGCTATAAAGGCAAGTGACAAGAAGGTTCTGGATGAAGTGTGGGAGGCACACGCATTCTGCACCTTATCCACCTGCTGCTGCTGCTATATATTGAAGCCTTCGTCCACAGATGAAGGTTGATCGAAAGGGAAAAGCAAAAAGCAGAAGTGCAGAAGTGCAGAGAGTTCGATCCAGAAAAAGAAGAGAAGAAATTTGAGTGAGAGCAGAAGAGAAAGAGCCTCCCTGAGAAACTAGAGTGTTCCAGTTGAGAGAGAAGAGAGAGCAGAAGAGTGATCAGAAGATGGGTATTGACTTACGGATCAAATCCGAAGTCTGCTGCTCAGTTTGAGCTACATTGTTTCCAGTTTCTGAGTTTTGGATTCCTTCTTTCTTGTTTTCATTTTTGTCTGTTTTTCTTTCTTGATTGAGAGTTCTCTGTGTTTCCTCCTGGTGTTCAGGGGAAGAGAGAGACGTGTTCTCTCTGGTTCACTTGCAACAGAGGTTGCAGTATTGTTCCCTCTCGAAGAAGAGGTGTTCCCTCTAGGCTTCAGAGGAAGAGAGACCTTGGTCTCTGGTTCTAGTGACTGCAGATCACTAGTATTCCCTCCGGTTAGAGGAAGAGGAAATTGTTTCCTGTTTCTAGGGACTTGGCATCCTTAGGGTTCCCTCCGGGTGTGGAGGAAGAGGGGAGAGTGTTCCCCTGTGAAGCTGTGAATCAGCCGTTGTTGCAGATTGAGTCTGCTTTGCTAGCAGGTGCTAGTGGAAGCCTCACTTCGATTTGAAGTGAGGGGTGGACGTAGGCAGACTAGAGGTCTGACCAAACCACCTTAAAAACCTCTGAGTACTCATGTGATTATCTGTGGTGATTGTGTGGTGTGCCTTCTATCCACTCGAGCTATTGTCCGCACTGCGTGTTTGTGGGTTCAACTCCGAGATTGCTTGTTTTAAGTGAACCATTCTTCAGTAAGTTTTTAATCGGTTGAAAATAGTGATCTATTCATCCCCTCCCCTTCTAGATCACTTCATATTTCTTGTATCACCGAGCTCTTCTGAGTCGAACACAAGTGTTGAGCTTATAGAAAGAAACTTGCACCGAGGCAAGGACATACTACGTCTAGAGAAAAGCATGCACTGATCTATTGAATGCATATGAACAGGAGAATGCACGGACCTTTATTGCAATAGTGCGATAAAACAAATTGATTTATAGTGTGAGACATCATCAAAACTGTAGGGATGCAATAATAGCTTCGCCGGCAGCGGCCCACCCCGGTCGGTAGCGGGATTACCGGCCCTCAAGCAGGAACAGGGGGAGAAGTTGCGGGCTTATATCAACTGATTCAAATCAGAAGCCCTGCGCATCCCCCGCCTGGATGTTGCCTTGGCCATCACCGCATTGACCGGCGGTACCCGTGATGAGAACCTACGGCGCGAGCTAGTACTTCATCCTCCTACCTCCCTCGCCGAGCTAGTGACCCTGGCCCTGCGCCATGCGGAATGCGAGGAAGTCCTCAGCGCCTGTCGAGGCACGACAAGCTCGGGTCAGGTGGAGGACAAGAAGCCACCGTCCGAGAAAAGGACGGGCCAAGAAAAAAGGCAGAACCAGGACGGAGACCGCAAAGAGCCGTCCCAGAAGTATGACCGGTACACCCCCCTTACCGCTCCCGTCTATGAAATCTACGAAGACATCAAAGGCTCGAGTCTCCTCCATCATCCCGAGCCTATGAAGGCCAAGCACCACAATCGTCGCAAGCATTGCCTATTCCACAGCGATCACAGGCATCACACCAGCGATTGCCATCAACTTCAAGATGAGATCGAATGCCTCGTCCGCCAGGGACACCTATCCCGATACATGTCCGGGCAGAAGGAAGACAGAGGTGCCCCCGAAGAAATAGACAATGCCCCCTGTGGAGTCCACATCAATGTCATCGCGGGCGGCGCGGCATCAGGTAGAGATAGCAGTCGAGGAAGAAAGCGTCACGCCGAGCGGGCGAGCCGAGCCTCTATTGAGCACCCTAAGGCCCTGCAGGCGAGCGAACCGCAGGCCCTGGTATTCTCCGACCATGACCTGGAAGGGCTAACCACCCCGTATGACTACGCTCTCGTTGTATCGGCTACAATAAACCATTGTAACGTAGATAGAATCTCAGTTGACAATGGTAGTGCCCCTGATGTATTATCATATGAATGTTTCCTCAAGATGGGAGAGAATCCATCTAAACTCTGCCCGATCCGAACCCCCCTCTATGGGTTCAACGGCCAGGCAACTTATCCCGAGGGAGCCCTAAGCCTACCAGTTACCATCGGCACCCCGCCCAAAACCGTTACGATTATGGTAGACTTCATCATGATTAAAGGTATGATGGCATATAACGACATCTTCGGATGAGGTATCCTCAGCCGAATGAAAGCGGTGCCCTCTACCTTTCACCAAAAAATGAAGTTCCCTACCAAGTATGGCGTAGGGGAGGTCCGGGGTAACCAGGCATTGGCTAGACTGTGCTATATAATCTCGGTTGAAGCCACGAGGCCGGAAGGGAAAAACAAAGGAGTAAAGGGAGCCGAGGACGGACCAGCAATATCTGAGCATGGTGGCGAGTTGGTAACGGTCTTCCTCAACAGTGACCTGACTTTAGGAGTCAAGATCGGAGCCGATCTATCACTTGAGGAACAGGAAAAATATAAAGATTTCCTTGCCCAGTACATCCAAGTCTTTGCATGGTCGGACAAGTATCTTCCCGGGATCCCGGGAGACATGGTGACGCACAAGCTCAACCTCGACCCAACGATGAAACCTGTCCAGCAGCGCAGGAGAAAGCACGCCCCGGAGAAGCAAGCGGTCATCAAAGAGCAAGTCATCAAAGGACAGAAGACTGGCCTCCTTCGACCGGTCCTGTACCCTACGTGGCTTGCCAACGTCGTCCTTGTGCCAAAGGCTTCAGGAAAATGGCGAATGTGCGTAGACTTCACCAACCTCAACAAGGCTACTCCAAAAGATTGCTACCCGCTGCCAAGCATCGATCAACTCGTCGACTCAACCTCTGGCAACGAGTTGCTCAACTTTCTGGATGCCTACTCCTGTTACAATCAGATCAGGATGGACCCGGAGGACATCGAGAAGACCGCCTTCATCACCGACTTTGGCATACACTGCTACACCCGAATGCCGTTCAGGTTAAAGAATGCTGGAGCAACATATCAGAAACTGATCAACCACATCTTCAAGGGACAGCTCAATCGGAACGTCTAGGCCTACATTGATGACATGCTCGTCAAAACGTCGAAGGCCGAAGACCATCTTGCCGACTTAGCCAAGACCTTCGACACCCTCCAAAGGTGCAACATGAAGCTTAACCCTGCTAAATGCGCCTTCGGAGTCAGATCTGGGAAGTTCCTAGGCTTCCTGGTAACTCAGCGTGGGATCGAGGCCAACCCCGATAAGGTTTAGGCCATCCTGGACATGCGGCCGCCCACCTGCATCAAGGACGTTCAACGCCTTACGGGGTGCATTGTTGTGCTCAACTGCTTCCTGTCCCGGGCGGCCGAACGATGCCTACTCTTCTTCAAATTGTTGAGGGGACCCAAAATGGCATCTGCTATGTTTGCCTGGGATGAGGAATGTCATAAGGCATTCGTCGAACTCAAGGAATTCTTGGCCTCGCTCCCAGTGCTGTCCAAGCCAACCCCGAGCGAAGCTCTACACCTTTATCTCTCGGCAACCCCTTCCACAATGAGCTCGGTCCTAGTCAGGAACGATGCAGGGATCAAGAGACCAGTTTAATATACTAGCAAGGTGCTTAATGAGGCTGAAAGAAGGTACCCCGCAACCGAGAAACTCGTGCTAGCGTTAGTTATCTCAGCTAAGCACCTCCGACCCTACTTTCAAGGGCACACCATCGTCGTATTGACCGGTGAACCCCTGAAGAAGATTCTTTTTCACCTTGAAGCCTCGAGATGCCTCGTCAAATGGGCCATCATGGTCGGGGCCTACGATATCTCGTATCGCCCCCGCTCGGCCATCAAAGGACAGGCCCTCGCAGACTTCATTGTTGAAAGCACGGTCCCGATTGAAGAAGCACTTTCACCTGTGCCCAGGCCCACTTGGGACCTGTTCGTCAACGGGATCTCCAACTTAGCGGGATGCGGCGCTGGTGTCCTTCTCAAGTCCGCCGAAGGAGTGGAGCTACGGTACGCCTTGAAATTCAATTTCCTGGCATCCAACAATGCCTCCGAGTACGAAGCCCTTATCTCGGGGGCCGGGATGGCTCGACGACTGGGAGCCGAGCGAGTCAAGATCCACACCAACTCCCAATTGGTCACTAGCCAGGTTAACGGTGATTACAAAGCTCGGGAAGGACAAATGATCAAGTACCTCCAGGTGGTCAAGAGGATGGCCCGACTCTTTGAGAGCTTTGAGGTAGTCCGGATAGCCAGGGAGGAAAACTCCCAAGCGAATGCCCTCTCTCGCGTGGCCTCCTCCCTTGACCCCGAAGGTACTCGATCGGTCTTCCTCGAAGAGCTCGAGCGATTGAGCATCGAATTCGAGCTTATGACCATTGATCCGGCACCCCCGAGTGACTGGCGGACCCCCTACATATCCTAGCTTTGGGATTCTCAAGAGCCCCCCGACCCTCGAGAGGCTCAGAAATTTAAGTACCAAGCTCGGCGTTTCATCATGCTGGACGATGCCTTGTACCGCAGATCATTCTCCTTTCCCCTCCTCAAGTGCATCAACGCCGACGAAGCTAGTCGAGCGATTCAGGAAGTACACGAAGGCATCTGCGGTGTACACCAAGGAGGAAGATCGCTCGCCAGGATCTTGCTTCGGCAGGGTTACTGGTGGCCCACTCTCTAGCGCGACTGCACGACCTATGTATAGAAGTGCGACCGATGTCAGCGCTTCGACCATCTGATCCACCAGCCCGCCGCGGAGCTCATCACCCTTCCCGAGCCATACCCCTTCGCTCGGTGAGGAATCGATATTCTCGAGCCGTTCCCCACGGCTCAGGCTCAGAAGAAGTACGTCATCGTCGCCATCGACTACTTCACCAAATGGATCGAGGCTGAGGCCACCACCAGGATCACCGAATCAGTCATATGGAGTTTTGTTTGGAAGTCGATCATTTGTCGCTACGGTGTCCCCCGAGTGATCTTGAGCGATAATGGTCAACAATTTGATTCTCATTACTTCAGAGACAGATGTGCCGACCTAAACATTCACAATCACTTCACTTCGGTAGCCCACCCTCAGGTCAACGGACTGGTCAAGAATGCCAACAAAACTATCTTAAAAGGCATCAAAACCAGGCTCGGCAAGGCCAAGGGAAGCTGGCTTGAGGAATTATCGAGCGTACTATGGTCGCACCGAACTACTCTGAGAATGGCCACCGGTGAAACACCTATCCAGCTGGTGTATGGCACGGAAGCCGTTATTCCATTGGAGGTCGGTAATCCCTCTCTCTGAGTCGCCCACTTCAAATCTGAGGTGAACGAGCAGAAGCTGTTGGAAAACCTCGACTTAGCAAACGAGATCTGAGAGATTGCACATATCCGAGCAATGGAATACCAATGGCGCATCACTCGATACTACAACTCCAGAGTCCGAGACATACATTTCCAACCAGGGGACTTTGTCCTAAGAAAGGCCGAAGCCTCTCGACCACTAGAGGCAGCGGGGAAGCTAGCCCCTAACTGGGAAGGCCCCAACCGAGTGGTTGAGACGCTCGAGAAAGGGGCGTACCGATTGTCCACCATGGAAGCAACACCCATCCCTCAGACATGGAACGCGACTACACTTCGCAAGTTCTACTTTTGATCATCTGGAAAGCATACACATGTAAGCAAAGTAGAATAAATGCCATTCTTCTCTTTTCATTAAACTCTGGTGTACATTAAGAAGGCTGCAGCCAATACAACATACAGTTCAGCAAAAAAATTACATCCGCTGGTACTATGATGCGAGCAGATCCCTCGGCCAACTCGGTGAGCACTCCTACGTCCAACCACTGACTCTGCCTAGTGCGGAAACTGGCTCGGATAAGGGATAGCCGGCCCCGTTGGTTCGAGAAGCTCGGAAGAAAGGTGCCAGAGGAATTGGAAGGACAACAAAAAAAAGAGAGAGAGAGGGGGTGGAAGTTGACCCAAGACAAATGAAGAGGAAGCTTGAGAGAGCTCCCCTTCTAGGCAACGGGATCGATAGAAAGAATGGAGCTTAAAGAGCTTCCCCTCCCCTCAGGATAGCATCGGTGGGTCAGGGACATGAAGGTGACATGCTCCAGCATGTCAAACCCTCTCCCAAACTGAACTCCGACTGTCGAACCCTCTTCCAAACTGGAGTAGCAGGAGTTTCCCTCCTACTTCCGTCTGCATCATCATCTTCTGAAGTGCTTTCCATGCTCTGCCGAGATCGACAGCACAACACTTCACGAAAAGGGAAGAAGGAGAAACCGTTAGGGATGGCCTTAAGTGATGAAAGGAAGAGGATATGCCCCTCAGACCTTTTATAGGCCGAAGGGGGAGCTGATCACCTTAAATGACTCTCCCCTTAAAAACATGCTAAAGGAGCCTTCCCTAAGACGGTTACCTCATTTCCCAACATCCCCCCCCAATGGGACGCGCGAAGTGGCAAGTCATTTACGGCGGCATGGAAAAGCGGAAAGGTGCCAGTGCCATGTCAGTTATCTGACAGATCGGCACGTGCGATATCTGCAGAGAAAATCGGGGCCTTTCCCAACGACTACGGATACGGTAGTCGAATCACACCAAAAGTGATAAGAAACAATCAATTCAGCACTTAATATTGTCACTACTATACTTTCCAAAAAAATAAAAAGGTCTTACACAGCTACAAAAGGGAAAGAAAGAAAGAGCTTGTACATCAGGCCTCAGGCCCATCTCCAGGCTTGGTAGACAAGGCCCCCTCAGCACCAGACGATCTGCCCCCAGTATTCTCAGAGACGGCCGACCCAGGCACTGACCCCACCTGCATGGGAACTGTCTCGGTCGTGCGCCCTCCCGAGGCTACTGGAGTTGGCGATCGATCAGACGAGACCGAGGACTCCCGACTCCCCTCCTCGCTCGATGTATAAAGGGAAGAGTCGGTGGAACCCCAGTCCGAGTCATAGCATTACCCGGAAGGAAAAACGAGCCCAGACGCTTCGGCCTCTGCCTCTATGATGGCCCGATTGAAGCCCTGGGAGAAGCCCTTTCGAAGGCCCCGACGGAAGCCTGACTCGTAATAAGGGAAGGCAGTCTGATGAAGAGTAGTGTGGTAAGCCTCTGAGCATCTATGTTGCTCGAGCGCTTCCACCCTAGCCAGCTCCGCCTTCCTCTCAAGCTCGGCTATCCTCTGTTCTGACTCGGATAGCTTCCTCTCGGCCTCGGTCCGCACATCCTCGGCCCCCCAGACTCGGTCCTCGAGCCCCTCTCGCTCGGTCTTCCAGTGATCACCGTGCTCGACCTGAATCCTGCGCTCCGCCTCCAGGAGCTCATTCTTCCGATCGACCATACGACGGGCCTGGGCCAGCTACTCTGCCAACGACCGAGCCTCCGCCTGGCTCGACTACACCTGTGCCCGGAGCGGGGCCACCTCCCGACGAAGGTCGCCAAGATCGAGGGTCAAACGCTCGACCTTCCGATCAAGCGCACCACGGGCCCATGAAAGAGTCTCCCACTCCGACTCCACCCGAGCATACGCATCCACTGCCTCAGCTCCAAGTTGGGCCAAGACCAGGCCACCTTCCATAAGTTGCTCAAAAAGCGTGGAGGGGGGACCCTTCCAGAGTTTTTCTCGCACGGCTCCTGAAGCTATGGAATGGCACCTCCGGTACGAAGAGGCCCGGACCCTAAAGGCACTGGTCGAGGGAGGGGAAATCCTCTCCAGAGCGACCGGGATTGGGGCATCTCCCCCGAGCAATCCCGCCTCGAGGGCCCCACTAGTCAGCTCGGGCTGGGTTGCCTCACCGCGTACCACCCCGGCCTCGGTCGGCTGCGATCGAGTCACTTCATCCTGTGACCCTCCAGCCTCGACCGGCTCGGACCGGACCCCTCCGTCTGGCGCCCCCTCTATTTCGCTCGGCGCCCAGACGTCGGCCATGGCCCCTCCGTCATCTGCTCCCTCTTGCTCCATGGAGAGAGAAGGCAATAGCGGAGCCTCATCGGCCGAGCTGGTGACCTCCTTCTTCCTTGCCCGTTTCTTCTCGGCAGACAGAGCCTGCATTGTAGACCTCAGCAGCTTCACCACGGGATCCTTATGCTTAACCCCCCGGCATTTGGAAGCGTCATCCCGGACGACCCGCTTACCCTTATCCCGAGCACGGGATGAGCCCTCCGAAGCTCGAAGGTCACTCGGAGCCGGCGTATCATCAGCGTCGATGACCTCCAGCTCGGCTGGCGGTGCCTCATCCTCAACCGCTCGCCTCAGGTCTGAACGGAGGAGAGCAAATTGTGAGAAGGAAGGCACTTACATGATAAGAGGAGAACAAGTCCTTGAGACCCTTACCTGTCGACAACAGCGCTCGAGAAAGGTACTCCTCGATGTTGGATGAGGTCACCAACGCAGCGGTCGCCTGGCGATTCTGTTGAAGGATAGCAGCATCCCTCTCCACCTCCGGGGAGACCTCTGTTCGCTTCAGAGGATATTCAGGTGAAATTTGGGCACCGTCAAAAAATCCCAGACTACACCGACCGCAGACGCACCCACCCAGAAATATTGAGTCTTCCATCCCTTATGTGAAGAGTCATTCATGCAAAGGGACACACAACTCTATTTTCGCTTTGCCTGGACGAAGAAGAAGCCCTTCCCCGCATGAAGGTTCTCCTTCAGCTCGAAAAAATAATGGAAGAGATCCAGCGAGGTATTCACCCCACTCTGGCCACAGAGGAAAATGAAGGAGAAGATAAGGGTATAAGAGTTGGAGACCAGCTGAACCGGAGCTAGCTCGTAGAACCGAAGCAAATCGGCGACAAAGGAATGGAGGGGTAGGCGGAAGCCGCTCTTCTAGACCAAGGGAAAAGAGCAGAAGAGGCCAGAACGAGTGGCCAAACTGGACTCGTGAGGTTCAGGCGACAAAAACTGGAACCGCCAAGGCAACCCATACTGCTTCTCCAGTCGCTTCACATCAGCCTCACCCAGCTCACTGCGGATAGGCTCCGACAGTACCATAAAAGCCCTTGGGGCCTGTCCTTCACCTCGCCCCTCTACCTCAAGATTTTGGTCCGCCATGGAAAAGGCAGAAGAACTAGAAGAAGAACGGGAAAGCTATAGACCAGAGGACTCCGGAGGAGAAGGAAGCTAGCGGATCGCCGCCACTGTAATCTCTTCCAGCTCCGCGAAAGCCGCTGCGATTCTCCGCTCCTCTGAACTGCTCTCACGGCGCATGAGCCCCCCTCAAAATATAAATGCAATAGAAGGTAAAACCCTAAACCCCGGAGATAAAGGGACGCAAACAACGTGCAATGCTTATAATCCTTAGCTGGAAGCGGCGCGGCATTCCGATCTTCCGTAGAGGGGCCTTCTTGCAATAATTTTCAAAATTATCATCATGACGGGCGTATTTTCAGGGCAAGCCACATCATGTGGCCCCTACCAGAGAGAGATCTCTACCTAACCAGAGCCACAAAAAGTCCAGCCCAAATGCTACTCGTCCGAGCCTAATTTTCTCTCGAGAGTAGGAGGGGGACAAGTGGAGAGGGGAAAAATAACCGCCCGGACGGAGAGGCCAAACGAGGTCCGATTTGACCCAACGTGGCCCACCTTCTTGAAGTGGTATGTAGTACCCCAGAATTTATTTGATAATTTTATGGCATTATTAGCAATTAAATGGACTAATTTGGAGTTATAAATCAAAATAAGGCCAAATGGTGTTAATCAATTAACCCAACTCACTTAATTAAAGTCTAAAGGGTTTTTAAACCAGGCCCATTAAGTTGGCCCATATTCTAGAAGGTTATTAAGCTTATCCTCGGAATTATAAGGATAAATACAACTTAATACAGATAATTAGGTGGATAATGAATAGAAGAGTTTGATCAATTTAGAACTCTATCCACGTTAACTGTAACGGTCCATCGGACGACCGTCACAGCCATGTAACGCATATGTCGGCGACCGTCACACTCTATGAACCCTAAAACACTGAAGAGTTTGATTTCCTTTGAACTCTGGGAACGAGTAATGTAACGGTCTATCGTGAGACCGTCACATATCTCTAACGCACGGGTTGACGACCGTTACATACTGTTAGTTCCGTAAAAGAAAGAACAAGTAGAAAGATCAGAATTTCATGATCTTATCCACTAAGGATCGACTTGGGAAGGCTTCTAATATTGCTAAGGACTCTTAGAGATTAGGATTTGATGAAATAAGGACTCTAAACTCGATCTAATCCTCAAACCCTAGTCTAAACTCTATAAATAGGGCATAGTTCTGAACTGTGCGACCCTTACTTTTTGGACGTAAAGAAGCAAGGTAAGGAGTCATTATCTCAGGTAAGTTCTTTAGAAGTAATTGTTTACAATACTTTAGACTAACTCCCCTCCAAATTTCACATCTTTAGGTCAAGAGGTCGTGGAGTTAGAACCTAAAGAAGTTGCTGGAAAAGTCACAAGAGGAGGAGAAGAACTAGGGCAAGGTTCTCAACCAAATTCAGGAACTACAGTCTAAGTAAGAGGTAGGTTATCTCATGAACGGTAAAAACAACTTGATAGGACTAAGAGCCTCTATTTTGATTGGATTTCATGCATGCTAGGTCATCAATTTCATGTTTTATTGGTTCTATGCATATCATGTATCTCTTAGCCCTAACTAAAGATTAAGACTTGACTATTCATCTAATTCATCAATACCTATGCATGTAGTTGGCCTACACTACGTTATCACATCTAGGGATTCATGGTATTTTAATCGATCTCTTTATGTTTTATCTAGTTTCTGTTAGCAGATACTGTAACGCATCTTAGAAGGACCGTCACTTTCATGTAACGGCCTACGACTGACCGTTACAAACTCTGTGGTATTTAAGCTACAATGTTGATTCTAACGCGCTTGGACAGACACGTTACATTCATGTAACGGCTGGATCTTGACCGTCACATTCACTATGACGCCCCATCTCCAGACCGTTATAGTCTATGCTCTGTCAACCCTAGACAGAATATAACTTGCCAATTTTGCTTATTATTAAGCCTAGTTACCTAAGTTTTATCCTGATCATGTGATTTTAAGGTTATTTGATTATTCATGATAGGTATTGCATGGTTTGTTATCTCACTTTTACTTGTGTTATGTTAATGAAGCCAAAGTATATAGTTGTGTATTATAAAGCATGACTTTTTAACAATGTATTGACGGAGTTTTCATTATGATTTTTAAATTTGATTATACGTATCTCTCTCTGTCAATAGAGTCAATTCTATAAGTACATGGCACATATTCCGGTGTGTTGTCATTAGTTCACACTTTGCACTATAGGAACACAATCTTGGACATAAGGACCTCTCTATTGGATATTCCTTCCAATGGACTAGGAAATCATTGTTTCAAGGCCTCCGTAATTCTCCGCGAGCCTGGGATTCCCACTAGGACGCCGAGTTGGTTGTACCATTAAAGCCCAATAAATAGAATGCACTATCATGGTTTCTGATTCTTGAAATGCAACGGCCTTGAACTGGACCATCAGGCTCACGTAACGGCCCAGTGCCAGACCGTCACATTCCTCTGAGTCTATTTTTATCTTTCTAGACTCTGATCATTTTAACGGCCCATTAGTGGCGCGTTACATAGTGTAACGGCCCAGTAAACGACTGTTACATAGCTTGTTTATGTTAACCCAAGGTTTGACCAAGAGTTGATATTCCAATGATTCTAGACAAACCTTGATGATCTAGAACTTGTCATATTGCTTAAATTGATCTAAATGAAATGGAAGTTAAGGAAAATACCGTTATGCTGTCGATTTATTTCTATGAGCATGACACTGTTTAAAGTCTATTTCTTGACTCCTACATTCTTATGTTGAAGCATTCATTCATTGATTTTAGTTATCATGGAATTATTGGAAGTGCTATATTCTTGGCCATACTTTATTGTTATACTGCGTGGAAGTAGCTTAATTTATAACAGAAGATGCGATCGAGCACTGATTATGTTCAAGGGCTCTATGCTAGTCCCCTCGGCTGATTGCAGAAAACATACTATTTTATAAACCATGGGGTATGATGCTACTGGCGTCGCATTGCGCTGGGAGTACTATTTCTATAAATAAGTGAAGATCCACGGCACGACATGACATTCTTACTTGATATTCCACAGGAATTCACGAACTATGTACTCAAAAGAGACTAGTGTGATGAATATGTGGCTTGCTCGTACATTCTCGTTACATGCTTGCTCGTGAAAGGCCAAATATCATGTTCATGTTATATTCTTGATAGTTCATTCTTGATCATTCTATCTTACATGATTATCTCGTAACTATGGTTTGATCGCATGATTGATTCGCATTCGCATGATTTTACCTTATTCTTTAGAGCTAAATTGTTAATTACTTTAATAGTGCCTTCATGTTGATGCGAAGATACCTACTGGGCAAGTGTGCTCATTACCTATTTTCAATATTTTTTTTTAGGAGATGGAAATAGTTCGAATTCGGATTCGGGTGATTCAAGTAGCGGGTCCGAGAGCAATTGAATGTTGTTATTACAAGAGTAAAGACATAGGAAGTTTATAATGTCTAGATTGAGTTAATGTAATTTTCCTATTTCTTGAGTCTAGTAGAATGAAAATCAAATTAGTGATTGTATCTTTGAATATTGAGCATTATGATATGAAGTTGAAGTTGATTAAATCCTGTGCAATTGCATTTACTTGTGTGATTGTCTCACGCTCTGATTGATTCTTGCTTGCAAGAGGCTTACCATGCCGGCTGTTCGCGCTCCCCGAGCGAGTCTTCCGCTGTAATAAAGGCTCGGGGCGTGACAGTTAAGTTGGTATCAGAGTCTAAGTCTCAGGACTTAAGAAAAAGAATCATGTCATAGGATAAGTCCAAGATTTTAGGACCCATGCCTATGAACTAAGGAAGAAATTTCACACCCATGTGAGGATTGGGTAGAACCCGGGATAAGATAACTAATTAGCTTTAAGAATTATTCTGTTCATTCCAATTTCATGAGAAATAACAAGTTGTTATTTTCTCTCAGGTACCCTATTTTCCGAATGGCTCATCGTGTAGATTGGGACGGTATGCAACAAACTGTTGCCGGCCTCACCCAGGCATTGCAGACTATAGCACAAGGTGGTGCAGGGGCAAGGGCTGGTGACCTTCATCGCAATTTCCGGAGTCTAAATCCTCCGCGTTTCTATGGATCTTCCAATCCAGACGAAGCAGAAAAATGGATCGATGAGATGAATCGTATATTTGATGTCATACAATGCACTGATCAGGAGAAAGTCCGTCTAGCAACGTTCCAATTGAATAAGGATGTCCGTACTTGGTGGAAGTCGGTTCCGGCACCTCCGGCCGATGCGCCACATACATGGAATGCTTTTCTCACTTTATTTCGTGCCAAGTATTTCTCCGAACATGTGAAGGAAAGGAAGGCTATGGAGTTTGCCTCCCTTCGTCAAGGGATGATGTCAGTAGCAGAGTACGAGTTACAGTTTTCAAGACTAGCACCATATGCACCACACCTTATTAGTATGGAATTATTAAAGGCGAACCGATTTATGGACGGGTTACGGCCCGGTTTCATTCAGCAACTGGAGACACAGAACATCCGCACTTATGCGGAGATGGTTCAAAGGGCATATTTATGCGAGAGGACCTTAGAGAAGGTCGAAAGGTTGAAAGGAAAGGGAGAAGAATCTAGCCGGCGCTCAGATCAGCGTTATAAGAAAGAGAAGTTTAGCATCACGGAACCATACAAAAGCTGTGATAACAAGAAAAGATCAAGGAACGGGAATGGTGGAAGTTCCCAAAAGAATAGTAAAAAGGTTAAAGAAGAGAAGGAGCAAGTCGCCTCGGCGTGCACCTTTTGCGAGAAATTCGGCCACTCGGCTTAAGAATGCTGGAAGCGCCTAGGTGCTTGTTTGCGCTGTGGAAGTAGGGAGCATCGTGTGCAAGATTGCCCCCTTATGAAAGATCAATCAAATAACGGAGGACGTAGGAGGTAGGCTCGCCTCAATGCAGTTATAGATGAAGAAGAAGCGCCCAAGGATCAAAATGATGGGCTTATGGAAGGTACTCTTCAAATTTGTTCTCGTCTTGCATTCGTGCTATTCGATACTGGTACTTCTCATTCTTTTATCTCCACCACTTTTGCAAACACCTTACCAACTGCATCAGTTCCCCTACCTTCAGTTCTCGCTATTACTACACCTTTAGGACCTGGAACTAAGCTTACCAAGTATTATCCTGATTGTGAGGTGATAGTAGAAGGACACAATCTCCCCGCAAACTTAGTATGCCTCGATATGAAAGGTTATGATGCCATTTTAGGGGTAGATTGGTTTGTAGACCATGATGCTTACATCAACTGCCGAAATAGAATTATATCTTTCCGAAAGCCCGATCTTCCAAGATTTTCTTTTCTTGGCATCAAATACAAGAAGCATCCTACCATTATATCTTCTCTTCACGCCTACAAACTTATCTCGAAAGGATGTGAAGTTTTTCTTGCTTCCGTCATTGTCACCGAATCTAAGGAAATTATCCTAGCAAACATTCCTATTGTAAATGAATTCTCTGACGTGTTCCCATCCGAACTACCTAGTTTACCGCCCGAGAGGGAAGTAAACTTTACCATTGAACTCATTCCAGGTGCAGCACCTGTTTCTATAGCCCCTTACAGGATGTCCCCCACGGAACTTAAGGAACTAAAGAAGTAATTACAGGAACTTCTAGACAAGGGTTTCATTAGACCTAGCACATCCCCTTGGGGTGCGCCTGTTCTATTTGTCAAGAAGAAGGATGGTTCTCTCAGATTATGCATCGATTACCGGCGACTGAATCAGCATACAATCAAAAATAAATATCCATTTGCCGCGTATTGATGAGCTCTTCGATCAGCTTTCGGGAGCATAATATTTTTCTAAGATTGACCTCAGATCTGGTTATCATCAACTTAGAATTAAAAAAGAGGATATTTATAAATCGGCTTTTCGAAGTCGTTATGGTCACTATGAATTTGTGGTAATGCCATTTGGGTTAACTAATGCCCCAGCAGCATTCATGCAACTTATGAACAGTGTCTTCCAGTCATATTTAGACCAATTCATCGTCGTCTTCATCGATGATATCCTGATATACTCCAAGATAAAAGAAGAACATGAAGAACATCTAAGGATAGCTTTGCAAACACTTAGAGAACACAAGCTATATGTCAAACTCAATAAGTGTGAATTCTGGCTCAAGGAAGTCTCATTCCTAGGCCACATTATTTCAAAAGAAGGTATTGTTGTGGATCCTTCTAAGGTAGAAGCTGTCAGAGATTGGAGTCGGCCAACGACTATATCTGAAGTAAGAAGCTTTTTGGGTCTAGCTGGTTATTATAGGAGATTCATAAAGGACTTCTTAAATATCGCGGTTCCTTTAACTAGACTTACTAGAAAAGAAAATCATTTTATCTGGTTGAAGGACTGTGAAAAGAGTTTCCAAAGTCTTAAGAATCATCTTACAACAGCCCCTATTTTATCACTACCAATGGAGGGTGGTAGATTTGAAGTATATACGGATGCATCGAGGATTGGCTTAGGATGCATCCTTATGCAGAATGGAAAAGTGATTTGCTATTCTTCAAGACAATTGAAGCGTCACGAAGAAAATTATCATGTACATGATTTAGAATTGACAGCAGTGATCTTCACCTTGAATATTTGGCGTCATTATCTTTATGGAGAAAAGTTCACGATCTACTCAGACCACAAGAGCTTGAAATATCTATTTTCTCAAAAGGAGCTCAATATGAGGCAAAGGAGGTGGTTAGAACATCTCAAGGACTTTGACTTTGCTATTCAATATCATCCTGGTAAGGCTAATGCTGTAGTAGATGCACTTAGCAGAAAACTAATTGGTATGTTATCAAGTCTCATGATTAGTGTGACTAACCTTATTCCTCAATTTGCCCAGTTGAATTTAAATATTGACATTAAGGAAGAAGATTGCTTCATAGATAATATCCGAGCTCAACCTACATTAATAGAGGATTTGGCCAAATTACAAGAGGATGATCCAATTTTACTGGAAATTAAGGTCAATATTAAACAAAGGCCGGATTTTTCTATTTCTAATGATGGAAGCTTGCTATTCAAGGGCCGAATGTGTACACCGGATCATGAGGATACAAAGAAATTGATCTTAGAAGAAGCACATAAATCAAAGTACTCCATCCATCCAGGAGGTACCAAGATGTATCAAGATCTCAAAAGAAACTTTTGGTGGCCCAATATGAAGAGGGAAGTAGCTGACTTTGTGTCTCGTTGTCTAACTTGCCAACAAGTGAAGGCGGAACATTTCAGACCTGCAGGAAAATTACATCCCTTAAATATTCCCGAATGGAAATGGGAAAGTATAGGAATGGATTTCATTATGGGATTATCTAAGACAAGAGGTGGACATGATGGAATATGGGTAATCATAGACCGGTTGACTAAATCTGCACATTTTATACCAATAAAAAGTCGATGGTCTGTGGATATTCTAGCAGCATTATACATCAAATAAATTGTTAAACTACATGGTATCCCTATCTCTATTATATCAGATAGAGATCCACGATTTACATCACAATTCTAGAAAAGTTTACAACATTCACTGGGGACTAAATTGAATTTTAGCACAGCTTTTCATCCACAAACTGATGGTCAGACAGAAAGGACAAATCAGGTGATAGAAGATATGCTCAGGGCTTGTGTCATTGATTTTGGAGGAAGTTGGCATGATCACTTGCCTCTAGTAGAATTTGCATATAATAACAGCTATCAAGCAAGCATACAAATGGCACCTTTTGAAGCTCTATATGGGAAAAGTTGTCGATCACCAATATGTTGGAATGAAATAGGGGAAAGGCAATTTCTAGGCCCCGATCTTATCAGAGATTCTACAGAGAAAATAAAACTCATTTAAGAAAGGATGAAAATGGCACAAGATAGGCAAAAGTCTTATGCTGACAATCAAAGGCGTGACTTGGAGTTTCAGGTAGGAGATCATGTGTATTTGAAGGTTTCTCCAGGTCGTGGTATTCGAAGATTTGGCATTAAAGGAAAGCTAACTCCTAGATTTATTGGCCCATTTAAAATTCTTGAAAGGGTCGGTGAAGTGACTTATAGATTGGCTTTACCTCCACAATTAGCAGGGGTACATGACGTATTTCACGTCTCCATGCTAAAGAAGTATGTATATGATCCTGACCATATAATCACTTATGACAACCTGGAGATTCAGAAGGACTTAACATATGAGCAAACGCCAATAAAGATTCTGGATCGAGAAGTGCGTCAATTAAGGAATAAAGTTATTCCTATGGTCAAGATCCAATGGAAGAAAATATGGCCATATGAAGCAACATGGGAAACCGAAGCAGCTATGCGAAAAAGATTCCCAGAATTATTCAATTGTAAGTACACTTTCCACAATCCATGAATTGAATTTAGGGACCAAATTCTTTTAAGTGGGGGAGGGTGTAGTACCCCAGAATTTATTTGATAATTTTATGGCATTATTAGCAATTAAATGGACTAATTTAGAGTTATAAATCAATATAAGGCCAAATGGTGTTAATCAATTAACCCAACTCACTTAATTAAAGTCTAAAGGGTTTTTAAACCAGGCCCATTAAGTTGGCCCATATTCTAGAAGGTTATTAAGCTTATCCTCAGAATTATAAGGATAAATACAACTTAATACACATAATTAGGCAGATAATGAATAGAAGAGTTTGATCAATTTAGAACTCTATTCACGTTAACTATAACGGTCCATCGGACGACCGTCACAGCCATGTAACGCATATGTCGGCGACCGTCACACTCTATGAACCCTAAAACACTGAAGAGTTTGATTTCCTTTGAACTCTGGGAACGAGTAATGTAACGATCTATCGTGAGACCGTCACATATCTCTAACGCACGGGTTGACGACCGTTACATACTGTTAGTTCCGTAAAAGAAAGAACAAGTAGAAAGATCAGAATTTCATGATCTTATCCACTAAGGATCGACTTAGGAAGGTTTCTAATATTGCTAAGGACTCTTAGAGATTAGGATTTGATGAAATAAGGACTCTAAACTCGATCTAATCCTCAAACCCTAGTCTAAACTCTATAAATAGGGCATAGTTCTGAACTGTGCGACCCTTACTTTTTGGACGTAAAGAAGCAAGGTAAGGAGTCATTATCTCAGGTAAGTTCTTTAGAAGTAATTGTTTACAATACTTTAGACTAACTCCCCTCCAAATTTCACATCTTTAGGTCAAGAGGTCGTGGAGTTAGAACCTAAAGAAGTTGCTGAAAAAGTCACAAGAGGAGAAGAAGAACTAGGGCAAGGTTCTCAACCAAATTCAGGAACTACAGTCTAAGTAAGAGGTAGGTTATCTCATGAACGGTAAAAACAACTTGATAGGACTAAGAACCTCTGTTTTGATTGGATTTCATGCATGCTAGGTCATCAATTTCATGTTTTATTGGTTCTATGCATATCATGTATCTCTTAGCCCTAACTAAAGATTAAGACTTGACTATTCATCTAATTCATCAATACCTATGCATGTAGTTGGCCTACACTACGTTATCACATCTAGGGATTCATGGTATTTTAATCGATCTCTTTATGTTTTATCTAGTTTCTGTTAGCAGATACTGTAACGCATCTTAGAAGGACCGTCACTTTCATGTAACGGCCTACGACTGACCATTACAAACTCTGTGGCATTTGAGCTACACTGTTGATTCTAACGCGCTTGGACAGACGCGTTACATTCATGTAACGGCTGGATCTTGACCGTCACATTCACTATGACGCCCCATCTCCAGACCGTTATAGTCTATGCTCTGTCAACCCTAGACAGAATATAACTTGCCAATTTTGCTTATTATTAAGCCTAGTTACCTAAGTTTTATCCTGATCATGTGATTTTAAGGTTATTTGATTATTCATGATAGGTATTGCATGGTTTGTTATCTCACTTTTACTTGTGTTATGTTAATGAAGCCAAAGTATATAGTTGTGTATTATAAAGCATGACTTTTTAACATTGTATTGACGGAGTTTTCATTATGATTTTTAAATTTGAGTATACGTATCTCTCTCTGTCAATAGAGTCAATTCTATAAGTATATGGCACATATTCTGGTATGTTGTCATTAGTTCACACTTTGTACTATAGGAACACAATCTTGGACATGAGGACCTCTCTATTGGATATTCCTTCCAATGGACTAAGAAATCATTGTTTCAAGGCCTCCGTAATTCTCCACGAGCCTGGGATTCCCACTAGGACGCCGAGTTGGTTGTACCATTAAAGCCCAATAAATAGAATGCACTATCATGGTTTCTGATTCTTGAAATGCAACGGCCTTGAACTGGACCGTCAGGCTCACATAACGGCCCAGTGCCAGACCGTCACATTCCTCTGAGTCTATTTTTATCTTTCTAGACTCTGATCATTTTAACGGCCCATTAGTGGCGCGTTACATAGTGTAACGGCCCAGTAAACGACCGTTACATAGTTTGTTTATGTTAACCCAAGGTTTGACCAAGAGTTGATATTCCAATGATTCTAGACAAACCTTGATGATCTAGAACTTGTCATATTGCTTAAATTGATCTAAATGAAATGGAAGTTAAGGAAAATACCGTTATGCTGTCGATTTATTTCTATGAGCATGACATTGTTTTAAGTCTATTTCTTGACTCCTACATTCTTATGTTGAAGCATTCATTCATTGATTTTAGTTATCTTGGAATTATTGGAAGTGCTATATTCTTGGCCATACTTTACTGTTATACTGCGTGGAAGTAGCTTAATTTATAACTGAAGATGCGATCGAGCACTGATTGTGTTCAAGGGCTCTATGCTAGTCCCCTCGGCTGATTGCCGGAAACATACTATTTTATAAACCATGGGGTATGATGCTACTGGCGTCGCATTGCGCTGGGAGTACTATTTCTATAAATAAGTGAAGATCCACGGCACGACATGACATTCTTGCTTGATATTCCACAGGAATTCACGAACTATGTACTCAAAAGAGACTAGTGTGATGAATATGTGGCTTGCTCGTACATTCTCGTTACATGCTTGCTCGTGAAAGGCCAAATATCATGTTCATGTTATATTCTTGATAGTTCATTCTTGATCATTCTATCTTACATGATTATCTCGTAACTATGGTTTGATCGCATGATTGATTCGCATTCGCATGATTTTACCTTATTCTTTAGAGTTAAATTGTTAATTACTTTAATAGTGCCTTCATGTTGATGCGAAGATACCTACTGGGCAAGTGTGCTCATTACCTATTTCTAATATTTTTTTAGGAGATGGAAATAGTTCGAATTCGGATTCGGGTGATTCAAGTAGCGGGTCCGAGAGCGATTGAATGTTGTTATTACAAGAGTGAAGACATAGGAAGTTTATAATGTCTAGATTGAGTCAATGTAATTTTCCTATTTCTTGAGTCTAGTAGAATGAAAATCAAATTAGTGATTGTATCTTTGAATATTGAGCATTATGATATGAAGTTGAAGTTGATTAAATCCTGTGCAATTGCATTTACTTGTGTGATTGTCTCGCGCTCTGATTGATTCTTGCTTGCAAGAGGCTTACCATGCCGGCTGTTCGCGCTCCCCGAGCGAGTCTTCCACTGTAATAAAGGCTCGGGACGTGACATGGTATCCCCAGGGCCCACTAAATATAAAGCCTAATAACTCACCCGGATCAAGCATTTCCTAGGCGGCCTTCGGGTTGGGAAGTTCGAGCATCAGTTCGATCGGGAGAGCTCCTTCAGAGCCCCGTATTCTTTGCCCAAACCACGCACTCATCGCTCGGGAGACCTCTCCTGGGCCAGTGCCTCTTGCTCGGGCCAACTGATGGAAGATTATCTGTACGGCCGTTACGAGTCCCTTAATAGCGGGGAGCTCAAAGGGATAGGGGAGATCAAGAGTCCGCATGCTATAAAAAGCCCGCAAGGAGGACGTAACCCCCCCCCCCTGAAACTCCTCAGCTTACAGGGATCATTCACTCAACGAGCCACTATTTAAACTGGAAGAGCTCTATTGCGAAGAGGTAAGTCAAAAAAAACCCTGAGCAGGAACCACTTCACCTTTTGGTGGAGAGAGATCCCGCGCTCCCATCTTCCTCCTAACCCCCCCCCCCTTTGAATAAGTGCTCTACTACATTTGCTGACTTAAGCATCGGAGGGTCTTCCCCGGGAATCTATCTCTGGGCACCTCTGACTTGTTTCCCTCCTTACAGTTCACACTTCAAGTGTACGTAGTCATCTTCTTCTCCGCTTAGGAGTAGCGCGAGATCGCCCCTCTTCAATAATAATTCTCAAACATAAGGAGAAAATATGGAATATGCAGAATAAATAATCAGTAAGTTCTGTACTTTGTAAATACGAATAAAATTCCATGCATATTGCATACTTTGTGAATAAACAGTTCTAATTAAAAAAAACTCTTTCATGAGCTTTGTTTTGAATGTCTGCTTATTCTACTTTCATGCTTTCCTATAATAAAGTTTAATACACTTCCTTTAAACTTTCTAAGACCATACCTCCTTGCTAAATAATGTTACCCTGGTTCTGGATAGGTCTGCATCATGATATATACTAAGGGGGAGAAACTAATTTTGGTGAGTGCATACGTTAAGGGGAAGAGTCATAGCTATGTCTCTAATGTAACTCACAAAATACACCTGAAACAAAACTCCCACACCCTGCACATAATGTGATTAATGATTTCTAGCCATAGAGATTCCGAAAATTCTTCCTAACACTTTATGGATGCCCAAATTCTTACACGAACATGAAGGGTAATCGTGAGGAAAAAATTATCTGCCTCCTGTGATAAAAAAAATGATGAATAAGTGGAATATATATCCTAGTAACCAGGTCTCCCCACTGAACAAGTGAGGAGCCTCGCGTAAAACAATGAAATAAATTTTCATAGTAAAAAAAAGTGACAGATCCTAATAATCGGGTCTCTTCATTGAACAAATGATGAGCCTCGCGTCAAACGGTGAAGTCCAAAATTTAAAAAATAAACAATGGGGCTATGTGAAGCTACCAAAAGATGAGAACCTGGAATGGATGTGTAGGCAATAGAGTAATCCTCTAGTGCTACTTAGAAAGTCTGCATATCCCTATGTTTGGGATTCATTGCTCACATACCTACACTTCCACACCACGGAGAAATTATCTTGGGTGTAGATTGTGATTTTAACTATATACATGGACTATGCGATGTCCCCTTCATGAATGCACACCTTCTTTAGCTATGCTTCATGCACCGCACTCCGCCCGTGAATCATGGGCACTGTTCTTATCCTACGTCCAACACGGGAGAGTTATACTACATATTTACTCCATGCTTGCTCGTGATGAATGCTTGCATGCATATGTGAAATTTTATAAAATAATCAACAATTGAACTAAAATAAAAATAATCAAAAAAATAATAAAACAAATCAACAAATCAACAAATAAAAAATAAAAAATAAGAAAAAAGAAAAAATATATCAAACACTCTCAAAATCCAAACAACAAAAATGAAAACAACAAAAAAAAAAGAAGAAGAAAAATATTTCGCAAAGATCGCATATTAAAAAAAAGAAAGAAAAAGAAATGTATTTTCACTAACTATTTGTTTAGATGGTGTATTACAACGACAACTGCCACGAGAGCATGGAAAAATATATGTGGTCCCACCGTCCGGACGTGCTTCAAAAAAAGGGGGGAGGCTACACCCGCAGGCCCCGCTCATTCATCCTTCTATCGCGACACCTGTGGGTGGGGGCCATTTGTTGACACCTAAAAACTTTGCATCTACAACAGCAAAGCCCCACATTGGGCAAAGAAGACAACAAAGAAGATGAAGGAGGAAAAGAGGAAAATGAAGAGAAAGTGAGAGGAGTCGTGTCTTCACCTTCACCCAACATGTCGTAACGACACCCTCATCAAAGCTCCGACCAGTCACCCCGACATCGGCAGAGAAGAAGAAAATAACAAGAATGAAAGAAGAAGAAGAAGAGAGAGGTGGGAGCCCCATCCGGTACCTCTGCTCAAGTCTTTGTTGACGTCTAAAAATTTGAACACCACAATATACCACAATATGACAGAAATTGTGGGAAGTCAAGGTGTTCCTAAGATACACCGCCGCGGGTTCTATTATAAGAACCCGGCAGCGAAGAAACAGAAGAAGAGACCGGGACTGCCGAATTTTAACACAGTGATGGCGGCGCTATATCGTATATGTGACACTATGTCATCGTAAATTTCCGTCCCGACAGACGAATTGAACTCAAAATTAAAGAGGTTAAGGCGCCCCTGAAGAGGTACCACCGTGAGCCAGACTATGGAAGCCCAAAATTTAAAAAAAGGGAGACGAAAAGAAAAGAAGAAGAAAAGAATAAAAAGAAGAAGGATATGGAGAAGAATAAAAGAAAAAGAAGGGAGAAAAGAAGAAAGAAGATAAAAAGGGGGGAAGTGGTTTGTAGCGTTGGATAAAAGAAAAGATAAAAGAAGAAAAAAAGAAAGAAAAAATTGAAGAAGAAATGGGTGCATCCGGCAGCCCCCTCCATGGGCATTTAATGCTCATACAGCAACCCCCTTTGAATGGGCTAAATACCCATTTTTAACCCC
Organism: Amorphophallus konjac; assembly: GCA_022559845.1. NCBI lineage: Eukaryota > Viridiplantae > Streptophyta > Magnoliopsida > Alismatales > Araceae > Amorphophallus > Amorphophallus konjac. The sequence goes on from CM040121.1 coordinate 324,815,873, forward strand.
ATCTGACAGGCCCCTTTTTATGAGCATTTAATGCTCATCCGGCTAGCCTACTTCATGGGTTAAAACCCCCCCATCCGGTAGCCCTTTGAAACCCATCCGGCAGCCCGTTGGAAGCTCACCCCCTCAAGCATCAACCGGCAGCACTCTCAAAGCTGCGTACGGTCTCTTCAAGAGCTTCATACAGCAGCACGGCGTAACTAGCAGGCAGCCTCATCCGACATCCTCCTACTCTTGCTCCCCTATATAAAGGTCAGGGAAGACATGCATACAAGTAGACCCGGACCCCAAGAAGAAGAGCAGACAGTAGAGTAAAAATAAAAGAAGGAGAGCAGAGTGAGAAGCCGAGAGGGTGAACAGAGTGAAGAGGAAGAAGAAGAGAATGAGAGAGAGAGAGAGGAGAAATGGGGAGAAAGGAGCCAATGCTCCGTTTCTTCCCCCCCCTGTATTTTTTTCTTTTTTCTTTTCTTCTTATGTATTCTCTTTTTCTACTGTACTCGGCGAATTCAAATAAAAATTTTGTGGATGGTTTCGTGTTTATGACGATTACTACCCCAACCCCCTTTATTACTTCATCTTTCTTATTCTTCTCTCTTCGTCTATGATTTCTTTGGCCATCGTACCATGATCAGCCTTCCATGGGAATAAATATTGTCTAGGAAGAGGGACGCGCACTCCTCCGTGGGAGCTTAGGCCTGGGATTTATCCTATTCGGTGGATATGATCTCGGGCTAAAGCCGATGCTAGTAGCTTCCAAGGGCCTTCGTGCGCATGTCTCCTTCTTCACCTTATTCGTCACAGAAAGACGTCAACAGTGAACCTCTGAGACTCTATTTTGCATTTCTTTACTCCCTGTTTTGCGGTTCTCGTGGGTGAAAAGGTGATACGGTGACTTTTTTCCTCCTTTTAGGAGGTGAATTGACACCCCAAGCTCCCCTTAGAGGTTGAAATGGCGGCCCCTTTTCTTTTACTTCAACTATGATATGACGGCTCCTACAGATCTTTATTTTATGCCACTTTCAAAATGGCACGACAGCATTTTCCCTTCTCTAATCCGCATGAATTGGCAGTCCACATCTTCTCCCTATAATGAATGAATCGGCAGCACTTGTGAACCAATGTGGCAGCCCCCGTCGATCTCCGATTCCTCTCTTTTCGGAACGGTCCTATAGGCCTTTCTTTCGAGTTTCAGAGTGAACCAGCAGCCCTCCCCTCAAGACAATCTCCCTTAATGGGTGGACCGACAGCCCTTCGATGCAGCCCCATTTAGTGAATGATCCGGCAGTTTCGCTTCCCATCTCAACAAAGTGGATCGGCATCATAAATCCCTTAGCAGGAGGCCCTCAGGGACTTGGTTTTGGGTGCCATCGCGGTGTTACCACTCTTATGCACACCGATGATGACGAAGATAATTAAGGAGTCATCTCGGATTTACGTCGACGAGCACTCGCTTTACACCCCCCTAAAGTCTCAGGTCCGGGGGAGGTGCTGTCAAAATTTCATCGAGATTAGACCGATAAATAAAAGGAATAAATAAAAAATAATAATAATAGTAATAATAAATTAAAAATGATGAAATAACAAAATAATTCATAAAAAAGTATAACAACAAAATAAAATAACAAAAAAGGAATGAATAAATGAATACAAATAAAAGCAAACATACGTGGGTATGTCTAAGAGATCAAAATAAAAATATTTGTGATCAAAATTAAGGTAAAACAAAAAAAAAAAGAAGAAAAGAGTGGAGAGAGGAAAAAACGGAGATGAATGTAAGAAGAAAAAAAAAGAAACGTGACACGTTGATCTGGCGTGGGGTGTCATGATACGACGCATCCCCCTTCTTTAAAAAAAAATGAAGTCAATCGATTGACCTCATGGTCAGTCGACTGAGAATGAACTCAATCGATTGAGAATAACCTCAGTCGGCTGAGTTTCCCCCCTCTCCCTTATTTTAAAAAAATAACAACACAAAACAAAAAAATGCACAACACATGTGAATCGGTAGAGGTACTATTCACCCATTGCATTTAAAATTTTTTTACGTATTTATTTTATTTTTATTTATTTGTTTTGTTTACTACTCACCTTTTACACCAATTGTTTTACCGAGTGTCTATTTGGTCTTGCATCGTAGTCCCGTTCGTCCCATGGGATAGAGCTAGTGATCTTCTATGCCCTATCCAAAAGGGAGATCCTCTGGACTACCAGACAGCTGGATATCAGGGGAAAAGCTAGCATTAATGAATAGTGACCTTTAACTATTCATTTTGGACCTATTAAGGGCTAAATTCCGTTATTTTCGCCACCGTTGCAATTCTACGTCCAAGAACGAGTTCTTTTCACCGCTCATGTGACCCCCGACCATCGGACTTCACTCTATGTCGTACTACCCCGGCCGGAACTCCCGGGTCACCCCTTTTACGATTGTTCTGCCCGATCGGGTACCCTTGAATCGTGAATAAAACGAATATAAATAAGGCCTATTGCGAGCACAGTTTGGGCCTGCGAGTTTGCTCTGCTGCGTCCATGATCGGACCTCGCTTCGGGGCCGATAACCCTTTGAGTCGGACCTACCCCCGTTGGGTTTCGTCCCCCTTTCATAATATTAAATCACGCCGGATCATAAGCGAACATGTGTCCCGAGATTCCCCGTGACGTTATGCGTCGTTAGCATAAATCAGTCACAGACTGATGTCAAAATAAGTTTTCTATGACACTTTTAGTCCCAAACTCAATGGCCTGGGGCTACGTCGGTTCACCTTTGAACCTGTATGCGTATGCGACGATGTCAACGGCGATGCGAAAGATTTGCCCATCAAAAAGCCCCTCGGATAGTCTTAACCTCCTGGTAGGCTGTCCCCCGGGGGTAATGCATTCGTTATGGGCTCGGATGTTGCCGTTCCATGTACACCTGGATGATTAAGGGACCGTCTCATACTTCCGTAGACGAGCACACACCACATCCCCCCGACATATTCCGAGATAGGGGGGACGCTGCCAAAATTTTAGTTCTTCACCGTCGGAATTACGATAAATAAAAAAGAATAGAATAAAAGAATAAATAATAAATAATAATAATATAACAAGATCATAACAACAACATAAAAAGGAAAAAGAAGAAGAAAATAAAAAATAAAAAATAAAAAAAGTAATAAAACTAAAAAGGGAATAAAACTAAATAAAATAATAAGAACAAATAAATAAATAATAATAAAAGAAAAAAAAAGAAAAAGAAAGTGAGGAGTGGTGTTTCAGGTCGACCTGTGCATAGGCATAGGTCGACCCATGCATAAGCACAGGTCGACCGACCCATGGGTTCGGTTGACCAATCTGTGAGTGGGTCGACCTATAGGTTGGGCCAAGTCAACCTACATCTGGCTAGGTCGACCTATACGGGCTCGAATGGTGTTGTGCATCTCGTAAATGACCCGAACACCACTGTTATCCCGGGTCTGTGATTCTGGGTGTCCGTGTATGTTATAAAAAAAATAAAATAATAATAATAATACAAAACGATAATAATAATAATAAAATACCTTTTATATTTTTGTTTTTACTTATAATAATAGTAACTGTCACCTCGTGACTGGCACGCATGTGCACCAATCAAACCAAAATAAAATAAATAAATAAAATAAGCTCCCATATGCCTATAAGCCTCACTGCCTTCTTTACGGCGTCCCTAACGTCTTTTAGATTGGTGGCCTGCTCAATAAGAGAGGATGCACTTCAAGGGGGCCAGCACATCCAAAGGCATTTATCAAATGCCCGTGCCAGCCCTCCAAAGATTGATCACTGAAATTTCCTTGACAAAGTTTGCACGATAGGGAACTGCCTTTGGGATAGCCACCGTTTAACAATAAATGTTCTCACCATGAATAAACACCCAAAATTTCCGTAACCTCTTCTTTCCTAGAAGTGTCCCTGACTGCAACCTAAAAAATCTAGGCACCTTAAAAGGCCCGATCGTCCCCAAATAAGGAGCTCAATCCACTACAATGGGCCCATTTATAACCACCTAGGCATAACAAATGGGCCCTCACCTCACCTGCAATGCATGAAAAGTGGGCACGGAGGAAAGAAATCTCAAGCAAAATTGGAGAAGAATGTCTTCTCAACAGGCATGCTCCTCTGCATCCATCAATTTGCTAAGGGGTTGTCGAAAAATATTGCCACGGTTAAACCACCACCTAGCGTACTTTTAAATCAAACTGGTCAACCCATGTCATACCCAAAGTTTTGCGCATGGTGATGCAGTAGTACTGCTCAACAATTGTTTGGTTGCCTTTGTGAAAACCAAGCATGCCAGGCCTGGTGCAATAAACCCATTCCTCGTAGCTCGATGGGCAAGACACCTAGTGATGGGGAAGATGACATGTCTCTCCATTCTGTCTCTACACAAAATAGGGGTAGAAATTATATGAACTATGGGTAAAATTTAAACCATGCTTTCCATCAGTAGGCAGAAAGGATATAGATTTTTCATGCGCCAACTAATTTGATCCAAGGTGCTTCGATTGGGGCAATTGCAGCATGAGAAAATTAATGGGGCCGATGGGTTACTCCAATCAACTTATTGTGGTGACCCTGGAAGAAATAAACCAGCCCATGCACTCAAATAATAGTTGCCATCGAGACATTCTTGTCACGAGAAGAGCTATGGCCGGTTAAACTTCCCAAAGATTGATAAATGTTTGCTAAGGCAACAAGAGCAATAGCAAACTTCTGCCCATTAACTGAAAAGCACACAGGATAAATCAGCTCTGCCCATAAAATTTTATCTTCTCCATGTGGCATCACGATGTGCGCCCAACCAATAAGCAAGATAAGCTGCCAAGTATGTTGTATCTGGGAGACCGTGGGGGTTCCACCCCACTACTGGTGCATACGAGTGTCGCTTGTGCTTCCTTAATTTCAAAATCAGCTAGTAGTACCCGTCCATTAGTTTGTCACCCTCAACAGAATTGTCTTGAAAGCAAAATAGGTTGTTATAGAAATAACGGACCCAAGCATTGAGAGTAACTCGAACATATCCTGAGGAAGTGGAAGGAGGCATTTCTTTTCCATCACGGGCTAAATCGCACCAACTTTCATCGGAAACTTGAAACTATGTGGCAAACCATATTGTCCTACCCCCGTTGAGTGGCTTCGGTGCATGTCATTTAAAGTCGCCTCCTCGTAAGGGTGTCCTAACACAAGAAGACCTGATATACAGTGAAAACTCCATTAGTCAAGGCAGTCTCATCCTCAACTATGAAAAATGTATTCCACTGATGGTTAAAGCACTTAGCCAAGGCCTGAAGAGGTCTTGCGTAACCAGGATATCTATTTAGGGTAATTGTCACTACATGGCGAATTCCAATATTTTCTAGAGCATCTTGGTAATTGTAGATCACCCCCATCCGCCATTCAATTGCCCCGAAGTGAATTTTGTGGGAGGGTACTACTGATAATTTGTCGTACCAGCTCGACGATGAAAGGCTCGTAACACGATCCAGCATGCATGCATAGCTTGTCATACCCTTCTCTCTTGCATATTGTAATCTCGAGGGTGTCAAAAATAAAATGAAAATAGGGACCGGGCCCAATTTGTGGTGGCCATATAACTCCCACGTCACCGGCGCCATTGTTCATTCTTGCACATGAGAACCAGCATGATCACTGAAGGAGCCTAACTGATTCTTTGCAGGGAACTAAACTTGATGAGTAAAATTTAATAGAAAGCTTGCAGAAGAGGTGGAGGATGTATGAAGCATGTTGTCCCGGTGCTCAAGATTCGCATGCTCTAGGTGACACCACTCCGTCAGCAATGCAATCCCGGGTCGCCCTCCTCCATGTCAACTTGAAGAATGTAACTTTGTATAAATGAAAATAAATATTGATCCGGTAGGAAATGCCTTGGATAATCAATCATCCAGACAGACACTTTGTATTCGATATAGGCCTTTCTGCTTCACAATTAATACCAGGTCCACATCACCCTCACCCAATGCGTCCCTCGGCCACAATGGTCAGCCCATGATCAAGAGAATTTAAGTTCTCCCGAGTGATTCTTGGAGGGCCCAACCTTCGCATTAATACCCAGGATCAGATAGAAATCATTTCGACATCTTCGTCCATGGGTGCCCGCCTGGGCGTGACTTGTTGGGTGCGGAAATAGAAAGAAACGTAGATCCAGAGGGGGATGAATGGATCTTCTTAAAACATTTCTCCCAATTTAAAGTTAAATAGCATTATGATGACTTATTCAGTGGATAATTTCTCAAACACTAGAGATACACGCCTAATCAACTATTTGAAGACATGCAAACGGAAGCTATCTAGGCGATTAGGAACAATCAATCTCACACGAGAAAGCATTCAACCACACTGCACAAGATATTTTAGGTGGTTCGGTCAGCTGACCTACATCCACCCCATACTCCAACCAGAGTATGGCTTCCTGCTGACTCACAGCTTGAAAGATCGTTGGGCCTCACAGGTTGCCTACAACCGCTGAGCGACACAGCTTGTTGTCCAGAGGAACCAATCCTCTGCAACGCTGACAAATAGCTTGACCCGCTGGGCTTTACAGCTTAGCCGACCAGAGGAAACCTCCTCGGCAACCGCTGACGAACAGCTTGAACGACTGTCAAAGAAGAAAGAACAAAAAAAAACCAAACACAGCAATAGAGGGCTGTCAATAAATCTAAACTAAAAATGCTCATGCAGGAGCCAAGTGTCTCGGATCTGATCCAGAGAGCACTACAGAAAACCTGATCTTCAATGTGCTGCTCTTGCTTCCCTTCAAGCTATCTCTCTCTCTCTTTCTATCACTTTTCTTTTCAGGTGCTCGATCTCCTTTTTCTCTCTGATTCTTCTTCTGTATCGTGCTCTCTCTCTCTTTCTATCACTTTTCTTTTCAGGTGCTCGATCTCCTTTTTCTCTTTGATTCTTCTTCTGTATCGTGCTCTCTCTCTTTCTTCTTCTTCTTCTGTCCTTTTTCATGAGCATCAGATGAAGGGCGTGTGCTTTCCACGATTCCCGCCCAAAAGCCTTGGCCCACGTGGCAGCATCCTAGCTCAATGCTTTCCACGTGTCTCGATCCTAGCACCTCCTCCAAGGATCACGTGCCACTTTAGAAGTTAAGATCACTTGGCCTCAGTTCTCTGAAGAGAAAATCTCTGTCAGGAGAACAGTAGTCATTAGGTCAAACATCTTATAGGCAGAGTTATGCATGCACGGACTCGTATAAGAATAAGTCAACATGCACTGACTTGATACATATATTGGGCAAGACACGCACACAGACCATCGGTGTACATAATGAGGTATGCACAGACTCACTATGGTTATAGGGCAAGGAAATGCTCAGACTACGTGTGGGTGCATCCTGCAAGAGTGCACTATGTGCCAAACCCCAAGATGCATAGACCTTTCGATATGTACAAATGAGAACGTGCACTAACTTTAGTAATGAAATGCACTGATGTTGGTATGCAAACCAAGCAAAAACTTGCACCGATCTTCTATGTACGCCGACCTAGATATACCTTAGGCCAAATATTGCACCGACTATTGAATGCACTGACTTTGGTGAATGCGTAAACAGGAACTGCACCGAGGATGGATATGCAAGACAAACAATGCACCGACTTGTGCTCGCAGCAAAAGCTGCACTGACTCAAGCTAACACCAAATATGTACTGACGCTAACGAAGCTAATACCAACTCTGTGCCAACCTTCTATGAACTAAGTATGCACGGATCAACCACTGCACCGACCAGAGCTATAGGGAATAGCACGGACTTTGTATATATAAGACGAAAGCTGCACTGACCTCTGTAAGATATGCACTGACCAGATGTTTGACAAAATGTCATACACATAGAACTGACATGCACAGATCTGCACGGACCTCAGTTAGCGTGTGCAAAGACTTGCACAGACCTGACTTTTCACTGACTTCTTCAACCTATGCATGGACTGTATGCAACAAACGCAAGGACACAGACCTTGTATGCTGAATGACTCAACTGTGCACAGACATACATTTTATATGAAATGATCAAATGCAAACAAACTTATGCAATCCAGTCTTCACATGACTCATAGATTGTCATCATTAAAACTAGGGTTCCAACACGACAGCCTCCAAACTGAGCCATGAAAAAAATCTTCAAAGAGCACAAGAAATAAAGTCAAAGAAAAAAAATAATTATGACGGATTCAAAATCCGTGTTATGTCATCTAGATTTAGGGGCAAAAATTTTATGATGTGAACGGGCTGCCCCTCGTCACCTTTGGCTCCGACGGATACCCCGTAGGAGGATATTTGTTGAACCCGATAATTTTTCTTATTAATTTAGAAAAATATAACTTAAATTAGTCTGACAATGATGCAAAATTGATACAAAACCAGCATCGTTGTATTTGTATTAAACGGATCATACACACGTCCACGGGATTCCGTCGGACAGAAATACATGTGTGAATTTTGCGTGTTTCTACACTTTAGAATTTCATCAAACATTTCGCAGGCAACATAAACGATGCACATGTGCAGTAAACCAGCAAAAAATGGACTTCTCTCACCTTCAAAGACAGCCTTAGGTGCGCCAGGGTGTGGTTCTTGTCGTGCAAAGTCTCCCAGGCAGTAAAGTAGGTCGACATCGAGAGAAGAACAAAAAAGCTCACAAGAACCCCATGTAGACAGTGGCTTGGATTGCGGAGAAGAGAGCAATAAAAAAGGTGGAAGGGATAGGTCACATGGGGATTTTACAAGCCCACCTAGGGCCAGCTATGGTGGGGGCTGCAACCTCAATATCTCTTCTCTCTCTCACATACGAACCAAGAGGGAGGCACCGTGGCACCCGCCTTCCTACCCTACTTAACCAGGGGAGGTTGAGCAGGTGTCGTAGGTGGCCCCGTAGCCTCCTCCCTCCATCGCTTAACTAGGGAAGGTTTGGGAGGGGTGCGAGCCCCACTCCATCTAACTTGCACTCTTTCCCAACCGACAAAACGAAAAAAAGGAAAGACCCTCCCCCCACTTGCTTAACCAAGGGAGGTTGAGCGAGGGAGAGGGGTCTCGCAAGTAGGGGTGTTCATAATTCGGTTCAAATCGAACTAAATCGAATCGAATCGAACTTCGGTTCGGTTTGGTTCGATTTGAACTTAAATTCGGTTCGGTTTAGTTTCATAACGTGTGAAATCGAACCAAATCGAATAAATCGAATTTATTATTTATATTTATTAATATTATATATCATAAATATATTAAAATATTTAAAGACATGATTACATAGATGTATAAATATACAAAATATAAGTATTTTATTTTTTATTTTTATTATATATCTATAATTTATTAAATTCATATATATTGTAATAAGATATAAAAAATTTAGTTTGAATCGAATCAAATCGAACCAAACTGAATTTGTTTGGTTCGATTCGATTCGGTTTGAGGTTTAATTTAGTTTGGTTCGATTTGAAAAAAAAGCCTCCAAACCGAACCAAACCAAACCATGAACACCCCTACTCGCAGGTCCCACCTACAGCCCCCCCCCCTCTCTCTCTCTCTCTCTCTCTCTCTCTCTCTCTCTCTCTCTCTCTCTCTCTCTCTCTCTCTCTCTCTCTCTCTCTCTCTCTCTCTCCAATTGTAGAATATTGGAGTATGATAGGAAAATCAATCATAGCCAGCGATAAACAAGCACGCTTAACTCTATAAATTACGTCAACTCTCAAAATGATTAAATAACCTAATGTCATAAATCTGATGGCATTAAATTTGTATTTCGAACATCCATAACTCCACGAGACATTAAATTTATATTCAGAACATCCATAACTCCACAATGTCATATCTGAAATAACTCTAAAAAAATATGTAAGTTTAATTTTCACAACCTCCAATAACCAAAACTCAATTACATACATAATTTGCTAACCTAACTAACAATCAGAAAATAACTCCTATTATGATGGCTTGAGTACACTCTATCACTCTTATCCCTCCCCGTCAAAGCGAGCATCATCCTCAAAATTATTTAAAAAATATTAATTAACACTGGATGAGTAAAATTGTCCAGTAAGAATTATGCCTCAAAAGCCAAACAAACTTTAAGTAATTAGTGTATTTAAAGTTTAACGGGGAAATTATAACAGGAAAGTGTCTGGAAAATTTAGAGACCAATCAGCAAGAAAATAATCATGATATCTTGAAGAGTTCAATCATGAAAGATAGAAATTTTAGAATTTCAGAAATATTCAAAAAAAGAGCAAAAATTCAGTAGGAATAATTCAAAGAATAATTTCATCGAATAAAATTACAACGAACATGAATCAAATGAAAACATCAAGAGAATTGGCCATATCAAGTAATTATCCAATACAGGTCAAGAATAATGTGCACACGTCAAGCAATCAAGTCAATCATGTAAATTGAATTGTCTAGATTAATCTAGCATGCTTATAGTTAGTGCAATGTCACTTAATAATTCACACTCCTAAAAGTAGAAGTACTTTCGGACACTCCTCATAGGATCAGATCTGAGCCTTTAATTTTGTCAAGCATTGAGGTCAATTTAGATCCAAGATCCGACCTAGTTATTAGACAACTCAAGTAATAATGGCCAAAAGAATTTCAAGAAATATACGGTTCAAAAAATATAGCGTTCAAGAGCAGTGTTGATGTAGCAACCCTGATAAATGAATATTTGAAATGAATTAAAATATATATATTACAGAAGTAATACAGATAATAAGAAGAGGGTTAAATGGAGGAATAAAACCCAAGATGCAAATAACGCCTCCCATTAAGGCGTTAATTTAATAATAAACGCCTCTATCAAAGGCGTTATTCAAGAAGTGACGCCCTCACTACACGGCATCAAATTTCAACGTCAAAAAAAAAAGGATAAGGCAAAATAAACGCCCCTATCTTGGGCGTGTTTTAAAACAAAGAACGCCTTCATACCAGGCGCTTCTTAAGAAACGACCTGAAGAAGGTCGTCAATTCAAGAATCGACGACCTGACCAAAGTCGTTAATTCCATTCGTGAACCGTTCGAACCCAGAGCTTATCCAGGGAAGGATTATGTTAATCTAGTAAGTGTTTACTAGGGCAAGGACTCTATTAGGGATATATTACTCCCAATAAAACTCTAGTCCTAATAGGATTCCCAAAAATCCCTATAAATAACCTATTGATCGAACCTTAAACGCTATTTGGCGTTTGGAAAACTACAAGGTACGTGAGAGGAATATTTCTTCTTATTTCCTTAATTCCCTACGTCTGTTACATGAAGAACTAACAGTTCTTCATCTTCTTCTGTTACAGGTTAGGAAAAGCACCTACGTACGTGAAGAACAAAGGTGATGTTCTTCTTTCTTTTACCTTCGGTCAGGAAATATGAAGAAATACTAATATTTCTTCTTCTGTTCTCGTAGGAATTACAGAACCGGAGAACAAGGGTTCTTCACCAAAGCCTTCTCTTCCTCCTAATACTGGATTCGGTTGCTGTTAAAGCAACAGAACTTCTATTCTCATAGCCTTCACGATTCAAATTTCAAGTCTTCGATCAAGGTAGGTTTTCTCAAGTTATGGTAGCCCAAACAAAATTAATGCAAGATATACATATATATAAGCATGACATACATATGGTTTATTATAGTTTTAATATGTTTCTGCAATATTTTGAAAGAGACGCCCCTGTCAAGGGCGCTAATTCACATGAAACGACCTTGATCAGGTCGTCAATTTTAGATTTGACGCCCTGTACACAGGCGTTAATTTCATTTAATCATTAATCACCCATGTTAAGAATTGATTATCTATGAAATCATGATTCTACAATAATGCATGATCATATGTCTTCAAACCTGTTAATTTTATTGTCATGACCATACATTCGTTCTCCATGAATTCTATTATCCTGAAATTATTACTGCCCATGAAAATTCATGGTATTTCTTGAATTCACGACCGTGGCTAGGTCGTCTTTCACTGGACTAACGCCCGATACTAGGGCATGAATTGAAAAGTAACGCCCCTTCATAGGGCGCGTTTCTGTTAAAATCCCGAACAATATATTCTGTAAAAATAAGAATTTAATGATTAACGCCCCTTCCAAGGGCGCGTTCTTGATAATTTCTGAAAATAAATATGTTTTGTAAAATATTGTAAATAAAAAGACGCCTGCTACTGTAGTCGTCTCCTTGCAAAGAAACGCCCCTGACCAGGGCGCGTTTTAGATAAATTAATGAAATATTAAAATTCTGTAAAATGGAAACATGTGTAAACGCCCTTCTGTTAGGCGTTAATTACTTGATAAACGACTCTGATTAAGTCGTTATTTTACTGTAAAACTGATTTTCCACTGTTTCTGTTAACCGATGGTTTCATATGTTATATAATATATATATCGGCACTATTCTCCACTCCGTGAGTATAGTCCCACGTTTCACGATTGTTTTATCGATCACACTCAATTCTCATTGACATACAAGCTCTCCATTGGACATTCCGTTCCTTTGGACTAGCGAGTTAGTCATAGAGACCTCCGTAAGACTCCTCGTAGCCTTGGATTCCCTCAAGGCCGACTGAGCTGGTTGTACCCTAAAAAACCCATTACACGATCTTTGCCATGTCAATCTAAAGAAACATGGTATACCGGCCCTTATGATTATACAAAGAGTATATCATAAGAAATTCTTAATGGGATGATGATATCATGCCATATCATGTCATTCTTGTAAACCTCAATTCTATGATAAGAATGAGGGTATCTTACCGTTGATATACTGTTCATGTGGACCTCAATTCTATATAAAGAATGTCCATATTGATTTGTCATGGTACCCAAGTTAAGGGAACCATATTCTACCTAGTTTTATCGATATCGTGATTATACCGTTATTATCGCCATTCTATGTCCTTTGTCATATTTTTTGGACTCCATTCTGTCAAAGTTGTCATACATGTCTACAAGCTTGATTATTGAAATTCAAAAGTTGGCTATATATATATAAGAGTGGATGTCAAAACACATGATAAATGTCTGCGCATATAGGGCCCGATCTGGTCCTGGGAGGAGCACCCGAAAGTACTTGTGCCCATGGGAGTTAAAATGATAAGGTATCTGGCATTATACCGAGTGCATGACTAGCTTGATTGGACATTCCACACAAAATCTTGTACTTGAATCGTACTTGACTTGACATGAAATGCGTGACCCGAAAAAGAGTAATTTACTTACTTGCTACATGATAGCCAAAGTTCTTGACATGACTTGTTAAATGTACTTGCTTGAATATCTCAAATGTCTTGTTATCTTATTGAAAGTTCATGATTTGTCCATCTTAATTCTTTGATATTACATTCTCTCTATCTTGTCGTTTTATGCGAGCATACATAGCTTTATTGCATTCATGAAAGATGTAATTACTTAAACCCTTTGCTAGTACTTGAGATATAATTTCCTACTGGGCGTTCGCTCATTCCGTTTGTCCCTTACTTTTCAGGTAAGTCCGACGACGATGGAAGTCAATCGGATGGGAATGGTCAAGAGTGAAAGAGCTAGAGCTTGTCCAAGTGTCATCTAGTCTTTTTCCTATTTTCTTGAGTCAACTATGTACTTTTCTTTTTATTAAATAGAGTATTGGATTTGTAATAGTCTATTATGAAATAAAGGATTGGGTTATCTTACTATTTTACGCATCTCTGTCTTTGTGTCGAATACACGACCACTCTGATTGACATGATTGATATAAACTCGTCACGCGTCTCCGGGTATCTTCCGCGCTCGGGGCGTTACAGTTTTTGTGGTATCACAGCCTAGGGTATTCAATTCCTAGGAAAAACCCAAGTCCAAGGATAAGTTTGAACCTTTAAACCAGTGAGATTGGGTAGAACCAAGGGTTAAAGTTAAAAATAGAGTACTGGTTTCTAAATGTAGTCTCGTACTAATATAGTTATTATAATTGTAGGATAATGGCTGCCGAACGTGCTCAATGGCGCAACATGCAGTGTACCCTTCAAGGAATGACTCAAGTGCTACAACAGGTAGCACAAGGTGGTGCTCCACGAGCTGGAAGCTTACACCAAGCATTTAAGAGTATGAATCCCCCGAAGTTTATGGGATCAACCGATCCGGACGATGCCGAGCATTGGGTCCGGGAGATTGAACGTATATTCCGTGTCATGCAATGCGCGGACCAAGACAAGGTTTTATTAGCTACCTTCCAGTTGGAGAAAGATGCTAGATGCTGGTGGGAGTCTATTGAAGCAACCATCGATCCTACTCAAGTAACATGGGAAGAATTCGTAGAGTACTTCAATGCTAAATATTTATCGGACCGAGTCCAAGAAAAGAAGGCTGCAGAATTCGCTGCATTAAAGCAACGATCTTTATCATTAGCAGATTATGAAGCTCAGTTCTCCATGTTGTCTAGATATGCTAAGCATCTTATTAGCACGGAGAAGATGAAAGCCCGTAGATTTCTTAATGGGCTTAGGCCCCACTATATTACTCAACTGGCGCCTATGGACATCCAAGTTTATTTTGAAATAGTGCGCCGAGCTCAATTACTTGAAGATGCCACGGAACTATCTGATAGGATCCGTGGAAAAGACAAGAAGGAGCAAGTCACAGGTTCGGGTTCTTTCAAACCCAACTTTATGAAGAGGCCCAATAATGGAGGTTCTTCCTCTCAAGACCATAAGTTCAAAAAGACCAAGCCTTTCTCTATCACAACTACCCCTTCTAATACAGTATGCAAGCATTGTGACAAGGCTGGTCACAAGACCGAAGAATGCTGGAGGAAGTTAGGAGCATGTCTCCGTTGTGGAAGCCGTGAGCACCGGATTCCCGAGTGTCCATTAATGAATGACCAAGCCGGTGATGGTAAACGCTCGGTGACAAAGAACGCTCGACTTCATGCAATAAAGGAGACCGAGCAAGAAGAAGGTGGACTGGTAGAAGGTACATTAACAGTTTGTTCCAAAAGTGCTTATGTCTTATTTGATACGGGTGCATCGCATTCCATTATTTCTAAGAAGTTTGCCGACCCGTTACCGTTAGAACCAGAATGGATAAAAATAATTCTAACTACTCCTCTTGGAAGTGAAAATGATATTATTCATCACTACCAAAACTGTGAGGTAATGGTTCAAGGTAGGAATTTACCTATAGATCTCATATGCCATGATCTAAAGGAGTATGATGTTATACTGGGAGCGGACTGGTTATCCAAATACCAGGCAACGGTTGATTGCCGCAATAGTCAAATTGCTTTCAAAGATTTTCCAGAATTAGTCTTTACTCGCCCCAAGAGTCGGAGCAATTCCCCTCTTATCTCGGCCCTCCGAGCTAGCAAGCTCGTCAGGAAGGGATGTGTAGCTTTCCTTGCATTCGTCACAGTTAAGGAAACAAAGGACACTAAGCTAGAAGACATTCCAGTAGTACAAGAATTCCCAGACGTATTTTCGAAAGATTTTCCGGGATTACCCCCTCAAAGAAAAGTGGCCTTCACCATTGACTTAGTCCCTGGTGCTGGTCCAGTTTCAAAGGCACCCTATAGAATGTCCCCTGCGGAACTCAAAGAGTTAAAAGAGCAATTAATGGAACTAATTCGAAAAGGGTTCATTAGACCAAGTACTTCCCCGTGGGGAGCACCTGTACTGTTTATAAAGAAGAAAGATGGATCCATGAGGCTATGTATCGACTATCGACAGTTGAATCATCTTACTATCAAGAACAAGTATCCCCTGCCGAGAATCGATGAGTTATTTGATCAAATTTCAGGATCCAAATATTTTTCGAAGATTGATCTTAGATCGGGATACCATCAGTTAAGGATCAAGGATGAAGATATTCATAAGACTGCGTTCAGAAGCAGGTATGGCCACTATGAATTTGTTGTTATGCCTTTTGGACTAACCAATGCCCCTGCTCCCTTTATGCAGTTAATGAATAGCATATTCAGGCCTTACTTGGATCAATTCATAGTAGTCTTCATTGATGATATATTGATATATTCCAAAACTAAGGAAGAACATGAGGAGCATTTAAGGATCGCATTGCAAGTATTGAGGGAAAATCAATTATATGCAAAGCTCAGCAAATGCGAGTTCTGGCTTGAAGAAGTGGCTTTTCTCGGACATGTCATATCCAAGGACGGTTTATCTGTAGATCCGTCAAAGGTTGAAGCTGTAAGAAACTGGGAAAGACCTACTAATGCAAGCGAGATCAGAAGTTTCTTAGGTCTTGCAGGATATTATCGGCGATTCATCAAAGACTTCTCCAAGATCGCCGTGCCCCTTACAAGGTTAACTCGCAAGGAGATCCGATATGAATGGAGTGAGGAATGTGAAAGAAGCTTTCAAACTCTCAAGGATCATCTTACTACAGCTCCGGTCTTAGCTCTACCAATAGAAGGAGAGAAATTCGAGGTTTACACCGATGCTTCTGGCATTGGCCTCGGGTGTGTCTTAATGCAACAAGGGAAGGTCATAGCATACTCTTCTCGTCAACTGAAGAAGCATGAGGAGAATTACCCCGTCCATGACTTAGAACTGGCCGCGGTGGTATTTGCCCTAAAGATATGGAGACACTACTTATATGGAGTGCAGTTTACTGTTTACTCCGATCACAAAAGTCTCAAATATCTATTTTCACAAAAGGAGCTAAACATGAGACAAAGACGCTGGCTAGAATATCTCAAGGACTTCGACTTCAATATACAATACTATCCCGGAAAGGGTAATTATGTTGCTGATGCCCTTAGTCGAAAGCCGAGAGCAATGATAGCCAATTGTATGATACAAGAATGGAGGTTGCTAGAACAATTCTCCGAGCTCAATATAAGCCTGGACAAGGAAGCCAAATTTGTCACATTATCTCATGTAAGCATACAGTCAGATTTATTATCTGAGATACAAGCACTTCAGGATGATGATCCTATATTAGTGGAAATCAAAGGCAGATTAGAAGGACAATCTGATTTCCAATTAGCTTCTGATGGAAGATTAATGTTTAAAGATAGAACTTGTATACCAGATTGTCCGGAATTAAAGAAGAAGATCCTAGATGAAACTCACCGATCAAGGTACACTATTCATCCAGGATCAACCCAAAATGTATCAAGATGTAAAGAGGAACTTTTGGTGGCCTAATATGAAAAGAGAAATAGCAGACTATGTATATCGCTGTCTCACATGCCAACAAGTCAAGGCGGAACACCAAAAGCCTGCTGGTAAACTTCATCCTCTAGATATTCCTAAGTGGAAGTGGGAGGATATTGGTATGAACTTCATCATGGGTTTGTCTAAATCAAAAGGAGGACACGATGGAATCTGGGTTATCATTGACCGATTAACTAAATCGGCGCATTTCTTGCCAATAAAAAGTCGATGGTCAATTGATGTGCTAGCTGCACTATACATCAAGGAAATAGTCAGGATACATGGAATTCCTGTCTCAATCGTGTCTGACAGAGACCCCCGTTTTACTTCTCATTTTTGGAAGGGACTACAACATTCATTGGGAACAAGGCTCAACTTCAGTACTGCTTTTCACCCACAAACGGATGGTCAGACCGAGAGAGCTAATCAAGTTGTTGAGGATATGCTTAGAGCATGCATCATTAACTTTGGAGAAAGCTGGCATGACCACTTGTCTTTAGTTGAATTTGCATATAACAACAGCTACCAAGCTAGTATCCAAATGGCACCTTTCGAAGCCTTATACGGAAGGGGTTGCCGATCACCCTTATGCTGGAACGAAGTTGGAGAGAAACAACTATTAGGTCCAGACATGGTAAAGGGTACAACTGAAAAGATACAAGTAATCAGAGAAAGATTGCAAGTTGCTCAGACCAGGCAAAAGACTTATGCAGATACAAGAAGGAGAGATCTTGAATTCCAAATCGGAGATCATGTATTTCTCAAGATATCACCTGGACGTGGCATACGAAGATTTGGTGTTAAGGGCAAGCTTACGCCAAGATTCATCGGACCATTTGAGATACTCGAAAGAGTTGGCGAGGTTGCTTATCGCATCGCATTGCCCCCTCAATTGTCCGAGGTACATAATGTATTTCACATATCTATGTTGAAGAAGTATGTGCACGATCCATCGCATATTATTGAACATGGAGATCTGGTGATCCAGAAAGATCTCACCTATGAACAGAAGCCTATGAAGATCTTAGACCGTGAAATACGTGCTCTAAGGAATAAGGTTATTCCCATGATTAAGGTACAATGGAATAAGAATACTGAACACGAAGCGACTTGGGAGATCGAGGAATCTATGAAGAAACGATTTCCCGAGTTGTTCTAAGAGGTATATACTCTACACTCTCCACGTGTATACATAATATGCAATTGAATTTGGGGACCAAATTCTTTTTAAGTGGGGGAAGGTGTAGCAACCCTGATAAATGAATATTTGAAATGAATTAAAATATATATATTACAGAAGTAATACAGATAATAAGAAGAGGGTTAAATGGAGGAATAAAACCCAAGATGTAAATAACGCCTCCCATTAAGGCGTTAATTTAATAATAAACGCCTCTATCAAATGCGTTATTCAAGAAGTGACGCCCTCACTATACGGCGTCAAATTCCAACGTCAAAAAAAAAATAAGGCAAAATAAACGCCCCTATCTTGGGCGTGTTTTAAAATAAAGAACGCCTTCATACCAGGCGCTTCTTAAGAAACGACCTGAAGAAGGTCGTCAATTCAAGAATCGACGACCTGGCCAAAGTCGTTAATTCCATTCGTGAACCGTTCGAACCCAGAGCTTATCCAGGGAAGGATTATGTTAATCTAGTAAGTGTTTACTAGGGCAAAGACTCTATTAGGGATATATTACTCCCAATAAAACTCTAGCCCTAATAGGATTCCCAAAAATCCCTATAAATAACCTACTGATCGAACCTTAAACGCTATTTGGCGTTTGGAAAACTACAAGGTACGTGAGAGGAATATTTCTTCTTATTTCCTTAATTCCCTACGTCTGTTACATGAAGAACTAACAGTTCTTCATCTTCTTCTGTTACAGGTTAGGAAAAGCACCTACGTACGTGAAGAACAAAGGTGATGTTCTTCTTTCTTTTACCTTCGGTCAGGAAGTATGAAGAAATACTAATATTTCTTCTTCTGTTCTCGTAGGAATTACAGAACCGGAGAATAAGGGTTCTTCACCAAAGCCTTCTCTTCCTCCTAATACTGGATTCGGTTGTTGTTAAAGCAACAGAACTTCTATTCTCATAGCCTTCACGATTCAAATTTCAAGTCTTCGATCAAGGTAGGTTTTCTCAAGTTATGGTAGCCCAAACAAAATTAATGCAAGATATACATATATATAAGCATGACATACATATGGTTTATTATAGTTTTAATACGTTTCTGTAATATTTTGAAAGAGACGCCCCTGTCAAGGGCGCTAATTCACATGAAACGACCTTGATCAGGTCGTCAATTTTAGATTTGACGCCCTGTACATAGGCGTTAATTTCATTTAATCATTAATCACCCATGTTAAGAATTGATTATCTATGAAATCATGATTCTACAATAATGCATGATCATATGTCTTCAAACCTGTTAATTTTATTGTCATGACCATACATTCGTTCTCCATGAATTCTATTATCCTGAAATTATTACTGCCCATGAAAATTCATGGTATTTCTTGAATTCACGACCGTGGGTAGGTCGTCTTTCACTGGACTAACGCCCGATACTAGGGCGTGAATTGAAAAGTAACGCCCCTTCATAGGGCGCGTTTCTGTTAAAATCCCGAATAATATATTCTGTAAAAATAAGAATTTAATGATTAACGCCCCTTCCAAGAGCGCGTTCTTGATAATTTCTGAAAATAAATATATTTTGTAAAATATTGTAAATAAAAAGACGCCTGCTACTGTAGTCGTCTCCTTGCAAAGAAACGCCCCTGACCAGGGCGCGTTTTAGATAAATTAATGAAATATTAAAATTCTGCAAAATAGAAACATGTGTAAACGCCCTTCTGTTAGGCGTTAATTACTTAATAAACGACTCTGATTAAGTCGTTATTTTACTGTAAAACTGATTTTCCACTGTTTCTGTTAACCGATGGTTTCATATGTTATATAATATATATATCGGCACTATTCTCCACTCCGTGAGTATAGTCCCACGTTTCACGATTGTTTTATCGATCACACTCAATTCTCATTGACATACAAGCTCTCCATTGGACATTCTGTTCCTTTGGACTAGCGAGTTAGTCATAGAGACCTCCGTAAGACTCCTCGTAGCCTTGGATTCCCTCAAGGCCGACTGAGCTGGTTGTACCCTAAAAAACCCATTACACGATCTTTGCCATGTCAATCTAAAGAAACATGGTATACCGGCCCTTATGATTAGACAAAGAGTATATCATAAGAAATTCTTAATGGGATGATGATATCATGCCATATCATGTCATTCTTGTAAACCTCAATTCTATGATAAGAATGAGGGTATCTTACCGTTGATATACTGTTCATGTGGACCTCAATTCTATATAAAGAATGTCCATATTGATTTGTCATGGTACCCAAGTTAAGGGAACCATATTCTACCTAGTTTTATCGATATCGTGATTATACCGTTATTATCGCCATTCTATGTCCTTTGTCATATTTTTTGGACTCCATTCTGTCAAAGTTGTCATACATGTCTACAAGCTTGGTTATTGAAATTCAAAAGTTGGCTATATATATATAAGAGTGGATGTCAAAACACATGATAAATGCCTGCGCATATAGGGCCCGATCTGGTCCTGGGAGGAGCACCCGAAAGTACTTGTGCCCATGGGAGTTAAAATGATAAGGTATCTGGCATTATACCGAGTGCATGACTAGCTTGATTGGACATTCCACACAAAATTTTGTACTTGAATCGTACTTGACTTGACATGAAATGTGTGGCCCGAAAAAAGGTAATTTACTTGCTTGCTACATGATAGCCAAAGTTCTTGACATGACTTGTTAAATGTACTTGCTTGAATATCTCAAATGTCTTGTTATCTTATTGAAAGTTCATGATTTGTCCATCTTAATTCTTTGATATTACATTCTCTCTATCTTGTCGTTTTATGCGAGCATGCATAGCTTTATTGCATTCATGAAAGATGTAATTACTTAAACCACTTGCTAGTACTTGAGATATAATTTCCTACTGAGCGTTCACTCATTCCGTTTGTCCCTTACTTTTCAGGTAAGTCCGACGACGATGGAAGTCAATCGGATGGGAATGGTCAAGAGTGAAAGAGCTAGAGCTTGTCCAATTGTCATCTAGTCTTTTTCCTATTTTCTTGAGTCGACTATGTACTTTTCTTTTTATTAAACAGAGTATTGGATTTGTAATAGTCTATTATGAAATAAAGGATTGGGTTATCTTACTATTTTGCGCATCTCTGTCTTTGTGTCGAATACACGACCACTCTGATTGACATGATTGATATAAACTCGTCACGCGTCTCTGGGTATCTTCCGCGCTCGGGGCGTGACAGTTGAACAGAAAAAGGGGTAAAAGTGTAAAGAATTATTCGGAGAGAAATAATGAAGGAATTCAATATAATTAATCAAGGACTAATCTGTAAAAATAGGGATCAATCGATTGTCAGGCCACAAGGGGTCAAAAGAACTGATTGGCAGTAAAGGATCGATTGAAAATCGATTGAAAATCGATTGAAAATCTAATAGAATCTCAAAGGAATTGATTTAAAATTTTGACATGACTGAAAAGGAAATCAAATAGATTGCATTAGTTCATAAAAAGAAATTGAATGATCTCTATAAAACAAAGGGAAAAGATTTGATTGGTTATGCTATAAGTAAAGAAAGAATCAATTGATTTTGTTGAAGTGGTTGATCTTGAAGAGAAAAAATCGATCATGTTAATGAAATTATCGATCATTATTTTTGTAGTTAAATTCAAAAATTAAAATTCTCATTATTTTTGACAAAATATAATTTTATATCTCTTTTTTCTGTTGAATTTTTAACAGAAGAGCACTTAACTTTCTATTTTCTTTAATTAGAAGGTATTAACCTCGCTATTTAACTTATCAATAATTAATAATGAAATCTGAAGATTTACATTGCATGACTACCTTAATTAATTAAGACACTTTGTTAAAATTAATTTCAGATCATGATAAGCTTGCCAGTAAATCATCAAAAATTTCAAAAATTCATGAAAAATAATTATGAATCAAAGAATACTCAGCAATACTCTCTCTTATTACTGGTATCTAAATATGGCATTTATTATATATCCATCTACTCAATATTATTGTATTATTTAGTAATATTTCTTTTTGATGGATATAATCTTTTTTTCAAGCATGAAATTAAATGTCATATTACATATTCACTTAACTGTGTGTTAACTATACTGTAATGATTAGTTCAAGAGAAAGGTCTCATTAATCGAACCAGTTGGGTGGCCCATTTGATTCTTTACCTCATAGGGAACTATGAGGTCCCCAGTTCAAATCTTGGCTCTCAAAAATAAAGGATATCATTAATTAAATCAGGAACAAGGCATGATGATGAGTAATCCAAGGTAAATAAATTTAAAACTAAATAATCGAAGTTCAAGAAGAGTAGTAAAGATAGGAATTAATAAAAGAAGATTTACTAGAAAAAATTTGTCTGAAATTAATCAACGACCGAGGTAGGCATCTAGGACTTTGAACTTAATTCTTACATATAATTATCATTATTTTCTGCTTAAAGTCTGAATGAGAAAAGTTTCCTTTAAATCACATGATTTTCCAATATTCTAAGCTTGAAGAAGATGTTCTATCCTTCCTCCAAACAAGCCAAGACTCCTCCTCCTATTATAGCTGCACACAACCCAAGGTAGGGTTTGGGGTCGTGCAATGTTGAGAAAACCCCTAGTACTTATAGACAAGAGTCCCTTAGAATCTCTCTCTGATTAAACCTCCTTTCCGGTGGTTGAAAACCCTTCTCAACCTCCTAAAATTTTGATGAGTCCTTATCTACAAACTTCCAAGTTTAAACCTACTTGAATTCGCCTAATAATCAAGGAAACCCCGGTGAAATTCGACTTCCTGACAAAATTTAATCGATTGATTTAATTTTAACCCACCTTTTCAATCAATTGGTTCGAGTTAGTTTATGTTTTTTGTCGCACCGCTATATCAGGAAGTCCAATAGGATGTTGGATTCCCCACGATAAGAGCTAAATAAGCTAGCTCATTTAGTAGATTTGAGCCTGTTAAGATTGTCGTATCCATATGAATTTGATGATGTCAAACTATGACTCATGTATGAGTCTCTCATGCTTTGTTGATGTATTTCAAAAATTGTATTTTAGAAAAACTCAGTAAAACTAAGTTCAGTTCAGAAATAAAAAGTTTTAGAAAATCCAGAAGCAAGGAGATAGAGTCGACGCCGTGTTAGAGATAGAGTCGACGCCGTGTTAGAGATAGATGGAGTCGACCCCATGATGAAGTGTAGTCGACACAGACAAGTCTCAAGCAGCAGCAATAGTAGCTGGCATCTAAAGTGGAGTCGACACAACTGTCGTTGCTCTGAGAGCAGTAGTGATTGTTCTAAGAGCAATGCAGTGTAATACAAGAAGACTGAGTTTTATCGAGTGCATAAAGTATGGATGACAGATGATAATGAAGGGAAGATGGAAGAAATATAGCAGCTAGTGAAAGTATTTATGGAAATGCCAAGTGGCAGGCTAGCCAAATTCAGCAACTTAAAACTAGAGCAGCAGCACATCAAAATTCTGTAAACTGCCTCTGAGAGCTAAGCAACAGCACAGCAGCAACAACACTACAGTACTCTCACCAGTCTAGCAAGTCCCACAATACAGCTACCAAGTCCACTGATCATGTGCAGTCCATGCAGTCCAAGCTCAGCCTAGCAGAGATTACACCAAGGAAGTAGCCATATGTCTTTAAGTTCACGGCCATCATCTTCAGCAACATAAGCCAAGGCCACCTTGTAGTCAAGACAATTTCAAGACCTTGGAGTCGACTCCATCAGACCATGGAGTCGACGCCAGTTTAGCTAAAGTTCAACAGAAATCACATGCCAGCAGAAGCACAAGAGCACTCAGTGTAGTGGTAGTACTACATGAAGTCCAATTTTACAGCCACATGTCTTCAAGCTCCATTTCATATGCTAAGCAGCCGCACCACCATTAGATAGATCAGCAGTTCAACTCAAGTAGAAGCTCAGTCTTTACAGAAGTCGACTTATCTATTTTCCAGTAAGCTCTATCAAAGTCGGTCTACCGACTTACCCTTCTTAGTCGATCGAAAGTCCCAGAATGGTCAGCAACCAGAAGCCTGCAATAGCAGGTCGACCTGTGATTACAACAGGTCGACCTATATATGCCTGATTTGTCAGAACGTCTGGACAATGTGTAAATCACGTGATAGGGCTTAGTGAATCAGGTGACTTCGAACCTCAATCATTGGAACAAATCCCTAGGACACCTAGGATGCTTCCAGAAGGGAATATTCTCTTGGACAGGTGGTCCAATGGTATTTTAATCTGAAGATAATGTTACTTCAGAAATTGAGTTATTTTCTGACTATATAATTGAGCCTTCTTCAAAGTGGTGAAGGGGGGCTACAGAAGCAGAGGATGCGTGGGCTCTTTAAGGGTTTTTGGGTATTCCTGTTCGAAGAAGAAATTGGAAGAAGCTTTTGAGAGGAGAATCTGAGAGAAGGGAAAAGGAAGAGAAGAAGACTGAGAGCCCACTAATGAAGTTTGCAGTCCAGTTCGTTAGTGTTTAGATCTGAGTGCAGCCGGAGTGCCATTGAAGATTTGTTGAAACTATTGGCTCGTGGATCAAATCCAGAGTCATTCTGCTCCGTTGGAGTTACATTTTTTTATTTTCTTTCTTCATTTCTTGCGTTCCCTTTTCATTTCTATGTTGTAATTCCAATACCCTATTCTAGGATCAGGTTTCCCTCTGAGGTATCAGAGGAAGGGAGGATTGGATCCTCCGGGTTTGTGAGCAACTAGGGGTTGTTCGCGCTACCTTCTAAGAATTCAGAAGAATAGAAGATTGGTTCCTCCGGTCACTACCTGTGGCAGGAGTTCTGATCTTGCTGAGAGCAAGATCAGGTGTTGAGGGATCTGTCTCTCTCGTTCAAGCTGTTCGGCAGCCGTTGTAGTGAAGTGCTCTCCACGTTCTTGCTGTTAGCAAGGGATTCCTTACTCGGTTGAGTAAGGGGTGGATGTAGGTCTGCAGGGTGCAGACTGAACCACCTAAAAAATCTTTGATGCGTGTGGTTTGCCTTTGTGTGATTGCTCTTTTTCATCTACCTCCATTCACAGGTTGCTTAGTGAGTCAAATGCCTTATAGTATTCAGTGATATGTTATTGTTATCATCACAGGTTTATATGCCTCTGTTTGAGTCTTTTGAATATGCCTAGTACCAACTCAACTGACTATTCATTCGTGGTAATTGTTTGCTAAAAGTCATTGGATTGAGATCAGGTTTACATCTACCCAGAATTGCTTTTTCTATTCAGTTCTGTCATTATCCGCTATGTGCTTGACATTGGTTCTGACTAAACTACTAACTGGTAAGCTGGTCTCCATCTGAGCAGTTTGTGAAGGGCATATACAGTTTGGGTTGTTCCTTTTAAGCACTGCTACTTACTGTGGTTGTGAGGAGTCTTCACATATCCTCCTGATCAAATCATTTCTACAAGCAGGTTTAGCATCAGTAGTGTGCATTTGTTTAGTTCAGCTTATTGTTGCAATAAGTTCAATCTCATATTTCCGTATTCTAGTTCCTTGGAGATTTTGTGTTGTAGTGAGCAACCTTTTATCTTCATTTCAGTACCATGGCTTCTCGCTATTCAGTTCAGTTCAATTTAAATTGAGTGGGTGTTTTCAATTTGGGCATATTTTCATCAAGGGATCTATTCACCCCCCTCTAGATCCAACTTGTGCACCTAACAAAGATGAATTCGTAATTTTAAGCAAGTAATCTGGTATTTATAGCATAATTTTGTAGTAATGTTTAAATGAGGTGCAACTAGTCTCATTGAAAAGATAATTCAATTATCTATAACTTTCATGTTGAGCACTTTATGAGACTGTCATTTAAGAGGTCAGAAATGACAAATAACAAAAAGTATTGTTGGGTGGTAATATATAATCTTTTAAAATTAGAGTTTGACATAACATCGTCTAAGTGAGAAAGATAGATGGAACATCGTCTAAGTGGGAAGGAGTTAGATAGAATATCATCTAAGTGAGAAGGATAGACAAGAACATCGTCTAAGTGAGGTAGGAGTTAAACAGAACATCGTCTAAGTGAAAAGGATTTGACGATAAATTGAAGTATCGTCTAATCTGGGAGAAATAGACGTGATATTAAAGGATTAGATGATATGTTAACAATAAGTTGAAGAAATAGATAATAGGAATGCTAACGAACAAAAGATAGATAGTAATTAGCTGCCAGGATAGGATTAAGGACTTATGCAAAGGTTCACAGTGATTTTAGATGAAGGTGGTCGTCCCCGAACCAGGATACAAGAGATCGGAGAAGGGGGCATCACATTTTCAATCAATTGTTGTTCTTATTTAAGTCATTCCAATAGATCAACTTAGTAACCCATTCAATCAATTGATTTTTGTTAAGTTGTGCTTCTTTTTTTTTCATCAATATTATTCAATTGAGTCTGA
Source organism: Amorphophallus konjac (assembly GCA_022559845.1). Lineage (NCBI taxonomy): Eukaryota > Viridiplantae > Streptophyta > Magnoliopsida > Alismatales > Araceae > Amorphophallus > Amorphophallus konjac. Next base: position 324,842,590 of record CM040121.1, read on the forward strand.
TACTTAGCTAGGGTGCTACTCTCTCTCTCTCTCTCTCTCTCTCCACCAACATTTATTTAAAACAAAAAAATGGAAAACAAGAAGGAAAGAACCTTCCCCCTACTTAACCGAGGGGAAACAACTCACCTCTTCCTTGAGGAGATGAGCCCTCTCTTATTACCTCACAAGGGTCTATTCATTTAAAAAAAAAACGAGGGAGGTTGAGTAGAGAGGAAGCCTGCGGGCCCACCCGCGGCTCTCCATCACTCTCTTCTCCCCTCTCTACCTCCCCATTTTCTTAACCGGGGGACTTTGAGGCCCAACACCGATTAAATATGGTGTGCATTTATTCGGACTTAAGCAAGGGAACTAGACCCATGAAAATCTCTCTTGGATCGAGCCCCCTCAAATCCTAAAAGAGAAAGGGCTTGACCCGTGAGGAACATTTAATACAAATGGAGCATAAAGCAATGGAGGAGCATCTAGTGTGAAGGCCCACCGGTAAGTGTAAGTGTTCTAGTGTGTTTGAAAGACAAGACTTCAAGACTTCAGATTTTTTTAAGTAAGGGTATGTTGCAAACATACCCCCGACGTTGTTGATATGTCTTTGTGATTTAGAGAAAAACTCTATATTTATATAGAAACCCTATAATTTTTAAAAATATTCAAAGTTTACAGAAATGCCCTATATTTTACATAAATTTAAGAAATGCCCATAGTTTGTAAAAAAATCTTGTAATTTTGATAAATATTCATAAATTATAGAACTATCCTATATTTTCAAAAAAAATTCAGAAATGTCCAAAAAATGTAGAAAAACCCTAATTTTAAAAAAAAATACAAAAATACCTTGCTGATGGCAAAAATTATAGAAATGTCCTGCTAATTTTAAAAATTATATAAGTGCCCCTGATGTTGCAAAAATACCCCATGCACATAAAAATTTTAGAATTATCCTTCTCTTCATACGAAGACTTTATTCATTGCAAATATACCCTTGTCTTGTGCATAGATGTCCTTTATGGATATTAACCCAATTTAGTAGTCCGACCACGATCCAATGGTATATCATGATCGTAAAGTAGATACGACGGTCCAATAGTGATCATATTGGTAATCCAACGGTCCGATCAAGATGAAATCCAAATTCGACTACTAGATTCCGATCCAAAGTAAATCCAACTGTCGAATCTTGACCTAAAGTAAATCTAACCATCAGATTTCGATCTAGAATAAATCCAATGGCCCGATCTTGACCTAAAGTGAATCTGACAATTTGATAATGATCATATTGGTGATCCAATAGTCCGATCATGATGTAATTCAAATTAATCCCATAGTCGAATCTCAATCAGAAGTAAATCTGATGGTCCGATAGTGATCATTTTGGCGTCCAACAGTAGGATCGTGATGAAATTTAAAGTCAACGATCAAATCTTGACCAAAAGTAAATTCAACGATCAGATATTGACCAGAATCAAATCCAATATTCTAATTGCAACTCGGAACAAATCCAATAGTCTGATTTTAACCGGAAACATAATCCAATTGCCTGATCATAACTAAATACAAAATTTGATCACCCAACTGCACCCAGAAGCAAGTATGGTTGATCATGACTGAATGTGCATCAAACGGTTGACCAAATGTAACCCAAATGACCTAATTACATAATCGAGGCCCCTTGTACAGGTCTTAATAGGCCTATTGTAATGTATGATTTCATTGACAATGTTCGGACTTTATGCTGCTGTAAATTAACACCAACGATGGTTGGTGGGGAAAAGTCCAACACACGAACTCTAATCATCTGATGAACTCAAAAGCGCAGAAATAATGATGCACATGCTAATAAAATAAAAGGAACAATTTATTTCCACTTATTGGCAAAAAACGTACAAAAAATCATTTCACCACTTATTTTTATTTATATTTGCCATGTGTAAATTTGAAGGAAGTGATCTCAACGCTTTTCTTACTAGTTCAGCATTTGTAAAATCTTTTCCAAGTCCTTTTAGACCATTTTTAATCTCCATCAGTCAAGCGAATATTTCTGAAACTATCTCCTCATGCTTCATCTTAAATAATTTATATTCATTTACAAGAAGATCGGCTTTAGTCTCCTTCACTGGTATGGTTCCTTCATAGATAAACTTGAGCTTGTCCCGTATTTCTTTGCCACTAACACACATAAAAACTCATGAGTACTCGTTAAGAAGTAAAGCACCTTGCATAATATTCATAGCATTAAAATTTACAATGGATTCTCTAATTTGCTCATTATCCCATGATTCTTCATCCTTGAGAAATGTGTATAGACATTTCTCCATAACTTTTCCGACTTCGTACTCTTGTGACCTAAGGAAAAAATTTCCAATGGGCGTAGTTCGAGACATCGAAGAATGGAGGGCAATAGATAGAGTGACCTATTGGGAGAGTTCCCCTGTTTGCCATAAGTTAGATCTCTCAAATGATGTTAAGCCTTTTATACAAAAATGTGAGACTTAGCTCTAATACCAATTGTTTGCCCAAGATATGGCATACCAAGAGGGGGGTGAATTGAGTTTGCTCATAAATATGCCCGAATTTTGCAGAAAACATATGTATCGGTAGATCTAGATAGCTAAATGAAATCTAATCACTTTAGCACAAGTTTAATTGTTATGCTAATCTTTTAGCCTCTATTTACTATGGTTATCCGTGTAAAAATTGTACAAGAAGAGGAGGGAGACAAGAGGAGCAATCACACCAATGAACACATAAATTTTAAAGTGATTCAGTTTCACCATGTGAAATCTACGTCCCCTCTCTCACCTTGACTGAAGCTTTTCCATACACTTATCAAAAGATAAACACACACGGGTGAATGAACACCCAGTACTACGAACACCAACCATACGCACACACATACACACACGCAGATCGTACACTCCAGATTCATACACTTATTCTTTCTTTCTTCTCACAATACAATGAAGCATAAATGAAATATATAGAAGATGAAATAAACTAGGGTCATGTGTAAGACTCCCCTTACTAGATGACAGATCTAGAACATGGGAAAGAAGCTTTGCAAGACATAAACATGTCCCAGAGTCCTCTTGCAATAGATCACATTGGAAGTATTAGGAGAACGAGGAAGATTAGCTTGTTTAAAGCACCACGAATTTCTTAAGGATCGCTTTAGGAGTGTGCCTCCTCTTTCTTGTTGTCTCTTGCTGTTAAGGTTTGGAGATCCCATCATGTCCTATTTATAGAGCAAGACATAAAATGGCAATCTTATAGTAGTTAGATAAGAGAGAGAATTCAAAATCTCATACTCGAAACAAATCTCGAAAATTTTCTTGTGTCTTGAGTAGTCTACGATTTTGGTGAAGTGGTCAACTACCCCAATGTCATTTCTGAATAAGCCTATGTACTCGAAATTTTGGTCTACCGCTTTCTGTAAAGCAGTCCACCGCCTCGATCAATTTTTTGAGAACTCTGAATACTGAAAAATGAGGTCGGCTATGTTTTGTAAAGCAGTCGACCACTTCTATATAACTCTAAGAACATCATGTATACTGTTGAATGCAGTCTACTGGTTGGCTAGGTGGTCCACCACCCCGAGGATTCCAATTTCTCGCCTCGGCCAACTTGAATTTGATATGGGTTATCTCTTCCATCTATGGCGTCTGACCTATCTTTGGCATTCAAGAATACTTTTCAAGCAACGTTAACACAACCCGTTAAATCTCCATAATATTTGTGTTATTCAAAATTAATAAGGATATTTTTACAACAGCTATACATAGCAGAAGAGTCTAAGAAGTGAGGACTATAAACAAAGAAGAATCAGACCTCATACTTTGTGACTAAAGTAATACTTGTGCAAGATATTTCTATCTCATTGTCCACCCATTGCATTGATCCACTTAAACCAATGGAGAGTGGATCAGTATTACTCTTCGTACTTGTTTGTTTCTAATTTTCAGTACCAAGAGTACTTGTTTCCATTCCATCTCTAACACAAATCTGATACAAATTTTGAAACAATTATAAAAACGACCATCTTTTGTACATCATTATACGAATATCATCTTTTGATACACATTAATTGAGTGGTGTTATGGTGAGACCATATTTATCGCACATTTTATCACACTCTTTTCCCCTCATCTACTTTAAAAATGTGCTGACAGAGAAAAATGAGCTTTAGTTTGGTGCTCTCAAATTCAAGAACACCAAACTCAATTTATTCACCTCGGCAATTAGATCATAAGATTCGACAACCAAAATGAGTGACAAAAATGCAGAAAATAGATATTGATTAATATAATTTCATTGTGTGCATTGTAATTTGCTGTCAATCAAATAAATATAATATGATAAATTTTAACTTGAATTTAAAAAACATTCCTTAATTATAACTTACCGTACACACAAGTACAGAAATAACCATACAATACAAACATATTTTCAAAATATCCCTCTCTTATACACACTAAATTAACTGAATTTGAACAGAATAAATACATAAAAGGCAATCAGAAAATAAAAGAATGGTCTATGTACTCATGATAATTATGCATTTCCACGTTTGAGTCCCAAGCAACTCAAATAAAATGGAAAAAAGAAATATTTATTTCATATGAGTGGCATCCCCAGAATTGTGCATATGTTTTTTATAATTATACCAGAAGCTCTAGAGAATGTCACAACATCACACTTTCTGCCACCCTATTCACCATTCATTCTAGTGGTTTGATTTTGAAACCAAATGGCTGAACCGAAATCGAGTCCAAACATAAACTCCGTGATAAGCTCTGAAGTACAAGCAGGTTAAACTTTCCCGGCATCTCATTCGTCTCATTTTCAAGCTGAACAGCTCTATAACACTCATCAAAATCTTTTGAACTTTCTATTACAGATGATTATCACAAGCAAGACTGGATACAAAATATCATACATCAGCTTTCACCTTCTAACCGATGTTTGATAAAACGGCGTTATATTTTGACGTACATTATATAATTGATAACTATATTTCATTACATTTTATTTCTAATAGGAAAAAAGCACTCAAACGATAAAGACTACTGTAGTTGCAATCCCAATACCTTACCAGATCATCTGCTCCATGTGTCTACAAACTAATAAATTAATGTTGAATAATCGCAACCTAATTTCCGGAACCAAAAGCAGGTGAATTATCAGAGATACAACTCAAGTCCTCCCCTGCCACCATCATGCGGCTCAACAAGTTTAAACATTTGCCTCGTTTGGCGAGTGTACAAGCAAAAGTTACACCTTACACATGTTCAGTTACAGACCATATGGGCGCATAGTGAGAGCAACCAGAAAATTGGGGCACAACATATAATGACGCCGATTTACCATCTGCCTGTGCCTCTCTTCTTGCTTAGAACCCCTACAGCCGGGCGGGTTTGATCTGGCTGGTATGAACCACAGAAACAAAAATTCGAGATCAGGTCAAGTGATATATTTCACGGGATAAGAGCGCAAGCTAACCTTGCCGGGCAAACACAGCATTAAGATGGAGGTAGAAGAACATGTTACACCGATCTCACGCGACGTTTGTCGCATGCTGACATGATGAAGACCGAAGATTACTCGCTACTCGATTGCCAAGATGTGTGACATGAAAAGCGTACAGTCCAAGCCATTACCCCACAGGAAAACGAGGCACAGATACCAAGTGAGAACCATAAAAATTGATATCAACCATCTATAATATTACACTGGACAAGTGAAATGTGTTTCCTAACAATGAATCTTTTATGTACAAAATTCTACCCTATTGGGACTTTTTGTCACTGTTCACTAGGAGGGCAACAACATGGCAGTCAAGTACCCTCAGCCATGGATGTTTCCTGTCGAATAAAAGAGGCATGCGTGCAAATGTTAGTTCCAAGATCAGGAAAACAAAAACCAGAATGAATGAATGGGCAATTGAGCTGGTAAGGTACCTTTTGAAGATGGCACATTCCGATGAGAGGCCCTGGCACCCTTCTCATGTGAGACACTGGGAATTTTAGAAATTATCATCGAGCTTTGAAGTCCTTCTAACAACTGTAGACGTGAAACATCCAAGATCAGATCAACGCAAACATTGTCCACAGCAGAATTACTGAGGAAACTAAAACGACATTAACCATTCCCAATCAACATTTGGGATAGCTATTCTTACATCAAATAGATTCATGTAAGAAAAGACTTAACCTTCCTAGGCTAAAGTGTAGTGGCATTAGATAGATTAAAATGGGGGCACACAATACATGGACAAGGCTCTGACAATGATGACAACAAACAGACTCATGAAAAGGCAAGACTTTAAGTCTACAAGACTAAAACTGAACAAAAGTCGGCAATCAAAATATTACTTCTGATTAGTTCAATTGAAAAACTGCCAGTTATTGAATAAAACCTGGGCTTCAATCATTGTAACAGGTTGCGTTAGAAGATAGAACACACGACATGTGATACTTGGTCATTAACGAATGTTAAAAAATACAAAATCCAAATATTTTAAGCATTTCATTATACATTTTAGAAATGAGACTCTACAAAATTTAATTATCGTCAGGTTCCTGCGTGATATATTCTCTAGACCCCCTGTCCACTAAGACAGTATGAGGGCAATCTCTGTGGATCCACATCCTCCTAAGTAGCCCTTTGACATCTTGCATCTATGGACCCACCTCCACCAAGATAGCCTTGTAGTTTCAGTGATTTGCCATACCTACGGTGGGATAGCCTTCAGGCATCTCAGTTATATGGACCTCAGCCAAGGATTTTGGACTTGCTGTTCAGCAGCACCTTCAGACACTTTATGGATCACCCTCTGATGAGTAGCCTGTAGTCCTCCAAAATCCTCATGTGGACCCACCCTCAGCAAGTGACCTTTAGACATATCTGGACTAGCATCGACAAGGATCAAATTATTTTAGACTCACGTAGTTTCATGAGAACTAATTCATAGGTAACATACTCATTTATAAATACAAGGATGTTGTTGTAGTTTTAAGACATTGCTCCAAATATGAGGATTTTACATGCAATTCTCTCGTTTGGCAATGACTAAATAGAAATTTTAATTAGACTCCCATTTTATAATTAAACATTTCCTAACTAGTGGACAATTCATAATTAATCCCTTCTTATAATTCATACAGGCACTCACATTCTCTACCCACGAGTTCCCTACAGTGCTTGTCAATGTACAGCTGTTGTTCCTTACCTATGCTAGCTGGCAGCAGCTGCTGTTGCTACATCCTCTCTGCTTCAGCTGTCATCCTGCCATCCCTAGCCCATCAATGATACATGATAGCATTTTCCTTGAATCAGCTCCTCCATCTAGCCAGCCAGAACTGATCAGACCTAACTGGAATTAGCCAGTTCCTGGTGTGAACTACAATTGGGAAAAGAAAAGGGCTGGAAGAAAGCCATTCTTGTTTCTACTTTTTCCAACCTCGTCGAGGGGAGTTTTCATCCTAGTTGCTGTAACGACACATGCTGCATAAGCTTCAACTATGCAAACCAAGAAGGCAGTCATCCATCTGCGAACTAGACTCAATGGTCTTCCAGTCATCTTTCACCTGTCTAAGTTCCCTATCCCAGATGCCTAGCAACGCCCTGCACTGATTTGAAGGGACAGGCCAAATCCTTCAATGGATCTAGTTGATTGACAAGTCTTCTGTTGGGACAACACCACTGTACTTTCAAACGAATGTCAAAGAAAGAAAACACTGTATCTACAAGTCATCACATGCAAAGGAAAACAGGGATTATATAAACATCTAGACTTCTAAGAAAGCAATCAAAATTTAGTGGCACTTACCCTTGAGGTTGGCTGGATTCTGCGACTTGATCTCCGTAATTCAGTAGCATCAGCAATTACTTTTCCAGGGTGATCAGCAAGACTTGAGTGTTTTTCTTCACTTTTAGTTTTCTCCAAAGCAGATCCAACTTTTCCTTTTGTCCCTATATCTGATTCAGTGGCAATGATGGTCTTCTTTTTGGATGTTGGAATGCCAGGAAAAGATCGTATTGAAGCCTCAGACACTGTGCTTTCTTCTGTCACGAAATTGTTTGTGAGAGATGCATTCTGAAGGGGGGTGTTTTTTTCTGATTTTTCTTCATGGCTAGCAGGAGCTTTTGCAGTGGGTAAAGGACATTGACTCAGTCCTACACCATTTGAAGCAGACACAGAAGAGAGAAATGAACCGTCCCTTTCTGTTGCACTTCTGATATGTGTGCTTTGAGCTTTTGCAGGTCTCATCACCTTTGGCCTAGGTTCACCTCCTTTTCTGCCTTTTGGATCAACTCTTGAAGTGTTTCTCCACCCAGAAGATGCTTGTGGGGTCAAATATTTTGCATGTTTAGTGGCATCACCTGCTTCACTAACATTATTTACTTTTCCTGTGACATAATGTTTGCTTACTTCCATAAATTTTCTTTTCTTTCCAGGTTTAGGAACACCAAAAACCACCCTTGATCCTTCTTTCTGCCCAGTTTGCTTGATTCGAAGTGTCCCTTGATTATTCTCCTCCCTTGAAGTCTTCCCAAGGGAAAATATTTTGTCATTTTCAGATAATAATAGGGGTCTAGATTCTTCAGGCTTCTTTGAATAGTCAACCTGAAAGTTAGCAGATGGTTTATCATGGTCTATGTTCTGGACATCATGATCATTTTCTTTTTCAAGCCTGCTCAACTTATGCCGCTTTTGCTGGGGAGTATCACCCTGCTCAGAGAAAAGAAAAAGAAAAGATCATACATAAGGACCTCATTAGGACAGATGTTTGAAGGATCAGTGGAGAAAATCCAGACCTCATGTAGATTCAAAGTGTCTTCCCTAGGGCGTGACCATTCCACCCAATGGCCATCCTTCCAGATAAGAGATGGACGGAGGTGCCAAGCACTAACAGTGGATGCATCGCCTCCTGCAGCATCTAATGTTGAAAGAAATGTACAACAACAAACCCTAGAATTATTATCATAATATCTGACTTTTTTATTTAAATATAGGCATTAATCACTTTAGAAACAAAAAGAACCCTACAGAATATGCTACAACCAAATCTAAAAGTACTTAGATGTCTAAAAAAAATTACCGAAAAAGGAATCTACTGATGAAAAAACAATTGCATTTAAATAAAAGTGTATAAATGGTCATAGTTTCAGTGACTAGATCTGGTAGGCCTGACAGAAGTCAATGTTCAGTGAAATCCTACTAACTCTACAACTGTTGAGGAAACTGTGGAAAACTTTGGGAGACCGATGGCAAAGGGACTAGAAGACAACTACTGGGCATCCTTCCCTCATGCTATATATGCTGGAGTATTGGGAGAGATTGCAACGATGTCATCTTCTGGGAAGTAACATTTACATTAAGAATCTCTCTCTTAGGACTTTGGTCTTTTCTTTACAATTGGAGTAATTTTCTGAGGTATTTCTGCTGATGTCCAGGAGAGGGCTGTTAAGCATTCGTAATTTTCTTATCTTTCAGGTTGATGGTCCCCTGAAGATGCATTTAGAGGAATCTCTTCTGCCTTCAACTGATTATATGACCTTTATCTATTCCAATAAAATTGGCGGTGCAATCCACATCTTTTGTTGGGTGGGGTGGGGGAAGAGGGGGAGAGGTGATCATAGTTTATGTAGATATGTTGAAGAGAACAGAAAGTGTAAAAAGGGAAGAAAGAGCAGTAGATTGTGAACATAGATAACACTAACAGATTTAACAATCAACCATTTGATAAGACATGCTAAATCCACCGCATTTTCCACATAAACAGAAGAAACCTTGGTGACATGTTGTCTGGGAGCTGGTTGTTATCACGGAGGCTCTGATGCCTAGAGACTTTGAAAGTGGTTCCCTTTGGTTAGATACCCTGCCTAGGGTAAGAATGTAAAGGGACAAGGATAAACCTGAATGGGACCAGATAAACACAGGGCAGGGTACATGTAAATCACCCCCGAGGCCCAACCTGAATGGGACCAGATAAACACAGGGCAGGGTACATGTGAAGCACCCCCGAGGCCCTCAACATTCAGGCCTAATCTGGTTTGAATACAGAATGACCACTTCCTAAAGTAAACTTTACAGCCTTCAAACCACACTTAAAAGTACAAAAGCCATGCTGATTGATTTAACTTTAGACTCAGCAACATCAACTCAATTTTCAGGCAAAACTGGTGAAGGTTTCCTGATACACTTCATGGAAAAGGATATTCCCTCAAGTTCGCCAACTTCACAGTGGTGGCTAAGGATCTGGACAAAGGGGGAGAAGAAACACACACCACTTATAGATACAAGTCTTGATAAACCTAGAGGTGGATATCAACACCCTTGTCAAAGTGAAAACGAGTCGAGCATTGGGTTATATGTTTGATGTGCAAGAGGCTGATGATAGAAAAGGAGAACTTGTAGGCAGGCCAAGTGCGTCATGATGGGGAAAATGCAGGGAGGCGATGGCAGCAATATGTAGCAAGGGAGAAAGAAAGAAAATGATTGGTCTGGAAGTGATAAATGGGGCAGCCCAGGGATCAAATCGTACATTGGAGTTACTAAAAGTTCATGTGCATAGCAGACTAAAGTTGCAAGCATAAACAAAAATTTTGATCAGGTTCAGTCTACCAGCAATCCATCCAGAGTTGCATGCTTTGGGGGTGAATGGAACTTCCCAAGTGGACAGAATGCAACTCCAATTAGAATGTGGCTGGTATAATGGCCCCTATTGTAATAAAGTGGCAAACAATAGTGACTTATTTTTATCCTCCCGACCAAGGTATTTGGGCATCCTACCAGACACATTTGTGAATGGTGTAGTCACCAATGAAAAATTGGATTATGTTGGAATACATGACAACATTGCATACAGAAAGGGTACATCTGCATATGTTACTGGTTTTAGGGCAGTCCTCAGAAAAAAGTCACTGCTGGTCAAGATAATATTCAACATCGAGGGGGTAGGCCTCTCAGTGAACCACAACATAGAGAATACCACTGTCTTTCTTGGTGGATTATAACAGGGAAGGAGTGACCTGAGAAGTGCACAATTATGTAACTCACATGGAGATGGCCTGGATCCTGGTTCTCTATCAAGAATTTCTTGATAGATCCAAAGGGGGAAGCAGTAACCTTAGAAATGCACAACCATGTAATTCACATGGAGATGGCCTGGATGTGGAGTTTGCAATGAGGATGAGACCAAATGAGACTGCACACACTGGTTGTCAATCCTAGCATCTAAGTTTCCTTGCATGCTAGAGTCTACTCCCACTTAGGAGATATTGAAACTAAAGGGCAAAATGTAACTTGAGGACCAGCAAAAGAGATACAAAGGCAAATCAGTCTGAAGATGAAGAATAGATGGATTTGGAGGGAGGCTCATATTGAGGACTAAGAAAAAGCTGAGTCTAACAAAGCATGGGTCACGATATAGAGAAGAATAAGCAATATATGACAGATAGAAGAATTAACTAATGACTGAAAGCAAAGAAAATTATTTTACAGAAGCATGGGGCAAGGTCGGAAAAAAGGGCAGACAAAGAAAGATAAACAGATGCAGAGGATCAAGCACAACGTGTGACACCCTGTTTTCCATAGAAAGGCAACAGTATGTGGAGGCACGAAAAGGTCATGTTTTTGCAAGATGGTGAGAACTTTGAGTGGCATCCTTATGGTCTCCTCAAAAAAAGATAAACAGATGCAGAGGATCAAGCACAAAGTGTGAGACCCTGTTTTCCATGAAAAAGCGATTGGATGTAGAGGCATAAAAAGGTCATATGTCTTTGCAAGATGTTGAGAACTTTAGTGGCATCCTCGTGGTCATCCTCAAGAGACCATTAACAATTAAGTTACAAGATCTGCATTGCGCATAAGCCAGAATTGAAATTAAATACATTTTGTGCTATTTGACCAATGTTGTGCTGCAGGTCCGAAGACCCTTCCATGCTTTCCACCCTAATTTTTCAGCTATTCTGGATGCTCATCTTCGGCTGGGTTGGCTTCTAATCCAAATCTATTTGGTACTTTCCCACCTATTCTCACCCCCAAAAAGGGGGCTTTCCATGCCTGCATTTCTTATCATAAACAACTTAATGGATGGCTCTAGAATCTACATTGACATATTTATATCCATTTGGATGAGTAAGGCTTCAGTGCATGTACCTGAAAAGCACACAGTCAACTTTGTTTCATCTTCTTTGCTTTTTTCTGTCACGATCCCTTCGCACCAACTGAGAAGCAAATTATGTTAATCCAAAAAGACAATTACACCAGAAAACATCTTTGACAAAAATATGAAAAAGGAAACAGACACAGGAAGATAGCAACTAAATAAGCCTGGACCATATATGTATTTCTTTGGCAATGCCATAAAACATTCAGTTTTTGCATATAAAAGAAGGCCATGCTCCACTGAACAAGTGACATAAATAGCACAAATTTTTCCAAAGAAAAATGACTATCATTATCATTCAAAATGAAAATCAGTGGTTCTGGTGTCACACCTGTTCCTACTGTAATATTTCTGCCTTCACATAAGTTTTTTTGTTCTATAGACTACAGACGTATACGTACACAAGAAGTCATTCAAGTGGTATTGAAACTTCAAAGGTACTAGTTAAATCAACAGCAGCTGTAGCTAACTTAACTTTCAATCTATCCCTATTTTCTTGGTCAAAGTAATTTGATTAAAGTCTCCTCTGACACACATGGATAACTAGAATTCACATTCAAGTCTAACAAGTCATCCCAAGGTGCTGGACAAAGGGTTGAACATGCCAGAGAAGTCCCACAAGAATCCATTGACCACGTTTCCAGAGGTGAGAGAAATGGCATGTCTCCCAATCTTCCAAATCTCTACTAATGCCCACTTTTATTCCATAGACCATAATTTAACCGGCCACCCTTACTGCCAAAGGCACCACCTCTTTGAAGAGATGGAGTCCTCCTGGTTCATCCATAGTTACCGGTCCCTCATTACCTCATTTTGTTCCTTGCAACCACAGAGGATTTGCCTTGCACTTCCTCAATCTCCTTCCCCACCTTCTCTTCCCCCTTCCACCCATCCCCCCAATACTCCATGGAAATAATCCTCATTTCCCATCTCGCTGCCCTCCCTATAAGCAAATCCCCCTCCTGCTCCATTCCCATAATTTTCCTCACTGTATATGCTCCCACCCTTTGAATGATTTTCCCCTCTGCACTCCTAGCTATGCTTAGCTGCCATCTGTTGTTAATCCTCTTAAATAGGCCATTCACTTCCAATTATATACTGTCAAAAGCAATGCCCACCTTGTCTGTTAGGCCCTTCATCCACTCACACATTGTCTTCTCCACCATCTCCAAGAACCTGCTGATCTCTTGGTCCCCCTGGATCTTCCACCTCCTCTATCTCTATGCCATCCGCATCGCCTTCCACCGTTGCCTTCTGTCCTACCCCCTAACTCCAAAAAATCCTCCAACCACCAATTTGGAGAGTAAGGAAGCTCCCAGAGTTGACAGCCCATGGGGAGGCTGAGTCATCTATTCTTGAGGAGTCTAAGCTCCAATACCTCCATGACATCTTGAGACAAGTCCAGTTAAACATTGCCAGAATCCAGTTGAACATCCCATAAAGTCCCCAAAACCTCAAAATTGACTCAACATAACCAAAATACCCTCAAGGCCCTAGAAGTTGTTAAAAAAATATCAGAATACCCTTCCAAACTGTTGGATCACAGGATTTTTTTAATATTATTTTGTCTCATAAAATAAGAGATGGGTATAGACTTTTTGACTTCTTCGAGGAAAAGGGAAACCTACATCGGCACACATATAAGGCTGTTTACGTAGCCTGTGCATAGTTCATTACATGGGTTTGGTTTGATCAGGCAATGCAAGTTCAGGTGCGGCCCACTGACCGCAATCAATGTTGATTTACATCAACATAACGTCCAAACACCCTTGATTAATTGTCAAAAAAAGCCCTAGAGTCCCTTACATAGGCTCTGATATCAAGGACATACTCGCTTGCATGGCTCACAATGAAGCCCCCCTATACATCATCATCAACAAGTATTGAAGGAATTAGAGTTTTAGCAAATACTGTGTTTAATTTGGCAAAACCCAATGATTTAAAGGCACAGGTGTGATTTACAAAAGGCCGGAGACATATTAAGACATCCTAGTGGTTTTTTGGATCCCAAGAGTATTTTGATAATTTGACGAGTTCCAAGGGTATTTTGGTAATTTGGGGCCAAGCCAGGGCATTGTGCAGTTTCTAGGTTGGGTGAGTGGCTGAGCACACTCTCTGTCTTCCAGGGGCACTCGGGCAATTTCTTAAAGGTTTGAAAGTTGTTTGGCCATTTAGAGAAGGCGTACGATCGAGTACCGAGAGAATTGATTTGGTGGACATTAAGAAAGAAAGGAATCTCTCAAGGATATGTTGATTTGATTAAGGATATGTACGACGGTGCTATTACTAGTGTTCGAACTATTGCTGGGGAGACTGGTGAATTTCCCGTTTCTATAGGTTTGCATCAAGGTTCTGCACTAAGTTCGTATCTCTTTGCCTTAGTTATGGATGAAGTAACTAAACAATTGCATGATGATATCCCTTGGTGTATGCTATTTGCAGACGATATTGTTTTAATTGATGAGAGTATTGATGCTCTAAATGCTAAGTTAGAGCGTTGGAGACTTGCCTTGGAGTCTAAAGGCTTTAAAATTAGTAGGAGCAAGTCAGAATTTATGCACTGTAATTTTAGTAATGAGAGAGTGGTTCAGGAAGACATGGTTCTAATTGACGGACATAACATTCCGAAGAGTAGTAGCTTTCGATACTTAGAGTCTATCATACAAGAGAATGGGGAGATTTATGATGACGTTACACATAGGATTAAGGCAGGCTGGTTAAGATGGAGAAGTGCATCAGGTGTCCTTTGTGATCGTCGTATGCCTGTGAAACTCAAAGGGAGGTTTTATAGAACGGCTGTGAGACCTGCTCTGTTATATGGTACCGAGTGTTGGGCAGTACGAAAGGAACACATCCACAAAATGTGTGTAGCAGAAATGAGGATGTTGAGATGGATGTGTGGCAAGACTAAGAAAGACAAGATTAGGAATGAGCGCATCCGTAAGGACTTAGGGATAGCTCCAATTGATAGTAAAATGAGAGAAAATAGACTCAGGTGGTTTGGACATGTGTTTCGTCGCCCTAACTCAGCGCCGGTTAAAAGATGTGATCAAATCTTAGTGGATGCTAGCAAAAGAGCTCGAGGAAGGCCTAAAATGAGATGGTGCGATGTTATTAGGAAGGACATTAGTTCCTTGAGTTTAAATATGAATATTGCACTTGATAGAAATCTTTGGCGGAACAGGATTCATGTAGCCGACCCCAATTAATTGGGATAAGGCTCTGATAATGATGATGATGATGATGATGGATATTTTGGTAATTTTCTCTCCGGAGACCAATGACGAGGGTTTAGCAACACCCGGGTGCAAACATAGTTAAGTAGTACCCACGAGTGTAAGAACAAATTTGCGGCTAGAAAGAAGTGCACACATGACCATCCCTAACAAGGTAAGGGTATATACACAATTGGACAAGCAGTTGAGATTTGTATGCAATCACACAAGTGTACACAAACGTAGTTGATACATTGTTGATTTGTGTGAGATACATGGGGTTGTCGACAGATTGTCGACTGTATAGTGGATCTCCGCACAAACGCGGGATGTAGGGGTATAGCCACCATTTGATAAATTTACATGGTATAATTGCAATTACAAAGACTCATGGGTTTTCTTGCGATTTTGGGAAGGGCGTTTCTATAATTCTCCATTAGTTCAGGAGATTACATTACTCTACTGTCTAAAGACATAGAAAACAATCATACATAGCCGCTAAGGACATAAATGCAAGACCCTAAGCCTCTCTTTGGTATTGATTTATCCCGGGGTTAGCTCTAAGTTAACTCTGGGATAAGCTTTTTTGTGCTTTGGTAAGGAGTTAGTGTTAGTCGGGTTAGGTTAAGGGTTAACCCAGAGATATTCCTGGATTTTGAAACCCACACCCAAGGGTAAGTTAAGGTGGGTTAACCTCCTACCTCAATAAATGCTCAATTAAATGTGTCTCTCTCTCTCATAATAAATGTTATTTCTCTCTCTCATTATTACTAGGTTAACCTACTATTTACCAAATCATACTAGATTAAAATTAGGTTAGCCCACATTCTTATTCCCCGATTAACTACCCTCCTATCAAATTAAAAATGGGTTAACTCCGGACTACTTTAATCAGGTTGAGTTAGCCCACCTTTAGTCTAACTCCATACCAAAGTGAGGCTAAATATTCATTTTTTTAATAGCTTAAGGTGGGCCACGCAAAATAACACATAGTTGTTCGGGAGATAAATACAAGACCCAGGGATATTTATATATCTATACCCCGGAATGGGCGAAACAAAGAACAACTATTGCTCCTTTATCTTCCATTCGGGTGTCCTCCGTCTTTCCTCATTCGTTGTATCCAGACCTCCTGCAGGAGTTCCCGAAATCCATGAGTTCGCATGGAACGACAAGACACTTGGCTCTAAGCCGTTTGGCAGTCGTTGTGGATTTTGTTTGAGCCTCAATCACCTCGGTTGCTGTGAGGGATTTATAATTCAGGATGAGGTTGGGTTTGTAGACCCCAACGTGTCGAGATACTCCACAGAGCGACAGTGTTGACTTTACACTGTATTTCACTCGTCGTCGAATGTAGATTATCTCGATTGACTCGATGAAGTATACCTCGATTAAATTGAGAAAAATAAAGAGCCAACAAATGCCCCCCACGGGACGTCCGTGCAAGCCGGAGGCGGGGGAGGCGACCTGTGTCTTTTGTAGTTTGAGTGTCTATTCCGAGTCTCTTTGACATGATAGGACTTTTGTAGGACTGCATTTAATTGTTTCCTTGCTGTCCTTGAAGATTTATTTCTAATCCTCTGCTTCTTTTTTTCTTACTACAGTGCTTCTGGACATGGCCCGCCACAGTGGAGACAAAGATCACCCCAAGAGGTTGAGGGTTAGGGATTCCGATGACTGCTATGTCAAGCGGATTGATCGGCATATGCCACCATTTCCACCGCGTACCATTACTTCCAAGAATTTTGATGGAGTGGATCACAATCTCTTCTGGGTCGCTGAGGGCCCAACTGAGAGTGCCAGTGAGGGCAAGGGCTTTATGGACGCGACTCGCATTACGAGGAGAGATGGAATTTATACACACGACCAGTCAGGGGGATATCCATCCCATCGTCCGTTGGACCGTCATCCCTTCCTCTTCATCCAGAGCTTTGTTCCCATTGGCATGAAAAGTGATGATCCCCTTTTGCCAAAGGGGAGACACCGTCTTGAGCGGGCCATACTGCTGGGAAGAGATAGCATGCAGGGCACCTGCACTTTTTCTAATCTAAGCTTTCCAAAGGGTTTCACTCGGCAGAGACAATATCCTAACCAAGCGAGCTTAGACTTCTTCGAGCACTTTTTGACTGTTTCATAGTATGTGCTGCACCATTATCTCCCGTTGCTTGGCACTTGTACGGGCATCACAGAGTTGCAGAGGCCGCAGTGGAGGGTTTGTTCTTGACACCCTCGAGGGTAAACTTCGCCAATGATGATTATACCCAGGACTGCTTGCTGGAGAGGATCCCAGCGCTGAAAGGCTCCCAGCCGGTATGAGAAATGGTCTGTCATCCCTTCTCACAGCTATCACCGAGGGACGACAGAGTGGCTTTGGGGTGTCCTTACTGTCTACAAATCAGTACTAAACAAGGCAAGAATTCGCCATGCAGTAACGGCAACATTATAATCTTATCCCTACCATACAGGTCTGCTTCAGGCTCTTATAGAGGTTCAACCGTCGATGGAACACATTTGTCACAATGGAGAGGGAGACTTCTTTGGACCTCTGGACTTTCCACAGGATTTCTGGTCTCCCTGTTTGCGAGCGAGCCTACGAGGAGCTGACTCTAGATGATCTTCACAACAGTCACTCAAATGGAACCGGTAGATACTACATGCCCATTGCTTCAGATATTTAATGAAGACTTGAGGGACTTGGCTCGAGTGGGCAAAAAGAGGACCCCTCCTACATCCCAAGTGACTTTGAACGCCTTGGTGAGTCACTTTTACCGCGGCCCATTTTGCTTCCACAAAGAGTTTAACCCGCCAGATGCATAGTTGTCAAGGCGCGCCTAGGCGGGAAGGCGTTTTTTTAGAACAAGGCGCCCCCACGCCTTGTTGGACTTGAAAAAGGCGCCGCCTAGGCACCACTTGGGCGGCCTAGGCGCCCAAAGCGGCGCCTAAGCCCCCTTCTATCTTCGTCTCTCTCTCTCCCTCTTCTCCCCTGTTATAAATAGAAATTTTCTTCCGGAGGTCCACCCCCGGAAACCCCCGCAAGGGGCACTGCCCCCTTGACCCCCGCGACCTGACTGGGCAGGTCGATCCGCGTGCGAGGGCGCACGATGACGAGTTCGGACTCCACACTCTAACACTCTCTATTTCTCTCTAACACTCACAGTGAGACCCACCCTCTCTCTCTCTCTCCTGCCCCCTCTCTCTGTCTGTCTATCTCTTCTCTCCCCTTTGCCCCCTTCTCTCTCTTTCCCCCTACCCTCCCTCATCTCTCTCTCTCTCACACACACAGTTCGCAACTATCTCTCTCAGTCCCTCTCTCTCTATCTTGCCTCCCCCCCTTTTCAATTAATAATGGAGTTAATTTATTAATAAAATATTTTAAATTTTAATTTGGATTTTGTATGTCTTATTTTTTTTACAGTGGTCATCTATGGTACTTCCCTAGTTATGTGTTTGTTTACTTTATTATTGATTGTATGTGATAATGGGAGATGTCTTTTTCTTTTCGTATCTACTTTATATTATATGTATGTTATTTCGAGTATGATTTGCATATTTTTGGAAGAAATTGACAAACATCATGTTAGTATTTTATTCATTCTGAAAGTCCAATTTTTATTGTTAATTTTATCTCAAAATAAATTTTGATATTTTATTGCAATGTCATTTCTATTAATTTTTATTTCTATGTTCATACTAGTGTTGTTTCCCATATTTGTAAAAATCATGATTAATTTTTATATATATAATTACGTATATATTAATGATGATATTTTTTATAAACTTGACACCTAAGCGCCGCTTAGGCAGGCGCCTAAGCGCTTAGGCACTCGAGGACCCCAAGCTCGCCTTGGTCGCCTTGACAACTATGGCCAGGTGTGACCTGGGAGCAATGTAGAGAGGTCAGACTAAAGTTCCCTCCACATGCACGCCATTTGCCTGCTCCGGCACAAGGATGGAATTCACGCAGATTGCCTCCACTCACATACTTGGCGACTTACTTGGCCTACTAGTTGGCCACTTTTGTGATTCCTCACGGCGAGGAGAGTGTTCTTCGAGCTGAGGTGATATATCCAGCCTACCTGATGGCGTGTGGACAAAGAGTAGCTCTTGCACCTAAAGCCCTTACGAACATTTATCACACTCTGGGGGCCCTGACAACACATTCTTCTCCCAGAGATAAGTATTTTGATGTCAACTCATGATTTGAGTGTCTGGGCTACACTTCTGTTTCCAGAGTTTTCGCAGAGATCACCGGTTGACAACCATGCGGCTCCATTTATGTTTGCTTTTATTGGACGCCCAGATCAGGATGCCATTACACAGCTGATTGGTGCACGACGGGTTCTGTCTTTCCTCCCTACCAAGAGGAGTGAGGGTCTGGACCTTGACCACTTCTCCCATCTCTACCGGCCGTATCTAGAGCAGGAGGGAGATTTGGTTAGTTGCAGGTTGTCTTCATGAGCTTTGCCCTCTTCCCACGTTCTTACTGAGTGGCTTCTGTGTATACGTCCCAACATTCTGGTTTATCACTGTTCCAGCAGTGGGATCCTTGAGCCTTACTACACACACCAGTTCGCCCAAAACTTTGGGTATGACCAGGCTATTCCTCCTAATGTGGAGTTTCCTCTGGCCTTTCGGTAGTATAGGCACAGAGACGTCCATCTAGTTGCAGCGACATGGCATGACTTTCTCTGTCTTGATGTGAAGAAAAATTATCCTATTCTAGCGCAGACGCGCAAGGGTCATTTTGACATTTATTATGCACGCTGGTGGTTCAAGGTCAGCAAAATTTTCAGATAGCACAATGACACTATCAGATTTTCCGAGGAGAGGCATTTGACGAGGGATGATTTGCCTCCTTTATTCCTTGACCCGGGCTTTGTCAAGTCATACTTTTTTGGGGCCGCCAAGGCCATCAGGGATATAGAGGGCGTCTGGAAGGCCGAGGGCCGATCCATTCCCACAGACATGAGCCAGTATACCGAGGCTCTGAAGCCCTAAAGAGGTGCACCAACAGTAGTCTCAGCTCCTTCTGGCCAAGGGGCAGCCTCTAGCTCTTCGCGAGCTTATTCCTTGTGAGAGCACTTCAGGAGCTCCTATGGTCTGAAGAAGAAGTCTCAGTTGTCACGACCGGTGCCTGAGGGAGCACTTGGAAGCAGCACTTTCGCAAAATGGAAAACCCATGTCATTAATGCAGTGGGCTATATTGGCCCGGTGGAGTATATTTCTGAGTTAGAGGTGGCAATTACTCCAAGCGCCATCCTAGATTGCAAGGAAGGTGGCTCATGCTCTCCAATGAAAACATGAGCAAATCATTTTGAGACCTCTGAGGCCCATAGGAGCGGCAGGTAATTGCTTCATTGCCTTCTTTTTGTTGTATGCCTGTTGTATGCATGTTTCTATATTTTGAAATGCTTATCTCATTCATTCCCATGTCATTTGTAGATTGGACCGATGGCCAGAAGGATGGGGTCTCTCCATTGGAGGATTCTCCGGATGCGACCTTAGGTGAGGCTAATATCTCCTCGAAAAGACCTCGAGCTGAAAATAGCGAGGATACAAGGCCCCCCTCTCGCCCCAGGGAAGAGCCTCCCACCATAGTGGATGCTGCCAATAAGTGACATGATTTTGAATTATTTTTTTTTTTGGAATAGCATTCCCAGTTTACATGATATATTAAAATATCATAAATAACTTGCTCCAATGCAGGTTCCCCCGAGGCTTAGAGTTGAGCTTCTCCCCGCCCCCAGCCCTCCCCCAGGGAACGCCTTCGTAGAGGTGGGGCTGGTTCTTGATGAATCCAACCCAAATATTGCCTTCGATACTGAGGACTTGATTGCTCCTGCCAATGACTATACGCCGGTAACCGTTGTCTCTCCTTTGCTTGATGTGGAGAGGATTTCTACCACTTAAGCTTCAGATAAATCCTCTTTGTATGCCTCCCCCCTTTTTGTATGAGAGGGGCTAAGCGTTTTTACTAATACAACATTTCTTGTAGGAGATCTCGGAGTCCTCCCTAGTCCTCCTGTTATCAAGGAAGGCGACAACTCCTCCTCTAGCTAGGGAGGCTCTCCAGCCTCTAATTCCACCAATGGGGAGAGTTCGGTCATTTCATCGAGCACAGGGGCTGCAAGTTTCTCATCTGGTGAGGACCTCCCTTCCTCCACGCTGAGTTCCCCTGAGAGCGAAGAACTGAGGACTACCCCAGGTAAAATAGGAGTCGATTCTGATGCATGCATCTATGCTTCACAGCTCCTTTTTTTTATTTATCCTGCCATGGATCATGCAGTTGTCGAGGTGACGGCCTCTGTAGGGATGTTCTCCCAACTTGTTGAGCCTATACACGGAGCTCCCGGACTATCAGGACGACCTGAGAGCTATAGAGTCTGGGATGAGGACTGATATAGACCTCCCAGAGTCGGGGGCTCCTGATGGTGCAGAGCTACCTTTCGCCCCAAGACTGCTAGGGCGCACTGCCAACTTGGTGGAGACCGATGCAGTGGATCCTTCAGGTATGAACTCTGCCTTTATATTTGCTTTGCTCATACCTTTTTTGTTGGAACTCACCATTGCACTGCTCTGAACAACTACTGGTCTAATTGAGGGAGAAGCCGCCCCACTACCCAGTGAGACTACTATTATGGGAGCAACACATCAGACTCTTATGGAGGAGCAAAGCACCCTCGACGACACTGTTGCACCGACTGAGCTTTTAGCTTCAAGCACTCTTTTGATGAAAATTAATATTGTAGGTCAATTGATGGATAGTGTCTCCTCATAATGTTGACCACTTCTTTGTGTCTTTGCAGCGACTCCTCTCCTCACGGAGTTGATAGTGGAGACTTCTAGGGTCCCAGACACTCATGACGAAGAAGCAATGATTGGAGAGAGAGATACCTCCCCATGCATGGAACTCGCCCCTTCTAGTGTTCCAGAAGAGGGAGGCATTTTTATGGCGGATATGTCTTGTCCCCGTATGCTCTCATTCCTAGCCCTTTATAACTGGGTTGTCTTAAGTTACACACGGATTTGTTTCAAGTACAGAGAGCATGCTGCTAATGCTCAGCCTGCTGGATTGGCATTGGCACCTGCTAGTGTCCCTCCAAATCCTCGAGAGAAGATCCTTCCTACGGCTGTAGATGAGCCTGGGACCACCCTAGGTGAAAACATTAGGGCATCAGAATTTTGCGCATGCTTGTTTTGTTGTGAAAGGACACACATTAAATTTTGTCTCCTTTCTTTGTTTCAGTTTTAGCTGGTGAGACTTCGGACCTGCCTCAGAGTTTCCCCGCTCTTAGGGTAGAGCGGCAGGACGATCCCCAACCCGGAGTAGCACTGGCCAGTATTGACATGGCTGCCCAGCTTATTTAGAACCTTCAACTACTGCTTCAGGTCGATCCTCTCCGAGGTGTTAAGGCCGTGAGGAGCAGTCTTGAGGGTTGCACCGAGAGCTATCACACATCTGGCCTCCCCAGGGATGCCTGGATGCCGAGGTTCGCAGCATTATGGGGTGAGTTCGCCCATCTTCACACTGCTCAGGAGTAGAGACAGAGGACTCGAGCGATGATCCAACAGGAGGAGCAACTTTCCAGACTACGCGTGACTCAGGTAGAGATACATGCCCAAGCTGAAGCCGCTTGAGAGCATGGCCGGAGTGCCTCCCTTCGAGTAGAGGAGCTACAAAGGGAGGCACATGCTCTTTTGCAGCGGGCACAAGAGGCCGAGGAGAAGTGCAGCAGTGCACAGACCGAGGCAAAGACTCACCAGCGCAGACTTGACGGACTCCAGAAAAAGATCCTTTTGAGCGAGGCTCGCATTGCTGACCTAAGGAGGAGCAAACCCAGACCTTGATAACCCTAGCTGATTTTTGTATATATGGCCTTTGTAGTTTGCCCGATTTTGTCTTGGTTACCCCGAGGACTTGTCTAGGGCTCTTTTTCTTTGATGAGATTGATGAATAAATGATAGAACTCAGTAACTTTTACTTCTATCCTCTTGCATGTACACTATTTCTTCATCTTTTTTTTCACTTTACCAACCCTACCGCCCTTTCGGATTTTCGCCAAGACTAACCTCCTCTAGCTTTTTTCAGTGCACCCATGTGGGTTTTCACACCGAGGGGTTATCCATTTTTGCCTGAGACGCCCTTGTAAGTTTTCACCTCAGAGGGGTGTATTACCTTTTTGCCCTTAGCCAACCCCTGGATGAGAGATGATAAGTCCACTAAGGCACCAGTATTTTAAGCCCATTTTTTTCCTTTCCTTTTTTTTAAGACACCTACGACGCCGATGGGGCAAATGACATATCAGAAGAATTGGATGGTCAAAATTAAGTTAAGGTGTAAGTAGGATTGACAATCCGAAAGAACATGAGAGCCAATACTACAAGCAGCAATGTCCGGAACTAACAGTCCGAAAGGGACATGTGAGTCAAAACCGAGACTTGAAACTTGAGCAGGGTTGACAATCCGAGAAGACATGTAAGTCAACACTACATGTGGGATTGTATGGATTTGACAGCCCAAGAGGGACGTATGAGTCAAACCCGGAATTCCAAAATGTGAATAGGGTTAACGTGCCGAAGGATATATAAGTCAACTCTACAAGAAGGATGGACAGATTTGACAGCCCGAAAGAAACACGAGTCAAATCCGGAAGTCCAAAATATAGGTGGGGATGACATGCCGAAGGACATATAAGTCAGCTCCGGAAGAGGAACGGATGGGTCTGACAACCCGAGGGGGACGTACAAGTTAAACCTGGAATTCAAAATATAGGTAGGGTTGACAAGTCGAAAGACATGCGCCAACTCTACGAGAAGAATAGACGGATTTGACAGTCCAGGGGATGTGAGTCAAATCCGAAAGTCCAAGGTAAAGGTAGGGTTGACGTGCCGAAGGGCGTATGAGTCAACTCTACCAAGTAAGGAATTGAT
The DNA here is from genome assembly GCA_022559845.1 of Amorphophallus konjac. Taxonomy (NCBI): domain Eukaryota; kingdom Viridiplantae; phylum Streptophyta; class Magnoliopsida; order Alismatales; family Araceae; genus Amorphophallus; species Amorphophallus konjac. The sequence goes on from CM040121.1 coordinate 324,866,900, forward strand.
GGGTTTGACTACCCGATAGGGACGTATGAGTCAAACCCGAATTTCAAAATATATGTAGGGTTGACGCGAAAAAAGACATGAGTCAACTCTACGAAAAGAGAGTGGACGGATTTGACAGCCCGAGGGACATAGGAGTCAAATCCCAAAATCCGAAACATGAGTAGGGCGGACATGTCGAAGGAAGTGTGAGTCGGCTCTACAAAAGGAATGGATGGGTTGAAATGCCCAAGAGGGACGTACAAGTCAAATCTGGAATTAAAAATATAGGTGGGATTGACGAGCCGAAAGACATGAGTTAACTCTACGAGAAGAATGGATGGATTTGACAGCCCGAGGGACATGTGAGTCAAATCCGGAAGTCCAAAATATGACGATCCTAGTGGGACTGAGTGTCGCATGGCGACGTTAGAGTTGTAGCTATAGCATTGTCGTGATGAACTTGCCATTGCAGGGTAAAGTCGTTGACTCGCACTCACTCATGGAAATATGCTGCAAAGGAGAATTTTTTTTCACATTACCAACCTCACCGCCCTTTCGGGATGCCGCCGAGGTTGGCCCCCTTTAACTTTTTCCGGTGAGCCCTTGCGGGTTTTCAACTCAACTGGGTACGTGGCCCTTTTGCCCTTAGCTAGCCCCCGAATGGAAGGTGACTAAGTCCGCCGGGACACCAGTATTTTAAGCCCCATCTTTTTTTGAACTCAATTCGAGTCTTCTCTGGGAAGAGACATATCTTGTAAGGATTGTTGTTGTGCGAGCTCGTGCTGTAGCGCATAGTACAACTTCATGTGTTTGCCATTGAGCGGAGAGAAGAGATTATTCCCCTTGTGGTCAATGACCGTGTAGGCACCTCCATCCTAAACCTTTTGAACAATGAAAGGTCCACGCCAATTGAGCTGAAATTTGCCACTGGACCTTCCTACCAAGATCTCATTTTCCTTGATCATGATAACATCACCCTTTTTGAATGCCTTTTGTTTGACAAGCTTATCGTAAGCATGTGTCATGCGGGCTTGATAAACTTGCAAATGTTTATAAGCTCTAAACATTTCGCTAAACATTTCGCCTTCCAAATTCGACAATTCCTCGAACCTTCTTTCTATCTCAGATTGGTCTTGGCCTGACAACCCAACGTGGACAACAACACGATAGGACGCTAGTTCAATTTCTACAGGAACCATTGCTTCAACCCTGTAGACCAGGGAGAATGGAGAACAACCCGTAGGTGTCTTGTAAATAGTCCGGTAGGCCCATAGGGCTTCGTGCACTTTTTCGCCCCAATCACTTTTACGACTGGCAACTATTTTGGCCAACAGTTTGCAAAGGGTTTTATTGAAGACTTCGGCCAACCTATTAACTCGAGGATTATAGACCAATGATGTCCTCCAATCAATGTGGAACTTAGCTGCCAATGCGTACACCGTCTTGTTCTTGAACGGCGTGCCATTGTCCGACACGATTCGACTCGGGGTGCCAAATCTGTAGATAACACCTCACGAATCGGGCAACAATTTCAACTGTCACTTCCCGCAGCGAAATAGCTTCAACCCACCGGGACAAGTAATTTGTGGCTGCAAGGATGAATTTCGGACTTTGGGATGAAGATGGGAATGGTCCCACAGTATCCATGCCCCACTCCTCAAACGGCCAAGTAGGCGCACTTAGATGGAACGAGTTAGGCGGCCTTCGAGGCACTGGCCCAAATGCTTGACATTAGTGACATGTACAAGCGTAATGATTGCAATCCTCATATATGGTGGGTCAATAAAACCCTGTGAGCTTGATGCTATTTTTCATTTTGACTCCTACTTGATGAGCCCTGCACAAGTCAAAGTGGACTCTGCGCATCACAGTTCTTGCTTCCTTAGTCGAAAGGCACCGTAGAGTCTTTCTCATGTACAAGTCGGAAGAGCCATCCGTCAATTAACTGGTAGGATGTTGCCCTACGTAGCATTTGTACTCTTTGGGCCCGATCGGGGGGAAGCCACCCGTTCCTTCTTTTTATAATCGGCTTGTGCCAATCCTCTTCTTCTGGAGCATCCTCCTCTTTAGATGTTATTGGCCTCATAAACAGTGAGGTTAGCTTCTTCATCCAACATGCTTAGCATGAGCCTCCGGTGTCTGACGATGACATTCAACTCTCCTTCAAGTAGGAGTTTTAAGACTGCCGCTAATTTCGCCAAAACGTCTGCTTGGGAGTTATTGCTTCTCGAAACATGACCTATTTCAAATAGATAGAATTTTTCTTTCAACCTCATTATGGCTGTATGGTAGGGGATCAACTCCTTCCAGACGTCATAGTTGCCCAGATCTTGTCGAATGACGAGTTGAGAATCCACGTACACTTCTATGCACTTAATTTCCATCTCCACTGCTAGCTGAAGTCCGATAATTAATGCTTTGTACTCCGCTTTGTTGTTAGTCAACGATTTCATGAGAGCACAAGAATTATGAAGAATGCCACCATACGGAGATACAAAAACTATCCTGGCGCCAAATGCAAAATTTGTAAGGCTGTCGGCCCTCTTGATTGTTTGGGAAGCGCCGTCAAAGTACAACTCCCAGAATGGCGAATTAAGAGCAAGGACGTCATGCTCCGATTTTGGTGGGACATCTTCGACACATTCCTCAATTTTTGGCGGGGGCGCCAACACCTCTTCATCAAGCAGCTCAGTATTGAGCGGTGAGTCATCTAGCACAGGATGTACGACTAAGAACTCAACCATTCCATGTCCTTTGATTGCTTTGCGTGGGACGAAGATGATATCAAACTCCAAGAGGATGAGCGCCCACTTTTCGAGCCTTCCTGAGAGGGCAGGTTGACTGAGAAGGAATTTGAGCAAATCATATTTTGAAATGAGCTCTACTCAGTGTGCCAAAAGGTAGTGTCTTACATTTTTCAAAACAACTACCAAGGCTAAGCACACCTTTTCCATGGGCGAATATCGATGCTTAGGCCCGATGAGTTTCCAACTGCGATACTATAAGGGTTGCTCTTTGCCCTCGTTGATTTGGGCTAGAAGCGCCCTCAAAGAGGCATCAATAGCAACAATGTAGAGGATAAGAGGCTTTCGTTTAATAGGTGCTCCTAAGAACAGGGGAGACAGCATATACTCCTTAATTTGCTCAAAGGCATTCTGACATTCTTCGTCCCATACGAAGGGTGCTCCTTTCTTCATCAGTTTGCCAAAGGGCATACACCTTCCAGAGAAGTTAGAAATGAACTGCCTAATATAGGCGAGCCTTCCTTGTAGAGATCTGAGCTCTGTTAAAATTTTAGGCGAAGGTAGTTCTCTTATATCCTTGATTTTTTCAGGATCGATCTCTATCCCTTGATACCTAACGATGAAACCGAGAAACTTGCCACTAGAGACGCCAAAGGCACATTTCATTGGATTCATTTTGAGTTGATATTGTCAAAGCCTTTCAAAGACTTGACGCAAGTCAACTAAATGATCCTCTCGTTGTTTAGTCTTGACGACCAATTACCAAATCATCGACATAGCATTCAACGAGGTCATGCAACATCTCGTCGAAGATCTTGGTCATCGCCCTCTGGTAGGTTGCACTAACATTCTTTAAGTCAAACGGCATCCTTTTGTAGTTGAAGACTCCCTTGGGAGATCGGAAAGTCATATGGTCTTTATCCTTGATGGCCATGCGAATTTGATTATAGCCCGACAACCTGTCCATGGAGGACAAGACTTCATGACCGATGGTCATGTCGACCATTGTTTCAGTGATCGGGACGGGAAAGTCGTCCTTCGGGAATGCCTCATTCAAATCCCTAAAGTCAATGCATACTCGGATTTGGTTGTTCTTTTTGACGAGGACTACGTTGGTGAGTCACACAGGATACATGCATGGCTCTATGAAGTCCACATTGAGCATCTTGTCAATCTCGACATTGACTTTAAGCTCCAATTCGTGGCGCATGCATCCCTGGGACTGTTTAATTGGCTTGACCATTAGAAGTATTGTCAATTCATGTTCTGCCAAAGAGGGATCAAGCCCAAGCATTTTCTTATAGGTCCAAACGAAGCAATCTTTGAACTCTTCCAAGAGTGTTGATACGCTTGTCTTTCCTTCTTGCCTAGGAGAGCGCTCACGAAGGTTGGCCGGAAGTCTTCTTTGCTTCCGAGCTTGATTTCAATCAACTCGTCCACTGTTACCTGACCACCGTCTTCAAGCTTCGGTGGAGTTGGTTGGAGGTCGACGAAGTCTTCCTCATCATCAGTGTTAGCTACGTAGACTTCAAATTCTTCAAAGCTTTCTTTCTCATAGTTTGAGTTTGAAAAATCTCTTTCGTCTTGCCGACGACCGGTCAATTGAGTTGCCCCTCCCTCAAGGAGGTGATCATCGGTGATCCCCAACGAGGGAGATATTGACGCCTCACCGGACTCCTTTTCGGAGTTGTCAATTTTAGGCTTAGCTTCGGTTTGCCCATGAGGAAGTAGCAGTCCTATGGCATTGACTGCATAATGGACTTGAAAGTCTATCTCCTAGTCATACCCAAGTCCTCTCGTATCCTTGCGGAAGAAGAGAGGTTGCCCCCAGACCTGTGGAGGGTTCCAAAGGCGGCAGAAATATGCACTCCGCGTGGGATCCTGGACTTGGGGGATGTGTTGCTTTCTGCACATTTCCCTGATATGTTCCGATATATCGTCCATCTCTTGGACTAGTTTCAATGTAATGTCAGCGGGGATATTCCAACCGAAATAGTCTTCAGGAGGGCCTCGTGGGACCAAATCCCCTTTACAGAAGACAATTGGTCGATTTTCCCTATTTTTCATGCTTCTTGCCTTGCTCTGGTAGGAGACTGAAAGTCTCTAGCTGCTCCACGCCATGTTCTTCCCTTTGAAACGGGAGTTGGACACATTCGGGCGGCAAGGGAATGCTCTTGTTGATGACCTGGCTGATGAGATTGGCCTCAAAGTCAATGCTTCGCCTTTCCTATTGAGTCGGCTTGAAGCCGACTTTGATACTCAACATGTGCAACCTTAACAGGTCATAGTTGACAACGAAGAGTTGTCCTTCTTCGCCTTCACAATCGACCATTTGCTTCCCTTTGTCTTTTATGAACTCGGGGATTCCTAGAGTAGGTTCCCCAAAATACAAGCGTCTGCCATATGGCACTCGTTGGGACGGAATGGAGCTTGGTCCACGAAAACTGTGTTGCTCCCCTCCCTTGGCATACTTGAGGCATTGGTGTAGAGTCGAAGGAACAACCCAATTTTCGTGCAGCCATGGCCTTCCCAACAGCATCTTATAAGATGTGTCGGCATTAATGTAGAACGTCACTTTGGTGACGAAATTGCCCATGACGAGCTTCACCTCGACCAAGTCTTGATTCCTGAAATCTTGAAGCCAATCACCTTTTGCAGGTAAGGTGTTAAATATAGAGATTTGAAAGTCTTCAGAGGCATGACGTTGACAACCGCTCCAGCTGCGACCAAAATTCGATTTACATCGTGCCCATTAATCGTCACTCGCATATATAAGGGGTGATTATGACACGAAGAAGACAGCATGTCCTTGTCTGTGAATGTGATGCTCGCCGCGAATGCCTCTATGCTTGAGCTTGCAGTTCTGCGGCATGGACTACATACGCTTCGGAGTCTTGGAGCATCTTGATGAGAGCTTCTCTCAAATCCTTGCTCCAGGAGATAGCTTCCCATATGGTAACATTAGTCGGGAACTGCTTCATATGATAAATAATCTTGCGGTCCGCCCGAGTGCAGGTCTTGTCAAATGGCGAGATGATCTCTGCCAAGGTTTCCAACACTCCCCGTGACGTCTCCCGCTTAGAAGGATGTTCCTCCTCATTCTCACCATCCACTCTTTCTTGGAATAGTGGTGCCAGAGATTCCTTCGGAGATGGCAATATCTCACCAAGTTTGCCCTCATTAGAAGGACATGCTTGGCTTGTGGGCTCACCCCTATCAGAGGGACTTGCTTGTTCTGTCGCCTTGTCTTGCACCGGCGGATTGGTCGGCGCTCCCTCTTCATCGGAGGAGTCGAGTATGAAGGGGACACCACCCGATATTCTAGCTTCAGGGATAGGGTCCGGTTCCTCTAAGGGATTGAGTATAAAAAGGACACCTCGTATTTTGGTTTCCAGGATGGGGCCCGACTCTTCCCCTCTAAATAATATAACTCGGTCGAGAGTTAGAAGACCTTCATGTCCGCGACCTCGCAATCTGCCACGGCCTCCGTTGTTTCTCGTCAAACAACGTTGATATGTTGCCACAGAGACTTTGCGTCTGAGCCATCAACCGTGTTGCTTTCTCTAGATAGGGAGTTTATGTTGTCAGGCGACGGAATCGCCACCATATTGCAGAAAAGGTCCTATAGTATTTACTCTAATACTTCCACGGTGAGTTCCTCGTCCTTGTAAAATAAGGAGAGTTCCTCAGGAATCGGAAACTCTTCGTCTTCTTCCAGACGATGAACCATCTCTGAAAACCAATGAAGAAGTCAGGCTTTATGCCCAAACTTTTCCCAAGAAATGTATTTGTCTAGAGTGACGACCCTAATAGGGCAAGGGGGAGTATACTCCTCCAACTCATCTATGAGTTTGCAGCCATTGCAAAGGAGTTCGCTCTTTGGAGGCTTTCATAGCTACTATCTACTCGGTTTGCTTCTTTAGCCTCCTCTTCAAATTTTTCTTTCGGTTCTATTTTTGTTTCTTGAGGCGTGTAACCTCTTGGGAAGAAGGTGAAATTGGTTTAAGAGGTTACACTATTTTGGCCCCGGAATTTTGTTTTCTACTTCGAGAGAGCTCCTTGGAAGCCTTAGATTCGCAGTTCTTTCTCAGAGTGACCTTGATCCAGTCAGCCTCCTCTGGTCACACATGAAAAGTGACATTGATTGCATGTTCAACTATTTCAAGTGGCAACTCTTGAAATTCAGCCAAACCGAAGTAGGGCTCTCGATACTTTTGCAGCTCTTTAAGCCTTCCTTCAGTTGGTGACTTCACTCGCATAGCGAGGAGTTAAGGTTTGGCTTTGAGCTCCTCGAGCTTCGCCTTGCCTTTGTAACTTTTCGGGGAGCTTCCTCTAGTGGACTTGGAGCCTTCCCCTTTGGTCGGGCCTTTCTGGCCCAGTCGAATAATCTTCTCGGCTACCTCTCGGAGGCGTTGCCTTACCGTTGGATTTCCCTCAACGTCAATTTTCCCTCTTTGGATAAGGCACTCCATACAGTCCTGGACTTCTCCGCATTACCCAATAGGGTAAGACACCCTGACATGATACTTACAATAGAGAGGGCGATTCTTTGCCGTTTCATTGTAGTATGACGGTGGGTCATGCACCATCACCCGTCCCTCTCTTAAGAGGTTGTCGATTATCTTTTCGGTGTCCTGCTTAGAGAAAGAACACTGATGAAAGGGTCGCATGCAGAAGGGTCTTTCTGATCTCGCCCACGTGATGACCTGGGCCACCTCCTTAGCGACCCAGATTTTCTTGATACAGAGCTGGCGCTCCCCTGTTGGGTTGCCCCCTGACTACAGTCGGGGAGCCGCCGATTTGGGCCGGCACAGTTGATCCCGGTTTGTGACCGATGCGCCAGACTTCTTCAATTTCACCTCATCTTCCCGAACTTGTCGAAGCTCAAAGCGGTTGGAGGTAGAAATAGTCAGGATGTGGCGGTCCCAGGGCATTGTCGTCTTGCCTCCATCGAGACGGATGCAGATGTTTCCGACAATGACGGTCTTACCGGAGCCGGAAGTTGTCGTTGCAGGCCTGGTGCCTTTGCGACTGTGGCGTTGCCCCCGTTGAGCAAGAGCAGCATCAATAGTGGCCGTCGCAGGCTTGGTGCCGTTACGATAGCGACGTTACCCCCGTTGAACAGGAGCGACGCTAGCAGTGACTTGGTTGATCGAGAAGACCGGGTCAACAATTGGGGCCAAGTGCCAGGGACCCTCGACGGTTGCAACAACAAGTATGGCTGGGCTGGCCGCAGCCACGGGGATGATGCCCAAAAAAAAGGGCGAGCCGATGACCGGCGGAAAGTCGTCGAAAGCGATCAGGGTCACCAAGTAGGCGAACCCGGCGTGGTTGGTGATGACTTGGGGCTCGTACGTCACGGATGCCATCGTCTCGGTGTTGTTATTGGTGGTGGTGGTGCTTAGCACGAGCAAAAGGGTGTACAAATGCACGAGTGAGCACGCAGGCGTGCTGATAGATGTCCTCCTCTTCTCATCCTGTAAGAGGAAGAGGGGCAATCAGAATCTTGAAAAAGATTTAGGACTTCTTTGATAAAAAAAGAAACACGAGAAAAGTCCCATCGAGCATGCCAGTCTGTTGGTCACAGAATTTTTTTAATATAATTTTGTCTCATAAAATGAGACATGGGTACAAGCTTCTCGACTTCTTCGGAGAAAAGGGAAACCTACACTGACGCACGTATGAGGTTGTTTAAGTGACCCGTGCATGGTTCATTCCGTGGGTTTGGTTTGATCATACGACGTAGGTTCGGGTGCGGGACCTTTACCCACTGACCGCAGTCAATGTTGATTTATATCGACATAACGCCCGAGCACCCTTGATTAATTGTCAAAGGAAACCCTAGAGTCCCTTACATAGACTCTGATGTCAACGACATACTCGCTTGCGTGACTCACTATGAACCCCACCATATACATCATCAACAACAACTATTGAAGGAATTAGGGTTTTAGCAAAGACCGTGTTTAGTTTGGCAAAACCCTATGATTTGAAGGCATATGTGTGATTTACAGGAGGCCAGAAACATAAGGCGTCCTAGTGGTTTCTGGATCCTAGGGATATTTTAGTAATTTGTCAGGTTACAAGGATATTTTGGCAATTTGGGACCAGGCCAAGGGCATTGTGCAGTTTTTGGGCTGGGTGAGTGGTTGGGCACTCTCTCTATCTTCCAGGAACACTCACACAATTTCTGAAAGGTTTGGAGGTTGTCTGGCCATTCTTAGACTCTAGGGGTATTTTGGTAATTTGCTCTCCGAAATCCGACGGCGAGGGTTTAGCAACACTCAGGTGTGAACATAATTAGGCAATACTCACGGTGTAAGAACAAATTTGCAACTGAAAGGAAGTGCACACATGACAATCCCTGGCAAGGTAGGGGCATACACAATTTTGATGGCAGCCGAGATTTGTATGCAATCACACAATTGTACACAAACGTAGTTGATACATTGATGATTTGTGTGAGATACATGAGGTTGTCGGCAGATTATCGACTGTATAGTGGATCTCCGCACAAACGCGGGATGTAAGGGCATAGCCACCATTTGATAAATTTACAGAGTATAACTGCAACTATAAGACTTATGGGTTTTCTTGTGATTTTGGGAAGGGCATTTTTGTAATTCTCCATTAATTCGAAAGATTACCGTTACTCTACCCAAAGGCACATAAAACAACCATACATAGCCGCTAGGGGCATAAATGCAAGACCCGAAATATTCATTTTTTAATACCCTAGGCGGGCCACGCAAAAAAACACAGTTGTTGGGGGCATAAATACAAGACCTAGGGGTACTTGTATATCCATACCCCGAAATGGGCCAAAAAAGAACAAGTATTGCTCCTTCGTCTTCCATCTGACTGTCCTCCCTCTCTTCTCATTCGTTGTATCTATTCTCCTCGTCCTTCTAAACCCATGGGATATGTATAGAAGGTGTTGAACCCACCCTGACAAAGTGGGTGATTTTTTTACCCCACATTGACAAGGTAGATTGATTTTGGACCCGACCTTGACAAGGTGGGTCAAGTTTTACACCCCACCTTGACAAGGTGGGTGTCTCCCACTTTTCAACCTCTTTTTTTTTTACGGAGAAGGGAAAACAAACCCACCGAGGTCAAATGGGTGCTAACGGGGTCAAATGATCCCGGATGACTTCATCGAGGTGAAAAGGGGGGGTCGGAGTAGAGGTTTCACCCCGATGGGCCCCACGCGCAGCCCGGCAGGACCGCCGGACCCGATGGGTCCTACCCGGGGCAAACGGCCCCTCTGCGGCGCCCGTGGGGGGTCTGTTTGACCCCAGGTGGGGGCACGGGGGGTCCTTTGACCCTAGCCGGTCTCCCCGAGGTCAAGGGGACCCGCGCAATCCCCCATCGACCTCGGGCGGCCGATCCTGTGTCTCCATCCTGTCAGGGTGGGTTAAAACGGCAACACGACCCTTTTTAAAACCCCGGGACTGTCCTTTTTTGCAGTTTGCTCGTAGCCGAGACACGTGGAAAGGAGAAAAGGCTTCTCCTTTGTTTGTTCTTTGGACGACTCCGCGCCGTTGACTGAGGGGAGGAGTTTGCTTCCGTCGGGATCGTCTCGTACGCACATGTCGGACTCTTTGTTGGTAGGTGAACGTCATCCACATGTGCATCCTCTTGCTGCGATGTAGATTTGCTTGGTCCTGGACCTCCTGCAGGAGTTCCCGAATTCCGGGTGTTCACATAGAACCATAAGACACTTGGCTCTAAGCCGTTTGGCGGTCGCTGTGGATTTTGTTTAAGCCTCAATCACCTCGGTTGCTGCGAGGGATTTATATTTTGGGATGAGGTTGGGTCTGTAGACCCCAACGTGTGAAGATACTCCACAGAGCGACAATGTTGACTTTGCACCATATTTCACTCATCGTCGAATGTTGATTACCTCGATTGACTCGAGGAAGCATGCCTCGATTAAATCGAGAAAAATAAAGGGTCAACAACAACCAAAAAATATGTAAGAATTACATAAAATTCCTGAAAATTAAGTGTCACCTATGGTACCCAAATACCCTTTAAAACCTTCATTTCTATAAAATGACTAAAATACCCTTGGAAACCAACATTATCAAAATGGCTTGAATACCTCTCAACTCCTAGACCAGGATAAAGTACAAAAGCATCCTTCTAACCTTCAACACTTCAAATCAATCCAAGACACCTTAAAAGACTTATAAACCTCCTAGAGCCCAATCCGAACCATAAGAGAGTTTTTGGGCTTCGTCTAGATTGTAACTATGCATTTAGTCTTGCACATTGATGATGTATGCCTCATTCATGACATCACTGCAGGCAGTTATTCAAGGATTTCCATCCATCAGGGCAACTTGATTGACACTTAGGTCAACGGAGTAATACACCTCTTAAACCCTAAATGCAGCACAATTGGTAAAATTCAAATCAAAACTTCAAAATCGATGCAAAAGACATCTCAAAATGGATCTCTTCTCATACAAAATGAATCTCAAAAACACCCTCTACATCTTCATAACCTTCTTTCTCAGTTGACTCCATGGTTTGCCATCTCTTACGAGATGTTTGAGATCTCTCCGAGATCTCTCTCTCTCCAAAGGTCACGAGAAACGAAACCCCCGAGACCGAGATCTTCTCTCCCCCACCCCACCCCCCACCCCGATTTCCTCCTTCCTCTCTCCGAGATCTTCTCTCTACCTCGGCCCCTTAAGCTCTCTCTCTCCCCAGTCTCTCTATCTCTCCCTCTCCCCCGGACTCTCTATCTCTTCCTTTGTGACACTCTCCCTCGGACTCTCTTACCCTCTTTGTCTTCCACCCTCTCTCAATCTCCCTCTGTCTGCCAGCCTCTGTCTGCCAGCCTTTGTCTCTCCCTGTCTCTCCCTTCTCTCTGTCTGAGAGAGAGGGGGAGACATAGTGGGGAGAAGACAGAGATACATGTACCATTTTTGATGATTTTTTATGTATTCTTCAATTTGTGATTCATGTACCATTTTATGTATATCTTTTTGGTGTAACTTTTGATGTATATTATCATTGGTGTATGTGAATGGATTTGTTATTGTTATCATTACTTTTTATTTTATAAAATTGAGGTGTCAATTAAAAAAATATGTTTGTGAAATTGAGTGGTTAGTAGAAAAAAAATAGCATTTTCTTAATAATAAGCTATAAACATTTTTTCCCAAAATCACCGAACCCGATCTCCCGAGATCTCCTCTTCCGCCTTTTCGAGACGGAACCGATATTCGAGACGGAAAACCTTGGTTGACTCCCCACTCCTTAAGAGCCAACAAGGATCCTCCACCATCACTGACATGAAGAAGCCCTCGCAGGCTACTAGCAACATCTCCAGTCTGTACACTGCTAAAAGAATTCCTACAGCAGCCTAGTGATGGTGAGGGCACAACCTGCACCTACAATTTGCAATCAAGCCTAGTAGACCTGATAGGACAACACTGTCAAACTCCATTAAGTCATGACGTCCTTGAACAGAATGAACTATTACACAACCCAAACACCAGTATGATCTTTGCAATCAAGCCTAGTAGACCTGATAGGACAACACTGTCAAACTCCATTAAGTCATGACGTCCTTGAACAGAATGAACTATTACACAACCCAAACACCAGTATGATCCAGCCAACCGCTATATATGAGCTGCCATCCAATGCAATAGTGGCCCATGCCAATCTGCATACCAGGCGGTGAACACAACTCAGCTCAACCTGCCCTTCCCAGCCCACTCACTTTGAAATTTGAAAGGGAGTGCATGGGCAATCCATGTACCCCAATGTCAAACTTTGGGAATGTTTGGAAATATGATGAGGTTACAGTTTAAACTCATAATCTCATTAAGGAGGAGATTTGAGAAAGGACAAGCTTTTAACGATGAAAATACATCTTCAAAAACTCATTTGGTTGTTCAGTGGGTCTTTGATTAGATTATAGCTTACTGGCATGTCATTTTACTTCAATAATCTTACTTTCTCTACAAAAAGGACAACCACATTCCCCTTTGTCTTTTCGACTTTTGATAACCTTCTCTCACACGAAATTCATGTCACTTTCTAAACTCCATCTCAAGATGGATTATGAAGAGAGTCTCCTCCCCTTCCTTGCATGTCTCTCTCTCTCCTCTGACCTAAACCTCCCACATTTAAGCCAAGGTGCCCCATTTGAAAAGATTATGAAAATGGCCATCAATCATGGTTTAAAGAACTGGTTTCAAAACCATAATCGAGAAGGGCAAGTTTCAATTTTAGTTTAAAATCAAACTGAAACTGCCCTATTCCAAGTTTAGTTTTAGATCAAACCGGAACTGGCCTATCCAGGGTGTTTTAGGATGGTTTTGACCCATTTCAGGACTGAACATAAATCTTGATAAAAATATTAATAAACAGTTAAAGATGTCAAATTACTAAAATGACCAAAAGAATTAAAAAAAACAGGTCAGGCCAGTTCATAGTTCCCAAATTAGTTCACAACAGGGTTGAATGTTAGTTTTAGAATATCTTTTATTGTTTTAAAATAGAACAAGGAAGGCCAGTTTGCGGATCGGGCTCAGATCGGTGGCCCAAAACCCGATCTCGAACAGCCCATCCAAGCCCAATCCCAAGCCAACTCAGGCTGAGACAACTTTCATTTTTTAGCTTTAACAGTGTTTAGCTAATGTACAGGGCTTTTGTGCAATTTAAGAATCAGGATTAGGGGTGATAACAGCTCAGTTTGCTTTGATTTGGGGGAAATTTTTCCCAAACCAAACTGAACTCAATAGAATCTACAAACCAAATCAAGATTTCATATTTGGCGATAACATATATGAATTTGTTGATGTATTTATTTAAAATTAATTTTAAAATAGAAAAAGTATTTTATATATATGTACATATGTATATAATTAAATTTTTGAATGCTTATAACATATATAATGTATATAATATTACTAAAACAGATATTTTAATAAGTTCGGTTTATTCAGTTTGGTTCAGTTTCACAAACCAAACCAAACATAGTTTCAAACCAAACCAAATCATTCATTCCGTTTGGTTTTTCAGTGTGAACCGACTTATGAACAGCCTTAATCCCTACTACTATACATTTCTCCAACAGAATGTTCTTTTGCAGGTGGAACCGTTTGAGCAGCGGCAGTGGTGACAACGACGGCAAATGGTGGTATCGCAGTAACAGTGGCAGCATGTAAGTAGCTTTCTGGTTTTCCCCTCTTCTTCTTCTTGTTGTCCCCCCACCTGGCCTGGGATCAGGCAAAATCGGCTGATCCCCAATGTCGGATCGATCTAGCTGAAAACCGATCGGATCGGCAGATCATAGCCAATCCAATTTGATTCAGCCAACCATGACATACTACAAGCTAGTACAACTGTAAACTGGCTAGACCTCATCAGTCTTGACTGGTTTCAATCTGAATCCACTGATTTCTAACACCATTCGCCAACTCATCCTCCACATGTGCTCCCTAGGTTGCCCTAATCTTGAAAACCATTGCTTCCTGTCCAGACGTCCTTGTAGTCTAAGTGAGAAAGCCTCCCCTTATAGGCACCCTCCAGAACTGCAGGGATGCAAGGGGGACTACCAACCTCAATAGTTACCTCTAATAGGGTGTTTGGGAGTAATTTTTTTTTTAGAACTCTTTCTATCTCAAAAATTATGTTGTGTTAATTTTTAACTTAAATTTTAAAATTGATAAAAATTGATAACATCTGTTTGATAAAAGTGATATAATTTTTAAAATTTAAAAAGAATTGTTTGGCCATCTCGGAGTCGCCTTCGGGGTCCACCCGACGTGCTTCGACGGCGACGGCGCGGCGCCAGAGGGGTGCCCTGCCAGGTTCACGAAGGACTTCGACGACGCTGCTAACATCATCTCTCGACCGGTTCATGTACGCGTTCCCGTTCGCCTGGCAGCTCAAGAGACTCCTCGACATGGTGACCCATTGGCAAGGAGCTCTCACTGGTTACGGTGGGAGAGATGGGGAGAGGAGGGACGGGTGTCAAGGGGGAGGGGAGGGGGGAGCCGCCGGAGGGAGCTGCGAGGGAGGGGGCCGCAGGGGGCGGAGGGGGGAGCCGCCGGAGGGGGCTGCGAGGGAGGGGGCCGCAGGGGGCGGAGGGGGGAACCGAAGGGGAGGAGGGGGGAGGGGGCTGCGCAGGGGGGAAGCCAGCTGCACAAGGGGGAGCCGGAGGGGGCTGCGAGGGAGGGGGCCGCAGGGGGGGGGGAGGGGGGAGGGGGCTGCGCAGGGGGGAAGCCAGCTGCACAAGGGGGAGCCGGAGGGGGCTGCGAGGGAGGGGGCGCAGGGGGGAATCGGAGGGGGGGAGGGGGCTGCGCAGGGGGGGAGCCGGCTGCACAGGGGGGAGCCGGAGGGGGGGAACCGGAGGGAGGGGGAGGGGGGAGCCGCCAGAGGGGGCTGCGAGGGAGGGGGCCGCAGGGGGCGGAGGGGGTAACCGAAAGGAGGGGGAGGGGGGAGGGGGCTGCGCAGGTGGGGGGGGGGGGGAACCGGAGGGAGGGGGAGGGGGCTGCGCAAGGGGGGAGGGACAGCCGGCGGGAGGGAGAAGGAAGGGAGGGAAGGGGAGATGCGGGGGAGGGGGTCGCGAGTTGGAGAGAGCGAGAAGTTAGAGGCACCGTGAGTGTTTTCAAAAAAAATTTGGTCCAGTGTTGTTTTTTTTAAAAAGGTTTACACGGGATTAGATTCTCTCCCTAAAATTTAGGAGAGGAATACCAAACAGGATTATACGATCTCTTACTCTTTTTTTAAAATTGAGAGAAAAAAGAAGTAAAAAAGAGCAACCAAACACCCTATAAAGGGAGTGGATGCCCTGTGTGAGGAAATCCTTTAATTACTTCTTCAAGAGATCTAAATGTGACGCGGCGGCGACGTGGAAAATAGATCGACGGCACTCCGACGGCACGGACGGGACGGGATAACCACTGCCTCGCGCAGCTCGGCCTCACACCGGACGGTCTTACACCAGGCGACACTCGAATATCACAAAATGAGGAGGAGGGAGGGGAAACATAAAAGGCAAAGGCACCTTATGTGATATCAAAACTTTGATTCATTCATATGAAACAACACACCCTTAGCCCCCTATATATAGGAAGGGCTATTACAACCATACCTTCAACTTCTCTTAATAACACTTATGTCCTAGCCTAATAAAACAAAACTCACCAACCAATATTTGACTTGGACCCTAATAAAATAAAATACTTTGACTTGGTAAAAATAAAATAAGATATGGTGGTTTAATAATACAAATACCACCGTACACACAAATACACAAATACGTATAAACACGTATTCAGGACGCCGAGTCTTCAAACGAATCTCCGAGCCACAAGCTCGGTGCAGTCGGGGCGGTGCGGCGTCGGCTCCAAGTAGTGGGCCCGGTGTCCCCACCAACCCTTCCGGAGCGGTTGGAACTCGACTCCGTCGAGTAAGGGGGGACATTGCTGTGGTAGTGCTCCAGCAGATCCGGATCAAGGCGTTGAAGAACTTCCCGGCTGATCCAGGAATCATCAGAAGGTGGTCGATCCCGCCAGCGGACAAGCTAGCGCTGATACACCCGGCTCCGTGTAGTTGTCACCTGCTCATCCAGTATCCTCTCAATTTGCTCACGCGGTGCTCTCGAGGCTGTGGGACGCATAGGGGTGGGATCACTCACAATGGGAGGAGAAGGCTCGAAAGGGTCACTAGGAATCGCTGTGGATTCCTTGTAGGCCACTAGGTCTGCCACATTAAAAGTAGAACTAATCTCATAATCGGGAGGTAAGTCCACAACATAAGCATTGGAGCCAATCTTCCGCAAAATTGGGAAGGGACCATCACTACGGGCTTGCAACTTTTTAACAGCTCCCGAGGGGAGTCGTTCGGGTCGAACGCGTCCCATAACCATGTCACCTTCTTGAAATTCATGGTGACGCCTATGCGAATCAGCCAATTGTTTATAGGTCTCATTACTGAGGTTAATTTGCTTGCTAATCGACTCATGCAGACTTTTGACATGCTGTGCAAATTCCTCAGCTGACTTGGATGTTCTAGACTCGAGGGGAAGGGGAATGAGATCCACAGGTTTCCTAGGTTTGTATCCATGCACGACCTCGAATGGACTCATACCTATGGACATATTGACAGAGCTATTATATGCAAATTCGGCTTTGGGCAAGAGAAGATCCCAAGTGCCAGAATGATCCCCTACGAGACACCTTAAGAGATTTTCTAAACTCCTATTGACGACCTCTGTTTTGCCCATCAGTTTGTGGGTAATAGGCAGTGGAGAATTTGAAATTAGTGCCAACTAGGTGCCAAAGTGTCTTCCAAAAATAGCTAGTGAACCGGACATCTCGGTCAGACACTATGGTTTGAAGGAGACCATGCAGACGCACGACTTCATCAAAGAACAGGCGGGCTACTCTAGATGCATCAGATGTTTTGGAACATGCAATGAAGTGGGCCATCTTAGAGAACCTATCAACGACCACGAAGATGGAGTCGTGTTTGTGAGCAGTACGAGATAATCCAAGGATGAAATCCATGCTCACATCAACCCACGGTCTATCAGGAATGGGGAGAGGAGTGTAGAGACCAGTGTTCTGTTTGACCTGTTTGGCCATTGTGCACGTCCTACACTGGGCTACAATCTTGGCCACATCTTTCTTCAGGCCAGGCCAATAAAAATGCTCCTCCACAGAATGGATGGTCTTGTTTCGTCCAAAGTGACCAGCAAGACCTCCAGCATGCATTTCCCATATCAGAAAGTCCCGCACAGAAGTCATCGGGACACAGAGTTGCTGCCCTCGAAATAGAAAACCATCCTGGAGTAGATAGTCAGCAAAAGCTGTCGAGGATCCGGCAGAGTAGGCAGGGCCAAAGTCGGGACACTCTCCAAAGAGTTCCTTCATGCGGTCAAATCCGGTGACCTCTACTCGAACAGTGGAAAGAAGGGACACCCTTCGACTCAAGGCGTCGACTACCTTATTCTCTTTTCCAGCCTTATGTTTTAGGACAAAGGTGAAGGACTAAAGGAATTCTACCCACCAACCAAGCCTCGGGTTTAAGCCCTTCTGAGAGCTAAGAAATTTCAATACCTCGTGGTCCGAGTATAAGACAAACTCTTGTGGTAAGAGATAGTGTCTCCAGTGTTTGAGGACTTGGACCACGGCATAAAACTCCTTATCATAGGTGGAGTAACGAAGCTTTGCATCAGAAAGCTTCTCACTGAAATAGGCCACAGGGTGACTCTCCTGACTAAGCACTCCTCCTATTCTTACGCCAGATGCATCACAGGATATCTCGAATACTTTGGAAAAGTCTGGCAGGCGGAGGACATGGGATTTGGTCATGAGCTCCTTTATGGTACGAAAAGCCTGGGAGGCGGCTTTAGTCCACTCAAAATTCCCTTTACAGATGCAATCCGTAATGGGTGCCATAATGGTGTTAAAACTTTTTATGAAGCGTCTATAGAAGGTGACTAGCCTATGAAAACTGCGAACGTCATGGACGTTCTAGGGCTCCGGCCAGTCGACTAAGGCTTGGACCTTGGATTGGTCCACAGACACTCCATGACTCGAAACCACAAAGCCGAGAAAAGTGACCTGGTCTGTCATGAATTCACACTTCTTAAGATTAGCATACAGAGTTTCTTTCCTCAAAGTCTCGCAGACTTCCCTCAAATGTTGAATGTGGTCCTGAGGGTTGTAGCTATAGATGAGAATGTCGTCAACGTAGACGACAACAAAGCGACCAATGAGGGGGCGAAGGACTTCCGTCATAAGCTTCATGAAACTGCTGGGGGCATTGGATAGCCCAAACGGCATGACGAGCCATTCATACAGTCCTCCTTTTGTTTTGAAGACTGTCTTCCACTCATCCCCTATTCGGATTCAAACCTGGTGGTAGTCACTTTTCAAGTCAATCTTGAAAAAGATGATGGCTCCACTAATCATGTCAAGCATGTCATCAAGACGGGGACAGCACATGGGCTCTTGAAATAGAAATCTTGAAATAGAAATCTATACTTGACAGTGATTTTGTTGATGGCGCGGCTGTCAACACACATCCGCCAGTTGCCATCTTTCTTGGGTGTGAGCAAGGCAGGGACAGCACATGGGCTCTTGCTCACCTTGAGGAAACCCTTTTGGATAAGGTCCTCGACAATTCTTTGGAGCTCAGCATGCTCCTTAGGGTTCAGTCGGTAATGAGGAAGGTTAGGTAGGGTGGACCCGGGGACAAGGTCAATGGCGTGTTGTACATCACGCATGAGAGGGAGTCTAGAGGGCAAGTCCTCGGAGAAATTATCTTGAAAGTCCTGCAGGATTGCCTGGACTTCAGGTGGGACTGAGACTCGGGACTCCTCGAGTGTGATGGTGACGACAACAGTCCAAACAGGGGCACCCTCAGCAATCTCTCGGTTTAGCTCTCGGACACTGATAAAGTTAAGGCGCCTAACTAGGTCGTGACCAACCTTTGGGCCTTGAGAACGGGTGTGATAGAGACAGGGGAAGGGGGAGTGAGAAGTTTCCCTTCATTGGGAGTTCGGGGACTCTCCTGAACCTTGGGGTTCCAGTGGGGGTGGAGGTGAAACTCTTTCCCGGGGTCACCTTTGGGGATGCCGGGTACAACTATATCTTCTTCCCATTGTGTGAGAAGGAACACAAATTGGACTGACCGAATGTAGTAAGGTCTACATCATAGATCCACGGTCGTCCTAGGATGATGCTACCGACCTTCATTAGCACTACATCGCATAAGATCTGTCCTTGGTAGGACTGGAATTGGATTGGAATGACACATGTAGTGGTGACTGGGATAGAGGTGTTGTCAACCCAAGCCACGTTGTATGGCCTAGGATGAGGGTGTGTAGGTAGACCTAGACGGGAGACAAAATATGAAGAGACTGCATTGATACAGCTCCCGTTGTCCAAGATCACCTTACAGGGTTGGGATTTTACCATAATGTATGTTTGGAAGATGGAGGTTCGACGCCAGTCATCCTCCTGGGGGGTGTGTTAAGATGCAGCGAACTACACCCAGTCTTCCTTGGTTAGAGCTCTCGGCAATATCTCCCACTTGCATGTACTCGACATGCGTTCCATCATACCCTACATCCATCTCCTCAAACTGGGCGATGAGGTCAGGATCGGCCTCATACCTCTCAATGGCTTCTCCTTCCTGAGGTGGAAGCTCCACAGGCTGGGGGTCGGTGATGACTAAGGCTCGGGTGGGACAGTTGGTGGCAACATGTCCTAGGTTATGGTACCTAAAGCAACGAATTCCCGAGATAGGGACTGGTTGGGAGGTGCTTGGGATGACTCCCTTTCCCTTGTCATCCCTCCTATCAGTTGGCGGAGTGTACTCCAGCCTGGGCACAGCAGCGGGTGCAGGTAAGGGGTTCCTTGTGAAAGGAACAGTAGGGGCAACAGTCCGGAGTGGGGTAGCAGTAGGGACATAGAAAGTGGAGGGGTCAGCTCTCTCAGTGCAACGGACTATGGGGTTTCGGGGTTCAGGCTGACGGTAGGTGGAAACCCGAGGTGAGACCACCCTTTGAAACCGCTCAACATCTCGAGCAGCCTGGTAGGCATGCTCGAGGGTGTTAACCTCCCGCAAGAATAGCTCCCGCTGAATACTCTGGTGTAGACCAACCCTAAACTGTGAGAGGGTGACGGAGGCATCCTCCATGACTCGACTTCGAAGGAAGAATTCATCAAATTTGGCGCTGTACTCATCCACGGACTTTCCATCTTGGGTGAGTTTCTGCCATTAGTCTAAAAGACGCTGATGGTAGGAGGGTGGCAGATACTTCTCCCTCAGTTTCTCCATCATTTCTTCCCACGTGTTTATGGGCTCCTCTCGTCTCCTTGATAGGAGATTTTCAATGTTACACCAGTAGGTCTTGGCTTGACCTAGGAGCTTCATTTTGGCAAACCTCACCCTTGTGGCAGGGGTCATGCAGTGATGCCAGTCAAAATATTGATCCATCCCAGTCTCCCAATCAAGGTATGTAGCGGGGTTTAGGGACCCATCAAAACTTGGAGCGTCGATCTTGACGTTCCAAAAGATGATATCCTCATCGTCGTGGTCTCTCCCTCGAGACGCACGATCCTCTTGCTCTCTACCTTGAGGAGCCTGATTCTGGCGGGCTTGGTCTCTCTCTTCCCTAGGGTTGGCTACAGGATCGCCGCGGCCATTCACCTTTCCTTCCTCTTTCTTCATTCAATCCCCCAAGGCTCGAATCCTCTCATCTAGCTCCACCCGTAATTGGCCTATGCATTCTTCAAAGTGGGCCATAAGGTTATGCTCGAGCTAGACTAACATGGCACTCACACTCTTCTGATCCATGGGTAGCGTTGAAGGGCGTTCTAGACGGCCTGATGAATTCCTAGACCAGCGTGGCATGCACGAACTCGGACCTAAATGATGCAATCCTGGGACCGAAGATTAGCAAGGCTTAGACCCGAATTGTTGGCTAACATGCAAAGGGTCAATTCGAAGGGACCGGTCAGGGAGAGTTGCTAGCCCGTACGCGAAGTAGTTGTGGAACTACCTCCTGACAATTAGGGTGCCCTAATGCGACAATTCTAGGGCCCAAGGATGGGCGCATACAAGCTCTCTCTCTCCGTCCATAGCGATGCACTCAGGAGACAGGCTGCATGGATCGGGCGCTCTCTCACTTCGTCGCGCGGCAATTGATAAGGATACTAAATAAGCAAGTGAGGGGAGCACGTACCTAGCTAGACTGAAAAGTCCAGCTCCGACCAGAGACGAGGGCGAGCGGGGACGTGCGTGCCCGCACGGTATCGATGAAGCTTGGGCGATTACAATAAATTCACTCCACGCAGGGAGGGTGCAATTATTACAAAACCGCTTAATTTAAAATTTCCCGCGCAGGGGAACAAATTAATTCGAACCTTCTCCGCGCAAGGAGACTCGCGGTCACGCACGCTCCGTAAATTTCGGATCGTCTATCGACGACCAGGCGACTCGGGTGCTGCTACGGCCGCCGAAGTGGGACTCGGGTGCCACTTCAATAATTTGTTGAAATTATATATATAATTATATAGATATATATATAATGTTATATATATATATACCTTTCATAATATATATATCACTATTCCTCTTTTGACTGCTCTCGTAAAGATATATATATATATATATATATATATTTCAAACCTTACCTACTCTTCCTGCGCAAATCCTGCAACCGAAAGGCTGCGAGATTTCAACACACGCGGCTGAAAGGGCTACACGCAGGCGGTCAGCGCACGCAAGGCCACGCGGTCGCGGGTGAGAGGCAACGCCTGGCGCACGCAGGCACGTGGCGCGGGCGCATCGGCAGCGGGCGCAACAGGGCGCGGGCGCGCTGCGCGGCAGTGGGCGGTCTGGCGGGGCGGTAGCGGCAACGGCGGCCGCTGGCGGTGGTTCGCAGGGGAGGAGCCGGCCGTTACGGCCGCTGGTGTTTTTGAAACGTGGCACGGGCGACGAGGCCCGACCACGCGAACAGGTATATATATATATATATAAATTTGTTTCTCTCTATTTCTCTCACAGCCGAGAGAAAACACTACGTTCTCTTTTTTTCTTTTTTTTTCTTTTTTTTCCACTCTTTCCTCTCTCAACCGAGAGAGCTCTCTTCTGCTGTTCCTTTCTTTTCTTTTCTTTTCACGAACAAAAATTGGGGAGGGGAGACGGTGCTGACGTCGGGGTTGATGGAGGCGCCGTTGTTGGACTCTGATACCAAATTTGACGCGGCGGCGACGTGAAAAATGGATCGACGGCAATCCGACGGCACGGACGGGACGGGATAACCACTGTCTCGCGCAGCTCGACCTCACACCGGATGATCTCACACCGGACGACACTCGAATCTCACAAAATGAGGAGGGAAGGGGAAACACAAAAGGCAAAGACACCGTACGTGATATCAAAACTTTGATTCATTCATATGAAACAACACACCCTTAGCCCCCTTTATATAGGAAGGGCTATTACAACCATACCTTCAACTTCTCTTAATAACACTTATGTCCTAGCCTAATAAAACAAAACTCACCAACCAATATTTGACTTGGACCCTAACAAAATAAAATACTTTGACTTGGTAAAAATAAAATAAGATATGGTGGTTTAATAATACAAATACCACCGTACACACAAATACGTATAAACACGTATTCAGGACGCCGAGTCTTCAAACGAATCTCCGAGCCACAAGCTCGGTGCAGTCGGGGCGGTGCGGCGTCGGCTCCGAGTAGTGGGCCCGATAATGGGCCCGGTGTCCCCACCAAAATGATTCAACCAGCATCCTCAGACCTGCCTGTTGCAAAGTGGAAGAGGAAATCCCAAAAAGGACACAAACATCTGCAATAATCTAAAATCCTAATAGATCCCCCTATGAACATTTTGCTTCTGTATACAAGGCCAACACCCTACCATTGGCCTAAAGCAGGAAAACCATCCTAAATTCTATCGACCTCAAACATATTTCTCCCCCACTTCCCCCACTCCATATCCAAGAAGCCTATCACCCTGACAGAGTCAACCCCACCTTCCACCAATGAAATCCGAAATCATTTGCCCATCCACTGTTTTCTCTTATCCAAATGGCTTGATAATACCTCCAGAACCTTCAAAGAGAAGGCTCTCATTTGGACTCCTCTTCGAAATAACATCTCAGCTCCACACCCTATCCAAATAACCTAGCCACTGCTCCCCCTCCACAACTCCATTGAGAACCGCTTTGATGGTCCCCTTTCAATGTAGCCACTGGATGGAAGACGAAGGTTTCCTGGTTATTCATCCTTTGACAGATGAGCTTCACGTAGCTGGTTCCAGTCTCACACCTACTATTCAATACCAACTGACCACCCAGTTGGTATGCAAAACAGGTGGATGTCTGCTGCCACCCACTGCGGAGCTTCAGCTCTAAGTAAGGCACTCCATCTCCCATAGTCCCACACACAACAATAGATGGCAGAACATAAACCTCATGCTTAATTGTAGTAGACCGCTAGAAAGTCCTGCACACCACCAATCCTATTCATCATTCCTCCAGCAGATCGCACAGATTGAATCAATCTTCACCGACCCCTCACTTGGTTATCCATATAACTTGATTACAAATTTTCTAATTATTTACGACTGATGCACAGGGATCTTTACCAGAAATCCACACCAATTATACAAAAGGGACAGCATGTATTACAAATGTTTTCAATATACCCCTTCTCCAGAAGGTTCAACCATCGCAATCTAGCCATATACTGTAAGACAGCTGATAGCATGTGTAACAAACTGAAGCATGCATGATCTTAGGCTTCTTAATCACCATTAAACAATGAAAGAAAGAAAAAGGCTTGCTGCAACCCAGGGTTATTACGCACCTCGGGTGTGGAGCAAGTTATCTTTTTTTTTGGAAAATTTTGTGAGGTGGGAGCCCACCTCACCTATCTGGCATACAACCCATCCCCCAATCCAACGGCCCAAAAAATCAAAAAAAGGACTTTTTATTGTTTTTGGGCCGTTGGATTGGAGGATGGGTTGTACAGTCGGATAGGTGAGGTGGGCCACCAACCTCACAAAATGTTCAAAAAAAAAAAAAGATAACTTGCTGCACATCCAAGGTGTAGAATAACCTTGGGTGTGCACACACCTTGGGCATGCAGCAAGCCAAACTTGAAAATAAATTAAGGGTCCAAAAACTGGACCAGACTTCTGGCTTAAGGAGCAAGTCATCACGTGGTCAGCATAACCAATATACTATCCATGAAACTACCATCAGTGTTGTACAGTTAAGTGCACCATTTTTCTTCAAGACAATTTTGTAGCACCTCTATCATTGATCATACCACATGACTTTCATTGGAGATTTAAACCTTCATGCACCTTTATAATTGTGGAAATTTGCACGTTCCCCAGCAATCGACTTGCACAAAGATTTAGTTCAAAAGGCCCATTATTTATAACCCAAAAAATGCTGTCCATATATTTTAAATGTTGCAGTGAGATTGAGCTTAAGATATTAGCATCTATCACTTTCACTATCCACGAGAGCTCTCCGCAAACACAGATACAACTGGATTTTATTGGCAATGTCTCTTAGAGACATTAGCCAAAATGGGTTTTGATTAGAGGTGGATTGGGTGGATTCGGGCATGTATCTCCTTGGCCTCTTTTGCAGTCCTTCTAAATTGGCAGCCCACTACCTCCTTCCATAGTGGCAGAGGAGTCCGTCAAGTCGACCCCATGTCCCCCATCTTGTTTGTACTAGTGAAATACATATTGCGCAAGATGTGGATGAGGGCTGAATCGCCAGGCCTGATCAGAGGATTCCAAGCGAGACCTCACAATGTTAGCATCTGCCATCTGCAATATGCTAATCACGCCATCCTTTCATAGCTAATGAGAGCCAGCTATACATCACCAAGTTGATGCTAGAGCTATTACAAAAAATCAATGGACTAAAGGTGAACTTCAGCAAAAGTCGAATAACGGGGTCACCATGAAGGATAGATCACTTAGGATAGCAACATTCATTTTCGATTGTCAAACAAGAGAGTTTCCTTTCTCCTACTTGGGCTACCATTATCTCCAGGGGCCTTACGTTATAGTGATTGGCAGGTGGTGGTACAAAGATACGAGTCCAGATTAGCATGCTAGAAGGTGAGGTTGCTTTCCTACGGGAGAATATTGGTGATATGTAAATCAATGCTCGACAGCCTTCCTACATACTACCTCTCTATTTTCAAGATCCCAAAGATAGTGGCCAAGAAACTAGAGTCTATCCAAA
Source organism: Amorphophallus konjac (assembly GCA_022559845.1). NCBI lineage: Eukaryota > Viridiplantae > Streptophyta > Magnoliopsida > Alismatales > Araceae > Amorphophallus > Amorphophallus konjac. The sequence goes on from CM040121.1 coordinate 324,892,418, forward strand.
CTAGATTTTTTTGGCATGGCAGTGAAGGCAGTGGTAAGGGTTGGCATGACATCATCTAGGGCATAGTTTACAAGAGCAAGGACAAAGGAGGCATGGGCATTAAGAACATTAGAGATTTCAACCATGCACTACTTTGTAAATGGTTGTAGAGACTTGGGGCTGAAGACAGCGGGCTTTGGTTGCAACTGGTCATGCAGAGATATTACAACAGGGTCAAAGATTGGCACTTGTTACCGGCATCCTTACACAATGCCTCACCCATCTAGAAAGGCATCCTTCAGTGCATCGACATCATCAAATCGAGTGTTCGGATCGGATTGGGTGATGGGCAGAGATGCATGTTTTGGAAGGACAAATGGTGTAGAGACTTCACCTTGGAGGAGACTGTTCCGGGGCATTTTGCGATTTCAGATGCACCCAGCACATCGGTGGAGCATACCTTTACCCAGCACATCGGAGGCGTATACCTTTAACACGCAGCTTTTTGGGGGAACCTGGGCACCACCTTCAGAAGGAATCTTACGACCGAGGAGATGGTATCAGTTCGAGGGGACTCCTTTCACTCCTTGACTATATAGCTTGGTGGCGGGCAGCGGAGATAGGTGATGGTGGAGATGGGTGGAGGGAGGATTTTCAGTTAGGTCAGCATACTCACTCATATATGATGGGGGAACGTGCCACCAAGTTGCATCGCTTAATTGGTCTCCTAAGAACATGCTGAAAATGAAGTTATTGATATGGGCGATTTCACATGACCTACTGCCCACATGTGATAGGATTGCCCCTTTCCTACATGATATACCCACCCTTTGTTGCCTGTATGGGAAGTTGGAGGCGAATGTAAATCACCTCTTCACATGATGTTCCTTCTCTAGGGAGGTATGGGCCAAGATTGCCGACAAGATCAACGTCTCCTTTGGCCCATATGAAAATGTACACTAGCTTCTCAACAAATGGCGCAAGTGAAACTTGCAAGGAGGACGCACGCATCTAGTAGCTCATCCTTATTCCTTCATGCTACTTTATGGACGCTATGGGGAGAAAGAAACAACAAAATCTTCAAAGCTGAAACAAGAACTAAGAACATACTTATCTTTTTCATATGTGAGAGGGAGTGAAGGGGCTGAACACGTGTGTATAGTGGAGTGATACAACTCCTCGCTTTTCCTTTTGTTGGGGGGTAGCGAGAGAAGCACTGCCTTGGTGTGGAGGTTTTTGTATAGGAATTCTCTTGAGAATTGATTGACCATACTAGTACAATTAATACAATTGTGGTACCATCCACTTCTCAAAAAAAAAAAACAAATTGCTTTCTTTGATTGTTTGTCATCAATTAGCAACCAAGAGGACCAGTGTTGAAAATTCTGTGTCAACTTCTATCCCCAGTTTACCTATCCCTCCAGAGGAGAAATTAGCAAACATTATGCACCTTGTTGAGAGTATCAATTATCCAACCAAGAGAAAGTGTGTTAAAAATTCTGTTTTACTCTAGACACACAAATAGCTTTATTTGACTATTCGGCATCAATTAGCAACCACGAGGATGAAAAATGGATATTCTCTCTCTAAGTTTCCATATCCAATCTACCTATCTTCAAGGAGCATTTCAGTACCATCACGACCTTACAGTGAGTCATCTGACCAATAAGAGTATCAATTAACCACCAAGAGCAAGAGCATTGGAAAACTCTATTTCTAACCTTCCATTTCCAATCCACCTATCCTTCCACAAGATCATCTTAGAACATCACTGCCCACCTTTTCCTTGAGACCTATTACAATCCCTGTAGCAGTTCTGAGATTTCCATAAAGGTAAGATACAATTCTGGTTCTTAGTTTGGAAACAAGATCTGTACTCGCCCATATGATCATCGAGCATGGTGATTATTTTTCAGAAAAAGAACTTCAGATAAACCACTTAGCAAGCCTGATCAAGCATATTTTTGTTTCATAATTGAAGAAATACAAAATCAAATGTTCATTTACCACATCAATACTTCAAAAAAGGGCCAGTGGAGAGTAGTAATTGGAGAAAAAGAGAAGAAGAAAGCGGTTTCTGGTTGTCCCAGCCCCAACGTCCAATAGTGCAAAGGCCTTTTAAGACATTGCACCATTGTCATATATGGTGCATTTATATTTTCTTCCCAAACAAATAATAGGGTTTTTTGCATATATACCCCTATAAATATCAGTTTTTGCAAATAAACCCCTCGTTTGGACCTCGTATCATAGATACTCCTGGCATACCTCAAAGTGAGTGTGGTTATACCCCTGTGGTTCCCACGCCGTCGACGCCCAGCGAATATTCCAAGCATATGCTACTTCATACCCAAAATGCCCCAGCTGAGAGAGAAAGAGAGAGAGCACCGGTGGCCCCCCTCCCCCTCTCCCCCATCCCGGTGACTCCCGACAACTCCCCCCTCCCCTCATTCGGTACCCAGGCGACCCCCCTCCCCCCTCTTCCCCCACCCCGGCGGACCCCCCTCCCGGCACCCAAGCTACCCAGGATGCTGGCCACCCCCTCCGAATTGCTGAGGACCTGCCCCATCTTGGGGCAGTTAGCGTGGCTGGACACAATCAAGTTGCTGGACTCCCGATCGTAGGTCTGACCGCTCGCCAGGACGATAGGGTCCTCATCAGGTCAAGCGAGATAAGGCACTGAAAGTCGGCAGGGACAGCAAGGTGGAACGCGCCAAAGCCGGCAGTACCATCCTCCGTGCTATAACACCAGAGCCAGCATTACCATTCAGCTCATTTGATCAGAAGAACCCCCCCCCCCAGCTTCTGATCAGAAGAGACTAGCTTACAGGAGCACCCAAATCGAGTTCTTCTGTTGTTGTTGGCAATGCTGCAACACCCTCCACGTCTCCGGCCTTGCTCCTCTGCCTTGCTGTAATGCCAATCCCTGGTCTTCTCTTCCTCCACCCAGAGCTGCACCAGCTTCAGCTTCTCCCAAAACAGGCTATACGCCCTCTGCAACTCCCTCACGCGACCGCGGCTCGGTGAGCAGCTGTGATCGCCAAACAGAGAGGCCAATCGAAGGAACGCAGCCGTCCCTGCCTGCGAACCTTGGAGCCCCCCTCTGCTCCCACCCAAGCGACCCCCCTCTCCCCCCACCAGTCAACGAGGTCCTGCTCGTCATTGACAAGGTCCGTGTTCATTGGGAAGCGGCTCCCCGGCCTCCGGTGGTTCGAAACACCAGTGTTCTAGGTCAATGCAGGGGGGGAGAGATAGAGAAAGAGCTAACTCATGGTTAGGTCTAAATAAGGGGTTTGTTTGCGAAAACCGATATTTATAGAGGTATATATGCCAAAATCCCATGATAATACCATTCCACATGCCTTGCGGAGGGTCAATTGACCAAAAAAAGTTTCATAATATCCCCCGACCGATAATCAAAACCTCCAAATGATACATGAAGCTCATGGCAAGCAGCTCTATCATGAGAATGAGAGAGATTAGTATTGTAAAATATAAATGGAACCAGCACAAAGTGATGGACTGAGGCCCAGCTGGTATGGCTAGCGGGTTAGGAAGGAAACCACCCAGGTTTGTTCTAGGGCTTTGTTTGTGTGGCAGTGGTCTTCTGGATCGGTCGGGTTAGGTGACTGGGTGCGGTCCCCGGGTGGGCTGGGTTTTATGGGTTTTCTGTGAACCATCTCTACCCCTGCGACGAATGGTTTAAAAAACCAGTCAGTCCGGACCAGAACTGGGGGAAACGGATCAGAAGATTCAGAACCCACCTGACCTGGTCCGGTTCACCTGTTTCTGAGCCAAAATGACCATAAAACATAAAAAATAGTAATAAATGGCAGAAAGAATGGGACAGTTTCATAGAAAACTGGACAGAACAGCTTGGAACCGGCCAAAACCAGCCAGTTCCAAGGTAACCAGCCAGTTTCCTCACCCAATCTGATTTGGCGATCTATTTTTTATTTTACTTTATTTTTAAATCTTATTATTTATGAAGATTTATGGGCTCCTTTTAAGGGAACCAGCCCAAACCAGTTTTGTCTGATCAGCTGGTTCCAGCTCCCAATCCACTTCTTTAAAACCTTGCCGATGGCCCATAGTTCCCCTCAGTAGAATATAAATCTTTTTACCTCTTGAATGCGAAATTTGAAACAAAAGCTGGCATGCACAGTTTATCATGCAAATTCCACTGATGAAAAACTGAATGTTATACTATAGCTAATTAGCACTCTCTTAATCATAGTTGCAGGGAAATGATCCCCAAAGTGGGATACACGTTTCACAGGTAATGCATTTGAGAAAAAGAATTTGATTCATTTTGGGAATGCATGGGAAATAGCCCAAAAACGCAGGGTGGAAATGCCTGCTAGCCGATGGCGGTCGAAGAACGAGGGAGCAGTGGAAAAGGAAGGAGACCAGAGCACGCAGGTGAGGTCGGTGGCAGCAGCATGTTGCGCAGGCAAGGTTGACGGCGGTAGCATGCTGTCGAGGATGACAATGGTGCGTGTTTCATAGGAATGATCAACGGTGCCGGCATGCTGCACAGCTATCAGCGGAGGCAGAGTGCCCAAGTGACGAGCACAATGCAGCAGGTGATGACATCGATAGTGGCGAAGTGCTCAGGCACAACGGTGGTGGAACACTCAGGTAAGGAGCGGCAGCCTGCGGCAGAGATGGCTGGCATACATGAATGCCCTAGCCCTCAGTTTGGATTTTGGGCTAGGTAAAGGTTGGTTGGATACAAGGAATGCAGAATTGGATCAGATTGGCCCGGATCGGCCAATCCGATCGATTTTGGGTCAAACCGATCCAATCCCGAGCCCTCCGAACCAGATTCCTATTGAGGATCAGCCAGATCGGGTCGGATCGGTGATTCCAACACTAGGATCGGCCGATCCAGAGCCATCCCTCGGCCAGTCCCATCCATGTCTAAAAGAAAATAAAAAGAAAAAGAAGGAGAAGAAGGACGAGAAGAAGAAGAATCGAAGTTGGAACCAAATAAGAAGAATAAGGAGAAGAACGAGAAGAAGATGAACGGAAGAAGATGAAAAAAAATTGAAACAGATACTTACCCGTTTGTGCCGCCAGCACCGGCGCCAGTGCTACCTGCCACCGGCATCTTCGCCGTCACCACCCGCCACCGGAGTCATCGTCGTTGCCACCTGCGCCGTTGCCGCGCCATCTCTTCCTCCGTCCGTACGTCGTTCTTGCTGCACAGTCAAGCCGCCACCTGCACGTAGACACAAGGGGGGAAACGAGGACAGCACAGAAGAGTAAAGTAGGGTGGACATTTGTATGAAAACCCTAAAACCTTGCATACATACAACTTAAACATTTAAATATTTAAAAAGTAGACTCAGTCAGGATCAGTCCGGATCAGTTTGGGACCGGCCGATCCAATCATGATCCCAGAGTATGCCTTCCCTGGTTGGTATTTATAAAATCACCCTCATAGCCAGACTTTATTGTATAAATAACCAATCGAACTTCATAATAAAAATTAATTAGAAAAGCATTCAGTTTGAATAGCAAATATTGCATTAATATCCTAAAAACTGTAAGAAAATAAATTAAAAAATAAAAAGAGAAAATTCAAAAAACTAAAAAATATATTATAAAGTATTAGACCTTTTCTTTAAATATATTGTATAAGTCAAGTAATATTAAACACTCCTTAACATTACAAACATGTATAAAAATGTAACGACCATAGTTATCAAGGCGCACGCCTAGGCGCAGAAGGCGCTCTCCCACCTGCAAGGCGACCAACCCCTTATTGGGCCATGAAAAGGCTGCCCAAGGCGACGATATGGCAGTCTAGGTGGCCCAAGGCAGCCACCTTAGCCCCCGGGTCCGGTGACCCAACCAAATTGGGAACCAGATCCAGTTAGTTTCGGATCCAACCATAAAAGCCACTCCACATCTCGATTCCCCCATTCCTCCTCCTCCCCCCCAATACCCCCTGCCTCTACCTGTAGGGTTTTCAAAGAGAGATCACGGCCGAGGACCACCGCCATTGCCGCCGACTTGCGCCACCACCGTCGCCGCCGTCATAGTCGTCCGCAGCAGCCGTCCCCATCATCCATAGCCCCTTCGCTACCAACGATCATCGCCTCCCATCGCCGAATTCCTCTCTTTCTCTCTCTCTCGTCCGCAACCGCCATGTCCCACCGCCAAGGTCCCTCTCTCTCTTCTCTATCTCTCTCACACTCACTATACACAGACACACACGGCCCACAACCTCTCTCTCTCTCTCACAAACACACACAATGTGTGGCCCCCCCTTCCATCTCTCTCTTCCTAACCCCACTTCCATCTCTCTTGTGAACTTGCTGCCTAGGCGCCGCCAAAGCGCTTACGTGCCTGGGGGACCAAGCTCGCCTCGGCCGCCTTTTCACCTTGACAACTATGCTAACAATATAACATTAATAATTCATTTAAATTTATTTATTATAAATATATAATCATTTCTCGATTCCTCTCATTTTTGGGAGGGTCATTACTCTCAGTTTCATTTCCCGACTTCGCAACTATGCTCTCAATTAACTAGCATAGTTGCATGGTTCTAACATACTTTTTTTCCCACCAACCAGTGGATATACCATATGACTCATGTCAATCTTACATAAAGCAAAAACTATAAATAAACCATAAAATGCTTACCGATCATGTTGCCATGCATCTACTCGATCTCCAACAGCCCATACATAGTTGCCTAAAGCTGCTCTTCTTCGTTTCCTTGTTCCTTCAAATTTTACTGCAGTTGTAGGATGGGGAAAGCGTATTCTAGGAGGCCTGTCAGCCTCTCCTTCAAGTGATACCCACTCCTTTAGCTTACCAGAACCTATAAAAGAAAATTTGAGGACCCTATAGCATGATTGGGACAGACATCAAGAATGTAACTCTTAATATAATAAATGGAAAATGTTCGACCGAATGCAAACAGTTCAAGATCACCAAACTACATAGCATTCAAAACCAACAACCTTTTTTCGTTTAAGGATTATCCAAGATTACCTGCATTGGAATAAGAGTCACTAGAGGACACACTCGCTTTGCCATCTTTTAAACTGACAACCTTAGCTGAATACCAGACCCTTCTTGGGGGACTATCCTCATCAAAGCAGACCTGAAATATGTGACAAGTGATTAAATGGCATGTTGTATTAAGTTATCAGGAATAAGCAAACTAAATGAGTATATATTCATATTTAATGATAGAAATGTCAAACAAACGTCAATATTTCTACCCATAATACTACTATTTTACATCATTGGATTAATCTAACGAAAACAACACAACCATCGGCAACCCAGGAAGGCATACCTCAACAAGAGATCCTTCCTGTATGCTTTTCTCTTTCAAATTTGCTGCCTTCTGATTTTTATCATAGTCAGGAGCTGGAATATTGAAGGAAGCAAGTCCTTGAAAACCAAGAGTCAAGAAGATTTAGCTAAAACAGATATTTCAACCTCCACATGTGAAAGCATGAAAGCATGGACATCAATCTTACCTCTCTGGTTTTCCACAGATTGCCTGAGCTCATTACCAGAAGATTTATCCCCACCATCAATTCCCTGTTGCACATGTTGCTTGTCCAAGGAGTTACTATTTAGTCCCTGAAGCGATTCATTATGACCATCAGTACAGTCCAAACTTGTTTGCTTCTCTCCTTGTGTGCCTGCAACAGCCGTCTCTGCAGGAGGGTGCTGAGCTTTCCAATAACCCTCTGGGCCAGCATCTATTAGATCTCGTAATGTAAAAGGTAAAGGATCTCCCATTGCAATAACTGCTCCAGCTTGGCAAACAGCTACTGCAGCAAGTTCTGCTGCTTTGACAATGGCATCTAAATTTTCTGCACGTTTAGAAGCAGCTGAAGCAGCTTCCACTCTCCTTCTGGCAGCCTCCTTTGCTGCAGAGATAACTGAACCAGAACTACTGGTCTTATCCTTGCCCTTAACTGAAAAAGGTGTTACCCTTGGCATATTGGTTCCCCAATCTGTGTGGACAGTTTGTGGACCCTGAGTGGAATTCCCTATTCTATTCATGAGGGCCTCATCAGCCATCATCTTAGCCTGCATAGCAGCATCACTTGCAACCTTAGCAGCGGCAGCTGCTGCCTTTGCAACAGATGAAGCTGCTGCAGCAGCCACAGCTGCGGAAGCTAGCTTCGTTTCAATTTCTGAACCTAATCCAGAATTCTTTTGAGCAGCTAACTGAACCCATATGCCTTCCATATGCCTGGTGGCTGCAGCCGCAAATGCAGCAGCGTCTTCGGCTTGTAACTTAGCCTGCTCAATTTTACTAGATGTCTCTTCAGAAAATATAACCTTCTGCTCTTTGCCATGACTTCCTACTATTTGGAAATGAGTGGGGGACACTGATGAAGAGATGGCAGGCATGGAACCTATAGATATAGGCAGATGTTTAGCGGCAGAATCTGGTTCCGCATGAGGTTGAGAACCTGGAGGAACCTGGGAAGGTGCCTCAGAAACCGTACTTTTTCTTCTTTTTCTGGTCTTTTGATTTCCCAAAGCATGTTTTTCAGGCCGAGAATAAAATTTATTTGATGTTTCCACATGAACAGTTGCTGTGGCTGATACTGTCGAAGTGATACCAGTAGTGGGGAAAGAAGTAGGTGTCAGGAACTGCAGGTTTGAATTGTGCAATATAGATGGGTCTCTGATAGGTGTTACTTGAACTGTTTCCGCAGCTGGTGGTGATAAAAGATGTGTCCTGGTGTCAAGTGTTGCAGATTGGGAGGATGCGACCCAAGGTACAGGAGAAGCCTGTGTTAACCAAGGATTACCACTCCCAGTATACTGCTTCCCATGCGTGGATTGATACCCATGCAATGGAGAAAGTATCTGAGTAGGATCCACGTTTACACCTCTTGACATGTTAGACTCAGATATATCATGAGGAGAGACATTCCACAAAGGTGATGGCAAAGACATGAAACTAGAAATAACCGTAGAGGTACCATTGCTGTTGGTTCTGCTTACAGGGGTCGTATGAGCTTTGCTTTGCAGGGTACTGGACCTTGAAACTTGCTCATGAACCCTGACACCTGAAATTTTCAATTTTGACAGAAACATTAGCTACTAAATAAATGCAAGATTAAGTTAGAAAAACGGAATGTGTGGTCCAGAGTAAAACAGTTTTTTTTTCTTCAGATTACTAGTCTACGGCTCCTTGTGTAGACAGTAACTGCTATTTGTACATATTGGCATCAATATATTGCCTTACATACTGGAAAAAAAATAAGCTAGAATTACTGCCAACAAAAAAACATGCACCTGAATGAGAATGCAATGGAGTCTCAAGATTAGCATTTGGTGATTTCTGACTATGAAATCTTTCCAATGTAACACGCCAGATACCATCCCACACATTCCGTGCGCCATCTGTTTTTTTGGACATCAATAGCCAATCAGGTGGACGTAGCACATAATTATAAAGTAAGAGAGGATCAAAAGACCAACCGGCATTTCCAAATGCTGAAATCATACAAGCCTCATCAGGTGGAACACCCTGGCTGCAAAAGCAAAATAAAACACATGTAAAAAAGATGAAAAAGAGTATAAGGTCATGATAGATGACAAATCCAACTCACATGAGAGACCCATAAACAAAAATTTGTGCGCGCAGTTGCACTTGTTGTAAATCTGTAAAAGGGTGGTGAAATAATGCAGTTCCAGTATTCAAATCTGGCAACTTAGATGTTTGAATGGATGAGGCGCATGGAAGTTTCACACCACCTCCGTCACTATATGGATACTGATATTTCTCCTCCAGTCGCATGTCCTTGTTTATGGTACTGACTCTGCTAACTGAATGATTGCATGAAGTTCCATCCCTTCCAGCTGAATCCTTCATTGCCGGTGATCCTTTGACAGACTTCCTCTTTGAAGTAGTTGATCTCTCAGTCAAGCTACCAGAAGCTGATCTACCCTTCTCCCTTTGAGTACTCTTATCAGCATCAGGATTTTCATTGAGAGCCTTAGGATTAGTTTGTTTTAAGCCAGATACCGGTGAGCACCTTTCTTCAGCCTAAGGAGAACATGCAATGCACGTCAATGCAAACCTGAGAGCAATCTTAACACTAGAATCCCAGAAAGGACTTCACTTTTCCAAGTGATTGTGAAACAGAATAGTTACCTCAGGTGGTTCATAGGATTGCACAGTAGGAAAAGGTTTCCACCCACCCACAGATGCTTTTTCAGAAACATCTGCCAGCAAGCCAACCTCAAATGTGAAACTTCTCTCTTCAGGCACATTACTCTCCTTAGGATCAGTAGCAACAGACTTGTTCTCTTCAGAATTCTTGCCTGTGCTGGAAGCCTCAGGCAGTTCACCAGACACAGGGAGGGTTTGATCAGATAATTGTCTGTTGAGCTCTTCTTTTGCCACTTCACCAGAAGATGGCTGAGTGCAACTGATCACTGTTGGTGATCCACACCTAGGCTCAACACGAGTTGGGTCACCCTCCCCACCTTCCGACAAGTGAGGATCAGAAGAATTATTGGACAAACTAACAGATTGAAGGGAGTTCTCCTTACAGTTGACTGCATTGCCTGCAACATAGTTTTAATGTTTTAAAAAAAACTCGGCTGGTCAACTAAATTCCTGTAATTGGATCAGAAAACAATGAAATACCACAGTTACCACTTGTAGTCAAAATATTCACATTTTGAGAAGAATGAAACATTAAGCAAATATTACTCAACAAAGTTCAATTCTTAGCATGAGTCCATGACAGCAATCTCCATTGTCATTGTTGCCATCAACCTTCATACGCCGTACTCACCGGTTGGGATTTGCTGTGTGCTAGATACAATTAACAATCGAATGGATGGTCCCAGAAATTCGATGCCACCACAAATCAAGCTCGCTGATAGAAAAAATAAAAAGAATATGTATACGCATGTACATCGATACACACACACATTTATATCACCTTTTTATCACCCCTCTAAAAGAACTTTTAGCCAAAACACAAGGCTTTACTCATGACATCAAATATCCATTTCACCATCCAAAAGTAAGTGGAAAGAAGCCTGTCCTAAACCTTATTTAGAATATAAAAGATAAAATATTTTTTTGCAGAATTTGAGGAATATTGAAAAGTTTGGCCTTTGGAAATCCCTTGATGGGTTTGATTTAGGTTCAGCCAATATTAAATGGGTTAATTTAGTTTCTAAATTGGACCATCCCCATTGACCCCAGTCGGTGTTCATCGTATCAGGTTAATGACCAAAAATCCTCAATTAGCTGCCAATTGTCATGCCCCTCAAATAAGCAACCATGCTAGAATCAGATTTATGCAAGTCTAGAATAAAAGGTTGCAATTTCATTGAACGCCAAAAGCTTCACCATGGCCTCAGAAGTGTTTGAAGTATTTTGGGGTGTTTTGGAACAATTTGAGATGTTTAAAGTCATGGTATTTTAGTAATTCTACGCAAGTGTGGTTTAGGGGTATTTATGCCATTTTGGGTAGTTCTTACAACTCAGGTAGTTTACTGGTGATTATGCATCAATTTGAAACTTTTTTCATTCCTTAGGAAAGAAAAACCTTTCCTTCTCAGACTAGAAAATATTCCGAGAAATATTTTTTTCATGGCTAGGGATTGCTAGGAAAAGTCAAATCTTATGTCTCTTAATGTTAAATCTCAACTGTTGTTAAGAGGGGGACAAAGAGATCTACAGAGAATGAGAGAAAGCTTGGTTGTTTTCCCAAGGGAGGGGAGCCCCCCCCCCCCAAACTACCCAAAGAATAAAAAAATTTCCATAACACTCATCTCCCTAGACAACAAATCTTGGAAAAATAGACTTCTCCCCAAAAAATAGACTTCTCTCTGTAGTTTTCCAAAACCCATAACCCACCCTTCATGTTTGTGATGACTTCTAGAGCTCCAGGGGATTTTGGTAATTTTCTAGGATTTTGGATGATTTTGAACAAGGTCATGCTTCCATTTTTTTCCCGAGGAAACAAAGTTTTATGATAATACTCAGAGACAACTTATGATTTGTTATCATTTTTAGATCACTGGGAGGTTTTGGTCAATTTTAGACTCTAGAGGGTTTTCCATACGTTTTGGTGGTTCAAGGTATTTTTGTGACCTTTTAATGGTGCTACAGTATAAGTTGAACCATTTTAGTGATTTTAGGGTTCAAGTGGCAACTTAAGTTGCAAAATTTTAAGAGTTAGTCACAAATTTTAAAGATTAAGTATTTAATGACATAGTTTAGGGAAACCATAGTCAAGCTAGGGTGGGTGGCCCAATTTGACCAAGTCCATGAGAAGATGCCCCCTTAACAGACCTCAAGTATTGCTCATAAAGTCAATGGGCCATGGGAAATAAGGACCTGAACCCAGCATGTATCCAAATCATGAACCAGTGAAGATCTGTCTCGGACCCAATTTTGACTAATATTAGATCCATCATGAAATAATTAACCATATTGGACACATTTGAGACCCAATAAGTAACTATAAATAAGCAAATGGGCTGAAATGGATCAAACAAAAACTTTTTTATCATTCTTTCAATTACAAGATGAAAAACAAAACAGAAAACTTAAAGAGTCTTCTTTGAGAAGAAAAGCATCCTACTTAAAGAGTCCTCTTGCATCAGTGGACTTCTTCCAAGCAGGAAGGGGGTTGTTATTTATAGGTAAAAGGGTGTGAAAGAGAGGGAAACCACACCCCAATGGGGGTGAGACGAAACAGACCCCAATGGGGTGAGCAACGCCGGCAAGGCATTTGCTCACTTCAATGTGAGGATATTCACCCCACCGGGTGGGGGTGGTTTTCACCCTGCTGGAGTGCCCTGCTGGAGTGGAAACTTCTGTCGTTAAGGGTGATTTACGCCACTGGGGTACAAATCACACCAGCAAAAATGATTCGCACCCTGCTAGAAAGAAAAGTCACCTCTGTTGGTCATGGGACCCGCAGGCCTCATCTCACCCCACCAGGATGAGAATCCACCCTGGATGGTTTCTCCTCCTCCTCCCTCGCCCACCCTACCATCCACACAGCATGGGCTGCTGCTTCGGCTCCACTTCTTATTCGTCTATTATTTCTCTGCTGCAAACCCTGGTAGGGTTCGTAAACTGCTGGTTGCTACTGCTGCCTCCACAGGTTATGTTCGTTTTATTGCTTGCTGTGCTAACAAATCCTGCCCTCTTTCAACATTACAATACCAAAGTGACTAAGCAACAAGCCCCGCCCCAAAGCAGTAAAAACACCCAAAAGTGCAGTCTGATTCCTAACAGCCACTCCAATTTTCTTATCAATAATGGATGTTTTTTTTCATTCTGCCCATGACATTAAGGGGGTGTTTGCAATCCATAATTTTCCCATACTTTTACTATTACAACTGATTTTCATGTGTTTAGCAAACAATTAAAGATTGTAGATGGAAAAACATATCCCAGATACTCAAAATATTCCCTCTTTCTCGGATTTCATTTCCTCACTTTCCCTCATGGGAATGGAAGTAGAGGGGTGTTCACAGGTTGGTTTGGTTTGGTTTGGTTTAAAAGAAAATTTCTTCAACCCAAAACAAACCAAATGACCCATCAAAACCAAACCAAACCGAACAAATATGGTTTGTCTCAATTTCATTCAGTTAAATTGAACAAATAAATGATGCATATCCATAAAAGTTAAACTAAAAAATCATGGTGCCTGAATCCACTGGGTTCAAGCCCAGATGCACCTTAGGGCACGTTTGGAACTGCTTCATCTAACAGATTCCGATGATTGGAAGAGTATTCAGGGGAGACAGTGGAGACAGGAGCATTAAATGCTCCAAAAGGGTGTCTTGATTTCAAAATCAGATTTTGCGAGTGTAGAAAGAGACACAGAGATATCTTTTCTCTTATCATCAAAAGCAACTTCACGGTAGATTTTCCAAAAGTGGATTCTAATAATTAGAGTGGTCCACACTTTACAAAAATCACCAACATCAAAATCTCTTCTTTCTCACCCCTGTATCCAAATGCGGCCTTAGGCCAAGCCATAAATGGCCCTATGAGCCTGGGTCAAGTGAGCAATACTTGGTTACCACCCTTTGGGCAGGAAGGTGAGTCAGTCAGTTTGTATATTCCCGACATGGGACCAAAAGAATGCAAGTCCCTCCAGGTGCCCAGCTGGCACAGCATACACATGCACTAGGAGGGCCTACCTTTAGTCCCATACTGGGATATAAAAGGTCATTACTGGCCGACAAAGTAACTGTCTTTTAATGCAAAGTTTCACATGGTCCAGCAGACCAGCACCATGGGCATCTCCCTCCCACCCTCCTCTGTGCATGTGTGAGAGAATACAAACACTCTTTCTATTTCCCAATTGTTCAACCATGGCATTTTGAAGCATGTGTTTTCTTTCTGAAGAATCATTTCCAGGATTTTTCACTTTCCCTAGAAATACTTCCCATTACACTTTATTTCCAAGAGAAATCTGAGAATGCAAGCCCCCTTGTGATGAAGTTTCGAGCTGGCTACGTCAAAACAAATATTGATTCTATGGCATACAGAACCACAATATAATATGAATTCAGGCCTACATATTAGTTTCTTTTGTTGTTGTAGGTGGTGGTGGTGGTGGTGGTCGTCGTTTGGGGGGGGGGGGGGGGGGTCGGGTGTAGTGCCAACACAATCCTCTTTACTAAAAGGTGTACCCCCCCCCCCAGAAAAGAAAAATGTAACACAATACCATAGTTATTTTAAGAACTCACATAAAAATTAAATGGAAATTTTTCAATGCTTTGAGAGATTAAAAGTTCAAAAATAATTGATGTCAAAACAAGAGTTCAAACTAAAATTTTCCTTAAAAAACTTATTGGGAAACTTGGGGTGGAGCTATTAGGCCTTAATAGATCAAGACCAGTCAACAAATAGGAGCATTATTGGGGCTTCATGGAATGAAGGACTATGGATCCCCCATGAAAATGGGGCTATTACAGTTATCAAAGCGACAAGGCAACCGTAGGTGTTCTAAAGGATCCTAAGTATTTTTTTTGAAAGTGAGTGGTGCCACTAATTGTATTAAAAGTAAAAGAGTACAAGTAATGTCAATATGATCCCCAAAAAAAATGCTATACAACAAAATGTCCACACCAAGACAGTGTGACTTAGACTAACCCCCTAACAAGACAAAAATGGAAGAGTCGTGAGAGTTCACGTTACAAGGGAGCTCCGCCCACTCCCTCACCCTGTCACAAATGAAAACAACCAAACTTTCCTCTACTCTAGCTTCCCCCTGAAAGTTCTATTGTTCCTCTGCCCCCATAAACCCCACAATGCTACATGAAGAATCATCCACCAGACGCTTCTATCCCCTCTTAAGCTCCAGCTTCTGCCCCATTTCTGAATGAGACAGTACAAGTTAAATTGCCGTCCAATAACACGCTATGTCCTCCTAACTAGCTCCCCCCAAACCCCTATGAGTAGGTGCATCCTACAAGGTCCAAAGTCTCGTCCTCCTCTCCGCACTGGCAACAAATAGAGGGTACATTCAAAAGAAAAGAAGCCAACCAGTTACGGGTGGGTAACCTCCCGTGCTAGATCCTCCATGTAGGGAGCTTCACCTTAGCAGACACCTGGAAGACCAAATTTGGGGGGCAAGACTATGGCGCACCCCTCCATCAAAAATGGACGTGCAAGCTGATCTAACTGAGAAGGTACTCTCCATCCCCCACCTCCAAGTGCACTCATCCTCTCTGCCTGGCTGTAGAGCATAGTCCAGGAGGAGATGTAAGAGGTCTTCTAGTTACTCCATTTCCTCGAGTCTGAGATTCCTCTTGAAAATCAGAGACCAAATGCCCCAAAACAGTTGAAGGTCAAAGGCCTAGGAGACACATGCTAGTGGAGATGCTGAAACTGCAAAAAGACTCAAGAATGACTATTCCCGAGTGAAGTCACCACACCATCTGTCCTTCCAGAAAAAATACTTATCACCATTTCCCAGTCGGACCCGAACGTTGGAGGTAATGATATCCCTGCAAGACAAGATCCCCCGCCAGATGGGAGAGATGTTATGGATGTTGGAGTCATAACTTAAACCCTCCCTCTACCATAATAACTCTGCCTTATGACTTGTGCCCACAATCCATCCTCTCTGTCCCCCCAACTTTCACAACCACTTACATGAAAGAGCCATATTGAAGTCTCTAATATTTTTTATGCCCACCCCTCCCATGTCCTCACTTTTCGCCACTCTACCCCAATAGATGTCATGCCAACCCTATATCTCCCCCAACTGCTATGTCAGAAGAATTTTATCTAGATAGATTCAATCTTCCTTACCATTGTCTTCGAAATCCGATATTAGACAGGAAGTAAATAGGTAGACTATCAAGCAATGACTTACATAACACCAATCTCCCCCCATAAAAAAGTAGCTTTGCCTTTCATCCTGCTAACCTGGACTCATATCTCTGCACCATAGACTGCCAGTCACTGTAATGTAGAGCTCCTGGGGACAGCGGAGGGCCCAAATAAAAAACAAGGAAGCCCCCTATTTGGCAGCCCAAGATGCAAGCCACCCTCGCAAGAGCCCTACCTTCCATGTTCACACCTACCAAGACACTCTTCTTAAAGTTGGCCTTGAGACCACTGACCTATTCCGACAACTCAAGCATCAGCCTGACCACATATAGATGTGGCTCCTCATCTGCCAAGAATAAACTGATGTCATCTACGTATTATAGGTGTCTGATACATAGGAACCTCTCCTAGCCTGAAATCCCCTGATCAAACCTGCTGACTCCGCTCTCAACCACACTTTGCTCAAAATAAGAACTACTAACACAAAAAGGAAAGGGGGCAAAGGGTCTCCCTGACGAACCCCCCTGCCGCTGTGAAAAAATGGTGTGGGTTCCCATGCACCAGGACTGCAAAAGGGGCAGAGAAGATGCAAGCACGCAACCATCTTAACCATCTCTCCCCAAAGCCCATACTCTAATACATCAAATAAGCACTGTCAGTTAACCCCATCATATGTCTTCTCAAAATCCAACTTCAATATCACTCCTTTTTTCCTCTGAGTTTTCATTGCAAAAAAACATTCCTGAGCCACCAATTAGTTTTCCTAGATATTCCTTCCCCTGATAAAGGCTCCTGGAAGCTACTGACTGAGCTATCCATGACCCTGTCAAGTCTTTCCGCCAACAATTTGGTAATAATCTTGCATGTGCCACTCAGCAGGCTAGAGCTTAAAATCTCGAAAACATTGTGCTCCTTGTTTCTTAAGGATAAAGGTTATAAGGGTTCTTTTGATGCCCCCCATGTGAGCCCTGCCCTCCTAATACTCCCTCACAGCTACCATAAAGTCCCCTTTAATGATATTCCAACACTTCTGAAAGAAAGCCAACAACAACCTGTCTGGGTCCGGAGCTCTATCCCCTACAACAGCAAAGATTACTTGGTGAACCTCCTCCTCTAAGAAGCTCTTGGAGATAGCTTCGCTTTCAACAAGAGAAAGGCCTGAAAGTAGGTCAGTTGCAATCCTTGATCTACTCAAGTCCCCCTCTGTGAACAATCTGAAGTAGAAGTCCCTTGCCTGTCTCTTGATATCCTCATCCTTAGAGAAAGAGTGGCCACCTACACAAATGCATGTGATGGTGTTGACTCTCCTCCTACCTGAGACAATACATTGAACGTATGTTGCATTCCTATCCCCTTCTTTAATCCAACTATCTCTTGACCTTTGCTTCCAATATATATCTTTCCTTATAAGGATCTTATCAAAATCTCCCCCGAGAGTGCCCCTGAGCCTTCTATCTCAGTCATCCAGCAACCTTGCCTCCTTCGAGCTGTCTAGACCCTCAATTTCCTGAAGTATTATGTCTTTAGTTGCTCTACCAAGAAGGACTTTCTCTGCACCCCATATCATGAGAACTCGTGCCACATGCTTCAACTGTCTAATCAAACTAGTCACGGTGGATCTATCACTGCTATGTTCATTCCAAGCTCTCCGAACAATCTCCATCAAGTCTCCCTAAACCAGAACCTCTCTGGTCTAAAGCTTCTTCTCTGCTCATATGTCCATCTGATCTTCAAGAGGAGAGGTTTGTGATTCGAAAGTGATCTCGCCAATGGTGACACCTGCACATGTGGATAGTGGTCTTCCCAATCAACTGAAACTAAAAACCTATCTAACCTGGAGCTAGTTGCAGAAGATTAGATCAGGTGAATTGTGCATTAGCCATACCAATATCAACCAGTGCAGCTTCCTCAATGAAGTCAGCAAGTCTTCCATCTCCCCTGTTGTTGCACCCACTTATTTTCTCGAGTTAATAGAAAACCAAAGACGGGAATCATTCCCGTACAACTCACAACACGGCCTCACGCCGACACCGCCCCGAACACAAATCACCATCCCCTCTGGCCAGGGGCACCCTGGACCGGGTGGAGCCCTCCTAGGGCCCACCTGGTCTGGGTGGAGCCCCCAGGGACCCCACCCGATCCGGGTGGGGCCACAAAGGGGCCACCTGGTCCGAGTGGGTCCCCTAGGAGAGCAACCCAGACCGGGTGCCTCCCATAAGAGATGCCACCCGATCCGGGCCCTCCATGGGTTCCCCAGCCGGACCCGATCCGGGCCCTCCATGGGTTCCCCAGTCGGACCAGGTCCCCCCTGGAGAGTCCCAAGTACTCTAAACCGGTCCAAGTCCCTTCCCTGGGGCTTCCAACCAAACCGGGTACCCCCTGCAAGGGTTCCAACCAGTCCAAGTACCCCTTGCCAGGGATTCAACCAATCCAAGTGCCTTCCCTCAAGTTTTCAACCGGTCTAGGCCCCACCGAGCCAACTTTGGGCCTATAAATCCCCACTGGGGAGCCCAAAGGTCATGACATGCGATATAGGCGGCTATATGCGAAACAAGTAACAAGCAACCACAAGCGGACTTCGGCGGCGAGCGGACGGGTATTTGAGCTCTCCGACGAAGGAGTTTTTGTTGGCTTTGCGCTTAGCAAAGCGCAAAGCCACGCTGAGGATATGTTTCAATGACACCCCTCTAACGGGGTTTAGCCAAGTCATGAGTCCTACGACAGACGTCATGTAAAGATGGTGGAAATACCCGTATGGTTATGCAAAGACCCGAGAACTGGCAAGAATGCGGAAATGTCCCGCGACTTTCGCAAGACTTATAATCGAGCCTTCAACGCCCCTTTCACGATGATTATGAATGAAATCTCTCCCAGGGAGTTGATTATTGTCCTAGTCGACTGCCAGTCTCGACATCGCCTGTCAAACGATAGTTCGTCCCTCACTCAGTCAACACCCGACCGACAGAATGGACCACCACATCGGAGCTAGTGTCTGCCTGCTCCACACTCAAGCCAGCGTCTGCCTGCTCCGCACTCGAGCCAGCGTCTGCCTGCTCCGCATCTGAGCCAATGTCTGCCTGCTCCGCCCGAGCCAACGTCTGCTTGCCCCATACCCAAGCCAACGTCTGCCTACTCTACACCCAAGCCAACGTCTGCCTGCTCCATTCCCGAGCCTATACCTCGCTCTCGCAAACCCGAAGTCCGCGTTCCCTCCAGTGCCAAACTGAGACCGGTCTCCCTATCTCACCACCAATTCCTACTGTTGCTATTGCATCATCGCTATGGCCCAGGGCTTGTCCCGACATCGCGGCCTCCAGTGTCACTAACGCTTCTTTTCAACAATTAAATAAGGGTGTTCGAATTATGTCCAATGTAAATTAACACCGACGGGGGTCAGTGGAGAAGTGCTTACATGCGAAAAAAATGAGAACGCTGATGATGAATTAAAATTTGAGGGTTTTAGGTATCATCAACATATTTATTTACATTTATTTATTTCGCGTTTTAGATTTCTCAAACGATTTAGGCTTCGTGTACAGGACTTTTCCCCACCGACCGGAGTCGGTGTTAATTTACATCGGAACAAAC
Organism: Amorphophallus konjac; assembly: GCA_022559845.1. Lineage (NCBI taxonomy): Eukaryota > Viridiplantae > Streptophyta > Magnoliopsida > Alismatales > Araceae > Amorphophallus > Amorphophallus konjac. Next base: position 324,912,315 of record CM040121.1, read on the forward strand.
CCGAACACCTTTGATTAACTATCGAAGAACGCCTTTTTGTCTTTATGCATCGTGAGATTTATGATCTTGACGATCACCTATGACGGGTACATACTCTAGCGAAGAAATTTGAAGACTTTATTTCCTTGAACACATGTAATTTGAATTACAATCGATCTTTCAAGACCTTTACATATACTCTCGATTGTGGAATCGAGTCTTCGGGATTATATCCGGTCATAATCAGAGCCTTTGAATTTGCTTCAGTCTGCATTTGCACATTTGAATTTGCTTTCGTCCTGATCGAGTCATTGAATTTACTTTTATCACTGATCGGATAGTTGAATTTGATTCCCATCACGATCGAACCGTTGGATAACCAAGATGATCGTTGTCAGTCCGTCGAAATTGCTTCATGGTCATGATCACTCTTTTAATTACGATCGGACCCTTAAGCTGCCTTAGTGTCCATAAAGGGCATCGCCACACAAGATGAGGTATATTTGTAATTTTTCCTCCATCAAAATATTTCTACAGTTTTCCCAAACATTGTGCTCTTGCAATTTCTTACCCTTTCGGAGATAACCCCATCATTTCATGACTTCTTAGGCATTGACTTTTCTTGACTTTTCAAAGATAACCCGCCCCGTCACTTCTTGACTTCCTAGGCATATCTGTCATTTCTTGACTTTTCGGAGATAACCCCGTCACTTCTTGACTTTCTGGGCATTCCTTTCATTTCTTGACTTTTCGGAGATAACCGCGTCACTTCTTAACTTCCTGGGCATTCCTGCGTTTGTTAACTTTTCGAAGATAGCCCTGTCACTTCTTGACTTCCTGGGCATTCCGACTTTCCTTGATTTTTTGGGAATAGCCATATCACTTCTTGACTTCTTGGACATTCCTGTCATTTCTTGACTTTTTGGAAATAGTCACGTCACTTCTTAACTTCCTGGACATTACTGAGAATAGCCCTATCACTTCTTGACTTCCGTGTAACTTCTTGACTTCTTGCGTATTCATGTCATTCCTCGACTTTTTAGGGTTTATTTGTAATTTCACCCATTTCTGAGTTTCGGCAAGGATGGCAGTGTCGATTTCGGGCTCGATTTCGGCCGAGTCCGAAACCGATACTACTTGGTTTCGGTTTCGGCCGAAACCAGTCGAACCCTTGTGAAAAGGTTCAAAAAAATGAAAATAAATCTAAAAAATCATAAACAAATAGAAAAAATAAATAATCACATAAAAATCAGAAAATTCATTAGACATGTATTTGATTGTAAAGAAATTAGATTAAGTGCAATAAACATGAAATAGACATTGAAGTTCAAACATTGAACATGTTAAACTAATATTCTTGAGTACATACTAAACATGAATTAAGTTCAAACACAGGGGAATAAATCTAATTAGACACAGTAAATGTTACAAAAATTAAATGATCTTTACCTAAATGAAGAAGCACTAATATGGGTAATAACTAGAACCTTCTCCCTCATCGTCTGACTTTTGATGTTGATACCCATAAGAAAGTTGCATGTATTGTGTATATTCACTATAACCAAACAATGAGGTAGCCAAGTCTTACATCCCTCTTTGGATCCCTCTTGGAGTGTAAGGTTGTCGGCTTGATTCGAATCCAGAATGAGCGTAAGAATCTTGAGGATGAGAAGAGGAACTGGATGGAACTTGATGGAACTGGAAATCTGGTTCATGACCCCACCCATAAATGGCTACTTCCAGTTGGCCACCTCCATAACCAGATGGATGCCCATATTGGCTCTGTGAATTATATCCTCGCTCACCCTGACTGTATCCCCTGCTTGTATCTGCGTGGAAGGAGGAAGGACCACCAGCAGTGCCACCGCCAATAGTAGCACCTGCAGCTGCACTGGGATCACCATCATCATCATCATCATTATCACCAGCAGCAGCATCACCATAAGAAACCAATCGCCTTTTGACCTTTGGGGATGCTTTTTTCTATTTTGGTGTGATTTCTTTAGCCACCATTGACATGAATCCTCCTGCCCTTGGCGTGTGCCTCACATAAATATGCTTCAACTGCTCAATTGTCGGGTCCTCTTGACAAGCAGCACTTGTCCTCTCAGTTAGCATATGCACTGATGCACTTCTTCTTAAGGATGCAGGTGGCTTGCCCATTCTAGGGGTGACTGGCCTGTTATCTGAGTCTGAGTGTCTAGCTGGCTGAAAATCAGACTGTTGCTCAGTGTCATCAACAAACAAAGTTGGGTCCCTTCTCTGGTGCGCTTGAGTCTCTCTAGCCCTCTTTGTTGCTCTTTTGAATTCTGGATCTCTTGTCTCATCTTCATCTAGTATGCCCTCTGCCCATCTTCTATCATCATCATCAAAAACGGGCTCATCAATCTGCTCTCGTGTCTCCACCCAAGACTGCAAGGGATTCTCATCATCAAATAAAGCGTCCACATCAATTTCTGACATTGCATCCCCTGCGACGCGTTTGTCCCTCAACTGTTGTCTTATCTTCCTGTTCTTTATTCTCAGTCTCATATTGTAGTGATAGTAAACCAATTTTTCTAACCGTTCAGCTTTTAACCGATTACGAACCTTTGAGTGTATAAGGTTGAACGTGCTCCAATTTCTTTCACATTAGCTTACCGATGTTGTTTGACTGAGCACCCTAATTGCAATGAACGCCAATGTATTACTGCCCACATCTCGGTTGTTCACCATTATCCACCAGTCAGTTGTTCCACCAACCATAAACAAATAAATGTAAGGTATAGAAATACATATTGAGGTTAAGAAATCACAAAAATAAAATATACATGGGCTCACTCTTCCCACAGCGTATTGCAATTGGGAGTCAGAATATGTCCCAGTCCTCATTCTATAATTGTTCATCTACAAAAATAAAATAATGGATTAACATAACTACTTAAGTAAATTCTATACCTCTTATTGATAAAATCAATAAAGGCCAACCTCTACTTCAGCCTGAAGTCTCTTTTCTGGTGTCCTCGATAAATGACCAATGACTTTTAAAGTCTCTTGGAGCACCTCGCCATCAACATGTGCATCGGCATCGTACATAAATCGAGGGTTGAGGAAATAACTTGCATTTGTGTATAATTAACTAAATGTTAGATATAAAATAACATATAGGCATTATCCCCATTTAAGTACAATTAATCACTCACCAACTGCATGCAAGTCGTAGTGTAATGTGTTGTCCCATCTCTGGTCAATCATTTTCCACCATTTTGCATAATGTCTGGGAAGAGAATCCTACAACTCTAATTTGGCACGGTCCATGGCCTCGTACAGATAACCCATATCATTCTTCTCATCGCCATCCACCATTCTTAGGACCATCACGAGGGGTGTGACTACTTTCATGTACCGGGAGACCCTACCCCAGAATTTGTTGTCTTCCACGATTTGGTAGGCATCCAAATATTCCATCTGAGCATCAACATTGCCCTTGTCGATGTATTCCCGCAGGACATTGTGGTATATGAAAGCTTTCAACCCATTCTTATACCTGTGCAAATAAATGAAATTTGAATCAAACACTGTTACATATCTATAAGGATCAAGTATTAAGAATTGAGATCAATCTTATACCTATGCAAAGACTCCAAAGAAATAAAATTCGAAACAAATATGGTTGGGCCTGCACAGATGATATCTCGCCCCCCACTCGCATGCGCCCTGAACATATTCAATATCCTAGGATGGCCACAGATATATTGTGTGATTTTTTGTGCCTTGTCAATTGTCTTCTTCACATGCTTTTCCTTACCTATGTCTTCAAGCATCAGATCCAGACAATATACTGCACATGGGAGCCAGTATAAATGTCTGCGCTTCTGCATCAATTTCTTCCTTGCAGCCTTATAACTAGCTTCATTATCAGTCACTACTTGCACAACATTCTCCTCTCCAATTTGGTCTACCATCTTGTCCATCAAACTAAACAAATAATTGGCATTTTTTTTCTAATTTGATGTATCTACAGATTTAACAAATATTGTACCTTTGATGCAATAGACCAAAAAGTTAATCATGGACTTCTTCGTGGTACCAGTCCAGCCATCACACATGATAGTGCATCCTCTCTCCATCCATATATGCTTGAAACTTTCAACCCAATCATGGAGCTCCTCAACCTCTCCCTCAAGGCCACGCCCGTATATGTCTCGACGTGATGGGGCCTTCAAACCAGGACCAGCATCTACTATGGCATCTAGCATAAGTTGACAATATTCACTTTCAGCTGCATATGCAGGGACACCTGCATGAAAAAACCATTTGCAGATACTTTTAAATACATGCCCTACAACTTCTGCTGATTTTTTGACCCCTCAATGCTTGCTTGATTTTAGGTTGTGTAGCATGGGGCCTTCTGTGCAGATAGCTGTCCATGGGGCCTGTTGTCTACGGGGCAAGTCTAGTGTCAGGACATCGTGCAGCTATACTGGAGTAAGTCCATGAACCCATGGGTGCCTTTCCTTTCCTTCGAGCGGCTTGTTCACGCTCCCTTGCTTCGATCAGCTCTGGATCTAAATCCTCAGTGCCTTCCTCATCATCATCCCTCCTAATCCTTCTGCCTGAAATCTCCTCAGCAATTTCAGCCTCATCTTCAGCCCTTTGTTGCATCCTCTCCTTTTTGCCCAGAAGGCACTGGCGCATTTCTTCTCGGACCTCTCGGGGACATCTGTCACATTGTTTCACCTCTCCTCTTACTCCTGCCAAATGTTACTTTCCTCTAGTAATTCCGCCATGTAACTCCTTACCACAATAATTGCATTTAACTTTTCTTCTCTTAGCATCAACTAAGGAGAGGTGGGCCGACCCCAGATCCGCCTGCCCTTACTGCTCCTGACTTTGTTCACGTCTAGGCATGATGCTGCATGAAGACAGTCAAAGAGAAATAGTTGTAAGTACAATGAAAAAATTAATGCTTAATTAATAATTAACCCTTAATCACCATTGAAAAATTTTAATTACCCGCATGCGTCCCATCCCAAAATCTTCAATGAAACTTAATTGAGCTTCAATTGAGCCTAAGTAAACCGAATTAGACAAAAGTCCCAATTTTTATGAACTAATTAAGCCTTAATTAGCAATTAACCCTTAATCACCCTTAAAAAAATTTAATTACCCGCATGCTCCCACCCCAAAATCTTTAATGAAGCTTAATTGAGCTTCAATTGAGCCTAAACAAACTGAAATAGACAAAAGCCCCAATTTTTATGAACTAATTAGGGCTTAATTAGCAATTAACCCTCAATCACCCTTGGAAAAATTTAATTACCCGCACGCTCCCACCCCAAAATCTTCAATGAAGCTTAATTGAGCTTCAATTGAGCCTAAACAAACCGAATTAGACAAAAGCGCCAATTTTTATGAACTAATTAAGGCTTAATTAATAATTAACTTGATTTTAAGGAAGTGATTAGGGTTTAATTTGAAGTCTTAACATAATTCAGAGTTCAAAATCAACCCAACCAAAATAACACAATGTTGGCAACATTTTTTGTCCACCTACATATGAGATGAACTATTACTTAAGTTCACCACTACTGAAAGGGGTGACTAGAACTCCCCGAGATGGACTGCAGCAGCATTAGACTTGCCCAGGGTGGCCAAGACCGGCCCGGGGTGGACAGCAGCAGACCGGCCCGGGGCGGACCGCAGCAAACCTGCCCGGGGTGGGCAGCAGGGACCCGCCCGGGGCCGGCCACCCCCGGGCAGGTCAGGGACCGGCCCGGGTCCAGCCACCCCGGAGCGGGGGGGTTTAACCCGCCCGGGTCCAGCCACCCCGGAGCAGGTCCCCCCCGCGGCTGCACAGGTCTACTCAAGGCAGGGGGGCCTGCCCGGGGTCAGCCCACCCCAAATGGACCCGCACGGGGCCCCGCGACCCGGGGCAGGCCTGCCCGAGGTGGCCCGCCCGGGGGAGGACCCGCCCGAGGCCTCCCCACCCCGGGTAGGTCCGCGCGGACCTGCCCGGGGCGGGGCAGTCCTAGGCCGGTCCCGAGTCTCCGTATGCCCATTATAAAATAAAAGGAATGAAAAAAGGACCCGCCCGGGGTGGCTTAGACCCGCCCGGGTTCGGCCCACCCCGGGCCGGTCCCTCACCTTCTATAAATACCCCCTACGGGGCTCATTGGAGGAGGACTTTTGGAGAGAGAACTTTTCTTTCGGAGAGAAGGAAGAAGACTTGTTCGTTGTCTTAGCCCACTTGGGGTATATAACACCCCGGGCTTTTAATTATGCCCCTACGTGGGCTTCGTCTTTGTGCCCCTACGTGTCTTGTATTTATGCCCCTACGTGGGCTTCGTCGTCATGCCCCTATGTGGGTCTTGTATCTATGCCCCTACGTGGGCTTTGTTGTTGTGCCCCTACGTGGGTCTTGTATTTATGCCCCTATGCGGGCTTTGTCATTATGCCCCTACGTGGGCTTTGTCATTATGCCCCTGCGCGGCCGTGGTTGTTACGCCCCTACGCGGGATTTACATTTAAGCCCCCATGTGGGCCTTGTAATCATGTTCCCGCCTCAGAGCGGTGATACCGTGTACATTTGACAACTCGTCGACAACTTTTATAATGAAGTTTATGAAAATTTGCAAGGGTGTGTGATGCTGCCCCCGGCGCGTGCCAGTTGAGAAAAATTGCGAATAAACCCCAAGGAAAATTACATATATGTCCTTCCTTCAAGAGCGAAGGGTGCACATCGTCTTTAAGGACCACACGACCTCTCCATACTCAAGAAATGCCTTCAAATGGTCCCGCGACCCTAGTGTCTTTCACGGACCACTCCATATAAGGTCACGTCCAAATTACAAAAAACGTCCTTCCAGCCTTGGGATGCCTTGATAATTCCCAACGGCTCTTGAAAACAACCCTTGAGCCTTCCAGAGTCAATCCTTGCTTAGCGGCCACCCCGGATTGTGATAAAACTTCCAGCAAGGTAAAATTACCATAGTGCCACTGGACATGGCAAATTACCAAAATGCCCCTAGGATCCAAGCAATCAGCGGGACACCCTGGTGCACTCCTGGGCTCCCTTAGCTCACTCTTATCCCCAGATACAGTAGGGTGTTGCCCAGTTCAACCTGGTCTTAGCCAAGCCCTACCCCTCATACATTTTATGTTCACCCACTGGGAGTCAAAAGTGCGATGCAAGCTACCTATGCTGATGTGTCCTCGACTAGAACCTTGGAGAGACATTTTATGCCTTATCGTTGACAATTAAACAAGTGTGTTCGGACGTTATGCCGATATAAATCAACACTGACTACGGTCAGTGGGGAAAGGTCCAGCACTCGAACCCTCATCGTCTGATACGATGCGCACCCCATGAAATGGACACTGCACGGGCCACTCGTGTAGCCCCGCATGTGCATCCCTAGCTCCTCAGAGAGAGTCCATTCCATGACCAGAGGAAACCCCCCAAACCCAAAACAACATATTAGACTTCTCTCAAAGTCGCCCAGGTATGGGAGGATGTCAACCTCGTCTAAAACACACAACAAAACAAACAAACCCTAAATTAACCCCAACAAAATAACCTCTTACCTCTACACCTATTGCTCACCCACAACAGCAACTCCTTCGCAGCACACAGCAGCAACCCAGCTGCAGCCAGCAGCAGCAGCAGGGCAGCAGCACGGGCCCTGGGCAGCAGCACAGCAGCACGCAGCAGCAGCAGGGCACCAAAAGCAGCACGCAGGAGGGCAGCAGCAGCGGGTCGGAGCAGCAGCAACAGGCCAGCAGCAGGTTTTCTCCCTCAGATTTGAGGGAGAAACGAAGTAAATCACATGGGTTTCGGCCGAAACCGTCCGATTTCAGACCGAAACATGTAAGTTTCGCCCGAAACCCTTTTTCTTTTAAGTTTCGGACCTACTACAGTGAGCAGGTCCGGTTTCAGATCGATTAAGGCCGAAACCGATACGTTTCGGCCGATACTGCCAACCATGGTTTTCGGACATGAAAACTCTTGACCATGAAAAAGATACATAGATTTAAATGGTTAGCCATAAGCCGAACTCAGGAGAGCGCACGCCGCTTTAGAGAAGTGGCGTGGTCCCACTCCACCAAATCGTGCAAACGACGCAAACCAGAACAAGAGCATTCTTTAGTGATTTTGAGACAAGCCAGAAACTTTGTGCAGTTTTTAGACTGAACAATAGCTTCATACAACTTTCCCACAAATGGGGGTATTTCTATAACTTTCCGATATTTCAAGGTCTTTTGCATTTTTCCCACTATTGGGGGTATTTCAGCAATTTTCTCGCCATCGAGGGTATTTCTACAATTTTCCCGCCGTCGGGATATTTCTACAATTTTCCCGCCGTTGGGAGTATTTATACAATTTTCATACTACCGAAGGTATTTCTACAATTTTTCCACTATCGGAAGTATTTCTGTAATTTTTCACGAAGTTTTCAGAACCTCGAACATTTATGCAAGGTTGTAAGACTTGCAATCATTTTCCTTCAATTTTATAGCACCAAAACCTTCCGATCATTATGGTACGTTGGCGTTCATTCGCAAAGTCATTTTGATTTGATGGTCATTTATAAGGTCAATTTGATTTTGCCTTTGGATGCAACAAGCCCATTTTGATCGGTCATTTTCCTTCAATTTTGAATGTAACAAGCCCATTTGATCATTTGCAAAAGGTGAGAGTTTTCTTAGGGTCACCACTCCCAAAAGAGGTGACCAAAACTCGGGGGGGGGGGGGGGGGGGGGGGTCCTTTAGTGTGGTGACCATAGCACTCTCCCCTTTTCGTAGCTGGCAATCTGGGCACCCTTCGAAGTTCCATTTCCCAAGGCTAGCATTCTTGCTACTGCTGTTGTCCTCTTCGTTGGAGTTTCCTCTCACTGTTGTTGCTCTATGTGTTCCTTCCTGGCCAACCACTCCCTTTTATAGATGTTAGAGAGTGGAGCGGAGGTAGGGTGCCTCCGGTGGAGGCTTGGAAGAACCCCCTCCGCTAGAAGCTCAACAAGTAGGCCCCCCTCCTCCCCCTTCTCTTCTATTTTTCTTCTTTTATTTCTTTTTTTTTGGCTGCACAAGGGACCAGAGGGTGTCTCCCTCCGGTTAGGTGTCACTACCACCGGAGGGGGGGTTCCCTCCGGTGCTGTAGGTGAATGGAGGGGGTCCACCCTCCCTTCTCTTCTCCTTTCTGAATTCCGATAAAAATCCCTTTCATGTCCCTCTCCACCCCCACAAAAGATATGCCCACCCTATCTGCCAACTCCCTCACATGAACCGTCGTCAACCTCTACCGCCCCCACTAACTCCTCCACCTGCTCCCTTCCCAGGGTACCCTTCTCAGACAGATCTTCCTCTCCCTCAAATTACCCACCCACCCCCACACCCACCTTCTCTCGATGTCTCCATGATGGCGTCCTCCCCTTCAGAGATCATTTCTGCAACTTCTTCTCAAGCTTTGTTGTCTTTGTCATCATCCCCTGGACCAATTCCTTGAGGCCCGTCCTCAAGGATGTCCACACCTAGTCGATCAGACAGTACCTGACTATCGCCCTCTACCTCCCTTTGCAAGCATCCCCCAGTCGACGATGCAGAAGGAAGATCGACCGCATCTTTCACCACATGCAAGCTCTGAGCTTCGGTGTTCAACAGCGCCTGTCTACCCTGGTGTAACCGGGGCCGACAAATGGGGCTGATGCATGCCAATCGAAGGGGTCTTCACCGAGCTCCAAGTCAAATCATGTGCCATCACCGCAATCGGGTGAGAGAAACGACCAAGCTTGGTTGGTCCTCCGCAGTCACCACTCACAGGACCCCAAAGTAGTGGGGGCATCCGGTCCTACTATAGCCCTCGCCGGGGGGGGAGGAGAAGACTGGCCAACAACAAACCCCCAGCCGCCACCTTGCGTGTCAGTTGGCCAGCCTTTGGTGTGCAACAGCATAGATCAACCTCACCTGAAACGACGAGGGGCTCGCTCTGGGCTATCGGGTAAGGGAGATAACCCTATGCGAGTATTCACATACCCAGAGGCAACCCGCATGTGGTGGGCAAGTTGCGGGTGCCCGCCCATGGACCCACCAACGGTCCCAAATCGGACCCAGACCCTTTCGAAATATCTGCGACCCATCCGAAAGAGTGCACTCCCCAATTATTGGGTTCGTTTTTTAGGAGATCTAGCAACTGATTCGAATTTCGAATCCCCGTCGGACACTATTCATCTTCTCCCTTGGATAAGGTCCCATGAAACCCTCACACTCCCGCAGCCACACCTTCCACCACATAAACCATGGTCTGGACAATGAATGACTCCCAGCCGACGGCGAAGGATGTGATCGTTGGTGTCGTCATCTTGCCGTAGAGCTCACGGATGCATCTACCATCGTGCGGGACCCCACTGGCACGAGCTATAGGCTCTCGACCAACACCCTGCCGAAGTCTCTAAACAAGAAAGAGAGGCCCTCCTCATCGCAAAGAATGAGGGGGATCCCCTTGACCCTGATACAGACGGTAGAGTCCTTCAGACTAGGGAAAGTGCCCCTACCCAGGGTCCACCGCTAGACACGTAGGACCCCGACTTATGCTATGTAGCCCACTTCCACCACGGTCGATGCCTCCTCCTCCTGTTGGCCGACTGCCAAGAAGTCAGACCTCACCACTTACCGAACTCCCATTTGCCCCCTCCTACTCCTCTTGCTTCCAGCAAAGAGGGCGCTCTGTCTGCGTCTGCCACCCCGTTGACTGGACTGACCTATACGCACCTCCGCATCATTCTATCCAAGCTGGAAGGAGCTCCAAGGGGCCGACCCCTACCTCCCAGTACCCCCTGTGACCCTCCTTCCCCTGCCAAGTTGGCACACCCGACCTGACAACCTCCGCATAGGAACGGTCGCCCTCTGTACCCCGCATCCAACAGCACCTTTGGATGTAGCCGACCATCCCACAATGATAGCAAACCCTTCCTGTTGTGAACCCTCCTACACCTCTCCTGCATGGTGCACCTCCAACGAAAGGTGTCCTCTGCCCTCCGCTACCAAGAGGAACCCTATTCTCGCCCCGGACACTAGATCCGGCCGACATACCCCCTCCCCCAGCCGGGGAACGGATGCCTTCGGAGATGACCTTTGGCGCTCGACCACGCTGAGAAGCCATACACCGGCTGGAGTGGAGGGATCTCAAAGATCCTAAGTGGTGCCTAAGCATCCATTCAGTGACTCACCATAGCCATCCTCCTATTCCCACCCTCCTCTGTGATAACTACGCCCTCCAACTCCACAACCCACCGATACCCCCAATACAGCCACCTAGACAATCTATCGTGGTAGCCAAACCCCCTCCCACACTATAGCCAACACCCCCCCAACTGCCACCAAATGACCACTCACCAACATAATGGCAGCCACAACTCCACCCATCTCCCTAACCACAACCACCATCTCCCCAAGTCAACATGGCAAATTAAAAAATTTTAAGAATTGTGTGTGTGTGTGTGTGTGTGTGTGTGTGAGAGAGAGAGAGAGGGAGAGAATCTAACCATAATTCACCTCTTTGTCATGTTGTGACACGCATTTCTACCAAATGGTCTGTCACTGCCCGTTATTTCTGAACAGCCTATCATGCCATGCCATGCCCACCCATTGTGGCAGGTAATGGCCATGGTCAGGACAAGCAAGCATGCAGGCAGACAATGCATACAGGTGAGTGGCAGATCGTCCGCAGAGTTTGTGATAGTGCTTGACAAAAAGCTGCAGGAGTGAGTGAAAGGAAGAGCAAGAGTAGCTAGGGTTTGCAATGACACTCAATGGCACTCTAGGGGATCGACAGATTGCATCTGACAGGTATCCATAGATTGGGATAAGTGAAATGCTCCTCACTCTCGGGGGACTGAGAGGGTTGAGGGTGTCAAGATTTATATTAACAGACTACATCTTAATGGGCCAATCATGCACAGGCTGGTCCAAGGTACCTCAGCATAAACTTTTGCCACCTTACCAGAATAGGCAAGTGCCCCAGCACACCAGCAGCCTTTTGGGAGTTCAAACAAGGCGCTCAAGTGCCTAGGCCATCAAACGGCACATGGGGCTACCTTGACAACTATGCCCAATACGAAGAAAGTAACAGGATCATAACTGCACATCCTCTCCAACAAAAGAGCACAAGAGCTCCTCTCATTTCCCAAAAGATAACCCCAAGTTAAAAGAAACAACCCTATCAGCTGCCCTAGTAGCTTGATTGAAGATCTTGCTTTTTCTTTTTCAAATAAGGTCCAAAGAGTAGCAAGCACATTCAGCCACTAGATCTCCTTATCACTATTGACTGTCCATCTCCAAGCCCATCTCCAGATTAGTGGCTCCATATAAGCTGGATAATACAAAACTAGTTGCAGTCTAACTCCGCCATGGCCAGTCCCAAGCCCAGATGAGAAAGGAGGGTGTGCGTTAAGTTGACAACCAACACTTAATAAAATTTGTCACATCCCAAATATGAATCTTGAACCGAACACTTATTGTGCTTATACTAGGACATCCCCCGAAAGCGACGCGTTACATCGGAACCCGAATGGAATGATAAGTGAGCAAAGACAAGCTAGGGCATTCCCCATAAACAACACGCTGTATTGGCGCCCGATTGTGGTGTCAAATAAGCAAGGGTTCCCGTGTGAGGTTGGACAATCATGGGTAAAGAAGCTAGTCCAAAAGAATAGGATTAACCTAACAACTTAAAATATAGAAACTTTAACGGACAAGAGCATAGAGTTGGATAAGTTAATAATGAATAGGAGGGTTAGTATAACACGCCTACAAGAAATTAAGTGGAAAGGATCTAAAACTAAAGATAGTAATGTATATAAAATTTGGTATGTAGGTAATAATAACTCTAGAAATGATGTTGCTATAATTATAGATAAAGACTTAAAAGATAGAGTTGTGGAAGTTAATAGAATGGGGGATAGACTTCTTTTAATTAAACTTGTCTTATGTGAGAATATTTTGAATATAATTAATGCCTATGCACCACAAATGGGGTTAGAAGAAAGCATCAAAAAATAATTTTGGAAGGCTATTAATAGCTTGGTCCAAAATATCCCTAATGAAGAGAGAATTTTTGTTAGAGGAAATCTTAACGGTCATGTGGGTAAAGATAATCCAGAGAAAAAGAATCGGATCGAAACGGCCAATCCGATCGTTTTTAGGCCCAACCAATCCGATCCGATCTCGATACCTCCGATTCTAATTCTTCCTTGGGAGTCTACGGGAGCGGAGGGATCGGACAGAGATCGGCCTGGATCGACTGATCCCCATGCAGGATTGGCCGATCTCGGTCGATTTGGACGATCCCATCAATAAAAAAAGAAAGAAAGTTTAAGGATGAAGGAGGAGGAGGAGAAAGAAGAAGAGGAAAAATGAAGAAGGGAGCCGAACAAAAAACAAAACCTTACCTGTGCACGATCATCGTCGACGTCCCCTCGACACCTGCCATCGTTGTCTCTGGCAGAGAAAAGTAGAATCGGCCACCACCTCGTTCATCATAAGCTCCTCTGCCACCAGCCACCACCTCCTCCTCCGCCACCGGCTACCATTGGTACCTCCTCCTCCTCTTCCTCCTCATCCTCACAATCGGCCTCTCTCGGAAGAAGAAAAAGAAGATATGACACTGATGCCACCATCGCGACCCTTTGCCGCCGTCGAACTCCTCCTCCCCCGCCTCCTCTGCTCCTCTGCCTTTATTCTCCCGAAAAGGATAAAGTGAAAAGGTAAAGTGGAGAGGTAAAGAGGAAAGTTAATATTAGTAGATTACATTTATATAAAACCCCCTATCAAACCAAGTACATAAATAACTAACTTCAAGTTGAGAGGGGGATTCCTTGGTTCGGCGGGCTCGACAGGATCGGTCTGGATCAGTCGATCTCACCGATCAGAATCGATTTTGGATGGACCGATCCGATACCGATCCCCGGGTTTACCTTCCTTGAAGATAATAGAGGTTATGTCATTCTTGATATTGCTATTGCCTATGATCTAACAAGTGTTAATACCTTCTTTAAAAATAAAGACGAACACTATAGCATACAAGAGCGGACCACAAGAAAGTCAAATTGACTATTTTTTTTGTTAGGAAGGTCGATAGAGTTGTGTAAAGATTATAATGTTATTCTTGGAGAGAGTCTAGCCCCTCAACATAGAAGTTTATTAATGGACTTTTTTATCCTAAAATTCAAGAAAAAGACCATTATAAATAATTGCTCTACAACTAAATGGTGGAATTTAAAAAGGGAAATTTTGGAAACATTTAAAAATCATTTAACAAAAAATAATAATCTAAATGTAAAAATAAGAAACTAATGTAATGTGAAATAATGTTGCAAATTGTATAAAGAATGTAGCAAAATGACTCTTAGACAAAACTAAAGGTAAAAGCGATCTAGCAAAAGAGATTTGATGGAAGAGTGAGGAAATCCTAAAATACCATTAGAGTAAAAAGAGAATGCTTTAAAACATGACAAAATAACAAAAAAAATCAAACCATAAAAGTTTATAAAAAAGCTAAAAAAATAGTTAGTGAAGGTAAATCAAAGACATTTGAATAATTGTATAATAAATTAGGAACCTAAGAGGGCAAAAAAGATAGATTTAAACTTGCTAAATTAAGAGAGAGGAAAGTAGAGATCTGTATCATGTTCGTTGCATTAAAAGTGAAAATCAACAAATTTTAATTAAGAATCTTAAGATTAAAGAGAGGTGAAGCCGTTATTTTTAGAAATTACTAAATGATGATTGCGTCAATGATTTGTCTTTAAAAGGGCCCAAGAGTCAACAAATTTAGATAAATATCAATATTTCAGTCGCATTAAGATGCCATAAGTAGAGGATGCTCTGAGGAAAATGAAAGCGGGCAAGACATTAGGACCAGATGACTTATTGAAGTATGGAAAAGCTTAAGAGATATTGATAATAAGTGACTAACTAAACTTTTTGTAAAATTTTGAAGGAACGAATAATGCCAGAAGACTAGAGAAAAAGTGTTGTGCTTCCTTTCTAAAGATACATTCAAAGTTGCAATAGTTATCGTGAAATTAAGCTTATGAGTTATACCATTAAACTTTGGGAAAGAGTAATCGAGAAACGTCGTCGATGTGCGACTATTGTATCAATTTGGTTTTATGTCAAATAGATCTATTACATAAGCTATTTTCTTATTAGGGCATTTGGTAGAGAAGTATAGAGAGACGAAGAAAGATTTAAATATAATTTTTCTATTTAAAGAAGACGTATAATCGAGCACCGAGAGAGTTGATTTGGTAGGCATTAGAAAAAAAAGGGGTTTCTCAATGATATGTTGATTTGATTCAGGATATATATAAAGAAGCTATTACTAGTGTGAAAACTATTGTTGAAGAGACTTGTGAATTTCCTATTACAATAGATGTGCATCAAGGTTCAATATTAAGTCTGTATCTTTTTACCTTGCTTATAGATGAAGTAACAAAATAATTTCATGATGATATCCCTTTCTGTATGCTATTTGCAGATGATATTATTTTAATTGATGAGAGTATTGATGATTTAAATGTTAAATTAACATGTTGGAGACATGTCTTAGAGTCTAAGGGTTTTAGAATTAGAAGTAAATTAAAGTTTATGCACTGTAATTTTAGTAATGAAAGAGTGACACAAAAAAACAATTCTAATTGATGGACAAAAAAATCTTGAAAATAGTAATTTTCGATACCTAGGGTCTATTATTCAAGAGAATGGGGAGCTCTACGATGATGTTGCAGACAGGATTAAGACAAGCTGGTTAAAATGGAGAAACGTATCAGCAGTCCTTTGTGATCGCCGTATACTTGTGAAACTTAAAGGGAAGTTTTATAGAACGACTGTGAGACCTACTTTGTTATATGATATTGAGTGTTGACAGTAAGAAAGAAACACATTCACAAAATGTGTGCGACGGAAATAAAGATGCTAAGATGGATGTGCGATAAAACTAAGAAAGATAAGATTAGGAATGAACGTATCGTGAGGACTTGGGTGTAACTCCAATTGATGGTAAAATGAAGAAAAATAGATTCTGATAGTTTAGACATGTACATCGTCGCCCTAACTCAGCGCCAGTTAAAAGATGTGACCAAATCTTAATAGATGTGAGTAAAAGAGGTTGTGAAAGGCCTAAAATGAGATGATGTCATGTTATTAGAAGGGACGCTAGTTTCTTGGGTTTAAATATGAATTTAGCACTTAATAGAATTCTTCGATGGAACAAAATTCATGTAACCAATCCCAAAAAATGGGATAAGACTCTGATGATGATGATGTGATGACAACACTAATTGTAGTTTGTTAAAAATCTCTCATTACAGAGCCTCGGCAAAAGAGCACCACAAGAAAAAATGATTCATTGATTCCTCCTCTTCATCACACAAAAGGCAACTTATCCTTATGTCCCCTGAATGATGTGTGCCAGCTAATTGCACATGGGAGTCTTCCTTGAGTAATCATCCATGCGAAGACTTTCACCTTTGAAGTGGACAAGGACACCGAACTTGTCTCATCAGGGAGGAATGAACACCTCCCCTCAACGCGAGCAGGAAACTGGTACACAGACCTCATTAGTCTCCCACATCCACCCCCATGTGCCACAAACATCCTGTCAAAGCTGAATCTCTTCACGTGCCCACTAGTACCTCAAACTGAACTAAGATCTAAGGCTTGAATTCAGGAGCCCATAAAAAGAAAATGAACATTTATCTAAAAACTATGTTGTTAAGGTTAATGATATAACGTTTTAAGCCTACAAACAAAAGTAACGTAAAGGTCGCTCAAATATGCAAAGATGATGCTCAATCACCCCCAAAGAAGCACACCGTAATATTTTGTTACAGTGCATAGCAGTACAAGACACAAGAAATATTCGATATCTATGTAGTCCGAGACGTGAGACAACCAAGGCAAATAAGGGGTCACCTCACGCCTCAAACGCCTAGACGAAGGCCGGGGCGTTAGAGACATTTGAGGCGAGATTTTATTAAATAAATATATATAATTTAGAAATAAAACTATGTCAATAAATTTTCTATTTTTTAAAATTCATATATAAAGTCAATAAATTTCCTAAATTCATTCATTCCTAAACAAGAATTAACACTCATATTATCATACACACAAATACACTAAACAAGAATAACAATTGCAATATTATAACAAAACTAAAGCAAGTAAATAAACAACAACCAAATAAGTCAATTACATAATTCCATAACAAAAAATTGTTTCAAATAATCATAGTCTACAACCATAGTCACTATGAGAGACAGAGAGAGAGGGTGACTGAGTGACAGGGAGAGAGAGGGGGGATCAGCCCGTCCCTCTGACTATGTGTGTGTGTCTATATGACAGATAGAAAGGGATAGGGAGACCGCGGGGAGAGTGAGAGTAGGGCTTGGCTCCACCGACTGTGCGTGTGTCTGTGTGACAGAGAGAGAGAGAGAGGGAGAGGGAGAAGAGCGTGAGAAGTGTGTGCGTGTGTGGCAGAGTGGGAGGGGGGCCAAGCACCTCCCTGTGTGTGCGCGTGTGAGACAGTGAAAGAGAGAGTGAGAGAGGGAGAGAAAGACAGGGAGGGGCTCGGCCCCTCCCTCTCACTGTAAGGGAGATGGAGAGGGGGAGAGGGAGTGTGACAGAGTGGGAGAGGGGCCGAGCCCCTCTATGTGAGTGCGTGTGTTAAAGAGAAAGAGTAAGAGAGGGAGACGGAGACGGAGAGAGAGGGAGACAAAGTGATCAAGAGGGAGACAAAGAGGGGCTCAACCCCTCCCTCTCATTGTGAGGGAGATAGAGAGGGGGAGAGAGAGAGTGACAGAGGGAGAGAGAGAGAGTGACAGAGCGGGAGAGGGGCTGAGCCCCTCTCTATGTGTGCGTGTGTTAGAGAGAGGGTAAGAGAGAGAGACGGAGGAAGAGGGAGAGGGAGAGGGAGACGGAGAGAGAGAGGGAGAGGGAGACGGCTACCAGAGGTCCAAACGCTGCTCCCCGGAAGCCGCTGACGCCGCTCGCTCCCCCGTCGGAGCCGCTGGATGTTAGGGTTCAAGGAGGGAGAAGGCTGAGGAAGGAGCATGGCCGCGCATGGAAGGCAGTATCGGCCGAAACGTATCGGTTTCGGCCGGTACCGATCCGAAACCGCACCTAAATACTGTAGCAGGGCCGAAACTATTAAAAAAATATTTTTTTAATGGTTTCAGACGAAACCGTTAAGGGTTTCGGCCGAAACTGACCTGTTTCGGTCCGAAACTGGACGGTTTCAGCCGAAACCAGACAAGATCATATATATTTTTTAAAGGGTTTCAACCGGTTTCGGCCGAAACCGATACCGGTACCGAAACCGGTACGTATCGGTTTCGGAACCGGCCGAAACCGGTACCGAAACCGATACTGTCTTCCTTGTGGCCGCGGGATGGGAGCCCTCGACAGCATCGAGGGTCAAACGTCGGATCCGTTCAATAACGGGTCTGGCGGCCTAATAAGCGGATCCGCCTGACGAGGTGGCGGGAACGGGCGAGCGAAGACGGGCGAGTTGTCCCGGGCACGCCGAGGCGGGCGAGGTGTGACAAGGCTGCATGAGGCCAACGCCTCGGCAACAACGGCCGTGGCGAGGCGCGTTGCCACCCTCTCGCCCCACCTTAGCGCCTAGGCGAATGCCTAGGCGCAATTTCAATAACACAGTTCGATATCCAACACCACCATCCTACAAAAGATTTATGGAAATTCAAGGGATACTCATTATAAAAGGAGGGAAGACCCTAACACAATAGAAGTGGAGGACTAAGACCTAAGACTTCACAGGTAGACATGCAACAAGAGGTTTTTTTCCTACCCTTTTTAATTACCAGAATCCCATAGCCAGACTAATTTTCAACAGCTAAAGAAAAAGAATTTGATTCCAATATTGTGGAATGCAATACAAGGCTTGCTAACAAGTAGAGAACTACTCACTCTTCCGGACCCAGTAGATTGCTCACTCTTCCAGTTGACTATATCCAATTTATTTTATGCAACGAAAATAGTTTATACATCACACATGAGATAGCAGCTTCACAATTACCTGTTACTTCTTGAGTCCCAGCAGGCAGTCCTTTCACATGACTGGCTAGTGTCTGAGTATTTTGATTTTGAGCAGAGGCATCTTGTGGCTTCCCTTTCATATGAGAGTCCAAATTATCGTGACCAGCAGATGACCTAATGCATGATTTTTCAGGAAGCAGAGAAACATGAACAGCAGAGTTCTCGCCCTCGGGTTCAAGGACAACATTACATTTTTCTGGCAACTTGGCATCCTGTGAACATGACCTCTGGACATTCTCAAAATTCTCATCATGTGAATTTGGTGGATTTGCACATTCCAGCACAACTTGTCCAAGAGCATTGGGTGCATCACCCACAATTACTGTGTTGTTTTCAAATGTTTCAGCTCCAGCCCTCTTTTGAATTCCCGCGGATTCTGGCCCATGGAAAGTAAGTTCCGGCAGATGGTTTTCCAAGCCGTCTTTCTTATCTTCTGCTCCTTGTGGCCCATAATCAGTGCCCTTTAAACTGCAAAGCTCCACAGATGAATCAGAATTTTCCACATTCTTGCTATTTTCAGGTGGATGGTTCTGAGCATCTTCACTTTCTTCAGTCATAATCACAGGTTTCACCAGTTTTCTAGCTTCACAATCTTCAGTCGCCTCTTCGTTCTTCTCCAACAATACATTTTCAACATGCAGGTCATCCGTTTCTGATGAAACCTTCAGTTCATAACTAGAATCATGGGATCCTCCTTTTACCAGCTCAAAAGAATCAATTTTTAAAGATGCTGATTGCTTAGTATCAAATGAGGTGCAGATTTTATCAGAATGCCCATCCGTGTTTATTTCACCTTCAATGTCCAAAGAGCATGTCTCATGTGTTGTTGTCAGAATCTGACCGCTCATCCCATTGCCTTTGCTCAAAACCTCAATTTGGTGAGCAACATCTTCCAACAAACCATCTGACTCGGCTACATGTTGATTGCATTCTTCCATCAACAAAGGCAATGACTCAGCTTTTGACTCCAAACTGGATGAGCTTTCCAGAACATCAAGACTTTGATTGATTCTACATGCCTCAGAAAGCTCATTTTTATGATCACTTCTGCTTGTCACGATTTCATTTTCCATTTTGTGGTCATCATTTGTCGCCAGTTTTTGAGACATAGCCTTTAAAACATCATCATGATAATTCTCTGTTACTTGCTCAGAAGATTTTCTTGTGGATATCTTCCCAGGATCATTAGAAGATATATTCACAGATGATGTTGATGGATCAATTTGCTCCATAGTGGCATCCTGACTTCCTTCAGCCACCAAAATGGGATTAGTAGCTTGATCCTTCGATGCATTCTTCTCCACAAACTTATTATCTAAATGACCATCAGTTATGTTCTTCTCATTGGAAGTATTTTCAAGTGATCTTTCATTAGTTGCAAAGGACTCAACTGTCGGTAAAGTTATCATTTCTTTCAAGTTGCATTGTTCAGGCAGATCTACGCAAGTGCTTGCCTGATTTCCTTTACAACCTCCATCCAACTCCTCAAAGACTCCACTTCCCAATCCCTTGTCATTGAATGTGTTCGGCACATGCTGTACATGAGGAAGATCAGAAGCCATATCTTTGTTTATCCTTGGCAAATCTTTCTCATTTACATCAGACGGCAGTGCAGGATCTGCATTCACAGTTTTCACCTCCTTTGCCTCAAAAGACACATCTTGAATGGAACTAGGATCCATGTAATTGTTTATCCTACTCAAACCATTATGAGAATCAAAATCTAGTATATTGGTTCCTTTGTCAATCACATCATCTTCTCCAACGGATCTCAATAATATTTCAACAGACTCAGAAGATGTAGCCTCAGACCACACATTTTTTCGCCTTGAGATAGAGCATGACTCGGCAGCACTATGAGTGAATTCCAATGTACTGTTGCCAGATGAAAAATCCTCAATCCAGCTGCTTTCCTCTTGATCTTGTATGCCAAGCAAAGATTCTGGTTCAACTAGGCTATCAAACCTTAAATGCACTTGAAAGTGTTCATCCAATTCGAATTTAGGTAGAGAATACGATCTTAAACCTGATGACAATCTGTTGTTGTCTTCCCCACTTAGGTGAAAATTCTGGCTTTGAAAATCATTGCCATCATAATCCATCGGTGTATCCCTGTAAAAGTTGGAGGGAGAAAATGTAATTGGACAAGTCAGCAGTTTATATGATTTGAGAGGGGGGAAAATAAGAAAGAAAGAAAGAACCCCATAAGCAAATATAGTCACTAATGTATCAATCATTGAACCCAGAAAACATCGGAGGAAGTTAGTGATTTCTAACCCAATGAGCATCAGATAGCCAATCTGTAAAGTGTCTCCATCCTTAAAACAAGAACCCAAGTTATGTAAACAACGAATTGGAGGGACCGTCAAGTTCTAACAATCGATTATCAAAAATATTGTACACATATCATTCAAGTACATGGGGCAAGCATAAAATTGAAAAGGTAACTTTGAAGATAACAAAGAGATTTGAATGCAAGTTATAAAGAACCCTAAAAAGGAGGAATAGCATGCTCTTGAAAGCTCTGCCTTTATAAAAACTTATTCAGATAACACCAAAAAACACCAAGGTGCAGAAAAGGGGCATAGCATAGCTTGGAGAAAGGGAAGACAGATTATGAGACACCAAAGATGGAATTAGATAGAATACCAACAACTTCACCTCCAGCAACATGAAATTCACAATGTCAATGGCTACAAATTAACTTCATTAGAAAAAATCAGCTGCACACCCCATTCAAATTGCCCCGGTAATATGCACCAAGGAACATGCCCCCAAGAAGCCAAAAACAACTCAAATTAGATTTTACTATGCAGAAGTCAGTGGTACTTTCAGTTTCGCATTCAGGGAAAAGAATCTGTTTAATGAAATAAAGCAGGCCATCAATCTAACTCTTTAGCTTGCTTCACCTGTAATACATAGATCAAATGTGAAACTTGGCAAATTTAAGTTGATCCAGATAATTGTTAACTTCAGACACTTGCTTCCGATCACTTTTCTTGTTGCTCCATTTTATGTAAAATAACAAAGGTCATAACAAGTCACATATAACTCCCAACATGCCCAAGACAATTTTCATACTTCAAACACGAAGCTGGGCAACAATTGGATTAATGAAAAAAATGCACTGTAACATCCTTGTGACTCTCACTTTAAGTAAGAAAGTTGTCAAACTCCGAGAATAGTGAAAGGCAAAAGTTTAACAGTGGCATCAAAAGGACATTTTGCTGAACATATTTAATGGCTATATCAACACCAATTCAATGACATAGATATATGGGTACATATTGATGGATAGGAACACGGATGCCACAATATCAATATACTGCACACAAATATTGAGAATATAAAGCAAGAAGATTGAAAGCAGAAAAGTTACAGGATGTACTTTTTAAGCCTGGTAAGAGGTATTCAGCTCCAAATTATCCAACTTTTCAGAACAATTAGCCAAGGTGAAACTAAGTAATACAGTGCACGAAATACTTCATTTGATCTAGATGTTCACCTGGGATAAAAGCTACGGGAAAGTGGTTATAAAATTTTCATGGCATTAATTATTAGCAAATTTAAAAAAGAGTTACAACAATATTTAAACATGGGTGTTGAGAAGCATAGTATATGCACATTAATGCCTGCCATCACATCCCACACAATTTACATTTTAGCGAAAGTGAGACAGTGAGATCCTTTTTCTTCTAAATTAAGAAAAAGGCAGTCACACTCACTGAACCACAGTTCTATCATGGATCATGTCACAAATCATTTCCACAAGACGGTTATGTATGAACCTTCTGTATCCAAGAGAATCATCAAAACTTACGTGAGAAAAACAAAATTGAAGGTCTAACACAATAATTGGATGGAGAATAGATCTAAAAAGAATTGTCTTCCCAAGAAGAGAAAAGTAAGGCACATCAATTAGAAAAAAAAATTCTGAAACTGCATCCAAAGAGAACAAACTAAAAAAGAAATATGCAATGTCCCCTGACATGGGACATTGAACGCCCACAATCTTACAAAAGAAGACTATGATGTACATCTTCACACTTGCCATCACATCCCAATATCGAATAGACTTTCACAAGAGTGAGATGAGGAATGCAGTTCTTTTCCCTTTTAGAAAAAAAAGCAGTTATACTAGATATTATCTTCAATGATTGATTACGTATGCATCATCTGTATGCAGCCAAATCATCATGATTTAGTAACAAGGAAAAGTAAAGATGTAACAAAATGTGTTAGATGAATAATGGCCATTAAACAGAGTGCCCTTCCAAAAAAGAAACTAGACAGTATTAGCCAGAAAGTTTCTTTCTGAAACTACCTCCAATTGGGAAGGAAACATAGAACAGCAATATACCATGTTTCGCCATATAGAACACTGCATGCACATGCAAGATGAAAACAGCGCATGCCATTAAATCCTAATACCGCTTAAACTTTAGCAAGACCTAGAATCCGTCAGTTTTTCTGTCCTTCTTCTTGAAAGGGCAGTTATACACAGAGTCATATCACAGGACCAGCTCATTTGCAACAAAAAATTATGTATGCATCATCAGCATGCAAGAGGGTCATCAACCTTAAATCAATATATTGAATGGAGCATGGACCAAGTAAATTGCCCATTCAGAAAAGAGATTGAAGTGCCCCAGTTACAAATTTTAAGTCAGAAAAGTTCTCTGAAGGCGAACAACTAAAACAGCAATGTAGTATGTTTCGTCATACAGCAACAGACAACCAAAAGTATGGCTTAAAGTAACGAAGAAGACAGCTTTGTGCCCAAAACTAAAGGGAAAACTCCAAAGCTGCAAGAAGAAAAGATGAACATAGAAACCAGAAATAGGATAAGGAAGCAGACAGCCATGGCGTGAATAAATTCATTAAAAAATGTGGCGGACAATGGAAAAGAAGAAAGACCGAAACGTCAGAAGCGGCTCTATCAAACTAAACACTCGAATGAACCGATGAAGTTGCCAATTTTGACCTACAACTCCTAGAGTGCAACATGAAAGCCTAGATTCTGTTTAACGCCCTAAAACCCTAATTTTCACTCCCCCGCCTACATATGGAAAAGAACCCAACTTTGGCTCAACGTCTACCGAGAAACAGTCGAAGGGTCAAGTTCCCGCGACTAATCATTCAAACCAAGCCATGTAGGAACCCTAGCTCCCCGCCAGAACTGGTCCGGAGCAGAGTGGAGCACGGAAAGTACCGACCACGGCGCCTGGCTGGCGGAGCGCGCAGGGAGGATGAAGATGGGGAGGGGGGGAGTGCCGGGAGCGAGGACGTACCAGAGACAGAGTTCCTAGGTCGCAGCTGCCGCGACCCTCCATCCGGAGACGAAATCTAGACCGTTTCCTGGCCGCGCCCCCAATCCTACGGCGATCCTCAGGCTCATTTCCCTAGGCCGTTAAATACCGCCAGCCGCATCCCCTCCGCCCGCAAAACCCTACCTCGGCGGCCCCCCGACATGGATTCCCCCTCCGCTGCGGCGATTTTCCGGAGATTCGGGCGGAAATTTCCTCCAGGAACTCGCAGCGAGCGGAGCAGCAGCGAGCGGAGCAGCAGCGAAAGAACAAAGCCTCCCGAGACCTCGCCCTCGCTCCCTCCTCCCTCTTTCCCTCGCCTCGCTCCCTCCACCGCCCCCGCCCCCCCAAACTCACCAAATAATTTCACTCCTCGTCGCGCTCCCGTTTCGTTTCACCCTTTTTCGCCTCTTCACTCGCTCGCACCCCCACACCCTTCCTATGCCTCGCTTTCTATGGCGCACGCTGAGCGCATCGGGGATCGAACCCGAGAGCGAGAAATTTGTGATCGGGGGAGGAGGGTGATTTTAAAAACGACAGCACGCTGGAGGGCACTGTCATTTTTGCGGATCGGCTCCCCTGCTTGCAGATATTTGCGGATGGAGTATCTATCCTCCGCCCCCCAAGTGAGGGGGGTGTTTTGAAAAACGACAGCACACTGGAGAGCACTGTCATTTTTGCGGATCGACCCCTCTGCTTGCAGATATTTGCGCATGGATAACACATACTTTATTCTGAGTTGGATTTCCCGTTAAATCGGGGGGTTTACGAGTTGAGCTTATTCCACGTACTTTGTTTAAGATCAAAATAAATTGACGGTAAATGCCATCACCCAACCTCACTCCCCTCTATTTAAATAATAATAAAATTGAGATTGCACATCTACCAACTTCCACAGTTGAATGTACAGCAACATATACCGATGATACAAGTTGCGTGAATTTATATTTGAGAAGAAATCTTAAGAATTATAAGCTAGTGATAACAGAAGGTTAATACCTAAATATTATTTATATATTGGCGGTCATTAATTACAACAGCCAATTATTTATGTACACGTTTAACATCCAAATAATACCTGGTCTTGTAACATAAAAATATGTTTACGCGATTAAACTGACAATCATAATGCTTGACATTCGTGTAAAATGTGTACATTACATACGAAAGGAACCCATGTTCAATACATCCGTGAAGAACATTTGTATGAAGAACATTTGTACAAACAGAGCATCGGATGATGTGGAAGGAAAATAGTCGGTAGAGTAGGCCCCAATTTCTTGCTGGTGTCGTGGTCAAACACAGAGGATGGACACTTGTACGTTTAGTTTCACCATGTTTACACTGACGGTGGTGTGGATGCTCCCCAATTATTTGTCGACATGTAGCACCATTTATCAAAAGCATCAATTTATAATCTTGACCTCCAGATACTATATAATCTGAACATATTACACGTTGAGCCACAGACTATGTCTCATTCAAACTGATAAACATGCATGGGCAAAATCTGTAACTTGTATGAAAGTAAAACTAATTTTCCCTTTGTGACGAACAGAGTGTACCTCACAAACAGCCTGTATGAAGAACCACCACACAAGTGAGTTGTTACACATTGTACCTCAAACTGAGTCACACGCCCAGACGTCTATACAAGAGCCTGTGTATGAAAAACCACCACACAAGTGAGCATATACTCCTGTGTCCTCATGGTCATATTTAAAACTCCTCAGGTGTGACAGTAAAAAAAGATATGAAGGCATTCTATCCATCAAATTTGATAAATATAAGAGATGCAAACCTGGTGGCAACCCTATTTGTCATAATAAAGAGATCTCAGTAACAATGTAACTCTAAGCCACAACAATCATCAAAAATTGGCAATTGAGGAACCAGTTCAACATGAAACTTAGTACGGTCAAATATTCATAATTTCAAGCATGTTTAATACCATGGGATGATATCAGAATTTACCTACACCGAATGACCCATAAGAGCGATCCTAACTGGTCAGGTCCTCATGCAAAAGCCAGCAGCCACGTCAAATATAAAGATGGCAAATTATCTGTCGAGATGTAGTACCCTACATCAAAACATCACTTTATAATCTTGACCGGTGGATACTATATAATCGGAACATATTACATGAGGAGGCACTTTATGCGTCTCATTCAAACTGATAAACATGCATCCAAAATCTGTACCTTGTATGAAAGTAAGACCATTTTTCCCTTTCTGAGGTACAGAGTGTACCAAGCAACATAGCATGTATGAAGACCCACCCCCCAAGTGGACATATACACATTGTACCTGAAAGTGAGTCACACGCCCAGGTGTCTATACAAGAGCCTGTATGAAGAACCACCACACAAGTGAGCATATACTCCTGTGACCTGATGGTCACATTTAAAACTCCCCAGATGTCACAGTAAAAAAAGATATCAAGGCCTTCTGCCAATCAAATTTGATAAATATAAGAGATGCAAACCTGGTGGCAACCTCATTTGTCATAATAATGAGATCTCAGTAACAATGTAACTCTAAGCCACAACAATCATCAAATTAATGACTATAACAACAATCTAAATGCAGGGGAATGACAATATTTTGGAGGGTAGAGCCGAAGTGCTTCTTGAATCACCATGGCCAACTGCAGAGAAACAGATATTAAAATGTCACCGATAGATCATAAGAAAAGGTTCAATGCATCTACCATTTTAAAACAATATAGTATACTGCTAATAGGGAAATCATACCATCTATTTTACGGAAGAATTTCCTTATACTCCATGAAAAACATGGGCTGTTCACAGTGGGAAGTCTCCATCGACTGCCATTTTCTTCCCAACACAGATAGCATTGGAAAGTTTGAGTGGGGCTCAGGTACAGTCATTTTGGGCATCACAGTGGAAGGGATTGCCTTACTTGCAAGGCCATCCAACCTTCTCTCAGCTCAAATGTTTCATCATTGCCCTCATGCTTACCTGGCCAAGTACATAATTACTTGGTTGAACAGAAGCCTGG
The DNA here is from genome assembly GCA_022559845.1 of Amorphophallus konjac. Lineage (NCBI taxonomy): Eukaryota > Viridiplantae > Streptophyta > Magnoliopsida > Alismatales > Araceae > Amorphophallus > Amorphophallus konjac. The sequence continues at coordinate 324,939,717 of CM040121.1, forward strand.
AAAGCCAGAAGGTGGTCAGTCCATACATTCCACTCCATAGCAAATTGAACAAAAGAGCAATAACATACTACCTAAGGTATCGACAGTATTTGGGTATAGCGAATACAAAAGAGGTTAGAGGAATATACCTTCAGGAAGTCTCCATCGACTGCCATTTTCTTCCCAACACAGATAGCATTAGAAAGTTTGAGTGGGGCTCAGATACAATCATTTTGGGCATCACAGTGGAAGGGGTTACCTTATTTGCAAGGCCATCCAACCTTCCCTCAGACCATTGAATCTCATCATTGCCCTCACACTTCCCTGGCCAAGTAATTAATTACTTGGTTGAAAGGAAGCCTGCAAATAAGGAAGGTCGGGTCAGTCCATACAGAGAAGTCCACAGCAATTTAAGATAGGGGGTATGACATACTACAAAATTAATTTTGTGTAGGAAATAATAATAAGATAATACCTTATGGAAGCCTGCATCGAATGTCACTTTCTTCCCGACGGTTATATAATCAAAAATTTGTACATAAGGGTCTCAGATACAAGATAAGACATGGGAGGGTTTACCTCATTGTAGAAACCGCAGTGCATAATAACAAGAAAGAAGATAGTAGTGTTCTGATAGAAATATTAAGTGCATGATGAGAACATACAAGAACATAAAGAAGAAGGTACAATGTAACTTAGAGTCCCAATAGGCCTAACAATTTCATCCCATCAATTGAGGCCCCAAATATCATCCGCAATTTGGTTCCTCAACACTTCCCCCGCTGCCACGTCCAAGTTGTTGACATTAATGTTGTTGGGAATCTCATCATCTCCCACATCGTCAACCCCCACTTCATCTGAACCAACCCTATTAAAATACCAATCATAACCTTGCTGACGTCGAATAAAATTTTGGACCACACAACATGCAATGACTATCTTCTTTTGTACAGGTCACAGATAATTACTTCCCTCTCGCAGAGTTTGGAACCTCATCTTCAAAACGCCAAATGCCCGTTCGACTACATTGCGTAGCTGAGCATGGCGATGATTGAATTTCTCCTTCTTGTTGGCATATGACATATGTCCTCGGCCCCGGAAGGTTGCAAGATGGTATCGCTGCCCTCGATATGGTGCGAGGAAAGAGCTTGTGTTTGCATATCCAGCATCCACTAGGTATTACTTGCCATTTGGCACTGTGAAGCCTCCTTCCTCCAATGTCCATTTCAGCACTCTCATGTCGGCAGCCGACCCTTCCCAACCTACACAAATATATTGAAATAGCATGTCAAACCCTACAACAGCCATCACATTCTGGGATATACATTGCTTTCGATTACGAAAACATCCTTGGTCTTCAACAGATACGGTTGCCGGGACATGCGTTCCATCAATTGCTCCAAGTGCATCCTACATATAACATAGACATGACACGGCAATTCTTAGGAAATCTATTTCCCATAAGGCTGAAATGGTGAAATATATGATTGTAGTGTGTAATTACCTTGAAGAAATGGTATAATATTTCCTTACCACGAATGAAGGGATGACATTCACCGGTATGTGTGGGTAGTTGTATGAATTCTGACATTAGAGACGCCAATGCGTTAATAACACGATTCACATAAAAATTAATTGTATGGGAAGAGTGTTGAAAATGTTCACATAGAGCTCCTGTTGGGACCCCATGCCCAGCTGCATAGAGGAACATCGCGAGTTGTTCATTTGCGGAGACATATCGTGAGTCCTTCAATAGACCCTTGTTTACCAGCATATCTCTCAATTGTGTGAACATTATTGCATGAACACGGAATACATTGTAGCACCTTTGTTCATGGCCACTCAAAATCTCGTGAATCCATACATGTCCACCATAAACAGATGAGTGCATACGGCGCCTAGGAAGCACGGGGGCCTCTTCTACTTCAACTTGGTCGAGAATCGCCTCTTCGATGTCATTGTACATCTCATCTTCTTCCTCAAGGAAGTCCACGAGCATTTGGGTGTAAGCTACATCACATTTGACATATCCAGAAGACTATTAACATATATAAGGATAGAATAACACAAGCACTGTCCATCTAATCATTCATATCAACCCAAATAAAGGTTATACATTTTTTTGTACATGGACTGAACTTAACGCAAAGGATATAACCTAATGATGAAGTACAAGCATGGAAAAAAGTCCTACTAAAATTAGAAATAGTAGAATAACACGCAGCATCAATAGAAGTACGATGAGGCATGACATCGGCATGATTTCCATAGGTAACTTCTTATTTAGCATTGGAGGAGTGACAACCATTGACGTCGATGGGTGTATTGCACTAGGAGCAAAAATTGTGCTCGAAACGTCTTGGCGTGTCGTGAGGACACCGTAGAAAGCTTCTTCTGCCTCCTCCATGGAGAAGAATCCCTTATAGCGAGCTCCTGGATATCCATTTACTTGAGCGTAACATTCTGGTCAGGTGGAATATATGCCAGGTGATCGCCCAACCCACACTACGTAACACTTATATTTTCCCATTGTACAAGTTTTCAGAACCCTGCATAACAAATTTGTATATTGTAAAGCATCATCATCTAAAGGCCATAATATGTAAAGCAAACGACCGAATTCCATATCATTACAATGTAAGGAAGGGTTAAAACCATGTTTGTCATCATTCTAGGCAGGAAATTTAATAAACACTATGTCCCCCATAATACGTAGCGAACATATAACCTCCAAATGGAACAACAAACATAAGCGATGGACAAACACTATGTCCATCAAATACATAGTCCACCTACAACTGACAAATGAAAGGTAACGAAAATACAAACGACCATGAGACATGACACACGTAACCCAGGATGGCTAATGACGGACCCAACATACACTAACAAAGGAACTAGAATTTGGTGTGAGCCCGAATCCAGTCAATCCTGTCATCCTCGCTGAGGATCATCAAAAGTGATCGATTACTGGGATCCTTTATTAGATCCAGCGCTGCGATGTATAGCTCTCTCGGCAAATCCTCCATAGCTTTCAAGCCTGCAATGCACTCCTTCATACTTGGGATGACTTCTGACGGCTCATGGTCAAGATCAATAATATCCATGCTGGTAGCAGATGATGCATTTGCTCTTAGGTCCCGACGAAGACATTTAACACGGTCCATCCTCTCTCTACTAGCAGTCACAAAATTATTTAGGGAGTCATCCCCAATCTTCTTTTGCCGTCCTTTCGACGACGAAACAATGGAACGCTTGCCTCGAACCGGAGACCTTGAAGAGTCATCGTTAATATGCACAACCTGGGTGGGAGTTACATTTGCTCTTTCATTTGCATGAGGGATGCCAATAGATAAGTCCATGCTTTCGGGACCTAAACCAGTACCCAATGCACTTAAGAATTCTGCAACATGTAGACTTTCGGATTACATTTGCATGTTAGGGTTGGACCCTACAGCATCATCTCCTCTTGCAATACTACTTGCACAAATATGCTCCATTTGCCTTAGGTGCAAGAAAGATTTCCCCTTTATGATCCGATATTCTGGGTATTTCTGGAGATGTTAATGAAGGGGGACAATTGTTATAGCAACACTACGAATGATAATTTTACAGAAATGATGTAACATATGTACATGTGTTTTTAATTTATACCTCCAGTATATCATCCCATGCCCCTGCGTAACCTGGGACCGGCATGTGGGTCATGTCATCCCACCCCCATCCACTCTTACGCAACAACTGTGCATACAACAAATATAACTTCTTCAAGGTCTTCCAGCGATTATATAATCGTTGTATATCGTAGTTTAGGTTGCATGTCTTGTTGAATTCTGCTACCATGTAATTCCATGCTTGCGACTTGAAAGTTCCACTCATGCACATATTCTTATCGAACTACTCCATTAACAGTGAAACAAGCACCCCATCTTGCTCATTAGTCCAATTGGGTGCACGACTCTTCCCCCCTTACTTGTGGACCCACCTTTCTTGGTAATGTCATCTAAAATGAAACAAAATTTGTTACATCAGGGGAGTAGACATATAGCTAGGGAACACATTACGAGACCTAACATTACCACTCAAAAAATATATTCATGCGAAGTGTTTGTCATCATCAAACTGTTTTTATGTTTACTACATTATATTCGTATAAGAATGTGTAAATAATTACTTGGATATTTATCCTGAAAAATCAAGATATCATGTATTACAATTGTCATATTCATTAGTTCAATACATACAAACAAAGAACTGAAAAATTCAAATGTTAACTACACATGACACGACAATTGTCACATTAATTACTGGGGCCCGTTCTTTTCTATGTGTTTTTCATTGCCACTTCTGCCACTAGATTGAGACCTTTTCCACGGAAAATCTGTGCACATTACTTGGTCCCATCTTTCATCTTTCCCATGAAACATATATACATATATTTATTCAATGGTAGTTTGTTTTCACCTTCAAAACAGTGGGAGTAGACATATAGCCAGGTAACACATTATGAGAGCTAACATTGCCATTCGAAAAAGATATTCATGCAAAGTCTTTTTCATCATCAACCTATTTTTCTATTTACTACATTGTATTCTTATAACAATGTGTAAATAATTACTTGGATATTAGTTCTGAAAATAGAACATATCATGTATTACAATTGTCATACTCATTAGTTCAATACATACAAACAAAGTTAAGAAAAAATCAAATGTTTACAGCACTACACATGACACTTCAATGAACAAGTTATTGAAAAGTGTTTAAATATCCTATTATATGTCCATTAATAACTGTGAACCATGGACGTGTATAAACCGAAGAGCTATTAACCAAATACAGCAATATAGAATCTGAAATTTGACACTAGTGTAAGGCACGAATATGTTAAATGTGAAAGATTCTTACTGGCTGAAGACATGATGCGCTTCCTCTTCCTACTCAACCTGCTCACACTTCATATATGTAAATCGGATCAAAGGAAGAAATTATAATTAGTGGGTTATAAATGACAGAAATTATAAAGATGTGGAAACCCCATTGTTAACCACTCCAATGATGTTCGCAATCAAAAATAATAATGTAGCAAAGACAAAAAAAATCAATGTGTCTTCTGCGAACAAGAGCTTGAGAAATGAATGATAAAGACAACGGTAAAAAATAGAGTTTAAACTACTAGTCGCTAGTGGAGAGGGGGATTTCTGTAGCCCACCCAAAGAGCAGCCCAACTAGACCCAACAGGGTCCAACGAGGCAAGCCCACCCGGGTGACAGCCCACAGGGCCCACTCAGGGAAGAAAAGCCCAATAAACAAACACTCGAGGAACCAACTCTCCCCGGTGGCCTCTAGGCTCGGAGGGCCCGAGTGATGGTCATGTCATAAGGAAGGTCCGGCCCAAGTCGTTTCCCCGCCCGGGAGAGACAGGCATTAGCCGACCTATCTGACCCCTCTTTCACCGAGCTATGCTCATCGCCCGGACAGGGCTAGCGTTTCAGGAGCTCGGCCAGACCAAATTCATCCGTTCAAGAGTCCCCAACGGATAGGGGAGTCAAGAAACCGCCGGACTTCAAGGCGATAACGTTCCCACGATAAGGCCATGAAAGCCCACGTTGAGGACGTAACTCCCGCCGGAGACCCCTCAGCTTGCAGGACTCCTGAAGGTGGCACACTATTTAAACCAGGGCTACCCTCTGACGGAAGAAGAGAGCCATCCAGGTACTCATATACCCAAACTCCTGAGCAATCGGCTTCACCCTCTGGTGGAGAGGAATCTCGCGCGCTAGCTTTTCTCCTCCCCATTATTGCTTCCATCACAGCTCTACTGACTTAGCCATCGGAGGGTTTTACCCCAGAGAAGCCCCCTGGGCCCTCTGATACATTTCCCTGTCTTGCAGTTCATCTTCAGGTGATCTACAGCCCGCTCAGGATACAAGCGTGAGATTTCACCTCTTCATCTGGCGCCGTCTGTGGGAAACGCACGAAGAGCCGAGATGGTGAGAAGAAGCTCAGGGAGGAGATCCGCCGTCGAGAAGGGTAAGGCCGTGGTGGCGGCAGGAGATGGCCCCTCTAGGGCCTCACAGAACCCTCCCTCCAACGCCAGCGTCCCCACCAACGGACCGCCGCCCCCTCCGACGACGACGGGGGTACCCCCCAACGGTGGCGACGAGGTCTTCCAGGCCCTCAATAAGAGGCTTGACGTCCTCGTGGAGCTCATGAGGGCCCAGGCGGCAAGGGATTCCAGGTCCCGCGCCCCATCCGGGAGCCCCCCCCGAAGTGCGTCCCAGCATACCGCTGGGGGCCGCTTCACCCTCCGCGGTCAGCAGCTCATCCGCAACAACGTGGGAGGACCCTCGCAAGCTCCGCCCCCGGAGCAAGAGGCTTCCTCCACGCCCAGAAAAGGGAAACAGGGGACGAGGCCTCCACGCCCGAGCGCCGGCGGTCCTGAGGATCGCCACGACGCTCCCCCCAGTCCCACGGCACGACCGCAGCCGGAACTATCCCTCCGGCTGAGGGATTTCGAAAGACGTTTTGCAGAGCAAGAGCGCGCCCTCCGCGCCCTGCAGAAGACCTCTTTCCCAGAGGATGAGGAGAAATCCCCTTTCTCCGAATACATCTTGAAGGCAGAGGTGTCTCCCAGAACCTCATTCCGACCTTCAAGCTCTATGATGGCCAGGGCGACCCAGCCGACCACTACGACAGCTTCGACGCCCTGGTGACTCTGCATGGAACACCGGATCCTATTAAATGCCGAGCCTTTGCGGCCACCCTGGTCCAAGGCGCTCAGGCATGGTTCCGGGCCCTCGCCCCTGGGTCCATCCGGGACTTCAGGCAATTCGGGCGAGTCTTCAAGGAGAGCTTCGCCGGAAGCGCCCCCCCAAGGTCAGTAGCGGGGCTCCTGGCCCTCAAACAGGCACAAGGGGAAAGGCTCCGGGCTTATGTCCACCGATTTAAATCGGAAGCCCTCAGAATTCCCCGCCTGGATGTGGCCTCGGCCACGACCGCTCTGACCGGGGGCACCCGGGACGAGAACCTCCGCCGCGAACTTGTCCTCCACCCTCCCTCGACCCTTGCCGAGCTAGTGACTCTGGCACTGCGCCACGCCGAGTGCGAAGAAGTACTCAGCGCCTGCCGAGACACAACCGGCTCGGGTCGGGAGGGGGACAAGAAGCGAGCCTCCGAGCCAAACCCTGGCTCGGGCAAGAAGCGCGATCGGGAAGGAGAGCGCAAGAGGAAGTATGAGCGGTACACCCCGTTGACCGCGCCAGTCTACGAGATCTATGAAGACATCAAAGACTCGGGACTCCTCCGCCGGCCCGAACCAATGAGATCGAAGAACCGCAAGCGCGACAGGCATTGCCTGTTCCACGGCGACCACGGGCACCACATCGGCGACTGCCACCAGCTCCAGGACGAGATCGAACGTCTCATCCGTCAGGGGCACCTGGCCCGGTTTGCAGCCGGGCGCAAAGAAGACCGGGACGCCACCGAGGAGATCGACAACGCCCCCAAGGGGTCCACATCAACGTCATCTCCGGAGGAACGGCGTCGGGCAGCGACACCAGCTGAGGAAGGAAGCGTCATGCCGAGCGGGCCAGCCAGGTCTTAGAACCCTCCAGCGGCCCGCCGAGGGAGCCCCAGGTCATTGTCTTCTCCGACCAAGACCTGGAAGGGCTGAAGACCCCGCATGATGATGCCCTCGTTATCTCGGCCACAATAAACCATTGTAACATAGATAGAATTCTGGTTGACAATGGGAGCGCCCCCGATGTATTATCTTACGACTGTTTCCTTAAGATGGGGGAAGACCCATCCAAGCTCCGCCCGATCCGAACACCCCTTTGCGGGTTTAACGGCCTGGCCACCTACCCCGAGGGAGCCCTAAGCCTGCCGGTCACCATCGGCACCCCACCCAAAACCGTTACGGTCATGGCGGACTTCATAGTGATCAAGGGTATGATAGCGTACAACGCCATTTTCAACCGGAAAATTCTCAGCCGGATAAAGGCCGTACCATCTACCTATCACCAGAAAATGAAGTTTCCCACCAAAAATGGGTTGGGGGAAGTCCGAGGTAACCATGCCACGGCTAGAAGGTGCTACAACATCTCGGTGGAAGCCTCAAGGTCGGACGGGGGAGATAAGGGCCCCAAGGGAATCGAAGGGAAGACCGTAACCGCCGAGCCCGGTGGCGAATTGCTAACGGTATTCCTAAATGATGACCCGGCCCTCGGAGTAAGGATCGGAGCCGACCTACCACCCATGGAACAGCAGCAATACAAAAAATTCCTGTATGTTCAGGTCTTTGCTTGGTCCGATGATCAACTCCCTGGCATACCAGAGAAGACCGTGATGCACAAGCTCAGCCTCGACCCCACCGTCAGGCCCGTACAGCAACGGAGAAGGAAGCATGCGCCCGAGAAACAGGCGATCATCAAGGCGCAGGTCACCAAGGGACAAGAGACAGGCCTCTTCAGACCAGTCCTATACCCTACGTGGCTAGCCAATGTCATCCTGGTGCCAAAAACTACAGGCAAATGGCGAATGTGCGTGGACTTCACCGATCTGAATAAGGCTACCCCCAAGGACTGCTATCCGCTACCGAGCATCAACCAATTGGTTGATTCAACCTCGGGCAACGAGATACTCAGTTTCCTGGATGTCTATTCAGGTTATCACCAGATCAGAATGAATCCAGAAGATGTCGAGAAGACCGCCTTCATCACTGACTGCGGCGTGTACTGCTACACCCGGATGCCTTTCGGGTTGAAGAACGCCGGAGCCACATATCAGCGACTGGTAAATCACATGTTCGAGGGACAGCTGGGTCGGAACGTCGAGGCTTACATTGACGACATGCTCGTCAAGACTCCCAAGGCCCAAGACCACTTCACCGACCTTGCCGAAACCTTCGGCACCCTCCTGAAGTACAACATGAAGCTCAACCCCGCCAAGTGCGCCTTTGGAGTAAAATCCGGGAAGTTCCTGGGTTTCCTGGTCACTCAGCGCGGGATCGAAGCCAACCCCGACAAAGTCCAGGCCATCCTGGACATGCGCCCGCCCGCGTGCATTAAAGACGTCAGCGTCTGACAGGGCATGTCGCCGCTCTCAGCCGCTTCCTGTCCCGTGCGGCCGAACGATGCTTGCCCTTCTTCAAACTGATGAGGGGACCCAAGCTAGCGTCTGCTACGTTCGCATGGGATGAGGAGTGCCAGACAGCATTCGCCGAGCTTAAGAGTTCCTGGCTTCGCCACCGGTGCTCTCCAAGCCCGCCCCAGGCGAAGTCTTGCTGCTCTACCTCTCGGCGACGCCATCCACGGTCAGCTCGGTCCTAGTCAGAAATGACTCGGAATCGAAAGACCGTCTACTACACCAGCAAGGTGCTCAATGAGGCCGAACGGAGGTACCCCGCAACCGAGAAACTCGTGCTAGCGTTGGTTACCTCCGCAAGGCGCCTCCGCCCCTGCTTCCAGGGGCACCCCATCACCGTGCTAACCAGCGAGCCGTTGAAGAAGATTCTGGCCCACCCCGAGGCCTCAGGGCGACTCGTCAAATGGGCCATTATGCTCGGGGCCTACGACATCTCGTACCGGCCGCGATCAGCAATCAAAGGCCAAGCGCTCGCCGACTTCATTGCCGAAAGCACCATCCCCGCCGAGGACAGGCCTCCGACCACGACCGGGCCAACCTGGGAACTGTTCGTCGATGGATCGTCCAATTCGGCAGGCAGCGGTGCGGGGATACTCCTGAGGTCCCCCGAAGGGATAGAGCTACAATACGCCTTGAAATTCAACTTTCAGGCATCCAACAATGCTTCCGAGTACGAGGCCCTTATCTTGGGAGCACGCATGGCCCGACGGCTGGGGGTCGAGCGAGTCAGGATCCACACCGACTCTCAACTAGTCGCAGGTCAGGTCAACGGCGAGTATGAAGCTCGGGAGGCACCCATGATCAAATACCTTCAGTTGGTCCGGAGCCTGGCCCAACAGTTCGAGGAATTTGGGGTAGTCCGGATAGCTCGGGAGCAAAACTCTCGGGCGGACGCCCTCTCTCGATTGGCCTCCTCCCTAGACCCGGAAGGTACACGATCGGTCCTCCTAGAAGAGCTAGAGCGCCCGAGCATTGACACGGAGCTCCTCGCTGTTGACTCGGCCACTCCAAGTGACTGGCGCTCCCCTACCTGTCCTGGCTACAAGACTCCCAAGAGCCCTCCGACCCTCGAGAAGCCCGCCGAATGAAGTATCAAGCTCGGCGCTTCGTCGTCTTCGACAACACTCTCTACCGAAGATCATTCTCCGGTCCCCTCCTGAAGTGCCTCGGTCCCGACGAGGCAGGCCGAGCCATCCAAGAGATTCATGAAGGCCTGTGCGGAGCGCACTCAGGGGCAAGGTCGCTGGCCAGAATCCTGTTACGACAGGGGTACTGGTGGCCCACCCTGCAGCGCGACTGCTCGGCCTATGTTCAACAGTGCGACCGATGCCAGCGGTTCGACCACTTGGTCATCAGCCGGCTACGGAACTTGTCACCCTAGCCGAGCCTTACCCTTTCGCTCGTGGGGAATCGATATCCTTGGGCCATTCCCAACGGCCCAGTCCCAGAAGAAGTTCATCATCGTCGCCATCGACTACTTCACCAAGTGGATCGAGGCCGAGGCTACGGCAAGGATCACCGAGACAGTCGTTTGGGGCTTTGTTTGGAAATCGATCATTTGTCGCTTTGGCTTCCCCGAGTGATAGTAAGCGATAACGGTCGGCAATTCGACTCTCGGTACTTCCGAGATAGATGCGCCGACCTAAATATCCGCAACCACTTCACTTCGGTCGCCCACCCTCAGGCCAACGGGCTGGTTGAAAATGCCAACAAGACTATCTTGAAAGGCATAAAAACCAGACTCGGCAAGGCTAAGGGTAGCTGGCTCGAGGAATTGCCTAGCGTACTGTGGTCACACCGAACAACCCCCAGGACGGCAACCGGTGAAAGCCCTTTTCAGTTGGTATATGGCACCGAAGCCATCGTTCCATTGGAGATCGCCAATCCGTCTCTCCGAGTGATCAGCTTCTCACTCGAGGCAAACGGGCAAAAATTGCTCGAGAACCTCGACCTAGCAGACGAACTCCGAGAGATCGCGAACGTCCGGGCAACGGAGTACCAGCGCCGCCTCACTCGATACTACAACGCCAAGGTCCGAGACAGACGTTTCCAACCGGGGGACTTCGTCCTCAGGAAGGCCGAAGCCTCTCGACCACTAGAGGCGGCGGCAAGCTATCCCCCAACTGGGAAGGCCCCTACCGAGTGGTCGAGACGCTCGGAAAAGGTGCGTACAGGTTAGCGACAATGGAAGGGGAACCTATTCCTCGGACATGGAACGCAGCCGCACTACGTAAATTCTATTTTTGAAATTGTACAGCAAGATGGACGGAATAAATCCCTTTCTTTTCATTCCAAACCATTGGTACATCAGATAGGCAAATGCCAGTACATCACATAGCAAAAAGCAAAAATCTGTCTAACACCGCCTCATGGGGTCATCGCTCGACTGACTCGGTCTTGATCTCCTCGCATCCAGCCACTGACTCTGCCTCGTGCGGAAACTGGCTCGGACAAAAGGTGGTCAAGCCAGTTGCCTCGGGTGGCCCGTGACAAAGGTGACAGAGGGATTGCAGGAGGAGGCCACCTTTAAACGCTGAGGAAGGCTACCTCCCAAGTTGGTAACAACCAGGAAAAAGGAGCGCCGTGAAGGCCTCCCCTCTTCCAATCTGCCAACTCCTTGGAAGGAAGGAGAGAGCAAGCAGCCCCCGAAGAGTGAAAGAAATGAAGAGCAGAAGAGGGAGAAAGAGGCTACTGGGAGAGGCTCGTGAGGAGGGAGCTTGAGTCGCCTCCTCCCCTCACACGGAGGGAAGTGACGGCAGGCTCCCCTGATGCCCCCATTCGTCCTCCGCCTCGGCGTCCACCCGGAAGCCATGCTGGAACTGAGAAAGGGCAAGAACTGTGCCTTCACACGTCAAAGCCCTCTCCAGATCTACGCGGCGACCGTCAGACCCGTCTCGTGCACGCGCGGCGACCGTGGGATCCGTTCAACATTACAGGGCAGCGGGAGCCCGCCGCTCCCCGTCGTCGGCGGCGTCACCCTCCGAAGGATCCTCCATGCTCCGAATACAAGGGCACAATGCACAGTGAAGACGAAGGACCGAGGAAAGACTGTTAGAGAAAATCCCAAGCAGTGAAGAGGAAAGGGCGCCTTTCGGTCCTTCTTATAGGCCAAAGGAGGCTACACGCCTTAAATGACCCCCCCTCCTCGGAAACACGCCAAAAGATTTCTCCCCTGAACAGTCACCTCCAACTCCTCGTCCCCCGCCCTAGCGGGATTCACGAAGCGGCCTGACATTCAAAGCATGAGGAAATGGAAAGACGCCCCGTCAGAAGCCTACCAAAACTGCATGCGAAAATCACGCAGGACATATCGGCACCTCCCAATCACTCAAGATCCGCCAACCAAATCACGGCAAGGATGGTACTCAAACAGAGCAAGTCATTTATTATCACACCAAAAGGAAACCCTCTAAAAAGAGGGAAGAGAGACAAAAAGGGAAGGAGGCAAAGTACATCAGGCCTCAGGCCCACTTTGACATTCGGGAACGGCGGAAGGAGACGCGTCACCCCCGGCGCCTTCGGTGACGGCCGGCTCGGACACTGACCTCGCCTGTGCGAGAACTGTCTCGGTCGTGAGCCCTCCCGAAACCCCCGGAGCCGGTGACCCCGATGGAGGCGACCCCTCCGAATCTCCCCCGACTGACAAGGAAGAGCTGGAAACCGACTCATCCGAGTCATAACACTGGCCGAAGGGGAACTCGATCGCGGAGTTTTACTCATTGGCGTAGTCCACCGCTCGGCGATAGCCCTGCTTGAACCCCTTTTGAGCACCCCGGCGTAGTGCTACCTCGTAATAGGGTAGGGCGGCTTCCACCAGGTCGGCCGCGTAAGCATCCGAGCTCCTGTAACGCTCGATTGCCTCCGCCTCGACCTGCCCCGCCCTTCCGACGAGCTCGACCCGAGCCCGCTCCGCCTCGGCCGCGCGCTCCTCTGCCCGGGCCCGGTCCACCTCAGCCTCAGCTTGGAGACGCTCCGCCACCTCCGCCCGATCTAGCAGCTCGGCGCGTTCGAGCTCCTAGCGATTGTCTAGCTCGAGGCGACGCAGACGCTCCTCCTCAAGGAATCGGCTTGTCCTCTCGAGAGACTCTCGGGTCTTGGCGAGCTGTTCGGTCAGCACCCCGGCTTCCAGTCGGCTCGCCCGCGCCACCTCCCGGAACGCGGAGAACTCCTACCGGAGCCCCTCATGCTCCCCCTTGAGTCGGGCCAGTTTCCTCTCACAGCCCCCAAGAGTCCAGGCAAGGTTCGACCGCTCCGCCTCCGTCCGGGCGTGCGCCTCCGCCATCAAAGCCGCCGACCGAGCTATGACCAGGCCGCCCTTCATCAAGACATCAAGGATCCGGGGGGGGGGGGGGGGTATTGCGCCTTTCTCCCCCCTTCGTCCTTGCGGCAATCGACCGGTAGACCCGATACAGGTCGCCTGTAATGCCGAGCCTTTCCAAGGGCTCCGACAGAGGGGACCGCTCCGCCCGGGGCACCCCGCCAGAAGACTCCGCTCGAGTGACGGAACCAACCACCTCGCGCGCTACGGTCGGTTGGGGTTGCGACGCCTCCCCGGGCGAACCCCCAACCTCGACCGGCGCCGCGGGACCTACCGCACCGGGAGCTCCAAGCACCTGGGGCTGCAACGCCCTAGCGGGCGAACCCCCAGCCCTGCCTGTCTCGGCCCGCACCTCGCCGACCGAGACATCCCCGCCTTCGGCCAATCCCCCAGCCTCGGCGCCAGCTACTTCGACATCGGCCCCCTCTGCCTCCGTGGGGGGGAGAGCCGACCCATCGCCGACCTCTGATGGGCCCCCGGTCTCCTCGGCCCCCTCTCGCCTGGCAAGTGGGGGAGCTGGCCCCGAGGGGTCGGCCCCATCTTGCCCCCGAGAGGGGAGCGCCGCCGAGCCAGAGTCGCCCCCGGCGGTAGGAGGAAGACCGGCCTTCTTGGCCCGTTTCTTGGCCTTCACAGCCTCCCGCAACTTTCCCGCCATGGGATCCTTGCGCTTTGTACCAGTTGGCCGTGAAGACCCCACGGGAGCCACCCCCTTGCTCTTCTCTCGGGCTTGGGCGCGACTCGCAGAAGCATCTGGTTCATCGGCCGCTGAGTCATCTCCCAGATCAATGACCTCAGCAGCTTCCTCCAGAGGTTCCCGCCTAACGTCTGCCACAAAGGGAGAAGACCCGGTCAGGAGAAAGAAAGTAACTACCGTCCCAGAAGAAGAGCCTCGAGAGCGGTACCTGTCGACGTCAACCGCGTAAGCAAGCACCGTTCGATGTTCTCCGGCGTCACCAGCTCCTCGGTCGACTGGCGGTTACCCAGCAGACGAGCGGCCTGCCGCTCCACGTGGGCAGGGAACTCCTCCGGGCGAGGGGGAAGATTTGGATGAAAATTGGGCGAGATCGGACATCTCCAAAACTCGTCCGTCGCCTCCGCCTTCACCCAGAAGAATTGGGTCTTCCACCCCTTGTGCGAGGAGTCCTTCGCAGCGAGGGAGATGCAACACCTATTCCTCCTCGCCTGGATGAAGTAAAAGCCCTTCCCCGCCGACGGGTGCGCTTTTAACTCGAAAAAATAATGAAAGAGGTCCAAGGAAGGAAAAATGTCGTGCTGACGACAGAGAATCCGAAAGGCGGAAAGAAGGAGATATGAGTTGGCCACCAACTGAATAGGCGCCAACCGGAAAAACTCGAGAAGCTGGAGTATAAGAGGCTCGAAGGGAAGGCGGAACCCACTCTTCCAAGCCAGAAGGAAAGTGCAAATGTGCCCCGTATGGCTGTCCAGACTCGTCTCATACGGGGCGGCGGCAGCAAAGCTGTACCTGAGAGGCAAGCAAAAGCGATGCTCCAGCTTCCTCACCTCGGCCTCCCCCAACTCACTACAGTTGGAGACGGGCTCCCGCCTCACCTGCCCGATTTCCAGAGGTAGACCAGCCATCGAGCCGGAAGATGATCCCTCGCGCGAGCTCGAAGACTCCGGAGGGGAAGGAAGTTGCCGGACCGCCTCCGCGGTTATCCCCGCCAACTCCTCAAACGCCGCCGCAAGACTCTGCGCCTCCACTGTGCCCTCACGGCGCATCAAGGAGCCCCAGAAGCAAAGAAACTAAGGAAAGCCCAAAACCCTGAGAAGCCTAGAACGACGAACAGTGCCCAACGCCTATAAAACCCTGGAGGGACGCGGCGCGTCGTTCCGTGCTCCGAGAAAAGGGGGGCCCCTTCAGTTCAAATCCGTCAGGATCATCATTACGGGCCCAGGCGACCACTACATGTGGCTCCACCACGCCAACAGAATTCCACCCACCTGAGCCACGCCGGTCCAAAGCCTCAAAAGCTACTCGACCGAGCCTTCATGGCTCGGGAGTAGGAGGGGGACCAGTGGAGAGGGGGATTTCTGTAGCCCACCCAAAGAGCAGCCCAACTAGACCCAACAGGGTCCAACGAGGCAAGCCCACCCGGGTGACAGCCCACAGGGCCCACTCAGGGAAGAAAAGCCCAATAAACAAACACTCGAGGAACCAACTCTCCCCGGCGGCCTCTAGGCTCGGAGGGCCCGAGTGATGGTCATGTCATAAGGAAGGTCCGGCCCAAGCCGTTTCCCCGCCCGGGAGAGACAGGCATTAGCCAACCTATCCGACCCCTCTTTCACCGAGCTATGCTCATCGCCCGGACAGGGCTGGCGTTTCAGGAGCTCGGCCAGACCAAATATCATCCGTTCAAGAGTCCCCAACGGATAGGGGAGTCAAGAAACCGCCGGACTTCAAGGCGATAACGTTCCCACGATAAGGCCATGAAAGCCCACGTTGAGGACGTAACTCCCGCCGGAGACCCCTCAGCTTGCAGGACTCCTGAAGGCGGCACACTATTTAAAACAGGGCTACCCTCCGACGGAAGAAGAGAGCCATCCAGGTACTCATATACCCAAACTCCTGAGCAATCGGCTTCACCCTCTGGTGGAGAGGAATCTCGCGCGTTAGCTTTTCTCCTCTCCATTATTGCTTCCACCACAGCTCTACTGACTTAGCCATCGGAGGGTTTTACCCCAGGGAAGCCCCCTGGGCCCTCTGATACGTTTCCCTGTCTTGCAGTTCATCTTCAGGTGATCTACAGCCCGCTCAGGATACAAGCGCGAGATTTCGCCTCTTCAGCTAGCATAATGTAATGAGGCAACTAAAAAATCTTAAATGACAAAGACAACATGTTTACCAGAAACCATTAGAAGGCTCAGCAGCACATTGCTGATATCTAATAATCCAAAATGATCATAATCACAAAATTTAAGATCTTCCTGCTTGAAAGAAGGCCAAAACAAATATAAACAAACTGCAGTAGAAAATAATGACAAATAAAACATGGTTTTCGATCAACGGCTATGAGTATAGGGTGAGCAAATAGTCTCCCCACACTGGCAGTCACATGGTTTTAGATCAAGGGCTATGTGTATAGAGTAAGTAAACACTCTACACACACTGGCAGTCACATGAAATCGAACATGCACCGTATAGATAACATGGTCTTCAAAATGTTGTGCACTCAGTAGCCCAAGGGCGAATGGCCCAAATCCCATTTTTCTTATTACACTGCAAACAACCTAATGGGTGGTGTGCTATTGTATTTTTTATGTGCACCATAAAATATCAGACAGTCCCAGCAGATTAAAAATACGGTGGAAAATGAAACCCAGCCCCAGTTTAACCGAAACCAGGTGAGGTCCTTCCTCCCCTTCGCATCCCACCGCAGTCATAGACAAAAAGCAGCTGAGGGTAGAAAGCATAATCCCATCCCGTATGAAATATAGAAGATGGATTGCCGGATAATCAAGAGAGACCCAATAGATGTGAATGATTGTTCAAGAAATTAGAGCATGCAGAATGAAAATGGATGCAAACCAACCTGCACAGAATCGGAAATACCAGAAGATAGGGGAGAAGGGTTTATCTGAATGGCGGTCACAGAGCATCTATTTAGAAGTAAAATGCCCAAATACCAGAGAATATGGGGATCGTTTGAGGCGACCGACGATGCAATAGATGACGGCGAACCTAACGGTGAAGGACCTTGCACAGAGGAAGGAAGGCAAGCGATGTCGTCTCCACGGCTACTGGATACCATCGCCGGCCTTCTTGTAGAGGAAGCCTGTCGAAGGTGGGATGAAGTCGCCAACAAGGAGCGTCGTCGCGTCTCGTCTTATCGCAGGACGACGTAAAGGCCCCCCGTCGCGTCTCGTCTGGACGGTGCCATCGACGTCCTTGGTGTGCAGAGAGGTCGACGCGCAGCAGGTGAGGTCGGGTCGCTTCACCTGCAACCCTAGACGTGAGGCAAGTGTGAGAGAGAGCAGAGGGAGGCCACCCGTGAACCCTAGCAGCAGCGCAGACGGGGAAGCGACAGGTGAAACCCTCTTCTGCGTCCTCCATTCGGCCGCTGGGCACGAATGCGTTACTCGGGCAGACAGCGCCTGAACCCGGATAAAGCCCGTGTAACCAAACCGCGTTGTCAAACAGAAAATGGGATGCGTCGCCGGAATGAAGGGGCTTATTCGCCTGCTAATCGGTTATCAAAGGAGACCTAAGTGTTTGTAAAGCTATTTTCAAATGTTGTTCATGTTCCTCTTTCGTCTTGGAATATATTAAGATGTCATCAATGAAGACGACGATGAACTGGTCCAGATATGGCTGGAAGACGTTGTTCATAAGTTGCATGAATGCTGCTGGGGCATTAGTTAACCCAAACAGCATCACTACGAATTCATAGTGGCCATAACGACTTCGAAAAGTTGTTTTATAAATGTCCTCTTCTTTAATTCTAAGCTGATGATAACCTGATCTGAGGTCAATCTTAGATAAATATTCTGCTCTTGAAAGCTGATCGAAGAGCTCATCAATACGCGGCAACGGATACTTATTTTTAATTGTGAGTTGATTCAGTCGCCAGTAATCGATGCATAGCCTGAGAGAACCATCCTTCTTCTTGACAAATAGAACCGGCGCACCCCAAGGGGATGTGCTAGGTCTGATGAAGCCCTTGTCTAGTAGTTCCTGCAACTGCCTTTTCAATTTCTTAAGCTCCGTGGGGGACATCCTGTAAGGGGCTATAGAAATAGGTGCTGCTCCTGGAATGAGTTCAATGGTGAAGTTCACTTCCCTCTCGGGCGGTAAACTGGGTAGTTCTGATGGAAACACGTCTGGGAACTCATTTACAATAGGGATGTCTGCTATGTTAATTTCTTTGGATTCGGTGATAATGACAGAAGCAAGAAAAGCTTTACATCCTCGCGAGATAAGTTTACAAGCGTGAAGTGAGGATATGATAGTGGGGTGTTTCTTGTACTTGATGCCAAGAAAAGAGAATCTTGGAAGACCGGGCTTTCAAAAGGATATCATCCTATTTCGATAATTGATATAAGCATCATGATCTACAAGCCAATCTACCCCTAAAATGGCATCATAACCTTTCGTGTCAAGGCATACTAGGTTTGCGGGGAGATTATGACCTTCTACTATCACTCCGCTATCAGGATAATAGTCGGTAAGCTTTGTTTCAGAACCTAAGGGTGTGGAAATAGCAAGATCTGAAGGTAAGGGCACTGATGCGATTGGTAATGTTTTAGCAAAAGTAGTGGAGATAAAAGAATGAGAGGCACCTGTATCAAATAGCATAAATGCAGGACGAGAATAAATTTGATGAGTACCTTCCATAAGCCCATCATCCCTGGGTGCTTCATCTCCTTCTAGAACAGCATTGAGGTGAGCCTGCCTCCTGCGTCCTCCACCAGATGACTGGTCCTTAATAAGGGGGCATTCCGGCATGCGATGCTCCATGCTTCCACAACGTAAACAAGCGCCGAGATGCTTCCAACACTCCTCAGCCGAATGGCCGAATTTTTCATAAAATGTGCAAGCCGTGGCGACCTGCTCCTTCTCCTCCTTGATTTTCTTTTGCTTATGGAAACTTCCACCATTCCCATTCATGGATCTCTTCTTACTATCACAGCCTTTGTAAGGCTCCGTGATGCTAAATTTCTCTTTCTTATAACGCCGATCAGAACGTCGGCTAGGTTCTTCTCCTTTCCCTTTCAATTTTTCGACCTTCTCTAAGGTCCTTTCACATAGGTACGCTCGCTGAACCATCTCTGCACAAGTACGGATGTTTTGGGTCCCGAGCTGCTGAATGAAACCGAGTCGTAACCCGTCCATAAACCGATTTACCTTGAGTAGATCGGTGCTGATAAGATGCGGTGCGTAAGGTGCAAGCCTTGAGAATTACAGTTCATATTCGGCAACCGTCATCATTCCTTACCGAAGAGCGGCGAACTCCATAGCCTTTCGTTCCTTTACGTGCTCAGAAAAGTACTTGACACGGAACATGGTAAGAAAACCATCCCATGTATGAGGTGTATTGGCCGGAGGTGTCGGAACCGACTTCCACCATGTGCGAGCATCTTTGTTGAGTTGAAAGGTTGCGAGACGCACATTTTCCTGATCGGTGCATTGGATGACATCAAATATACGATTCATTTCGTCTATCCAATTTTCTGCCTCGTCGGGATTATACGAACCATAGAATCGCGGAAGATTTTAACTCCAAAAATTACGATGTAGGTCACCAGCCCTTGCCCCTGCGCCACCTTGCGCTATGGTTTGCAATGCCTGAGTAAGGCCGACTACTGTTTGTTGCATACCATCCCAATCTACACGATGAGCCATTTGTAAAATGAGGTACATGAGAGAAAAATAACAACTTGTTATTTCTCATGAAATTGGGAGAAATAATCTTAAAGCTAATTAATTATCTTATCCCGGGCTCCACCCAATTCTCACACGGGTATGGAATTTCTTCCTTAGTTCATAGGTAGGGGTCCTTAAACCTTGGACTTATCCTATGACATGACTCTTCTTCCTAAGTCATGAGACTTAGGCTCTGATATCAACTTAACTGTCACGCCCCGAGCCTTTATTACAGCGGAAGACTAACTCGGGGAGCGCGAACAGCCGGCATGGTAAGCCTCTTGCGAGTAAGAACGATCAGAGCGCAAGACAATCACACACATAAATGCAATTACACAATATTACTCAAACTCCAACTTTATTTCAAAATAATCAAGTACAACCACTAATTCAATTTCCATTATGCACTAGACTCAAGAAATAGGAAAATTACATAGACTCAATCTAAACAATTTAGACTTCATAAGTCTTCACTCTCATCTTGACAATACTTTCATTCACTCTCGGACCCGCTACTTGTATAACCTGAATCCGAATCACTTCCATCTCCTGAAAAGATTGGAAATAGGTAATGAGCACACTTGCCCAGTAGGTATCTTCGCATCAACATGAAGGCGCTATTAAAGTAATTAACAATTTAGCTCTAAAGAATAAGGTAAAAATCATGTAAATGCGATCAATCATGCGATCAAACCAAAGTAACAAGATGATCAAGTAAGTTAGAATGAGAGCAAGTACGAACTAGCAAGAATGTTATAAGAACAAGATATTGGCCTTTCATGAACAAGAATGTATCAAGAATGTACTAGCAAGCCACATAATCATCACTCCAGTATCTTTTGCTTATGAGCAAGTACTTCGTGAATTTCTGTGGAATATCAAGCAAGAAAGTCATGTACAAGAATGTCATGTCGTGCCGTGGATTTTCACTTATTTACAGAGAAAGTACTCCCAACGTAATGCGACGCCAGTAGTATCATACCCCATGGTTTATAAAATAGTATGTTTCCGACAATCAGCCGAGGGGACTAGCATAGAGCCCTTGAACACAATCAGTGCTCGATCGCATCTTCAAGTATAAATCAACCTTTTTCCACGCATGTAACAATAAAATATGGTCAAGAATGTAATAAGTTCAATAAGCTCATGATAACAATAATTCAATGAATGAATGCTTCAATAAGAATCATGAGAAATCAAGAATGACTTAAGCAAGGTTACGCTTATGGAAATAAATCGGCAGCATAACGATATGTTCTTTATCTTCCATTCATTATATTAGGTTTCTTGATCAATATGATAAGTTCTAGATCATCAAGAGTCTATCTAGAACCTTGGAATATCAACCCTTGGTCAATCCTTGGGTTAAAATACTCAAGTAGTGTGACGGTCGTGTACTGGGCCGTTACATGATGTGACGCTCCAGTATTGGGCCGTTACATTGGTCTGGAATCAGAACTAAGAAATCAGACTGTGGAATGTGATGGTTGTATATTGGGCCGTTACTTGTGCCTGACGGTCCAACATAGAGTCGTTATATTACTGATAACCAAAAATCATAGATAGTGTAATCTAATCAATGGGCTTTAATGGTAAAACCAACTCGGCGTCCTAGTGGGAATCCCAGGCTCACAGAGAATTACGGAGGCCTTGAAACAAGATTTCCTAGTCCATTGGAAGGAATATCCAATAGAGAGGTCCTCATGTCCAAGAATAGTGTTCCTATAGTGCAAAGTGAACTAATGGACAACATACCGGAATATGTGCCATATACTTAAAGAAATGACTCTATAGATAGGAAAGAATGTGTAATATTATGAAACCAAGATAAAACTCCGTCAATACAACTTTGGAAAATCATGATTTAGAATACAAAACTATAGAGTTTTAACCAATGAAATTAGCACAACTTAAAATAACCTAAGACACATTAATCATGCAATTTGATTATGAATCAGAAACTAAACTTAAAGTCATGATAATAGGTCCAAACTTAACTATCTAAGCTTATTTATAAGTAAACTTAACTGGTTATTATTCTGCTTTGGGCTGACAGAACATGTGTCTGACGGTCTAGGATAGGTGCGTTACAGTATTGTGACGGTTTATCGAGGGGCCGTTACAGTGGTGTAACGCTCCTGCTATGGTGCGTCAGAGACAATAGAACAAATAAAAGCATAAAGGATGTGACGGTCTATCGTAAGGCCGTTACATTCATGTGACGGTCTCACGTTAGTGTGTCAGAGAACCTGCTGGCAATAACTAAAGTGAAGGTTTATGAAAACATAACATGCCTGGAAATCAACATATTACCACTGTCCTAGTTATGATAACGATGCATAGGCCAACTATATGCAAGGGTTTAGTGAATAGACAAGATAATACCTTTTTATTTCCATTTAGGGCTAAGAGATGCATGAATGTATAAAACTATGAAATCATGAAATTCTTAGTCTATAATGCATGAAATCAAGCACAATCAGAGGGCTTTTATTCCTAATAAGTTGTTTTTGCCAATCATGAGATAACCTACCTCTTCTAGAACCTTAAAACTTCGAATTTGATGCTAGGTGCTACCCTTAGTCCCTTATACTTCTTGTGATAAATCTGTAACTTCAATCTGCTCTATTTCCTCAGCCTCTTGACCTAAGGATGTGAAATTTTTAGGGTAAGAAGATGAAACTATTGGAAACAAAAAGTTCTAAAGGATCGTACTCTAATTACCTCGTTTAGACGTCCTAATGTCCTGATCTTCAGGGGACTTGCGTTCAGATTCCTGGGTTGCTAAGGTTGAATCAACAACTTTGGAAGCTTCTATCTCCTTGGTTGCTTGATCTCCTAGCACGAAATTTAGAGAACCATTAGTCTAAAGTATACTAAACAAAAGCTTCTAAAGAACTTACCCGAATTTATGACTCCTTACCTTGATTCTTCACGAGCCAAAAGTAAGGGTCGCTTAGTTCAGAACTAGGTCCTATTTATAGGGTTTTGACTAGGGTTTGAAGATTAGATCGATTCTAGAGTCCTTAATTTGCCAGAACCTAATCCCTAAGAGTCCTTAGTAATGTTATAAGCTTTCCTAAGTCAATCTCTTGTAGATAGGATTTCAAAGTTCTAATCTTTTTGTAATTTCCTCACCTTACGGAATCTGCGGGATGTAACGGTCGTGTCTAGGTGCGTTACAGGGCTGTGGCGGTCGCCCGATAGACCGTTACATGTGACGTATATAGAGTTTCAATTTGATAAAACTCTTTTATTCGTTTATCCATATAATTATCTTATATAATTAGTATTTATCTTTAAAATACGTGAATAAGTCAATTACCATTATAGAATATGGGCCAAACTTAATGGGCTTAGTCCATTAACCTTTTGGATAATAATTAGATAGGCTAGGATAACTAATTAGCCTAATTGAGCCTTATAATGACTTATTAATCTAATAATCCTTCATTAATTTATTTAGACCTTTATAAATTTTAGAAAACTATTTTATAATTCAAAAATTATATATATAAATTCTGAGGTACTACAATAGGGATCCGAAGATCCTCTCATGCAAGCTAACTACCTCCTTAACAGGTGTGGCCTATTGTTTCGGGAGCAACTTTGAATATACCGGGTATTGGGATAGAATATGCTGGGACTCTAGGCAATAAATGAATGCAAGATGTTGACACGAATAACGACGTCGTGTTCAAGAACAAAGGGGACAAACGAAATGAGGACACAAAATTATAGCAGAATATCACTCACCAGGAGATCATAACAGTAATATAAACAAAAGCGAACCACCGCGAGACATTGGCCTTTGCGGAATTTTTATAGAAATATATATATAGTAGTATATATATATATATATATATATACAATAAACCACCACTAGACATTGATCTTTATGGGATTTTTATAAAAATATATATATATAGTAGTAAATATATATATATATATATAGTAAATCACCACTAGACATTGGTCTTTGCAGGTTTTTTATAAATATATATATATATAGTAGTAAATATATGTATGTACAGTAAACCACCGCGGGACATTGGTCTTTGCGGGATTTGAGCAAAAATAAGAATAACATGAATGAAATGACAGAATGAAGATTACAGAATGAAACATACGCGAGGAAATTGTTCCATTCACAGGATTTGAACAAAAATAAAAATGACAGGAATGAAATGACAGAATGAGGATTACAGAATAAAACCTCCGCGAGGAACTTGTTCCATTCACGGGATTTGAACAGAAATAAAAATAACAAGAATGCAATGACAGAATGAAAATTACAGAGTGAAACCTCCGCGAGGAACTTGTTCCATTCACGGGATTTGAACAGAAATAAAAATAACAGGAATGAAATGACAGAACGAAAATTACAGAATGAAACATCCGCGAGGAACTTGTTCCATTCACGGGATTTGAACAGAAATAAAAATAACAGGAATGAAATGACAGAATAAAAATTACAGAATGAAACTTCTGCGAGGAACTTGTTCCATTCACGGGGTTTGAACAGAAATAAAAATAAGAGGAATGAAATGACAGATCAAAAATTACATCATGAAACCTCCGCGAGGAACTTGTTCCATTCACGGGGTTTGAACAAAAATAAAAATAATAGGAATGAAATGACATAATGAAGATTACAGAATGAAACATCTGCGAGGAACTTATACTATTCACGGGATTTGAACAGAAATTAAATGGGGAGGGGAACCGTCACGGGGAATGATCCTCCGCACGGGTGAGAGATACCGCCGCGGGAAATGACTCTCCACGCGGTGTTGATGCAGGAATACCATCGCGGGAAATGACTCTCTGCGCGGTGTTGAGGGTGTGATCGCCAGGGGCTGAGAACCCCACAATGGAAAGAGTCTGATCGCGTCCTCCTCAGGAGCGGAAACAGTGCGGCTCCTTTCTTCCTCTCCTGTCGGCCGGCCGACGAAGAGGGCTTCCTTCGATTACCCTGGTTGATGTTATCCATTTTTTATTTGATTTTATTTTATTTTATATTTGTTTATTTTATTTTGAGAAGGATCTAGAGGTGGAGAGAGAAATCGGGGGATATGAGAAAAATAAAGAGAGGAATCAAGATGTGAAAAGCTATAGGAGAGAGTGAGATATAAAGAAGGAGAATAATAATATTAAATATTACTAAGAGAGAAAGAGAGATATATTTTGGGTAGAAAATAGAGAGGGATCGAGATAGAAAATAGAGAGGGATCGAGATAAAAGTCTAATAAAAAATAATAATAATAGAGAATGAAAAGATAGAAATGGAGAGAATGACGAGGATTTAATCATAAGAAAACACATATGTATATATATACATGTTAAAAGTTAAAACCCACGTGCGTGCATGGTGGAGTGGAGAGCTAGAGAAGAGAGAGAAAGAGAGAAATACATATAGAGAGAAATAAATGAAATAGAGGGGTTAATTTACATAAGATAAACGAAGAGGAGAAAAAGAGAATAAAATAAAACTTACATGTGTGTTTAAGAGAGAGAGAGAAGACGGAGATGGAGAGAGAGAAGGAGAGAGAAAGAGAGAGATATAGAGCAGGTGGGGGAGAGACACAGAGAGAGAGAGGTTTAGAAAGAGATAGAGGGAGATATAAAGAATAATAATAATCAAAATATTAAATATTACTAAGAGCATATAGAGAGAGAGAGAAAAAGAAAGATTCTTTTTTATTATTTTTTTATTTCATTTCTTTTTTATTTTGATGAGGGCCAAGAGAGAGAAGAGAGAAGGGAGAGAGGAAGAGGGTGAGAGAGAGAAAGAGAGAGAGAGAGAGAGGAAGAGAGAGAGAGAGATCTTGTGAGGGAAAAAAATAATAAAAATAAGAGGGAGATTTTGTGAGAAAAAGAAAAAAATAATAAAATTAGAGAGAGATAGTGAGAGAGAAGAGAGAGAGACGATAAGAGAGAGACGAGAGAGACGGTGAGAGAGACGATGAGAGAGAGAGAGAGGGATGGGAGAGAGACGGTGAGAGAGAGAGCAAGAGAGACGAAAGAGAGGGAAAGAGAGAGAGGGGAAAAGAGAGAGAGCGTGAGAGGGAGAGAGAGAGATGGAGAGAGAGAAAGAGAGAGGGAGAGAGGGCGGACGCTAGAGGGGGCGTGTGCTCGCTGACGGGGCAGTGGGGCAAGGTGACTGGCGGGGATGGACGGCGGCGATGGCGGGGCTAGGTGGCTGGCGAGCGGACGATGGCGGGGCGAGGTTCTGGTAGAGAAGGAGATGGGGAGGGGGTCTCATGGGCTCGTCGGCAGTGGCGTGGAGGTTCGTCGGCGTGGCAACGGGGGTGTTCGGGGTCAGGGGACGACGACGTGGATGGCGGAGGTGGAGGGCTGTGCGACTGCCGCAAGGGCGGTGGCGAAGGGCTACGGTAGGGGAGAGGTTGCGGCGATGAGGTATGGTGAGGGTTGCGGGAGTGGAGGGTGCAATGGGAGGTGAGGGGAGAGAGGAGGTCGCCGTGGGAGGGGGGTGCAGTGGGCGACGTGGGGCTATCCGGCAATGGAGGTGAGGAGGAGCGAGGCTGTCGGGCTGTGTATGTAAGAAAGAGAGAAGATGAGTGGAGAGGGGTGCAGTGGGTGTCGTGGTAGTGGTGGCTAGCAGGGTGGTCCATGGAGGTGTTAGAGAAAGAAGGGGCGAGAGAGGGAGAGATGAGGTCGACGGTGGTGGTGTTGGGAGTGTGAAGGGGAGGGTAAATGCAGAGGTGGAGGGCGGTGGCGTAGAGGTGTTGGCGTTGGTTAGAGAGAGTGGGTGAGGGAGAGAAGGAGGCTGGCGGCCGCGGGTGTGAGGGAGAGGGTAATGAGCGGATGACGGCGAGGTCAGTGGCGTGGGGAGTGGCCTAGGTTGCCGGCGGTGAGAGAGGGTTCGCAAGGTGGAGGAGGGCGACGGTGGTTGGCGGCAGTCGGAGGTGGGCTGGTGGGCGGAGGTGGGCTGGCTGGGTTGCGGTGAGAGTTGGCAGGGAGATGGTTAGCAGAGAGTGTAGGTTAGAGAGAGGGAGAGGGAAGATGAAAGAGTGGGATCACAACAGGAGAATGGGGCGGCCGCGGTGAGAAGAGGAGGCCCGTGTTGGGTATGTGGCTGTGGGGAAAATGGAGTGGGGAGAGGAGAGGCTTGCTGGGTTGATCTGAAGGGTGTAGAGGGGTTAGAGAGAGATGAGAGGAGCAGAAGGGATGAGGGTGGTTTCCGACGAGGTGGGAGTGGGCAGAGGGTGGTCGCCGGTGAGGTGAGAGAGGGAGGACGGCCGGAAGAGGAGGTGGGAAGCCTAGGCAGAGGGGGGTGCTGCGGCAGTGAGGAAAAAGAATTGGGAGAGGAGTGATCACGCCGCAAGGGTTCAACAGCTAGGATGTGGGGTGGCCGGAAGGTGGTCGCCGGCGAGGTGGCAGTGGGTGGAGAGAGAGGATTGGGAGGCCAGAAGTGTGCCGAGGGGGAAAGATGGGAGGCTCTCGCGGTGGGAGAGAAGAGAGAGTGGGATAGGGAGATGGTTTGGGATGGGTTGTGAGTAGAAGAGAGGGAGTTGGGTTGGCTGTAGGTTGTCTTCCGATGGGAAGAGAAGTGAGAGGGGCTGGAGAGAATGGAATGAATGAGGGAGTTCAGCTGGGTTTTCGGAATGATGGGGTTGAGAGATTGGAATCAGGGAGGCCACGATAGTGGGTTTTCGGAATGGGAGAGTTGAGAATCGAATGAGGGAGTTGTGTGGAGAGAATGATGGAGTGGGTTGTTAGTGGAATGGGAGGTCCGGAGAGAATGTGGCTATCGTGGGAGGAGAATGAGAGAGTGGGTTACGTAAGAGATAGGGAGAGAGAGAGAGAGAAAAGAGATTAGATGATTAGGGGGGAATTATTGGGGAGAGAGGGAGGTGAGAGTTATTGGGAGACAAGATGGACAAATAAATGGGGTGTCGGGTAGGTATTATGATAGTTATTTATTTATTATTTTTTTGTTTTGTTTGTTTATGTTTATATATATATATCTAGTTTTTGTTTGTTTTATATAAAAACACAACTATAAATATATATTATGTTGTTTCTTTTTTGTATTTTGTGTTTTATGTAAAAATAAAATTACTAGAAAAATAAGTATATTATTTTTTATATAAACACAACTATATATATAGTTTTTTTGGGGGGGTTTGTATTTATTTCTCTCTCTTTTTGTTGTTATTATTATTATTTTTTAATATTTTCTCATTTATTTTTTTAATATACAACCGGGATTATGGAAACCACTCAAATAAATGGAAAGTGTGAGCCACTTTGGGGCATCGCGGTGTAATATGAAATATACCCGCAAAAATATCAAAGATGGCATGTCTACAACAGGGGCTTTAAGCCATTTAAGAATCTCCTCGCCTTTATCTTTTCGGTACCCACAAGGTGTGGTGCGTACTGAGACAATCTTGCGAATTGAGCTTCGTACTCCGCCACCGTCAAACTCCTTTGTTTTAAGGAAGCAAATTCGGCAGCTTTCCTCTCTTGAACTAGGTCAGAGAAGTACTTGTTGTTGAAGTATTCCATAAACTCTTCCCACAACATCTGGTCGTGCGGTAGAGTTGTTTCGACCGACTCCCACCAAGTACGGGCATCCCTTTCTAGCTGAAAGGTAGCGAGTAGGACCTTCTCCTCATCAACATATTGCATGACTCGAAAAATCCTCTCGATTTCCTTCACCTAGTATTCTGCCTCATCCGGGTCCGTGGACCCAGCGAACTTGGGAGGGTTCATACTTTTGAAGTTCCTATGTAAATCCCCCGCTCCACGGTTAGCTCCTC
This sequence comes from Amorphophallus konjac, assembly GCA_022559845.1. Lineage (NCBI taxonomy): Eukaryota > Viridiplantae > Streptophyta > Magnoliopsida > Alismatales > Araceae > Amorphophallus > Amorphophallus konjac. The sequence goes on from CM040121.1 coordinate 324,968,332, forward strand.
CTTGAGCTATTTGTTGTAGCGCTTGGGTCAGTCCTTGGACCGTCCTTTACATCTTGCGCCATTGAGCTCTTTCGGCAGCCATTGGTGAAAATTAAGCCTGCAGCCACAACTACCAAACTTAAGTGTTTTGTTTATTTCTTGATTAATCATTCTTTAAAGCTTAGACCCTAGCTCTAATCAATCTTACCGGGAAGGTTTCAAGATTCTATCCAAATTTCTAGATCAACATCTAGAACCTATATCAAGGGAAACCTAGGGTTTATGAAACCTAGGCTCTGATACCACAAAGGCTATCACGTCCCGACGCGGAATATCGAGACGCGACGAGTCGTAAACATTCGTGTCGATCAAGAGCATGTATAATAGGGTCCAACCATAATGGGACACAAGAAGAAAAGATACTTTTATTTCATCGAAATAAAGTTTTACAACATTCTTAAGCCTTAAGAGGCATAACACAACTTCCAAGTACATAATTCTAACAAGAGTACTACTCATAAACCTAGGTAACTAAGATAAACTTGATCCCTCGTTTCACTCTTGCCCGTCCCTATGTGTTTGGGGTTCATCGTCGGAACTACATGCAATGTTAACCGAAAACGTAGGGTGAGCAAAACGCTCAGTAGGATTTATATCTCTATACCAGGCAACTTAAAGTAATTAACATTTTTGGATAAAGTTACTGTGCTATGTCGAGAAACGTAAATAAAACATGGAACATGAATAGGAGAGAGAGTAAAGAATGGAATCGTAAGTAGACAAGATATCAAGAGTAAAGTTCAAGTAGAGGACAATCATGTAGATAGTATTACTATGCAATTGGCCATTTCATGCAAGTATGCACAAGTCAAGTATTTCACGTAATTCAAGTACTTCAAGTAATTCATGAACTGTGGAATGTCATAAATCAATCTAGCAAGTCAAGCACTTCGGTGTAATGCCACACTAGGTCATTCAACTCCCATAGGCACAAGTACTTTCAGGCGCTCCTCCCAGGACCAAACCGGGTCCCATTAACGCCAGACATTGGGGGTATGGATCATAGATCCCAAGTATATTTAGACATCCACATAATATGTATGGCCAAAGAATTTCAAGGTAAATGTTACTAAATAAAGTATAGATCTAGCAAAAGTGATCATTCGAAGTATGAGTAGTACAAGAATTGCAAGTAGTTGAAAGAGAAGTTCGAAAAAGATTTAAGGCATCATGTTTAACGACATTAAGTCGATAAAAGATTGGATTGTCAGACAAGGCACAATCAGCCCTTGCGAAAAATCTCGTAAAACGGGTTTAGATCAAGTTTTTCACAGTCGGGTGTTTAGCTAGAAAATCGAGGAATTACAGCCAGGTAAGAGGTGGGATAGTGAGAGGCTCCCCTCGTATTTGCGAGGTCCTAATTAAGAA